>VDFB02086081.1:308513211-308908702 GCA_007258455.2 Sequoia sempervirens
CTCCCTCTCTCAAGACTCTCTATCACTACCTCTCTACCTCTCTCTCTCTCAAGTCTCTCCCTCCCTCTCTCCCACCCACCCTACCTAGACAACTCTCTCTCTCTCTTAAAATTTTCCCTCCCTCTAAAGGCATACCTAAATACATACATACTTACATACATACAATCATAATACATATTTACATACAATCCCACATACATGTACATATATAGATACAATCTCACATACATATAGGCATACATACATGCATGCATTGATACATCCATACATACATATAGGCATACATACATACATACATACATACATGAAATACAAGCATACATGTACATACAAACATATAAACATATAAACATACATTCAATAGAGTAGCATTTAACATAAAACAAGACATAACATGAGTGTGTTATACTATGCTTGTGTTATGTCTTGCTATACATGTCCCACACAAATACAAAAAACCATGTCAAAACTAAGATATAATGTGTGCACGTTATAACGCACTCGCGTTATATCTTGCTTTGGGAATCCCCAATACTTAGGCTTGGTATTTTCCTTGGAATACTAACCCAAAAGCTTGGAGGGTCTTCCCAATGACTAGAGACATGTTTTTACAAATTCTACAATATTTCACATAATCAAGTTCATGCTCACCATCAGGATTGCATGTATTTCAATGTCGAATAAATCGAACACCTGGGTAATGTTAGGTTCTCTTTTAGTTATCCAACAATGTAATTTTTTTTACTCTTGACAATGTTAAGCCTTTCATCTATAATTTATTTTGTTTGGGTGTCTCTTTTTTGAAAAAAAAGTAGTGTTTGGTGTTTTTTCTATTATAAATTAACCATTCATCAAAATTTCAAATAAATTACATTTTTAGAAACTAGACTCCATTCTACAATTTTTTTTTAAAATTAAAAAAATTCATTTGTTTTCCAAAATTTGTAGGGGTAGCACGACCAAAATTTTGTTTCTCAGGCAGTGTACACTTAGAAAATTAGTAAAAATTCAAATATTCATTAAAAAATTATCAAAAAAACTATGCATCAACTACATATTGTTAGCTAATTTCTCACTGAAGTTATTTTAAAAATACTAAAAAAAATTTTACCATGTTAGGGAGGTACAAAAGTTGCTATGTTATGTTTTTCTAAAAAAAATAGCACCAATTTTTGTACATCCCTCTTTTGAACCCCTTAATCTCAACCATTTTTAAAATAAATTAATAGTTAGAAAGTAGACTTGGAGCACTACGATCCTTGTTTTTGTTGCATCTCAAAATTTTGAGTGTAACTATCCTCAATTTCACGTCCAAGGTCAATATTTCTTGATTTCAAAAAAAAAGTGGCCACTTAAGCCCCCTTTTTGGCCCCCCATCCTTTTGCACTTACCCAGGTGTTGGTTGTCATTAGTTGTTATCTTATCTTTTGACTTGTAACCCGTGTGACTTAGGGAGTTGTGATAAGTTGTCTCATGTCATAAGATTAAGACACTTGTCATAATCTTATGACATCTTGTATCGCACCTTGGCTATATAACCAAGGGGTCTCTCCTACAGTGTACATGGATTCTTTTTGCATTCATTGATAGGAAAATAGTTTATTCTTGCCATATTGATCTTAAGAGTATTTTGTGTTTTTCATAGGCCTTTAGATATTGGGTGGATATCTCCATAGCCAAATCTTACACTCATAATATAAGTAATTGCAAAACCAGTACAAAGATGTTCACTGCCAGAATAGGTCACACTGTCCAGAAAGGCTCACAACCCAAGCTCACTACCAGAGGAGAAAGAATAAAAGAACATAGAATGTTACACAAATAACATGATCTCAATGCAACAAGAAATCCACCACAATATCTCTAACACACTTGCAACCTTGCATGAATGTTTATAGACACCTTCTGCTCAACGCATCTAATAATCTAGCACTTTGAAGCTCACATTGCTTTGCACAAATTTGCAGTACCATATACTTACACACTCTTCTACACACTTGCACTTACACACCTATCTCACATCAACTCATCTTTGATTTATACCATCCTAAACTTGAAAAAACATCTTCAAGTTAGCTACACATGCCCTTCATTTTACAAATTCAAAGTAGGTTGGCACTAAGCATTCCCGCAATGGATAGGAATGAAAAGCATACCAAAACAAAACTTTAATTGGGACCCAAATCAACTCTCACATGCCACGCTATGCCTTCATTAATGCTTAAACATCTTCGAATGTAGTGTAAACACCAGTCAGTCATTACCCATGAAAACACATTAAACATTTGAATTACATGCTTCCCCAAATCCAAAGAAGAAATCTGAACCACATACCATGCTTCATCATGATCTAGAATATTCCTCTATCCTTCTAAAATCATCAAACTCCTTCACAACAACTCACACCTTCAGAATGTACACAACTAGTACACTCAGACTACATTGCCAAACACTACAATTCTACAATCCAAATTTTGGAGTACCAAACCACAAATCTTCTTGACACAATCAAGAGAAAAACATCATCAACTCTCCTTTAGAATTGCAAGTCTTTAAGCAAATCTACAAAAAAATGTAGAGCAAGAACATTTCTCCTAGACACTTCTTTACAAAACACTACAAATCTAGTTCACACACAAGTGAACATAACTTCCTCTAACCTTCAATCCAAAAGCCAAAATTCTAGATATAGAAACTATGAACACCTATAACCAACATATCCAAACCACACAAGCAGATCTTCAAACCAGAAGAAATACGAAGCAAAACCAAAACACCTACAAACCAGAACACTTCTCAACACCCTGTTTCCTTATTCTATCAACTTTCTTAGTATCCTCAACATTTGAATCATAAATAGAAGCTTATCAAAGAAACCCTAGAGGTTAAAATCAGAAACTCAACTGATGACAACATAATACAATGAATCAAAGCAATAGTCTCTTGTCAACCACTACACTACTATCATCAATGACAACATAGGCTTGTTGACATCAATGACAACACCTTCATACTTGCACCACCATTTACTTGAAACAAGTTACTCTCCATGTAGGTTTGCAAACAAAATGACGTTGTGCAAGTCCCCTAGATGGGGTTGTATAGAAGGTTAAATTTGGATGTCAAAAATGAATTGACAAAAAAAGTCATCAATTCATATAATTCATAAAATAATAATAATAATACCTTTGAGAAAAGGTTACTTTCACTTGAACCTGTATTATTTTATTTTTTCGATTAGTGTAGGCCTTTGAACAAAGATGATCTTTGCTAAAAGTTTAACCTTATATTGAAGATCTTTGCGTAAATACCTTAAAGGGAAGGACCTTCATTCAAAGAAATATCTTAGAATGAAGGTAGTTAAAAAAAATTCCCATTCTCTTTACAAATTTTCATGTCCCAAGTTTGGAACCCATTATTGTGGGATTACCCTATAATGAGGCTAAGGGAAAACATGAATGGAAAAAAGCTATACATAATGAATATGACTCTTTGATAAAGAATAAAATTTGGGAATTGGTGGAATTTCCCAAGAGAAAGAATGTGGTCAAAAATAAGTGGGTGTATAAAACGATGTTCAAGTCTAATGGAAGCAATAAAAAACATAAGGCAAGACTAGTGACCGAAGAGTACTCACAAAAGGAGGGAATTTTCTACACATAAAAATTTTCTCCCGTAGAAAATATCACTATTGTTGAGATTTTTATAGCATTGGAAATGCATTTCAAGTGGTCTCTTCACCAAATGGATGTTAATAATACATTTTTTAACAGTGAAATTGACGAAGATATCTATATAACTCAACCATAGTGATTTGAAATTTCAATACATAAACACTTAGTTTTCAAGTTAAGGAAGTCTCTTTATGGCTTGAAGTAAGCTCCAAGGGCTTGCTATGCTAATATTGATGGATATTTAAAAAATTGCAGCTTCCATAATAGTACTCATGATTTTAACTTGTATATGAAGGAATTTGATGAAGGTGGCATAATAATTGTTATACTTTATGTTGATCTTATCATCGCATGACATAACATAAGAAAAAAATAATAATGGAATAAAGTTAAAATTGTAGGATATATTTGAGATGATAGTAAGTGCAAGAAAATATTAAATGTAAACAACATAGAAGAGAATGTAATACACACAATATCTTCAACTAAAAACCTTCTTTCTCCTCAGATAGAGCTGAAGTAGAGTGCACCCTAGCTCCACTTGATTTTCTCTTTTGATGTGTTTATGGAAGAATGTGGTTTCTTAAACAAGTAACATGATAATAGTGTTGGAAATTGGAAGATTTTAATTGATGTCAACATTAACATCAGCATATATACCTTACTCACAAACTACTTGTATAGATCAATAGTTGCTTCAGTAATAATGGGTTGAGCTATGCTAATCCAATACTAAAATTTTGTTGATTCAGTATTTTGGTCTACATTATATTATCTTGTAAGATTCGTTCAAAAGATGATAATATCTTCTATATTTACATCATTTGCATCTATGGAAAATATTTCAGTTAGCTTAGTTATATGGTTATAAAGATACAATTAGCAGTAAGTTGGTACATAGTGCTCTATTTATAGACTGGTTCAATGCGTCAATTTTTTGTCTGCATTCTACCACAAAGAAAGATATCACTACATGATTTTGTATATAGATTTGTGACTATGAGATTCATCTTACCTTGAAGTTTTATGATGATATGCGAATGCATACGAAGGATATGAGTAACTGTGTTTTGTTATGAGGATTACATTAAGTTTTTGTATAGCGCATTGATGTGGGAGACTCTGCATGTAACGCCCCGTCGTGCGAACCCCAAAGGACAACTAAAGCAATAATTACCACACAATTTTTTATTTTTATTTTTATTAAAAGTAAAACTAACATACATGAGATGCACATTAAGTTATGACGTGAAAATTCATTTAAACAAACCCACTATCACTTACGTCCCTTGGGGTACACGAGGATACATTACGAAACTTAATTCCATACATCAATGATAAAGGATGAAAGCCAAATTTAATCCATGACAAAGCATACATATAAACCATCAATAAGAAACCATCCAGTTTAATAAATACAACACTTTGAATAACATCTGATATGGATCCATATCCACACAAGGTTTAACGTTACATTATAGTACAATGTTCAAGAGGTACAATGATACCAAAGTGTTTCCAAAACATGAACGAAAACCATACAACAAGATAACATGATACAAATGAACAGATGAATACACAACATCATACTGGCTCTAGACGGATACAACTCTAGAGTCGCCACAACAGCACCAATCCGCACCTCTCGATCCTTGACTAGGGACCCAATGGGGTGCTTAGCATGTTCCAACCGACCACGTGGGTCCGAAGACCCACCCCCCGTGCTAAGGAGCTGACAAGAAAGAGACCTCAACCAAGAACATCCAAACAGGGAACCACAAGACTCAACATCATACAAAAGTATCATAAAACTCAAGGATTACAATGACATAATCAACAACATCCATGAGTCAACATAATAACTTAAAGTCATAAATCTCATCACATTAATCAAAGCAATAACTAGTAAACAAGTAACCAAAGGTTGATCATGAAACATTTCCAAAACAAATTGAAATAATAAACAAAATACAATTCCAGAGTAACTGATACAACAATCAAAATACAAATTCCAGAGGTGACCAAAAATAATGCACAAGGTCATCTAGTGGAGAGTGTCATCGCATAGCTCTCATGGGATCTCCTGGCCCTTCCTCCAACTTGAGGCGCTGGCACCCATCTATGGATCTCCTGGCTCTTCCTCCTACTTGAGGCGCCGGCACCATAGGGTAGCTCATGCGGAGTCAATAACCTCTCATGAAGACGAGATTATGACTTTGCTGACCACAGCCTTCTCAGTCTATCATTAGTCTATGATAGCCCTAATGCATAGATGAGGTATCCAATGTTTATTACCTTGTGTGTTTTACTACCCATCCCCCTAAATTCTATTTTTAGGTTATCACTTGTTTAACTACTCTTACGTGGGTTCTCCTGTGCACTTCCTCTTACCCAAGGCGTCGCCCCCACGAAGAGCCACTCTCCCTAGAGACCCAACAAACATCAAAACCAGGGGTTGTACCATCATAATTTGAACAAAGAATCACAACATAAAGGCATGTGAGGCATTACCCATCTCGCTAACAAGTACATAATCAGAGTCTCAAAAATTTTCGTACAACCCTTTCAAAATCATGATACCAAGACACTTGCCACATCAAGGGCACATAAAGTGAGAACATCAACTGTCAATCGTCTCAAGCCTCTGGTAGCCAAAAAGAATGACAACCCTCAAACGAGGGTAAAATAAAGCAACAAGAGTTTTTTTTTTTTTTTTCCAATAATTCCCAACACAAGGATAAGATTTCCCTCAAATCTGAGATTAACTCAAAAAAGTCACCCAAGAAAGTTTCATCAAACCCCATCCAGAAATCAAAACGACCACAATACCAACATTGCATCAAAGGGAGACCTCTATTTTCTCCGCATAGGCTATCCAACCACACATTACTCAACGAACTTACAAATTGACTCAAAAACAAAATAAAAATAAATAAATAAAATCATTGATCATGACAACAAAACCATCACCCAATACATGAACTTAAGGTGAAAATCAATCCACTCCCATAAAGAAATCAATCATATACCAATGTTCTATGTAACGATCCTTATAAAGGACATAGAGACCACAATAAAATGAGTAGAAGAGAGTAAGACATTCAAAAGATCGTGAATTTCCTTTCATTCACCTAATGTAAGTACACAATTGATCAAGACAACCATAACATGGAAAACTCCACTTTTCATGAATTCTAATTCAACCATTCCACTTGTAAATAACCAAATTAGAAATGAACAAATCTGTCAATGTTTACACAAATCATGAAAGATTAACATAAAGAGTATCAGTTAATGAAATTACACTTTAGTTTGCACTCAATATGGATTTATGTAAAATTATTGAAGAAAACTAATTAAATATATATTCTTTCCTTATGATGCAAGAACCTAAGGACTATCCTCCAATGTAAGTCAAAACTATTATATTTATTTCCTTTCTAATAATTTCCAATTCATATTACTTATCTATGAAACATTAACTTCACAAAAGTAATGAAATAAAGCTACGCTACATATTGACATAATTAGGCTAGCTAATATATCTTTTAACCTCAACTAATCTAATCGCTTAATTACTAAATTCCCAATTTAGTAACTCAACTTGTATGGGGCCCCTACTTCCTAACACAGTCGGATCAAACTCATAATCTGTTCTAAGTGTTCGAACAAAAGTCCCAAAATATCATTGACTCCCATCCTTCAGCTTGAGAACAAGATGCAACTTATTATAAACATGATATATATATATATATATATATATATATATATATACGGATTTAAATTCAATATTGTAAAATGTAAAACAAATAATCATACAGAGATATATATATCAACACACATACCTACATATAATTATCTACGAATCTGAACACCAAATTTTTACCAAGGATACTCGTGAGCAATAAATAAAACTGAGGTCATGCATAAGTCGGCCAAGGATATTCGACATCCTCCTAGTTTCCATGAAATAAAAGATACTCTATACTAAGTCTTAGGATGGGACTAAACCGATCTGTTAACTTCTAATAGGATGAAGGGAATTAATTAAATTTCTATAGCCTTCTATTTTCAAGTACAGAAGATGGGCCAGGTTGCGAATAGAATCAGGGAGGCTACTAAATTTACTACACCTTTGCAAGTCTAAATGTTGCAGCTGTGATGGGTTGCCAATGGTTTCAAGGAGGCTACTTAATTCTGTACAATGCCTCAACTCAAAACACTGTAACAATGACAGGTTGCCAAGTATATTAGAAAGTGAATATTGGAATTTGGAAATATCGCCATCTTCTTGCATTATTGTCAAATCCCAAATGTTATCCCCAAGACTGGAGGGAAAGAGAAAGGTGAGGTGCAAATACGTGACTTAAGAGTAGGGAAAATAATGTACCTCTCTGTTTTGAACTAGACGCATTTCTGTTTAGAGGCGAGTTTTCAAAGACGCACTCAAGATTGAAGTTTGGAAATTAATCTTCACCACAAACAACGGAAAGCTCTCTATCATGTTAGTAATTGACAATATTTTATTTTCAAGTGCTGGAACTGCGACAAATTGTCAGAAGAAACAAGCAGGATATTTAAGTCTTTAAAAATTCCTATTAAGTTGAAGCGCCGCAGCTGAGACAGGATGATAATGAAATCAGATAGATTATTTAAACCTTAAAACTTCCTATTATGCTCAAGCTCGCAGCTGAGACAGATCACATTCACACACAAAAAATCTATGGAGTGCAGGGTATTTCCAGATTCAAGATTTTCATTAAACGACGAGGAATGTTGGCCATACTAAACGAGCAATAAGAAGAGCAGCCTCGCACTCTAAAATACACAGCACATTTAATGCGAAAAATGCTAGGAAGAGACTTAATACCATGGCAATAGACTGCAAGGGATTTCAAGAAGAATCTAAGAAGAATTAGAGAGATACGCAAGCAAGGATACTATAAACAGTACGAAGAGCTGCGAACAACAAAACTTCATACCCACGCGATACTATTTGGTGAATTTTGATTCCAAAGTCAAGATCATACGCATACTAAGGGACCAAAGAGGTGATCATGAAACTCGCAGGAATACAACCTCATTCGGGCTTCTATGCATGACAAAAATTATGAACCATTGCAAACTAAGTGATAAAACCCGATCTACAAGCTACAAAGGATCAAAGACCCTACTGCACAAAACCTCATATGCAATTGGTTGCATGCAAAACAATATTTACAGACCTGAAAGCTTGAAGCCGTAATGATTTATGAATGAAATTAGACTATGGAGAGTGACACCTGATTTTGGGTCTCCAAGACTTACATTCGAGGAATGAGATTATCAGGATAGGACCCAAGGGTGAACGCAATTCCCAATGAAGATAAGGATTAAAAACTACCCAGGTATGAAATTGACTTGTTAGCAAGCAAGTTCCTGACTTGAACTCCATTCACAAAATGGCGATGGGAGGTGCGACCAAGCATTAGATTAAGGTGATCCAACAAAGGATCAGATGCCCCAAGTTCTAAGCACAAACTGTGGGGGAAAAGTAACTACATGAACCAGATAAGATCAAAAGGATAGGAGATAAAAATAAGCTTGGAGAAAGATTTGACGTAGCAAGGAGTATAACCATTCAAGGGAATTAAACAAACAACCACTAGGACAAGCAATGAACCTCATTGCAAATACCAATAACATACTTGTATTTTCATTTTACCCAGATGACAAACATTCTGATTAACGAACAGAAGAGGGTGTGTATTTATTCATGACTTTCAATAAACAAATACAAGAGCAAAAGATTCCAACCTGGGTTGCATGCTTTCGTGATGGTGAAAATGTTGATCCAGCCCTCTCACAGTTTTCCCCAATCCGCTCCCCATTCGAACCCCCCCAAATTTCAGTTGTAGATCCATAAATAAAAGAAAGAAGAAAAAACAAGATAAAGGAATTTTTTTTTTTGATTTCTTTTTAAACAAAATCAAGCAATATCATCACAATAACACAAGTTTCCTTAAAAAATTCCAGTTCCTAGCCGTGCATGTCCCTGCTTTTATCTCTTACTATCTTTTTCCCATTTTTACAATCAACTTGAAATAATATCTCTCTTATTTATTTAATTTTCAGAATGCTTTCTATTTTGTGCTTGACTTTTATCCAATCAAAATCTTATCTTTTATTTTATTTATTTTTATTAATTAAAATCACATTATCTTTTCACATTAACATAATTAACTTTTAGGATAATAGCGTATCCTTTATTATCTTTGATTTAAAATAATATTTTTTTAGAAACAATTCGGTCAATTTATTTTATAACAACACTTTTACTTTTAATGAAATAGATTAATTTAAATCACTTGTTATAAATCATCTAATTTAACTTACTTTAACTATTATTCTAATTTCTAATTTTATTTTAAATAACCTTGCAACAACTTTTGATTTAATTAATTATCTAAACTAGACTATAGACATATTATGCTTTCCTCACAATCAAAGAACACAATAAACAATGTCACAACGAAGAAATACTCACACAAAGACCAGGACGACTGATACTGAGGGGCACTACACTGCATTTTCTCAGGATTAATTTTTTTATCTTGTAGAATTGAAGATAAGTTATTTGATGTCATCTAAAGGAGAATTAGATGTGTTAACAAGTTTTGGTGTTACACATCTGGTGAATTGCATATACATTTGAAGTTTTGATATTTTAGGTCTAACTTTGGCCGACCTAATTATGAATTTGTGTTAAGAAGATTAAATATATGTTGTGGATGCTAAAGAGATTTATCTTAGGTATGTACTAATTGACACCATATATTACATGCTTTTGTTGAACACGAAGATGAATATGTTTTGAGGATAAAGCCGACATAGTTAGTTTTAATTTGATGTATGGATAATCTAATTAGGCCGACCTAATTTGCATATGTGAATGTATATGATATATATATGTAAGACATTTTTGAAGAAGAAGAGCAAATGAAGATGTTCGATAGAGAATATTGATGAAGTGGTGAAAGTCTAAAACATCATGTATGGATTGTTGAATGGTGTGAACGTGTGAAATTGTATGTGTGTGCAGACATAAGTGTTGTGTACAAAGAAGTATTTTGTATTTAGATCTTCATTGGAACTAAACTCCAACATAAGGAAGGTGCATTCTATCTTATTTCTCATCCTAGTAGTTTTTCCATACTCTATTTTGTAAATTACTTCATGCAGTGAGCCTTCAAGGACAATGTGTCCTAGCAGTGAGCCATTGTAATATTCTATATCCAAATATATTATATTATGAGTTAACCCTCACCATGGTTTTTCCCTCTTTGGTTTTTCCACATTAAAATCATGGTGTTCATGTGTGTTGTGATCTTGTGTTGATTCCATGCTTTCACTTGTTATTACAGTTAGAGTTGTGTTATTACTTGGATGGATATTATGTAAATGGTTTAATGGAATATTGATTCACCCCCCCCCTTCTTAGTATTTTGGGTGTTCAACAAATAGGATTCATATGATGAATTATCAAATGGATAGGACGAGTATATGATAAAGAATATCTAGGATATGGACAAAGTACATAGAAAATGCAACAACATAATAGTAGGATGAGAGGAGATAATAGAAATTTGGGTAGAATAAGGATATGAATATGGAAGATCCCCAAATGGGATGAAAGGTCTCTTATTTATTGAACTTTCATGAGAGATATCAAGGGCCAAGTTGCATTCGTTAATGGATGCATTCGTTAATGGATGGCTAGGATTGGTTGAGGATTAGGGTTTGGATCAAAGGTTGTAGTAATGTAACAAGTGTCACATGAGGGATAAGGGTTTCCATTTAGAAATGGATTAGGGAAACCTCCTTATGTGAATTTATAGGATTAAGAGGTGTGATATGAAATTAATGGATGAGATGGAAAGTTAATTTAACTTTTGGATGGGTTTCTAGGTTAAATGGATCTAGAAGAATTACACATGTGAAGGGGACACTTGTCACATGAAGAAAAATTTGGATTATGATCCATGTGGTCAAGATAAAGGGATAGTATTAAATGGACAAGGATAGATGATAAAGGGGAATTAATTAAATAAATAAAATATTTATTTAATTACTTGGATCATGTGAAGGGAAAATAATTAAATAAATAATAAATATGTATTCAATTAAATGATTAGGATAAAGATGGGAAAAGGGTGGAATTAATTAAATAAAAAATATATATTTATTTAATTAATAGGCTTAGGATAGGATAAAATAAGGTGTGGTTGGGTAAAGTCGTATTTTAGGTGTCTACAAATAGATCTTGGTTTTCTACACTACTTTCTTGTCATCCAAGTATGAAAAAAAGATGATGGAATTTACCTCTCTCAAACCAAGTATGATTTAGACTTGTCAATAAATTTTAGGATGGAATATTGTAAACAAATCTACTCTACTTACTCTAGGATTTAAGCTAACTAAATATATGGAAGGTGAGGATGTTCATCCTACCTTGTACAAGCAACTTTTTTGTAGCCTTGTGTACTTGAATCACACTCAACTATATATTTATTTTGTAATAAGTGTGGTTTCAAGGATTTTGAGTTCTCCTAAGGTTCCACATTAAATGGTAGAAAAGAGAATATTGGGATACATACAAGGGACTTTGAATATGGGTGTTTATTATTATTCTCTTGGAGATCTATAGCTTGTTGGGTTTTTTATATTCAGATTGGTAAAATTGTGTAGATGACCAAAAATCAACTATAATTTATGTTCTCTCTTGGTTTTGGTCCTATTTCATGGTGCAGTTAGAATAAATATACTATTTATTTATCAACTATAGAGGTTGAATATACAAGAATGAATGAGGAAGCTAAATAAATAACTTATCTATGGGTTATTCTCTTAATACTCAAAGAATATCAAGATAGGCATTCTTTACTTCATCGTGAAAATTAAAGTGTTATTTTATTACCTAAGAATCCAATGTTTCATGCTTAAACCAAACATATAGATCTGTATCACCATTACATCATTTATTATCTAGCACAAGAAATAGTTAAACCCCAAAATTTATTATGTAGACTTTTAAAATGTAACATACAATGAGTCATTTATAAAAGAGTTATGCTCATTTATTTAGTCACCTCATTTTTTGAGGGGAATATGGAGCTAATTTTTGTAACTTAATACTATATTTTTTATAAAATGATTCAAATGAATAATTGTAATATTCACCCCCATTATCTATCCAAAATAATTTAATTATTTTACCATATTTTTTTAACAAATTCCCTCAACTTGCAAAAAACTCAAGTAATTCACTTTTCCTTTCAATAAATAAACACATACTTTCTTGCTATAATCATCAATAAAAGTGAGAATTTACCTAGCACTAAAATGAAGTATAACCTAGTTAACATAAGTCACTATGAACATACTTAGAACTAAAGTGAATGATAACCTAGTTCACATAAATCACTATACATGAGTTGTAGTGAATGATTGGATCTCCATGCTTTTCCTAAATAAAAACTACCTTGATGGTGTTTACCTAACACACATCCTTCACACACACCTTTAAAACTTAAAATATTTATTAATCCTCTAACCATATTCTTTCTAATCATGTCTTGTAATTTTATATAATTTGCATGTCTAGTATGCCAAATTTTTGACATATAATTATTTTAAGTAATAGAAGCATGGGATAATGTGTATTCATCATTAAAAAACTAATAAATTTAAAGAAACTCTCTTTATGATCAACTCTACCAATATAAATTGTATTGCTTGGTTCTTTTATATCTTTAATAATGACTTGACCAATAATGAAAACAAAGTCATGATCAACTTGAGTAATTTTATATATTAAAATTATTGCAATTATGAAGGTGTTGTCATTGATGTCAACGAGAAGTCTACTAATTGGTGTTCTCATTGATGTCAACTATGCATTAAGGAAATTGTTTCATCATGAAAATGTCAAAGATATTGAGAAAATTGTGGAAAACAGGAAAACAGGGTGTTGCAGGTTGTGCATGTGTAATTGAGATATTGAGGAAGTGTTGTGAGTACATGGAGTTATCTTTTATTGCAGTTTCTGGAGATGAGTTGGAATGAAGTAATGAGCTGAGATGATGTCTCTGGCACCTGGTTTTCAAGTGCTTTTGAGAAAATTTGATAAACAAAGTAAACTGTGTTGTGCAAGTGCTTAGAGTGTGCTTCAGATCGTGCTCTGTGTTTCTTTTGTATTGATGCAAGGCTTGTGTAGACTTAGTATGTTGTTCGATGTTGTTAGAGTTTGATATATTCAGAATTTTTTATTTTGTATCGTTGGTGAAAGGAAGTTATGTTCACCAGTATGTGAACTAGTTTTTTAGTGTTGTACAGAGGTGTCAGGAGAAAAGTATTTTCTCCACATTTCTCCATAGTGTATTTTCAAGAATTATGGCTTTGAAGGAGAGTTAGCAGTGTTGTTCTCTTGTTCGTATCAAGAGTGTTTTTCGTTAGGTGTATCATAAACTTTGGAAGCATGTACTTAATGTTTAATGTGTTTTCACAGGTAGCGGTCGACCTGGTGTCTATACTACATTCAAAAAAATTCAAGTATTAATGGAAGTGTAGCATGGAATGTGAGATTTAATTTTGGGTCTCAGTTAAGTGTTGTTTTGGTCCCATTTAATCCATATCCACCATGAGAATGTTTAGGTGCCAACCTAATATGAATTTGTGAATATAACGAATAGAATGTTGACCTTGGAGAAGATATTTTAAGGTTGAGGTTGATATAAATAAGAGTAGATTTTTTGAGAGTTGAATGAAAGGATGAATAGAGAAGTAAGATAGATGCAAGATCAATGCAAGTGATGTGGGTGATGTGAATATGAGAAAAGTAGTGCAAACTTCAAAGTATTGGATTACTAAATGCAATGAGTTGAAGGTGTCCAAATCTTTCAAACAAGGCTGCAAGATTGTTGGAGCATTGTGGTGGATTCCTTGTTGCATTGAGAACATGTTCTCCGTGTAACTCTTCTCTTCTATCTTCTTATTCTTTTTGTGGTAGTGAACCTGGCTATGGGCCTTTTTGGATAGTGTGTCTTATTCTGGTAGTGAGCCCTTTTGTACTAGTTTTGTAATTATTTATATTGTGAGTTCATCCTCACCATGGCTTTTCCCTTATTGGGTTTTCCACGTAAATTTGGTGTTCTCTTGTGTATGGTGTTTCTATTTCAATTTTTGTTATCTACATTTCATGATTAATCACATTAACAGAATAAGGGTTTATTGAATGCATGTGGATCTAATTACTGTTGAGGTTTTTTGATGTTTCTATTAGATACAACTAATTCACCCCCCCCCATCTCATTTTTCTCTTTCATTCAACAATTGGTATCAAAGCAAGGTTCCTTGGAGAAGATCTTAACTGCTTGAGGTAGATCCGAGATGGAAAACAAGGTTTCTTTGGAATGCCCTAGATTTGATGGCATAGATTATGCATTTTGGAAGACAAATATGGAAGGATATTTGATAGCTCAAGGATTTGAGGTTGAAAAGGCTTATTAGACTGCATATACTCCACCTCAAAATGGTCCAAGTATAAGTACAGAGATCAAGGCACATAAGATCAATGCTAAGGAAATATTTATTATTGTGAATAGTCCTTCAAATACTAAATTAGTAAAAGTTATGAGTTTGAAGACTGCTAAAGAGGTTTGGGATAAGATAGAAAGAATTTATGAAGGAGATGAAAAATTCAAAAAAGTAGATTTTCATAATTTGAAGGCACAATTTGAGACCCTGCATATGTATAAAGATGAAAAAATCAAAATCTACATGCAAAGAATTGATGAGTTGGTGAGCATAATGAGAGGTCTTGGTGCACAAGTCAAAGAATCTAAAGTGGTAAACAAAGTTCTCATATCTCTTCATGATTCTTATAGTGAAAAGGTATCTGCTATTGAGGAAATTGCAAATCTTGATACTTATTCTAGAGATCAGATGATTGGTACGCAACTTCTTTTGAAATGAGAAAAAAGGATTTGAAAAATGGTATAACTGTAGAGACTGCTTTCAAGGCTAGAGTATCAAAAAAGGTTGAAAATTTAGATAAGGAAGATCTTGATGATGTGGAAGCTAATTTTGTAAGAAGAATGAAGAAGGTCTTTGGTAAGTACAAAGGTAAATTACCTTTCAAATGTTTTAGTTGTGGTGATATAGTTTATTATGCTTCAAGATGTCCAAAAAGAGTTGTAAATAATAAGAGTAAGGAAAATAAAGGAAAGATGATTAAGAAATCTTACAATGTTAGGGAAGATGTTGGTATTTCTAATGATGAATCTAATTATAGAAAATTTGATGACAATGAATGCTTGTTCCTTGTTATAAAAGAAAAACCTAGTTCTACTAACTCTGAAATTTGTGTGAAGGAAAGTATTATGAAGAAGAAGGATGAGGTTGAAGGTACTTTGGTATCTATTTTTCATGTTAAAGAGGATAAGAATTACTTGGGTTAGTGACAATGGTTGTTCTAATCATATGACCAGAGACAAGAGTAAGTTTGTTAAACTTGAAAAATATGATGGAGGACTAGTTAAATTTGGAGATGATTCAAGAGCTAAGATCTATGGAATAGGTTCAATTAGTTTTGATGGCAAGCATAACACTGATAATGTTTACTATGTTAAGGGTTTAAGGCATAACCTTTTGAGTGTTGTACAAATGCGTAGCAAGGGATATAATCTTGTTTTTAAGGATGAAACATGTGAGATCAGAAAAGGGCTCAGAACTATGATTGTTGTTGGTAAGAGAACAAATGGAAACATCTATCAGCTTCAAGGTGTTGATGGTCATTACTTTATGTTGTAGATTAGTGATAGTTGGTTATGGTACCAGAGGATGTGTCATATGAATTTTGATAATTTGGTGAGAATAGGTTTAGTTCATGCAGTGAGAGACCTACCAAGAATCACAAATCCTATCAATGTTGTCTTTAGGGATTGTCAGTTTGGAAAGAAAGTAAGGAATAGTTTCAAGGGAAAGGAAAAATCTACTACCAAACTATTGGAATTAATTCATACAGATCTTTTTGGTCCTATAAGGGTGATAAGTCTACAAGATGACAAGTACTTTATCCTTTTGATTGATGATTATTCTAGAATGACATGGATTACTAGATAAATTCAAGGCATATAAAGTTGTGGTTGAGAATAAATTTTTTGAGGTTTTTCAGAGGTGGTGAATTCACCTCCAATGAGTTCAGCATGTTTTGTGAAGTTCATGGAGTAAAGAGGGATTTTTCTACCCCTAGAACTCCTCAACAGAATGGAGTGGTTGGGAGGAAAAATATGATGATTCAAGAAGCTACTAGGAATATGATGAAAGAGGAAAATATACCATAAGTCTATTGGAGAGAAGAAATTCATGTTTTTGTTTGCATACTTAATAGAGTATAATCCAAAGCTAACAACACAAAGACTCCCTATGAGTTATGAAATGGAAGGATCTCTATGGTGAAGTACTTTAGAGTATTTGGAAGAAAATGTTATATCAAAAGAGAAGAAAACTTAGGAAAGTTTGATGCAAGGTTTGATGAAGGTATCTTCCTTGGATATTCTACTAAAATTAAAGCTTACAGATGTTACAACAAAAGGATAAGAAAGATATTTGAAAGTGCAAATGTTAAGGTTGATGAAAACTTTGAAAATTCAATTGCAATGGATGGATATGTTTCAGATGAACTTGATTACAAAGAATTAGAAGAAGAAAAATTTGATGAAGAAGAAGTTCATAATAAAGAGGGAGAAGCTCCAGAGAGGACCCCTAAGTATGTGCAAAAGAATCATTATGTAGAAAAAATCATTGGAGACAAAAGGAAAGGTATATTCACAAGAAGAAAATTTGTTGAAGTTGAGGTAAATCTATGTTTACTTTCTAAATTTGAACCTAAAATAGTGAGTAAAGCATGTAGGGATGAACATTGGATGAAGGAAATGAAATAAAAACTTTTGCAAATTGATAAAATCTCAACTTGGGAATTGGTTTTTAGACCAGAAAACAAGAATATAATTGGAACTAAGTGGGTGTTCAGAAATAAGCTTAATGAGAATGGAGAATTAGTAAGGAATAGGGCAAGACTTGTTTGTAAGGGTTACTCACAAGTGGAAGGAATAGACTTTGAGGAGACATTTTCTCTTGTGGCTAGGATGGAAGCTATTAGAATTTTTTTGGAATTTACAGCATATAAGGAATTTAAAGTTTATAAGATGGATGTGAAGTCTGCTTTTTTGAATGGAGAAATGGTAGAAGAAGTTTATGTGGAACAACTGGAAGGATTTCAATTATCAGATCAACTGAATATGGTATGTAAATTGAAGAAGGCACTATATGGGTTGAAGCAAGCTCCTAGAGCTTGGTATGCAAGATTGGATAGATATTTGATATAGCAAGGATTTAATAAGGGCACCACATATATTAATCTTTATTTCACAATTGCGGAAGACAAAATCTTGATAGTGGTTGTATATGTGGATGATATTATCTTTGAAGGCAATGAAGCTATGTGTAAGAAATTTGTTGAAGAAATGTAGAAAGAGTTTGAAATGTCAATGTTTGAAGAGATGAATTTCTTCCTTGGGCTACAAATTAATCAAACAAATAAAGGTATTTTCATTTCACAATCCAAGTATGTCAAAGATAATTTGAAGAAGTTTGGAATGGATGACTCCAAATCGGTATGCACTCCTATGGTGATTGGTTACAAATTGAGAAAAGATGATGATTCACCT
Organism: Sequoia sempervirens; assembly: GCA_007258455.2. Taxonomy (NCBI): domain Eukaryota; kingdom Viridiplantae; phylum Streptophyta; class Pinopsida; order Cupressales; family Cupressaceae; genus Sequoia; species Sequoia sempervirens. The sequence continues at coordinate 308,531,654 of VDFB02086081.1, forward strand.
AAGGTTGATCAAAGAAAATATAAATCTATGATTGGCGGACTGTTATACCTAACTGCTACTAGATTGAATATCATGCATGCAATTTTTCTTGTGGCTAGATTTCAAGAAGATCCTAAAGAAACACATGTTGCAAAAGTAAAAAGGACATTCAAATATTTAAAAGGTACTCTAGATAATGGCTTGTGGTATTTCAAGGATATTAATTTCACATTAAGTGCTTATACAAATGTAGATTGTTTTGGTTGTGTTGATGAAAGGAAAAATACAAGTGGTGGTGCATTCTTTCTTGGATATAGATTGGTGTCATGGTTGAGTAAGAAGCGAGACTCAGTTTCTTTATCTACTGTAGAAGTTGAGTATATTGCAGCAACATCATGTTGTACACAAGTTTTATGGATGAAACAGACATTGAAGGCTATCAAAGTTGTATATGATGAGCCTATATCTATTTTTTGTGACAATACAAGTGTAATTAGCATTTCAAAGAATCTAGTGATGCATTCAAGGACTAAGCATATATCAAGTAGGTATCACTTTCTAAGAGAGAAGGTTATGGAGAATGAGGTGAAACTTGAGTATGTACCTATAAAGGATCATATTGCTAACATATTTACTAAGGCACTTCCTAAGGATACTTTTGTTACGTTGATGGTTGTCGTTGCACCAAAAGATCAGCCTGTTAATGCTTCATACAACTGCCAAATTTATACAAGATCCACAAGATGCAATTAATCCATGTCATGAACCCAAGTGCCACACTACACAAGGAAGACCAAGGGACACACTATCTTGCAACAATCCCCCAAGAGAAAGAGAGGGGTTCAAACCTATTCCCTCAGCTCTGATACCAATTGTTAAATTGGTGGTTGTCATTACACCAAAAGATTGACCTATTAATTCCCAATATACTCACTAGATTTATACAAGATCCACAAAGAGGTGGTTAAGCCATGTCACGAACCCAAGTGCCACATTGCACAAGGAATACCAAGGGACACACCATCTTGCAACAACTTTCGAGTATCTTCAGGAGAAGTTGGGGATTATTTCCCCTCCTTGTTTAATCTAGATGCATATGGAGATGCATCAGTCTAGTGGATCTATGGATCTATCTCTTGTTCTGAACTGATGTTGGTGGATATCTGACAGGGGGTAGGTAGTGTCATGTGTTCTCACTAAGTTTCTAATTTGATTGGTTATACTCCTAAGGGGGAGTATTCAGAGAAGGTATGTTCAGTTTCAAAGGGGGAGAATAATGCAAAACTTTTATCCTTTTCCATTGACGTCAAAGGGGGATAAAGTATCATGTGAAAAAGTGCAAGGTATTAGTGGAGAAAGTTGTGTATATTTTCAAATCATTAATGGGAGAAAAGAAAGTGTTCTTAGAACTATTGTGTTGTCTTTGATGGTTTTTCACATCATGTGTTGCCTTCAATGACAAAGGAGGAGATTGTTGCAAGTATGAAGGAGTTTTCATTGATGTCAATAGGATGTCTACTGATTGGTGTTGTCATTGATGTCAACTATGTATTAAGGAAGTTTTTCATGATGAAAATGTTAAAGATATTGAGAAAATTGTGGAAAAGAGGAAATCAGGGTGTTGCAAGTTGTGCATGTGTATTTGAGATATTGAGGAAGTGTTGTGAGTACATGAATTTATCTTTTATTGCAATGTATAGAGATAAGATGGAATGAATTAATGAGCTGAGATGATGTCTCTAGTACTTGGTTTTCAAGTGCTTTTGAAAAAAATTGATAAATAGAATAAATTGTGTTGTGCAAGTGTTCATAGTGTACTCCGGATTGTGCTCCACGTTTCTTTTGTATTAATGCTATGAATGTGTGGATTTATTATATTGTTTGAAGTTGTTAGAAGTTGCCATATTCATAATTTTGGGTTCTATATCATTGGTGAAAGGAAGTTATGTTCACTAGTATGTGAATTGGTTTTGCAGTGTTCTATAGAGCTATTGGGGAGAAATGTATTTGCTCCACATTTCTTTACAATGTCTTTTTAGGACTTGTGGATTTGAAGGAGATTTAATAGTGTTGTTCTCTTGTTTGTTTCAAGAGAATTTGTGTTTAGGTGTATCAGAAACTTCAGAAGCATGTACTTAATGTTTTATGTGTTTTTACGGGTAATGGTTGACCTGGTGTCCATAGTACATTCATAAATGTTCAAGTATTAATGGGAGTGTAGCATGGCATGTAAGATTTAATTTTGGGTCTTAGTTAAGTGTTTTTTTTATCCCCTTTTATTCTTATCCACCATGGGAATGTTTAGGTATTGACCTAATTTGAATTTGTAAATATAACAGATAGAATGTCAACCTTGGAGAAGATGTTTTAAGGTTGAGGTTGATATAAATAAGAGTAGAGTTTTTGAGATTTGAATGAAAGGATGAAGAGACAAGTAATATAGATGTGATACCAATGCAAGTGATGTGGGTGATGCGAATTTGAGCAAACCAATGCGAACTTCAAAGTATTGGATTCCTGAATGTAGTGAGCTAAAGGTGTCTAAAATATCTCAAAAAAGGCTATGAGATTGTTGGAGCATTGTGGTGGATTCCTTTTTGTATTGAGAAATTTTTCTTAGTGTAACTCTTCTCTTCTATCTTATTCTTTATGTGGCAGTGAACCCTGATTGTGAGCTTTTTTGGACAGTGTGTCATATTATGGTAGTGAGCCCTTTTGTACCAGTTTTGCAATTACTTATATTGTGAGCTAATCCTCACTGTGGTTTTCCCTCATTGGATTTTCCATATAGATATAGTGTTCTCTTGTGCATGGTGTTGTTATTTTGGTTTTTGTTATCTGCATTTCATGATTAATCACATTAACAAAATAAGGGTTTATTCAATGCATGTGGATCTAATTATTGATGAGGGTTTTTGATGTTTTGATTAGATACAATTGATTCACCCCCCCTCTCAGTTTTCTTGTTCATTCAACAAAATAAAGATTCATCCCTAATCCTTCAACTAGTAAAATATATTTCAAAGTCCCACTTTGTTTTGATTATATGGGAAAAATAGGTTTTGAAGGGACCCAAAACTCTCTACGTCAAGTTACATCAAAATTTTGTTGAGCAAAGAAAAGAACAATTAAAGCACTAGAAACTACCAATAGCTAAAAAAAAACCAACAAATAGAAAAAACCAACAAAACAAAAGAGCTAACATAGACCAAACACAAGAGAATTACTTCAAATTTTTTAGAGTATTAGCCACCTCAATCTCCTGATTGTAGTGCAAGTTTACCATATCCATCAATTCTTGTTTTTCTTCTTCAAAAGACTTCCTTAGACTACCCCTCATTCTTGTGCATGGTCCTTTAGCCTCCTCTTTGGAACTCTTCTTACCCTTCCCCTTGGAAGGAAGCTTGATCCCTCTCATACATCTTTGTAAAATGTATTTGATCCTCTCGTAGTTGGTTGATATTGTCTTATAGGAGTACCTTGAGAGAATCCGCACTACTTTAACAAACATATGGCTAATCTGCAAGAGATTTTTGATATCCTTATTAGTTTCCTTGATCTTTCCCTCCAACTCACAAAGTTGACTTTCACACTCAGTTTTGAAATCAGAAAAAGAGCATTCCAGATCCACCATCCTCTCTATGAGAAAATCTAAAGATGACCCTTTTGGCTAATTAGCCAAATTCTCCTTTAAGCTTCTAATTTTAATGTTCACCTTATTAAACTCCTTTATCACTCATTTGGAAAGTTTTAAGGTACATGTGGTGCCAGTTCTAGCTATGTCCAACAGCTCCAATATAGAGGTGTTATCATCATCAAGATAGGAGAAATCCTCAGAAAGAGGAAGAAATTTTTTTTATTTTTGGCTTGTCCAAGGCCATATTCTTACCTGCAGCCTCCCTCACACCCTTCTCAACCAAAGAATCCTTAATATCCTTGTCTCCATCATCATTGGCATCATGAGGAGGTGTTTATCGAGCAAGAAAATCTTCTGCAACTACGGCATTGTCTGCAATGTCCTTCACCTGTTTTAGTTCCTCTTGCTCACCCTTCCTACACCCTTTTGACTTTGACTTGTGCATCTTAGCCAATCTCTTAGAAACCCTCTGACGAAGCCCCAAATCTACATATTCGTCCAACTGAACCTAATGCTCTTCCTCATCCTTCCTAGAATCTTCAAAATCCAAACCATTCAACTCAACCTTCTTTTTGGTTTCTTGTCATTAAGGCCCAACCTTTTCCTACATAGAATCATCCTCTCTAGACAATGAACCACTAGAATCTGTACCATGAATTACCAATTTATTGGTGGGACCCTTCTTCTTCAATGTCCTCTTCTTCCTTTTTTTAGTGGGAGAGTCAACAAGGGATGAGGAGACTGCAACAGTGGTACACCTTCCACTCGTCATCCCCATCACCATCAAAAATTGAACCAATAGAATAGGAATCAGCACTAATGGTTCTCTCTTTACCCTTGACAAACTTGGTCAGAGTGTTAACTCTCACATGCTCCATGATGAGCGAGATGAGCCCTTCATGGACCACAAGAGTCCTATTATTCTTGAAATTAGCATAGACTGAAACCTCCAAAAGAGGAGAGAAGGAAAAATAGAAATGAAACATGCAAATTATGTTAGAAGTGATTGAGCAAAGTGAAATGATGCCCTAAGATAGCAGAAAATTGAACATTGAGGGTTACATACCTCATTATAACTTTCATAACATCATCTCAAATATGCTTAAGTGAAAGACAGTCATAGCGCCAAAAGGGAAGTTTCACTAGGTCATCTTTCTTATTTCCCTTAAAGAATTGATCCATTGCATCTTCATTACTTTTCCTTTCTTTGTAGAATTTGTGCCCCTCTATCGATAAGCCAATAATAAAGCAAATGAAGTATTCAGTGATGTTAAACTCAATCTTGTCCACCTTCAAGCACCTATTATGCTAGTAGTGAATGAATTTAATAGAGACTTCATGGTCAAAACCATGAAGCCTCTCCAAATAAGGCATGAAATTCATGTGTTTTTAGAATCTGCCAAACTTTGTGTTTGTTCTTTCATTTTCCATAGGAGATGGGTTCAAGCCTACTCCTATCCCCACCCATTTCAATAATGCCAAACAATAGTAGAAACCAGAGCCCAACAACACTTCTAAAAATGCAAATGATCTCAAGATTGGGCCAAACACAACACATAAAGTGTGTGGCATGCGAGGGAGAAATAATTTCCTGATCACCCCCTATCAAAAACTCAATTCCAATTTTCATCTTGTAATAATAATTTATCCCTCTCAGGAAGGGAAGAATGCTCCTCCCATGACTTAAAATTAATAAGACTAATAACCTCATTTGCAAAGAAATCTGCTAGGGGATTTCCTTCCCTGTAAGTATGAGAAACACGAGTCTCTTTGAATGACTTCAACATCATGATAGAATCATTAATGTGTGACTCAAACATCCATTTTGGATTTTGGATGTCATTCAAACACTTGACAATGTTGAGGGAATCACCGTCAACCCACACTTTAGAAATTCCCCTCTCCAACACAGCTTTGATGTTGATGTAAGTAGCTTCAGCCTCAGAACGATTATTGGTTTGGTTTCCCAATGGGAGTGCCACTGCACATAAAGTCCCACTTTGTTACATTATTATTATTTCAATTTGTAAAACTATAATTTTAATTTTATTGCCAATGATAATTTCTTGATCTAAATTCTTCCTTTCATGAACATTGATAGACAAATATCTATATCCAATCATGTGAAATGGTGCTCCTAAATCTAAATTCAATTATTTTTAATAGTTTGAAGCAAAGTATCCTTTGTTAACACTAAATTTTTTTTTTAGGTCTAGAAATTACCTCCATACTTTATTTTATTTTATTTTTCAAGGATATGTTTGCAAAGCTATGCCCATCTATCTTTCCATTCTTAAATCTTTCTTTTTCAATATTTTATTGTTTCTTTTCATTGTCCCTCTTTTCCAAAATAAAATTTTCATGTGATTCTCACCTCCATATTACCTAAATATAAAGGGTTTTCTTCCTACTTATTTTTTTGCACCATCATTTATAGAAAAATGGATAGAACCATCATTATTTTAAAAAAATTGTGGATTTTCCAATTATTCTTCCCATAAACATATGTAGAAAAGGATATATTTACCCTTATCTAAATGTAGATCTTTTCTCTACATTTTCATTTCAATTGAATTAGGTGGAAGTTCATAATTTCAATTTGTTTCAACAAGGTACAACATGTCAATGTTTCACAATTCTAGGGATGCCATATGTCAATGTTTTCCAATAGTAGGGATGCTACATTCCAACATTTCTCAATATTTAAATATTGTCAATACTGGCAAGTTTAAATTTTGTGTCATTGATCAAAATATCTTTGACAATATTCATCGGGGCCCATTGTTCTTAAAAACACAGTGTTTTCAATGCTTTTCAAGGGATCCACATATCATTGTAGTGCAATGAGGAAAATTATACAATTGACAAACATTTTCTCTTGTGTTATTGGTCCAAAAAGGGTAGGTCATCAATAGGTGGGCTTGATGAAGATAAAATAAGGAAAGTGGGTGAGGATCCTTTATGGGACAAGTGTCATCTTTGAATGAATAAATACTCATTCCTTCATTGTAACTTTTGTAGTGTCAAGTAGGAGATGATCATATTGTTATATAAGAATATGTATGAAATAAATAGAGGATATATTTCTATAAAGGGTAAAATCAATAGACATCTTTTATTCTTAGTAGGTGCTTTTCAAAATTGATCAAACATTATATAATTGTGTAAATTGTGCCTTTAATATTTTATCCTAAGTTCAACAATGAAGATAATGTGACATTCTTTTCCTATGTATCCATCTTGAATTTTCCTCTCTTTGTGATAAATTATGCCTTTATTTGTTTATTTTTTATGAATAATATTTATAAATGATATGAAATCATGCATACAAATACTCCTTGATTCTAGGAGTAAATATTATTCTCAAATAATAAATGGTGTTGAAACAAAGAAAAAGGGAAAACCTTAGGATTTGACCCTAGGGTTTAGGCACTTTTCCTTGTGTGTTTCATTTAAAATTGAGGTAGCAGGGGTTTGATGAATTTGCACAAGATATAGGATTGACTTACAACCTGAAAGGTGAGTCAACCTATCCTTGACCAAATCTTAAATGAATTTAGGGATGAAATACAATTAAATGACTACGCTAATGATGTAAAATACTACTCAGATGCAAATACAATAGACACATAAAGCTATGAAAAAAATCAGACTACAAAAATGGACTAAGCAGAGTACTGTGCACTTGTGATATGAGTTTGGGGTAGATTTCTAACGACCAAGTTTCCCTAGGTGAATATGTTCCAGTAGAGGAATTCTAGATCTTATTTAATAGTCCTCTAATTCTAGATCAAAGCCTTTTGTTTCCACTTGTCACATTGTTGGATCTTCATCGGGTGCAAAGATAACTGAGTTTTCATTTGTTGTCAAGTGTAGGGTTTGAATGCAATAATGAACAATTGACCTTCAAATTTTTCCCAATCTTCTTCAAATCTGAAACCTGCACATTCAAAGAGAGAGATGGTTGTGCCATATAGGGTCTTTCCTTAGTCAAACCCTGTGTTAGTGTTTCCACTTTCACAATGGGAATGCCAATGATAGGGAGCCTATCCTTTTCATGGATAAAGTTAATCGATAAAATGAATGATGAATCAACAATGGACTACAACTCACCACTCAAAAATGGCTTCCATTAAGGACTGGAGTCATACAAATCTCCTCAAGGTTTAATTGTTTTTGGCTTGATTTGCTTGAAGACCTACAAGGTTTAGATCTCAAAAACAATATGATAACATAAACATGAACAAAATCACATACAAATTGACATGATTCTTTGATGTTAAATTGCTTCAATAGATCTCTAAAATGTTGCTCTTGACTTCCTTGATAATGCTCTTAACAATAATTATTGCTCTTGATCTCCAATAATTTCCAATTAGAATTTAAATGATGAAATGAATAGGTATTTATAGACCTAATCCAATTTCCTAAAACTTAAATCTCGATAGTTGGCATTTGGCATTTGAAATTCAAATAATAAAATGCCACATCTAACATTAAATTTTTGAGGAAAAATAGGGGAGCAACTTAGTTCTAGCCATATTTTGCAAAGTATAAAGTGTTGGGAGCAAAATATTAAATGAAAGCTTTTGTTTTCCACATGAAATTTATCGGTCAATGTTAAAATGGGCCACAAAATGCATAATTTAGGAAATTAGGTGTTCAATTAGGTCCATGAACTTAGGAGGGAGCAAAACATAGTGCGAAATTGTCATGGTGACAATTTATGATGCTACATTTAGCCCCCACTTTAGTGAGAGTATTAATTACACTCAGACTCACGCTAAAGTAGAAAAATATGCCAAGATGGGTCCAACTGTCCAAATTTTGAAGAGATAGTATAACAATGAATCTTGGGGAATGCACAAGCCCCCAAGATCAATATCCCATAGAAAACCAACATAAGCACAAAGGAACATAGATGTATGAAATGCACCAAGAAAACACAAAACATACATGATAAAAATGTGAAGCATACACAGCAAAAACACATGACATAACATCACATAAAGATGATAGTAAAATAAACATAATGCAAACACGAAGAATACACACCAAAGACAAAAAAAACACAAGATTATTACTAAAGGGATTCGAGTCGGTAAGGAAAAGAGACCTTTGTCATAATTTTTTCTCAAATACCAAATTTCATCCATCGAATAAATGTTAGTCACAGGAATTCTCTTGTGAGGACTAGCAAGTTACGTTATGCCACATCACTTGTGAACTTCATAGATCTATTGGCTAGAAATTTTTGTTATGTTAGGTGTCCATACAATATAATGGGTTCTACAAGGTTAGCATGTTGCGTTATTATAAGGCACTCATGAAATACATGGCTCTACTATCAAGCAAGTTGTGTTATGCATGGCGGCCATGTTAAAAGGGGTGCTCAAGTTCATGAACCAGTAAGTTACATTATGTTGCATCCATGGACTATCTTGCCAATTTTTTAACATCCAAGGGGATGAACAAGCCTCACCTAAGAAGGTTCATAAACATCCAAGAATATGACAACAAACTTTCCTAAGGCACATAAACGTCCAAGAGGATTATAATGAACTTGCTTAAGAAGGCATATAAACATCAAAGAGGATGACGAAAAACTCACCTAAGAAGGCGCATAAACGAACAATCCAAGGCCAAAACATCAAGGGGTTTTATAAAAAACACCAACATAAAAGGTGATTTATAGAAATGGAAAATGGGAACTGCTTAATATATGAAGAGTCACACCTTAGGGAATATCACACATGATGCCACTACCAAGAGAGGACAAGTTGTGGAGCACAAGGTTACACTTCAAGGAATACGAGCTATAGTATTTCCATCAAAGGGAACATCATATTCCAAGAAGAATCACATTCTTAATGGATACCAAGCCTAATATCACCACAAAGGAGACTCTAATAAAGGCTGAGAAGGCCACACATCAATTGACAAGGTCACGCTTTCTAGGAGATGTATGTTATCATCACTAAAAAGGTTCCATTTCTTATGCAAAAAATATGCAAGGGACCATATTCCCCCCCCCCTTAAAATTCTAGTGTACTTGATACACTAATATTTTAAGGAGATACAAAGGGATCCCTTGCTAGAAGGAATATACCTAACACAAGGCTACCTAACCCCTTGCCCCCAAGTGTAGGGACAAAGATGAGCCAATATGGATGATAGTATGCTACTCCTTGCAAGATGAAATATGATTGAATAAAGCCTAGTTTATACCCCCATGCATGTTAATGAGTATGTTGTGATGCTACAACTACCACATAGTAAGGAGCAACAACTTATGTGGTTTAACCTATATCAAATTTATTATTGTTGGGATGGACTAAATTTAAATTTATCTTGGGAGAATCTTACATGATGACATTGACATTAAGTGAAGGTCTTTTTTAACTTTCGCTATTTTTGAAGGACAATAACCAAGACCTCTTATTTAATCTTGCATGTTGAGCTCTATGGGGATATGGATACCTTATTCTTTTACACCACATCCTCTTCCATTGTAGCCAAATTGTTTCAAAATTTAATAACCTCTTCCATAATTGGCTTCCATTTCTTTTGAGGAAGGTGGTTTCTCACAATTATTTTCATCATAAGTGGATTGGTAATATGTTTTTTCCTTCTTGCTAGGAGTTGTGGAATCGAATGTTTTTAATGATTCAGTGATAGATTATGTTGATATTGTTGCAACTTCTTTCTCTTTTTCCGATTTTGATTCTATAAATTTGTATTCCATGAATGTAGATGTGAAATCCAATGATCCCCAATCATCATCCAAAAAAATTGTCACCAATGAAAGGCACTCATATTTTTCTTCCATTTGTAAAGGTTCCACTTTTGAAGTTGGTGTCGATGTTCTAAAAGGAATCTTTATTCCTGTTTCAGTTTGTAAACAATTTTCAGATTTAGGATTGGCCTTTATCATGTAAACCTTATTGGTGTATGTGTACTTCATTAAACTATGAAGCATTGAAGGAACTCCTTTCATCTCATGAATCCATGGTCTTCCCAAGAGAAAATTATATGAAAGATCATGGGACATGACATGGAAGGGAGTTTGCAACACAACAAGACCAACTTTAATGGGTAATAATATTACACCAGGTGGTTGTCTTCCCACATTGTCAAACCCACATATAGATAAAGTATCTGGTCAAATTTTGTTCTTGTCTGCTCCAATTTTGTCCAAAGATGAACACTACAAACATTATGCCCTGAACCATTGTCAATAAGGGTACACCTAATCCCATTCTTATTAATAACAACCATTATCATCAAGGCATCATTTTTTTTGTGTTTCCAAAGGGGGTAATTCACTTTGATGAAAGGAAATGTCCACATTAGTTGGATTCACACCCTAAAGAAAATATGCTACATCATTCAATTTCACATTAGGAGGGACAACAACTTTTTGCAAATCATTTTGAAGCATGCCATGATAAATAGGTGATGTTTGAATTAAATCCCACAAAGAGATCTTAGCAGGAGTAGCACAAAGTTGTTCTACAAGATCATACTCCTTTCCACAATATTGGTGTAAGCAAGGTGCACTATGTAAAATAGGTTGTGGGAGTGGTATTGATGAGGGGATGGCCTATGTTTTTCTTGGTTGCTTTTTATTCCTTGTGTTATATGTATGAGTGATAACTTGGTTGTGTCAACACATGATTACTAATCAGTTGTTTTGAAAAGTTTAGGATATGACCATGAGGTTTAGAAGGTCCTATAATGAGAGGTGATTTAGGAGGTCCAATAATTAAAGGAATTTTAGGAGGTCCAATGATAAAAGGAGATCTAAATTTTAATTGTGTGTTCATAACCTCAACGGAGTTGACTACTTGATGATTTTCTATTGATGAGGGATCTAAACTCAATTTAGCATCTTCATCTATGACACCCATCTTACTATCTTTTGAAAGAGATATATCAATGATTTCATCCTCTTACATCTTCCCAAGTATGAGAGGTATTGGGAGAGAAACAAAAAAAATTATCATGATGCTCAATGATTAGATCTTCTAACACCAAGATACCTTCTTCACCTTCTTCACCAATAGGTGAGGTATTGGGAGAATAACAAACATGATTGTCAATAATTGCATTCTCTTGCACCAAGCTAACCTCACACATAAGAAAGATATTAGGAGAGGGATCAATGAAAAATAAAAAGAAAGGAGAAATGAACTCAATTTCACATGCTTGTAACAAAAATTCTTTGAAATTCTTAACAAGATCTAACAATAGAACATGAATTATGACAAAACAAGATTTTTGCAATGAGAACATTGTGTTATGTCATGTGTATCAAACTAGAAATTTTTTGAGAAAAATAGATTATTGCGAGATTGATATTCAAAAACTGAGGCCAGAACTAGGCAGAGACCAAGAACAAGGTTCTGCACAAAAAAATTGGGCTCAATTTGGCTGGACTAGGTCACCTAGGGCGACTGTTTCCTATACAGGTTTCTAGAAAAAATAAAAAATTTGAGTGTGTATAATACTATTTGGAGTTCTTATTTTTGTGTGTGTATAGTTATTACAGTGAATTATTTTCCAAAATTTACCCAATTTATGATTATGTAATTCAAAATGCAAGTGTACAAAAATTTACAAAAATTTCAAGCAATAAATGACAATTGTAAATGTAATTTACAAATCTAAGATGCAACAATTGATCGATCCTAAGATGAAAAAATCTGAAAATGATGATGTTGATGCCTTTTTTGAAACAAAATAATGCAAATTTTCACTTTTTGAGCTATATGCAAGATACCTAAATGAATTCAATTAACACATTCAAATTTGTTTTCAAATTTAAATGGCCTAATGTAGATTTGAGCTATGGTGACTAAAATTAACCCTATTGCAACCTATAATATAATATTTTATGCAATTTTTTGAATTTTTATGCTTTTTATGATGCAAAAATGAATGCCTAAATTAATAGTGCAAAACAATGCAATGCTAAACCTAGATCTAGGATGATTTACTTCATATTTCAGAAGGTTTATGATGTTAATGCATCAAGTTCACCAAAAATGAAATGTAGGAAAATTTGAACCTTAGGGATTTTCACTCTAGGGTTGGGCACTTTTCCTTATGTGTTTCATTTAAAATTGAGGTGCGGGTGTTTAATGGATTTGGACAAGATATAGGCCTGACTTACAACCTGAAAGGTGAGTCAACCTGTCCTTGACCAAATCTGAAATGAATTTAGGGATGAAATGAAATGCAATGACTAGGCCAATGATTTAAATTACTACTCAAATGCAAATATAGCAGACACAGATAGCTACAAGCAAATTCAAAATATAGAAATGGATTGAGTAGAGTACTGTGTACATGTGATATGAATTTGGGGCAGATTTCTAAGGACCAAGTCATCCTAGGAAACTATGTCCTAGTAGAGGAATTCTAGATTTGATTTCACAGTCCTCTAGTTCCAAATCAAAGCCTTATGTTTCCAGTTGTCACACTATTAGATCTTCATCAAGTGTAGAGATAATTGATTTTTTTGTTTGTTGTCAAGGTGTAGGGTTTGAATGCAATAATGAACAATTGACTTTTAAACTTCTTCCAACCTTCTTTAGATCTGAAACTTACACATATAAAGAAAGAGATGGTTGTGCCATATAGGGGCTTACCTTAGTCAAACCCCATGTTAGTTTTTCCACTTCTATAATGGCAATGTCAATGATAGGGAGCATATCATTTTGATGGATAAAGCTAATTAATAGAATGAATGATTAATCAATAATGGACTACAACTCACCACTCAAAAATGGCTTCCTTGAAGGACTAAAGTCATACAAATCTCCTCAAGACTTGATTGTTGTTGGCTTGATTTTATTGAAGACCTACAAGGGTTAGATCTCACAAACAATATGATAACATAAACATGAACAAACTCACATACAAATTGGCATGATGCTTTGATGTTGAATTGTTGCAATAGATCTCTAAAATGGTGCTCTTGACTTGCTTGATAATGCTCTTGACAATAATTATTGCTCTTGATCTCCAATAATTTCCAATTAGTTTTTAAATAATGAAATGACTAGGTATTTATAGGCATTTAATCTAATTTCCTAGAAATTAAATCTCAATAGTTGACATTTGACATTTGAAATTTAAATAATAAAATACCACCTCAGATATATTAAATTTTGGATGCAAAAATAGGGGGACTAAGTTTCCTAGGGTGACTTAGTATTAGCCTATTTTGCAAAGTGTAAAGTGTCGGGACAAAAATATTATATGTATGCATTGGTTTTCCACATGCAATTTGTCAGTAAATGTTAAAATGGGCCATTAAATTTATAATTTAGGAAATTTGGTGTTCAATTAGGTCCATGCACTTAGGAGGGAGCAAAACATAGTGTGAAATTGTCATGGGTGAAAATTCATGACACTATAGGTGTGTCATTTCATCATTAGCATAATAATTTCATTTGGTGAATAGCCTTAGAATAGTTTTAAGAATATTTTCTTTCATTTTCCTCCACAAGCATAAAATTCATAAAAAAAAAATATTAAGAGCTAGCTTCTAAAATGTTTGAGGCTATCATGTAAAAGAGTTCCATATTTATGGGATTTCCCATTGTTGTATATTTATATATAAAAAGAATTAATATTTTTTGGCACGCCCAATGGGACAAAAAGCATTACAATCACTTGATTATAAGTCAAATTGCATGAATAGGAGACTAACCACAATATCAGTCTAAGCTAATAACTCTAATATCTTGGTTCCTTTGTTGGTGACTATTTCTCAAAAAGGGGTAGCTCAACCAAATTTTCCACCTCTTCTGATGGCTACTCAAAGGAATTTCATTAACTAGAATAAAAGTATCCATTTTATTTCTCCAATGCCACTAGATACATGGGATCCTATTCCAACAAATGCTCTCAAGTCTCTTCCAAAATTAACTAGGGAAGACTCAAAAACTCCTACTAAACATCTACAACATGTAGAAGATGTATGCATAATCCATCATGTAATAAATAAAAATGTCACTCTAATACTACTAGAAGATTATTTTAAAGGAAAGGCCCTTGATTAGTATTGATCTCTACGATCCAACTCATAAGCACATGGGATCAATTAGGGAACACTTTCTTCAAAATATTTAATGTAAAAGGATATAAATCATCATTGTTACAATAATTGATATCCATGAAGGATGTATCATAAGAGGTAATAACATATTTCAATACTCAGTTCCACAAGATTGCTAGAGGATTGCAGCCACACCAAGATGGCCAAAGGGTATGGTTGTTTTTCTTATCCTAAGGATTTTAATTCAAATATTATTTTTTGTGATTCAATCATTAGGAGAACAAAATCTTATAAAAATATATGATTTATCATTTAGGGCTAAGAATATCTTGATATTTGCATGGAAACTTTCTCCTAGGCCTCCTTTACTAGTATTCCCCAAACTATCAATCCCACTACAAGATGACCTAATGAAAATCAAGCTCCATTTTCTATGTATATTTACCCTTCTTCCCAAATTCCATTAGTTCTAGTACTAGTTCCATAATTATCCATAGTGATGGATGATATAAAGTACATTCTATGGAGTTTCTTAAATGAGATCATTAATCTTAAGATAAAACCAACTTCATATCCTAGACCTTCATATCAAAAAAATTAAGGAACTCGGCCACTATTTCAACCAAATAGATATTAGAGTTCATAAGGAGTAGGGATTTCTAAATAATTAGGTCAAATAATTCCAATACCAACTTGATCCAGGAGGATCCAAGAATCTCAAAAATATCACAGTCTCAAAATCTCTCAGAACTGACATCATTGGTTAGAGCTTGCTGACATGATCTTGATGCAACCTGAATCACGTCAAAAGGAGGTCATATGCCAGAGTTATGCTTGGTCAAAGGTTTGGTCAAATAAGCGAATCAAGCATTCATAAAGGTGAAAATTTGATTGTCTCAAATCCAAGCAAAAATGACACCAAGTCCTAGTGCTTGTGCTGATTCTAGAACTATCCTCGATTTCGAAAATGGAGTCTGTATGAGAAAAATAGAGCCAGTCAAAGTTTTAGTCAAAATGATGATGTCAGCATGTGACATGGCAATTGACTAGATGGTGACGTGGGAGTTGCAGGTGATGTGGCAAAAATCTCACAAAATTCACGTACCATGCTTTAGTTTTGAAAATAAGGTGTGGAGGATTATTTTATCTCACAAAAATCCATCAATTTTGTGGGATCCCAATCGGATTTGGTGGGATCCAAATCTCCTAAAAATCAACAAAAATTAACTCATAAGAAAAAAACAAAACCTCCTAAAATAACACTAAATTGTTATTTTATTTTTAAACTCAAATAGCCCGTGAATATAATAAGACAAGGGATTAAAAAACAAATTCCAAATGTTTTATTAAGGGGTTGTTTAATGTTTTATTTTTAAAATGGGGAAGTTATTGTTTTTATATAAACGGGTTAGTGTTTTTTTGTAAGGCTTATAATTATAAAAGCCAAAGGAGGGGGGTTAATTTGTTATTTTATTTATTATGGTGGTTTTTAACCTCATATGAAAATTTATGTATAAAAGGAGGTGATGTGATAGAGTCTTGATGCATTTTTTTGTGGAGAAATAATTCGGATGTGTTTTTGAGAGAAAATTTTATACTCTTTGGAGGAATTTTTGGGAGATAAATTACAAGGTGTTGATTACACCAAAATTTGTAAAATTGCAAAGAGAGATTGTGAGTGATTAAAGCTTGGATATTGTAAGAAGGCTATTGAAGCTTGGCGATATCAATAAAGTGGTCCAACGTTGAGAAGCGGACCCAGAGACGTAGCTCAAATTGAGCGAACTCCGTTATCAAGTTGTTTGTGTCTCTCTTCTATCTCTTTCTTGTTCTCTCATTTATTTCGGTATTATGCTCTCTCATGAATGTTATTACAGATAATTGATTTAAAGTGTTTGAAAGGATTACTCAGTTTCATAATTTCGACGGTTAAGATACATAATCATGCATTACTGTTGGATCGGGAATTAAATCTGTAATTGGATTAAGTTTTGGAAAACTTTAACATCCTAGTTTACAGATCAAGTTGGTATCAGAGCAGTTTAACAGGAAAATTGCAAGTGGTGAATGTTAACCAGGTTGAAATTGAAGCAAGGAGAAGGTGCACTTACAGAATTCAACCCAGAGATTGGGAAACGAAGGACTTTACCACGATCAGAGATGGAAGGTGAACAAATTTCTATAGAGCTTGATGAGAAAGCTTTCCAGAAAGATTTTCTTGAAATGAAAGCTATGGTGGAAGTTCTTTTCCAAGAGAGGCAAGAACGACAGAAGAGAAAGGAAGACAAGAACAGAAAGGAGGAAAATGAAACTACTTCAAAAGAAGACAAAGGTAAAGGAGTAGGAGGTGGTGGTGACCCTCCTAAACCTCCATCCCCATCCTCTTCATCTTCTTCATCATCTTCTTCTTCTTTGTCTAACTCTTCTAAAAAGAAACAAGTTGTGCAAACCCCTTTGTTAAAACTGGATGTTAATTTTGAGTTGCCTATGTATAATGGTGAATTGGATGCAGAGAAATTGGATAACTGGCTTAAGCAGATCGAAGTGTATTGCAAGGTTCAACAGATCTTGGATGATTCTTCCAAAATCCAGCTAGCTACTCTTAGAATGGGAGGCATTGCATTGGTTTGGTGGGAGAGTAAGATTCAAGATGATCTTGCTACACATGGTAAAATCATTTCATCTTGGTATGAGTTTACTTCTGCTTTAAAGAAACAATTTTATCCTTTGGGTTATATGTAACAAGCTGTTATGGATTGGAAAAATCTAAGGTAGGGTAAAGGACAAACAGTGCAAGAGTATACACAGGTGTTTAGGAAGAAAGCACTCACTCTTGGAATTCCTCTTTATACACAAGAAACTTTATTAAAGTATATAGGTGGTTTGCATTGACATTTGAAACATACAATCTTGATGTTTAATCCATCTAACTTTGATGAAGTGTGTGTACAAGCAACCCATATTGAAGCAGGTGGAAGGAACATAAGTTTCAATTCAAAGAAGGAATTTGTTCCTCCAACTGAAGGCAATAAAAAGGGAAAGGAGAAGAAAGTAGCCACTGTGAAGAAAGAGGAAGGTGAAAAGCCTACTTGTTCACATTGTCAGAAGAATGGGCACACAGATGCGAAGTGTTGGCTATTGCATCCAGAATTGAAGCCAAAGTGGTTTAAGGATCGTAAAGGAAAGAAAAAGGCTGCAACTGTCATTCAAGATCTTGGATCAGATTCTGATGACGAAACAAAGATATTAGTTGTTGGTTTGAAAGGTAAAGCTTTTATTGGTAATGATTTTGTCACTGATGTTTCATGTACTTCTACTTCTAAGAGTCATGTTGTTCCTAAAGATAACAAAAGATGTGAGTTGTTTCATATAAGGGTGATTTCTAAGAACACTAAGATTGATACACTGATAGATAGTGGGTCCCAAGTTAATTTAATTTCAGAAGAAGTTGTTAAACAGTTGGGATTGAAAACAAAGCCACATAAGAAACCTTATCCATTAGGTTGGGTGTGCAATGATAATAGATTGCGGGTAACTAAGCAATGCAATCTAAGATTTGCAATAACATCTAAGTTTATTGATGAGGTTGAATTTGATGTGGTTCCACTTGATATCTATGGGATTGTGTTGGGTAGCCCGTACTTATATGATAGAAAAGCAATCTTCTACAGGGAACATAATCAGTATCATTTATTTAAGGAAGGAATTGAATACATTGTGCATTCTCATCCAATTAAGATTGATAAATCTTTTGTGACAATGGGGCAATTGAAAAGGGTAGTTAATGCAAGCAATAATTTGGCACTTATGTCTGTACCACAAGAAGTTTCATTGCCTGAGGTTGTTCCAGTTATGAAAGACAAGCATGATGTTGGTACATTCTTTTTCTCATCTGCAAATTTAGTTTTGTTATTCAGCCTTCTACTTCTTAGCAGTGTATGGTTTGTAGTAGAAACACTAAATGTGGATGTGTATATGGATAATGTACTTAACAATATCAGTGCAGTTTTGATTGTTGTTGTGATGAGTCAGATGCATAGGTTCCAAGAAGGAAGGACAGATGATACTGGGCAAGTGAGGCAAAAATGCCCTCACTTAAATTGTAAATAAAAACAGACCTTTTGGAGGTCCAAAAGCTTCTCAATGGGGAGGAATGATCCAAGAGGATCCAAGAATCTCAAAAATATCATAGTCTCAAAATCTCTCAGAACTGACATCATTGGTTAGAGCTTGTTGACATGATCTTGATGCAACCTGAATCACGTCAAAAGGAGGTCATATGCCAGAGTTATGCTTGGTCAAAGGTTTGGTCAAACAGGCGAATCAAGCATTCATAAAGGTGAAAATTTGATTGTCTCAAATCCAAGCAAAAATGACACCAAGTCCTAGTGCTTGTCGTGCTAATTCTGGAACTATCCTCGGTTTTGAAAATAGAGTCCGTATGAGAAAAATAGAGCCAATCAAAGTTTTAGTCAAAATGATGATGTCAGCATGTGACATGGCAATTGACTAGATGGTGACGTGGGAGTTGTAGGTGATGTGGCAAAAATCTCACAAAATTCACGTACCATGCTTTAGTTTTGAAAATAAGGTGTGGAGGATTATTTTATCTCACAAAAATCCATCGGATTTTGTGGGATCCCAATCGGATTTAGTGGGATCCAAATCTCCTAAAAATCAACGAAAATTAACTCATAAGAAAAAAACAAAACCTCCTAAAATAACACTAAATTGTTATTTTATTTTTAAACTCAAATAGCCCGTGAATATAATAAGACAAGGGATTAAAAAATAAATTCCAAATGTTTTATTAAGGGGTTGTTTAATGTTTTATTTTTAAAATGGGGAAGTTATTGTTTTTATATAAACGGGTTAGTGTTTTTTTGTAAGGCTTATAATTATAAAAGCCAAAGGAGGGGGGTCAATTTGTTATTTTATTTATTATGGTAGCTTTTAACCTCATATGCAAAATTTATGTATAAAAGGAGGTGATGTGATAGAGTCTTGATGCATTTTTTTGTGGAGAAATAATTTGAATGTGTTTTTGAGAGAAAATTTTATACTCTTTGGAGGAATTTTTGGGAGAGAAATTACAAGGTGTTGATTACACCAAAAATTTTAAAATTGCAAAGAGAGATTGTGAGTGATTAAAGCTTGGATATTGTAAGAAGGCTATTGAAGCTTGGCAATATCAATAAAGTGGTCCAACGTTGAGAAGCGGACTTGGAGACGTAGCTCAAATTGAGCGAACTCTGTTATCAAGTTGTTTGTGTCTCTCTTCTATCTATTTCTTGTTCTCTCATTTATTTCGGTATTATGCTCTCTCATGAATGTTATTACAGATAATTGATTTAAAGTGTTTGAAAGGATTACTCAGTTTCATAATTTCAACGGTTAAGATACATAATCATGCATTACTGTTGGATCGGGAATTAAATCTGTAATTGGATTAAGTTTTGGAAAACTTTAACATCCTAGTTTACAGATCACAACTCTAGTGTAAAATATTGCATCTAATTCACAAAGAGATTTGGACCAAGAATAAAATAACCTTGTAGATAATATGAATGCATTGTGTTTTCCTTGCAATGATGCACATACACCTAGATCTTGTCAAAGAGAGGAAATCTACAATAATATATAGTAGAACAAAGATGATAAGGTGTTTCACTAGAGAACAATCAAGGAAACATCTATATCGGTCAACAAGAGTAAAAAACATAGTTTTGGTGGTGAAAATGTAAGGAATGTCTCTAGAAAAAGAAGAATAAATTGCTCATAATAATGCATTTTTCTCTTAAGTTGAGAGGAAGAGATCGTATTCATAAATAACCCTTATACTTGTAAAACACCTCAAGTACAATCTGATTATTTTACCTACTCTAAGAGAAGGATAGTAAAGGGATTATAAGTAGTTGTTCATCTTGAAATAATCATACAAAAGAATCATGTAGTAAAAACATCCAACCCTACATTTTAGTGGTGTGAATATGTAAATTTATCAACATAAAATTATGGAGAATCAAATATGTAATTTGAAGGGCCAAAATATTTGGGCTGTGCTCCCAAGCCTAGAATAGCTAGGTCACTCAATGTGGTTGAAGCATTTAAGAACCATCTCATATTTCATTATGGGATGTGTTATCCATATTGAAGAAAAAATTAATTCTTGTGGAAGCTCTCAAGAAGTATGATACCCCAATTTTAATGAATCAAACAATCATCAATACTGGAGAAAAGAGAGTAGATCCACATAAGGCAATACAAGTTCAACACCATCCTAAATGTGAATTCAAAAGTAAGTCAAAATCTATTTCTTTCTATTTGATAGTTATAGTGGGTAAGAAGTTGCTACATAACTATATGATAGACTTTGGTTCTAGTACCACTATAATGCCTAATGAGATAGTAGACTCTCTCCAAATAAAAAAAGGAACCTATAGAAAAATGGGTCATGAAATTAGATAGAAAGAAAGTAACAACATTGGGAGTCATTAAGGAATTACCTCATACTTTTTGTTTTTTTCCAAACATTAATGTGCCTCAAGAGGTTTTAGTAATTGACATACCCATAGTTTTTGGTTTATATCTTCAAGAGATTTCATAGAAAAATATATAGGTACCTTTCACAGGATTGGTCTCACCTTATTCTTAGAACTAAATATGATTCTAAAATGAAGGAACTATCAATTCCACTTCATAAGAAACATAACACTCATGAAGTGGTGGGATTTTTTGGGCCAATTCATACAATATTTTCAAAGGATGGAAATCATAATATGGAACTCATGGAAGAAGAAGTTGTGTTAAATAGTCAAATTGATTAGGAATAAGCACTTCTAATTAGGTCCATTCAAATTGACCCATTTAGTAATTTTGATTCAATAGGGCTAGGGTTATATGTAATTTATAATGAGGAGAATTCAACCCCTAAAGTAATCAATTTCTTTAAAGAATAATTTATTGGCATATATAAATATTCACAGCTCTAGAAGTTGTATTTTAGTGATGCTAGATGTGTCAATGGTTCTAGGGTAGGCATGTGCCTTATTTATCCCCAAGGGAAGAAGATACTCATATTTCCTATTTTAATTTAGTTGCACCAATAACAAAGAAGAATATGAATCTTTCATGCATAGTCTTGTTTTAGCAAAGAAGATGAAAGTTAGACAATTACACATGTTTGGAAATCTAGAGTTAGTTATCAAACAAGTTAGAGGAATATTTGTGGCAAAGAATGTCAAAAAAAGTTCGTATCATCATAGGGTGTGGGATTTATTTAAAAAAATTGAAGCATTGAATATTCAAGTGATTCATAGATCTCAAAATATAGTAGACAAATGGCTTAGATCGAGACACAAATTCAATCCAATAAAAGATCTTCTTGACAAGAAATATGTGATGAGGTTGATTATTTGGCATGTTATTC
The DNA here is from genome assembly GCA_007258455.2 of Sequoia sempervirens. Lineage (NCBI taxonomy): Eukaryota > Viridiplantae > Streptophyta > Pinopsida > Cupressales > Cupressaceae > Sequoia > Sequoia sempervirens. The sequence goes on from VDFB02086081.1 coordinate 308,553,767, forward strand.
TTGATAATAGAGATCATTGGCAAGTCTTCAATAATGATGTTCAAATTGCCTCATTTCTATGACAATCTAGCGAATTTGTATATCAATTATAGGTAAAGATTGAGGAAGCTTATGAAGAGAAAAATATATAATTGAAATCAAATACACTACCAAAATGGTTGATAACCCTAAAAAAATTGGCCTAGATGATACCAATATGGATAAAAGGAATTTTTATACTAGTAAAGGATGTTACACAAAAATAGAAGTCGGTAATGGAAGAAAATTAAAAGTCAAGAACATTACAAGCAAAGCTAAAAGGGATAGGCTAATTTATTTTTGTAAAAAATATGACAAAGTTATAGCTTGGAATTATGAAGATATTAGAGGATATGATGGAATAAATTTTTCCAACATACAATTGAGTTAACTCTTAATTCAAAGCCTATTAGGAAAAAGAAAAGACTAGTTAATAAAAAAATCAAGCCTGCCATGAAGAAAGAACTTGGTAAGCTAATTGACTCTAAGATTATATTTCCAATAAAACATTCAACATGAGTGTCAATTTAGTTCTCATTGAAAAAAGAATGGTGAAATAAGACTATTCCGACTTTAGAGACCTTAACAGAGCTTAAGGATCACTATCCACTCCCTTCAATGCAAAAAATACTTCAGATAGTCAATAAATCAAAAAGTCTCTCGACTTGATGGTTTCTTTGGGTATAATTAGATTTGGCTTAAAGAAGAAGATAACACAAAATCACATTTATTATAAAATGGGGAAAAGTTCTTATGTGAAAATGCCTTTTGGTATTTCAAATGTCAGAGCCACCTTTTAGTGTGCTATGGATATTGCATTTAGTGAGCTAATAAAAAATATCATCTGAGTTTTCCTAGATGATCTCATTGTATTTTCAAATTTAAAATAGGATCATTTTGATCATCTGGAAAAGGTTTTTTAGAGGTGTCTAGAATTCACTTAACCTAAGAAATATATTTTTGGAGTACTACAAGGTAAATTCCTTAGACACAATGTATCCAAAAGAAGGGATCTCTATAAATCTAGATAGTCAAATCTATTATGGATTTACCTTTACCAGTGAATAAGAATGTTGTTCAATCTTTCTTAGGAAAGATTAATGTTGTAGGTAAAAAAATTTAGAATTTGCAGGATTGGTCTAATCCAGCGCCTTGATGCTCAAGAAAGATCAAGATTTCAAATAGACCTCCAAGGGAATGTTAGAGTAATTGTGCATTAGATAATAATTAATTAATATTTAATTAATTATTAGTCTAATTTATTCTCATGCACTTAAGTTAAACTTAGGAGTACTTTTTTATGTTAACTAAGTTCTTTATTATGTTAATTGAAGTGAGCTATTATTAGATCATTTTGTCTCATCGCATGTGATGCTGGCACTTGTCATGATCTAATCCCTTTATCATTTAGGGTTACTCCTATATAGCACTCAACCCTCATTGTATTATTGTAACCTTTGAGGACTCTTGATCTCCTTAAAGACTCTTGAGGCTCATTTTGTAGCTTTTTCTAGTTTGAGAATACTACATATTATTGTTTCCAAATCTCTTTCCTAGAAGGTGTATTTTTTCATTGTTTGATCTTGTGTCTCATGTTTTTCATAATTCTAACATGGTATCAAAGTGTGGATTCAACGAACCTCTTCTCGATTTATGATGGTTTTTCTTCAACAAGGGTATGAAACATCAATGAACTCCTTTGACATGTGACTACGTCTAGACTGGATATCATGTAGGCAGTTGGAATGGTAGTCATATTTATGCACCTAAGGAGACTCATGTCAAAGTTGTAAAGAGGATATTTAGATATCTGAATTCTACAATGGACTTTGGTTTATGGTATCCCAAGAGTGAAAATCTCACTTTGACTACATACACAAATGCAGATTAGGTAGGAAGCATAGATGACCAGAAGAGTACAAGTGGTGGAGCTTTCTTTCTTGGTGACATTCTTGTGTCGTGGTTGAGAAAGAAGCAAGATTTGGTGTCTTTGTCTATAGAAAAATCATAATACATTGCAGTAGCTTCATTTTGCACTCAAGTATTATGGATAAAGCAAAATTTTAAGTAGATAAAGATTGAGTTTTATGAACCCATTTCCATTCTTTGTGATAATTACAAGTGTTATAAACATTTCAAATAATCTGGTAATGCATTCAAGGATAAATCATATTGCAATCAAGTACCATTTTCTACAGGAGAAGGTTGCAAAAAAGAAAGTAAAGTTGGAGTATGTCAACACCAAGGAGCAAGTAGCAAACATTTTCATAAAACTGCTTCCTAAGGAGACATTTGAATTTCTCTTAAAGAAAATGGGAGTTGTTGTTCCCTCCTCATGAATCAAGAGGAAGCACAAGTTGAGGTGGAGCTTTGTCTTCCTACCGCAAGAAGGCTTGGTGCTCTTGCAGAATGTTTTTAGAAGCGATATGGACTCAAGGGGAGTCTATCCGAGAAATAGGTTTTCAGATTGTGCAAAGTGTCAGAAATGTTGGTGGAAATGTTGAGAAATAGGTTTTAGCTAACCTTTTCCATTGATGTCAAAGAGGAGGAAATGGAACTCAAAATGTTATATCTTCTAAGGGGGGGAAAGTGTGAACCAATGTCTTGATCCGAACAGATATGTCTTTATGTGTGGCCAGCATTTTGTTATTTTCTATCAATGACAAAGGGGGAGATTGTTGAATAGAAGTTTCCATTGATGTCAAAGGAGTTCATTCATGTCATAGGTACTCACTAATGTCAAAGGAAGATGATCAAAAGATCAGTGAGAATTAAATGTAATTGTATTGTCATATCATTTTGAGTTGTTGTAGAAGTATATATTGCTAGATATATTAATAAAATAATTTGAGGATTGTTTGTAGTATCATAATGCATCTATTAATGTTGACAAAAGTAATCCAGAAGTGTAATCTGAAATGTTTCAGTTTAGTTTATCAAGGCAGAGAAATTGCTCTAGCAATACACTTATGTCTAGTATTCCTTCTTGAAGGTGAGTTTGACCCTGCACTTTGAATGGAGAGTATGTCTACTCATGTTCTATCATATTCCAAAGTTTTTGGAAGATGTGTTTAGCATGTAAAAATTTTGAAGTTACAAAAGGTTTGTTGTGCATGTTTTTTAACCTCTTGTGATTTCGGAACTGTTTGAAAATGGCTAGTAGTGTGTGGCATTCAAAGATAATGTGGAATGATAAAGTAGGTCCAGGTTAAGGTTCATGTGGAAGTGCACGACATCATGTTCTTTTGGTGGCAACAAATTTGATTTAGGACCGACCTGATACACATTTCATGTAATTTGAATTTGGGTCCACCTTATGTTGTCCTAGTTAATTGTGGATCCCTAGTCAGCATGGAGTGTTGTTAATGTAATGTCATGTATATATTCATCATACATTTGTGTAGTTGAGAGTGGGTGTGATAGAGGATAATTGAAGAGAAGGCAATGTGTGAATATACTTGTGTGCCAGTGAGTGTTACTCAATGTGAAGCATCTCAATCATTGTGTGCCATTATCAAAAGAACTTAAGGAGTGTAGTAGAGTGTCTAAATCAAGATCAAAATATATGTAAATTGAGTAATTAGCATTGAAGATCCACAAGCTTTTTCTTTATAATTTTGTAGGACTAGTGTTCTCCTCATTGATTTGGTGCTCAGATCATTGTATTGGGTTTTGGTGTCTCCAATAGGTTGGTGCCTACTTCATATTGTAAATGACCTTATCATAATGTTGCTTTGTGAAGCTAGATTTGGACAGTAAATCCAAGAAACTATTCTCACCATGGTTTTTCCCATCTTGGGTTTTCACGTATATCTAGTGTTCTCATGTGCAAATGTGCATGCTTATGTGATTGCCTAATTATAAGTAGTTTTTTTATTCAAGTTTCGTGAGTGGTATATGTGTTGAAGTAAAGAGTTCTAAATTGATTTGATCTATTCATTCACCCCCCTCTTAGTAGATTGTGTGCCCTTCATATAGAACATCTTCGATGGAGGGTGGTATCCTTTGTATTGGTACTTCATTTCTACGGGATCCTTTGGTATATCTCTTGCATATAAAGCACCACGTGTCAAAATAATCCATAGCAAATACGTCAAAGAAGATAACACACCTTTTAACCAAGCTCTAAAAATTGATAAATAACAGAATATAAAGCAGGGGCTTGTTAAAATAGTATCTAAGACAAAACAGGTTTTTTGGGGGATCAAACATCAAGCCTAACCTTTATAGCCTACCAAAGATCTAAAATAGATTGAATGGAGGAAGTTTGAACTCTAATGATAACACCTTAAAGCTTACTCTTTATTTGCGATGCATCGGGGTCAAGCTTCAAGGATGTCACTTAACTTCTACCCCAATAAGAAGTTAATCGATAAAGGATGTTATTTTATTAACGACATCTAAAAAGAAAAGGATTTTCCACTAAGGTTTAAAATTGGGTTTCGAGGGTCGGGATCTTGACTTAACCTCTAATGAATAGATAAGTAAAATATATTCATAATTATCAACACTTGATACTCGACAACTTTGAATATCAAAACTCTAATATAGGGAATGGGTTGGATGTAGGGCATCCAGTATTTGGTCTAATGCATAATATACAACTAGTGAAAGAATAAACCAAATTACCGACACCCAATACCAAAAACCAAAATCACTAAATAATACTAAGGCAAGAAAACACTCAACAAGGGTGAAGCCCGACGCTCAATCGGATGATGTCAAAAACATACTCGATTGACATGTCAGGACAAAAATCAATTTGATAATGCCAAAAGGTGAAAAACAAATGGAAACGAGGAAGAACAAAGAAAAAACCATAAAATAAAGGGAAAATGAAAGAACAAAGGGAAAAACAAAAGTGGCAGTGATTCAAAATAACACACAAACAAACCCCACACACAAAAACCATGAAAATACCATGAAATCAAAGAAAAACTAAAAAAAAATCATGATACCTACCAGGAGAAAGAACATGAGGGCAAGCGTGAACGCGGGTGAGCATGAGACCAAGCACACGCAGCATGAAATGAATGAGCACCAACACAGTGAACTCCAAACTAGCATAAACACAACGACAATGGCGAAAGGGCACGAGTGCAAGCAATCGCAAAAGAAGGGTTTGAAAGTTGCAGAGCTCATAAATCACTTCAATCACACAAGGTAAATGAAATAATGACTAGTCATTTACTTATAAAACTACTCCACGGATTCCAACGACCCCATTAATGGCTCACTTAAACGCATTTCCAGTGAAATAAATGTGCCTGACGGATGTGATTGGCTCGACGGCTAAGGCGACAAGTCGTTGCCATTGTCAAGCTTTAATGATCGAGGAATGGATTTAACAAACAACCAACATCTGAATTGGGGACAACCAACAAAGAGCGACGAATAGACATCGGAGTTTGGGTCCAATCCATTTGGCATGCCAGTATGGAGAAGCCCGAAATCCTGAAACCCGAAAAAACAATTAGAAGAAATGGAAAGAAAAAGGGAGAAGTAAAGAGAAGGAAAAGAGAAGAAAAGGAAAATGAAAAGGAAAAAAGGGAATAGAAAGAATCAAAAGATGATAAGGCAAGAATGAGAGAAAATGACACAAGAAAAAAGGGGGCTCTATTTTGTCAAAAAAAATGGGGTGTGAGTGTGAGGTACAACACAACCATAAAGGGAGGGCCAATACACTCTCTACCCCAAGGATTCTAGTAAAATTGAGTTAACAAATCCTTTTAACTTTCCCCTAGATGAAGAAGAAAACCTTAGGGAGATCTTTGGGGACTTAGAATAAACAATAATAGTTCGTAGGGGTGAACTCGGAATCCCCCACTACTCCCTGCCCTGTGTTGGTAAAGAAAAAAAAAGAATGCTCAATAGATTGTCATGGAAAAGATTAGGAAAAACATTGAAGAGAATAACCAAATGAAAAATGACAAAAGAGGCACAATGGCCCCTAAAGAATTTGACTTCTATATAAAGAGAAACAACTTAGATAATGGTAACAAAGGAATTCAGCAGAGTTTGGATGGGGAAAATAATGCTAAGGTGGAAGAGGGTAATAGATTCTCCTCCTTGGTGAAGGACCTCATCTATGAGATTGAGGCTAGACATCAAAAAATTATTAGCCTACAAGGTATTGGTAAGCAACTAGAAATCTCCAAGTTGGATGAGGAAAATGAGAAAAATTTAGGTAACAAACATCAAGATACAATGGACCAGGGCTCTATTGAGGCCTTGTGGATTAATAATAAGTTGATACCTAGCCACTATTTGTTGGTGGATGGTAACAAGGAATACACACCAAAGTAATTCTCCATGACAAGATCCAATCACAGTAGCATATCTACCCAAGGGGTGGACTCTATTGTTGAAGAATAACTGAAAGGGTTTGCATGCAGAGTAAAAAATGATGTGACCCCATGCAATATTAACAGGGATCAACTCCCTTCCAATAATGTTGTAGTTTCCCCTAAATCGGGGGATATGATTGTCCCAAATGTGAACCCTAAACTAGTAAATTCTAAGAGCAATAGCTTTTACTGTAAAACTAAGGTTGAAAGCGTTAAGGGTGAGGATGAAAAGAATACAAAACCAATACCCAAAACCAACCAAAAATCGGTAGTGGATAGTGGGTCCTTGGACAATGAGAAGACCACTAAAATGCAGCATGCTCAAGCTCCTAAGCCCCGCTCTAGCCCAAGGAGACCAAGGAAGAGTGGAGAAGTTTATTTCCAAGAACAAAAGAAAGAAAACAAGTGTGATAATACAAATGCCTACCTCAAAAAGGCTAGAAACTAGTGAAAGGATACCAAAGTGCTTTGAGCATTTCAAATATGAAGCAGATGTCTCCCCAAAATTTGATGGTAATGAATCTTAACTGCATTTCTCAGAATGTCTGGGGACTTGGGTCCCTTGACAAAAAATACATTTTTAGAAGGTTCCTTAACCTTGAAAAGAAAAAAGATATTGTACTCCTTCAGGAAACTAAAGCTATTGGTTTCACCCTTGATACCAACTTGAGATTCATATGGAACAACTTCTCCCATTTTACCACTAAGCATGAAAGTGGGAGAGGGGGAGTTGTCATCCTCATCTCTAAGGTCTGGGCCCAACACATGACAAGCTCTGGCACCTCACCCGACAACAGGGCGTGTGGATTGTAATAGAGAAAGGAGAGGATAGATTTGGAATCTTCTTTATCTATTCTCCCAATGAGTATAAGGAAAGGATATGGTTATGGAAATGGATATCCAGCTTACCCAATATTCCATGGATTTTGGGAGGGGATTTCAACATGATTGAGCATAGTGAAGATAAATGGGGGGACTGGACATGGACAAGGCAATGAAAAGTATTTTTGGCAAAGATTAAAATCTAAGCTCAACTTGTTCAAACCTTTGGAAGGTATGAAGAAAGATAATAGAGGAATATGGTATGCATGGTGTAATGCCCAAAAGGGTGACAAAAGGATCTACTGTAGGCTTGACATATATTTTATGCCAACAAAGACTTCTTTAACTTTGAGCCTAATACTAATGGAAACAAAGTGAGTGTATACCTTTATAAACTCTATGATCATCACCCTATAAGGGCCAAGATAGTCTTAAATGGTGGCAGATCATGGAGAATAAAAGGAAGGGAAGATTCATACTTAACACTAGCCTTTTAAAGGATGGTGATTGTAAGGCAGCCATCATTATACTTAAGGAAATTAAAAAATGGATGCTCAAGGACTTGAGTGTCATTTAGAGGTGGGAACATAATGTAAATGGATTGAAAACATTGTTCCAAACCATTGGGGAAAAAAATCTATGGACATAATAAGGGTAGAAAATGAACTCCAAGAAAAAATGTTATCAATGGAATCTAGTGTTCAGGAAGATCCAAGGAATGAGAGATTATATGAAGAGCTATACTTAGCTAAGAATAGATTAAGAAGGATTCAAGTAAATAAAATTCAGGGTCTAAAAGTGAGAGCCAAGTTAGATTGGCTAAACTATGGTGACAAGGGCACCAAATTCTTCTTTAAGTACATCAAAGAAAATAGCTTCAAGGAACATATTGATCAAATCTAGAATTATGGAGCCCCTCCACACAACTTGAGAGGAAATTTTAAATCAATTATCCCTATTTTTCAAGAATCTCTTCTCATTTGAAGGAGAAAATTGGGATAGTCACGATGCCATGTCCTATGTCAAGAAAATTATCCCTAAAAAAATATTGGAGGAGGATGCAATAAAATTGGCTGAAGGAATTTCCAAAGAGGAATCGGAAAATCCATCCAATCTATGAACAATGATAAGACCCCAAGAAGTGATGGACTACCTATTGAGTTTTACAAAATATTTTTAGAATAGATATGTGATGAGTTGTTCCAAGTATACCTGGAAGTTCTTAACAGAGGCTCACTGGGAAAAAACATCAATAAAGGTGTTATAAAGTTGCTACCAAAAGATGGTGATAAAACAATGATAAAAAAATTAGAGACCAATCTCTTAACTAAATGTCATATAAGATCCTGGAAAAATTAATTGCCATGAGGTTGATCAATATCCTTCCAAAGTTCATAAATAACACTCAAACTAGATTCATCAAAGGGAGATACATATTAGAAAACCCGATTACAAGTTGGAAGGCCATGGAGTGGGAAAGGCACTCCAAGAAGAACTCGTCCATGCTCCTTGACTTTGAAAAGGCATATGACAGGATTGAATGGCCCTTCAAGAACTCTTGAAGCCTTTGGTTTCTCTAATTATTTTTGTAACATGGTTGACTCTCTTAATGGATGTGGTTGCTCAAGTGGAGATGAATGGATCACTCTCCAAGGAGTTCACTCTTAAAAGATCCATTAGGAAAGGATGCCCCCTTGCACCAACCCTCTTTTTTATTGCCTCAAATGCAGGACCCATTATTTGTTGAGAGAATCCACTCTCTCACCTAGGGTTAGGAGCCTAATACTCCTTGATTTGAATGAATTGTTGAATATCCAATTTGTAGATGGCACTGCAATCTTTGTGGAATTGGAAGAAAGCAACATAGAAAGCTTGTTGCAAAAACTAAAATATTTTGCAAAGTCTTTGGAGAAAAAGTATCCAATGCTAAGTCTATCATCCTGAGGTGGATAGAATCACCCCCTAAATGACTCAAAAAGTTTGAGTTTTAGTGGGGTGGCCCCCACAGGAAATTAAGGTACCTAGGGATACCTTTTGCAATCAACCCTAATCTAAAAGAAATGTTCAAAATTGAGAAAAAATTGATCGGTGGAACAGACAATGCCTATCCCTAGCAAGAAGGATTCAAGTTTGTCAAAAGATTTTTTCCTTGTATAGCATGTACTTCACCTCTGTCTAGTTCTTTAGCAATTATCAAGTCAATGAGCTTCAAAATAAGATAAGAAACTTCATGTGGTTAGATGGGAAAGGAAAAAGGAAGAAGCATGTTGTAAAAATGGGAGTGGTGTTGTCTTGATAAGTTGCAAGGAGGGATAGGCCTAAAGGATTTGAAGCTTCATAGCATTGCACTAGCTACAAAATGGATCATCAAGGCTTCAGTAGGAGATGATCCTTGGAAGGTCTTGGTGAGAAGCAACATTCAACTTGTTGTCCCCAAGCAAGAAAATTCTTGGAAAATGTTGCCTTTCAATGATCTTCTCATCAACAAGCATCCAATTTCCCCTACAGGTTCGCTAGTTTTCAAAAGCCTCTGGAAGGCCTAGGAGTTGATCAAGCACAAAGTAGAGTATAACCATAGACAGGTGATCAATAGTAACAACTTAATACACCAAAGAAATAAATCCATATGGTGAAACTTAGAGCATAAAGGAAAACCCCTTACTCTTTTGCAAGGGATTTTAGCACAAAAGATGGGCTCAAAAGGGAATCTATACTTTCAAGCATGTCTTATCTAATGGGAAATTTAAAAGTTGGGAATCTCTCTTCTATGAATACATCCTTCTTGAATCCAATTGGAGAACATATTCAAAATTAAAGGAGGCTTGTAAAGATTTGCAATTCCCCTCTAACTTTGTGGTAGGAAATGAGTAGACTCTTGAACTTAAGTGGCAAGATGGAGCAACACTGTATGGGATCAAAATGAAAACAATTTATAAATCCTTAATTAATCTTGTGTCTCTTACTAAACATGTTAATAAATGTTGGGGGTCATTTTATTTGATAAAGAATGGAATTTTATATTTAATTCTATCTAGCATAATATTAAAGAGCCTAAGAAGGCATGTTTTATATGGCCAATTCTATTATATACAAACTAAACCACAATGATGTTGATATTTGTAGTATATATATAATTTTGAAATCAATTAACCATATATTCTTTGAATCTTTTATGCTAAGGAAATTTGGAAATTATTTTGTAACAAACAAATGATTTCGGAGAATAATGTGAATGTTAACGAGAAAGATATTCTAATTGGGAATGATAAAAATTTAATTAAAGAATGCAATTTTTTTTGGTCTTGCTTGTCAACTGAAATTCTTAGCACATGGAAGGCAACGAATGAGGATAAGTTCAAATGGTGCAGGAGGATGCTTATTGGGTCCTCAAAAAAAACTATTTTCAATGTTGTTATGCAGGTGACCATGACAATGGAAATATTAATGTTCAAATTGTTGAAGTTACTGGGAGATGGGACAATCAAGGTAAACAAAGAAGAGGTAACATACAAATGCACTTGGCACCACAACCATGAGGACTCGACAACTTTTTTAAAATCACTCAAAGAATTTCAAAAGACATTTAATGAAGTGGCAACTGGAAAACCAAAGAAGGCAAAAGAAACACATGGTGTTAGGCTTCATGTGAATGAAGATGATAAACTTGTGATAGAAGAAGTCAGATCCAATGAGGAGCTATCATAAAGGGAATCAAGATGGGATGATTTGGAAAATTGTAGTCAAAGCAGGAACTTCTAACCTAGAATGCCAAAGATGCTTAGTTTTATATATTATGTTTAGTATTAGCAGAAACTGCATAAGAAACAGTTGTAGTTTTGTATATAATGAGTAATGTAAGAAAAATTTGTATATGTTATAACTTTGTATATGGTAGAAACACTAGTAAGCTTGTATTATTTTTGTATAGGTTGTAACTGTGAATTGATGCAAAAATGCATCAACAGCTCTAAAAGATATGTATAATTGTGTCATAACTATTAATAATACAAAAAAAATTGTTATAAATTTTAAAAAATTAATAAGAAAATTAGAAACATGTTTTAAAAAAAAGTGCACTTTAGAATACAAGCAATATAAACAGGATACAATTACATAGAAAAATAAAAGAATTAAATCAATTTTAAAAAATGAATTACAAATATTATCTTATTTCAAGAAACCATTACAAGACAAATCACAATTACTTAACAACATTGACTCTAGTATCAATGCTTCCTTGCTTTGCTTCCTTGCTTTTTATTGTAATAACATGAACTATCAATGTCATTGCTATATTTTTTTGAGTCATAGTCTTCACAAGGTCAAAATAAAATCTTTTATACTGACATAACTTGAAGTGTCAATATTATTGTTCTAATTTTTTTAGTCATAGTCTTCACAAGGTTAGAATAAAATATTTATTTCTATTAAAATGTTGCATTCCTTATTGTACCTAATATTTACAAATTGAAACTAATATCTTTTTTTTCTTGGACTTGTAACACAAATAGTAAAAGGAAGAAAGCTAATGGCTAATATTTTTGATCTTCTATGTGACACATCACATTACAAGCTTCTTCTATATTTCGTGGATATATTAAAAATAAAGTTCCTAATTTTTGTTATTACAAACTTTATGAATGTTTTTGTGTGCATTTAAAATTCTGAACATTTCTAAATTGATATATTATACGTAGGACTAGTTAAAGATCTTATGGATGCACAAATATTTCTAAAGTAAATAAAATAAAGTATTTATCTACCTCAAAAAATAAATAGAAATATTTTAACACAATTTATTTATGATATTTTCAAAATAAAGTATCTCTCTACTTCTTAATTGTTAACACATATCACTAACACTATTAATATTCATATTTATAAGAAAAAATTGAAATCCAACTATACTTGTCAATAATTATATTACAATACTAAAAAGAATGTACTCACCACCATGTGATGCTTGTTAAATAATTTAATTAAGTTGAATTTAACCCATTCCAAATTAATAATTTTATTCAACCAAAACCTATATTAAACGATTTTTTTTTAAATAAATAAAGTTTTTTGTCACACTTGGAGAGAGTTTAATTTAATTTCAACAATTAAATTAAATTAAACTTAATACAAAAGAAAAAAAATAAATACATCTCTATGCCCTAATCTTTTCATTTTTATTTTTTCAAATTTTCAAGAATCTAGAAGATGGAGAGGAAACAACTACAAAGTTTTCCCAATGGTTTGATCATTCCTCTATCATTTGATTTTGGATTTTGGAATTAATTTATCTTAATTTTATATGCATATATTTCTATTTTCTTATTTTTTTATAATTTATTGTAAAAATATTAAGAGATTCTAAATAGTTAGTAGATCTGGGCATGTAGATATAAGTTTTCTTCCTCACTTAGAGGTACCTACAAGATTGAAGATTTGAATGTAGGATGTTGGTGCACAGAGTTATATGATCTTGGATTTGAAAGGTTTTCAAATCTCTTTGTTTTTTTTTTCTTTTTTTAACGAAACCCTCATTTTTTTTCTACATACTTTTTCATATTTCTAAATTCTAAAATTTAATTGCAACTTTCATTCATTTGCTTCTAATTCTAATTTTTTTAAAAAATACGGATCTACACTTTTGTTGTTGTTGCAAATCTCAACCCACATTTTTCTACAAATTTTCTTCTTGATTCCAATGGAGGCAAGTTGTAAGGAAAATAATAACAAATTTTCTAATGTCAAAGTTTACAAAAAATCAAAGTAAGAAAATGATGATTCAATGAATAAGATTTTTTTTTCTTGATTTATATTAAAAATATCCATACTTCATTTTTTATGAAACAACACATGTTGGTAAACATTTTGTTTTGTAAATTTTTGTTGATTGAAATATTTTTTTGTGTTCTTTTGAATCTCTATCAACCTAAAACCTCAATATGGGAAGAGCTTTTTAGTTACTATTTGTACATGAAAATTATTTTTTTAATAATATTAATTGATATACATTTTGTTGTACATACATAAAATAAAATTGGAATACTCAAGAGATTTCCATTGGCATAAAACTATCGATCTAATCCTACAAAATAAGATGATGATCATACAATTATAGCCTATAGTAAAATAAACATAACTTGCTCAAAACATAATATTTTTCTAAGTTCTAATATGAAAAAGAAAGTAGAATAAAAAACCTAAAAAACATAGAGATATTTTTACAATTATATTAGAAGAGTATGAACAACAAAAGTATAAAGGTTTGCATCATAGACTTTAATAACAAAGGTACAATAAAATAGTCCAATATATTTTGTAATAAAAAAATCAATATTAAAAGATAAAATTTAAAAGGTTTTCTAATATTGAGTGAAGAACAACATATTAAACAATAACTCAACCAACATAAAAAAATAAAATTCATGGCCAAAACAATGTTGTGCATGAACTCAAAATAGTGAATTGTTTGGGTGAGAAAAACAATGAAAAATGTATAAAAATTTAAAAATTATTTATTTATTAATGTTCTAAAAAATAAGGATAGTGCTAATTTATTTATATCATTTTTTTCAAAAAATTATCTTATAAATGCATAAATGTATTCAAATTCTCATATTGTATACTTAGTTGTAATTTTCATCTAATAATATTAAATGTGATAGTAATAGAAAGACATATATTCATCATATATTAGGTTTATTTTCCTAAACAATATTGAGAGTTTTAATGCACAATTATAACAATATTTTTACATTCTCCCAATAAGGAATTGACAAAAAAAAATTAGGCTTCAAAAGAGGGTTTCAAAACCCATATAAGACCTTCATAAAAAAAGTCATACCATCTTTTACATCTTCATAATCTAAAAAAAGAGGTTTATATTTAATCCAATGGAAGCATACTCACCTCCCAACCATAAGACTTGCAATGCAAGTCCACCCATGAGCTATGAGTCCTCAAGAAATCAAGTTTAACTCCACAATACACACTAACACACACAAATATGCATACTACCCAAGGGAAAAAAATATCACAAATGAGTCTCCTCAAAAACCCATAATAAAGGGAATCAAGGACACTCACTATCTCTTGGGGAAACCAAATAAAAAATGATATGAAGCTTCTCATAACCACACTAATCACAACGTCATCTCACATCACACCACATCACTTCATCACTCAACCAAGTATTCATAACAATAATACAGTTTTGTCACATGTATTCCTTGTGTCCGCACATAAACCATCTCCAAAATACATTGTATACACCTAAAAACAGTCATGGCATTTAATTAATTAAATATTAGTTATTTAATTAATATTCGACTGCATATAAATAAATTCTTAGTTTATTTATATTGTTCACCCTTCTCTAATTCTCCAAATCTAAAATCATTTTCTTCTGAATTAATTAAATAAACAAATTTCCATAAGCTTGTTTTATTTAATTAATCTTCACTAATCTCGATTAGGAATTTGAGCACATGTCTACAACTTTTTGTGCCACCTCACCAAGGTCACATGAAATTAAATAATTCTAATTTTTAATTAGAATTATCTTCAACCAATTTTTAAAAGCACATGGTTTATTCCTCACGCACTTCCACCAATTTTAAAAGCACATAGTCTTTTCTTCCCACAATTGAGTCTTCCATCCAAATAGCATGTTTTCTTTGGTCAAGGGGACAACATCTTGATTCTCTCCATCTCCACCATCCATTCTTCTTGTTCAAATCTGGAACGTCGATCATTGCCACCTCACTATATGCTTGAAAAATGCTATAAATACAACCCTTGGGCATTGTATTTTGCATCCACATTTGAAATAAAGTTATCATCCAGGAACATCGCTTGAGCTTGGGAGCACTTTGGAGTCTTATAGTTACTTTTTACATCATGTTTTGCATCATAGTTAAATCTTAGACTAACACTTTGCTTCATAGTTGCATTTTGTGTCATCCTTTGCATCATAGTTGCATTTTAGATTAGTATTTTCATAGTTAGCATTTGAGCATATGGAGTATCATTTTAGTTTTCCATAGTTTGTATTTGAGCATATGTAGAATCATATATAGAATCATATAGATCACTACCATAGTATCCACCACCATTTTTCCATTCATCATAATCATCGTCATCCATTCATCATAGCATCCATTATCCTTTCCATCATATAGTTGCATGTAGGAATTTAGTTGGCTTGCATGTTGAATACTAATCTTGTTTCTTAAGTGTCATTCTAATAGCCTTTGTGCACATAGAAATCTGAGGGCCAAAGGCTTAAAGGAATCATTAAGAATAGAGGACAATGAGACATTCTCAAAAGATTTATTTTGTTGCAAATTAGAGTAGTTTCTTTGCTTTGAATCTTTGATATAATTTGTTTCATTAAGGTTTGTGTTGATACTAACTTTCCACATTTCACACACACCACAAAATGGTGCCCACAATGGGGCCTTGTCCCATTTTTTTTAACATTCTGGAAAATTTATGTTCATAGGTTCGGACATGAGACTTTTGGTGCATCTTGCACTTGTTTTGGCACATCTTGCACCCGTTTTGGCACTTCTTGCACCTATTTTGGTGCTTCTTGCACTTTTTGTGGTGCTTCTTGCACCTGTTCTGGCACTTTTTGCAAGTTTCTAGAAAAGCTCACCAGGGTCCAAAACATGGTTTTTGAGTTTCAGCACTTCTTGCATGAGTTTTAGCGCTTCTTGCACTTTCTGTGGTGCTTTTTGCACTTTCTATGGAACTTTTTGCACTTTTTGTGGCACTTTTTGTCTCTATTCTGGCACTTTTTGCAATTTCCTTGTTTTTCACTAAATCCGAAGGCTAATACTCTGTGTTGTTTTGCAGGTTTCCTAGATTCGTTGTCAAAGACTCAAACATAAACTACTAACATATTGCAGTGCTGGAAGTGATTTATTTGTTTCCTTTTGGTTAAGTTAGGAACATAGCTTAATTAAAAGGTTAATGAACACCATGTTTTTCATGCTTGATGGATGGTAGGCTTCCCTTAATTGGGTGACCAAAAAGCTAGACCCATTCACTTTTTGTGTGCGAGTGTGAGTTGATTATATCGCATGTTTTCTCTCTTTGTTTACCCAAAACAAAGATTGATCGAACTACAAGTATTCTTGCTTTCTTTTGTTTATCTTAGAGGGATTTCGTTGTGGGAAAAAGTAATCACCCAAGGGAACGACCCAACCAGTAACACGCTAAAGCCAAGCGACTTCCAACTGGGATATAAATGTGGGTACTTGAAAAAAGGAAAGTATCACGAGGATAGTTCTGACGAGAAGGGAAGCAATGGTCTCTCATTGCATGGATTATCCCCCACGAACGGAATGTTTGTACTAGAACCCTTGTTATAGTTTGGCCAAAAACCTTTATCTATTCTTTGGTGCAGCAATGGTCGTTGCGAAGGCATCCAAATTCTCGCAATTTTTAGTAGAGATGAGAAATATTCCATGGGAGATTCATGGGTATTGATGTTTGGCTGCCCCGTAGAAGTGAGTGTCATGGAGGGGAGCCAGTGGGTTCAAGCATCTAATCATCCACTAAGAATAAGTGTGGTTGGGGTAAAACCCGCATTGAATCCAAAAGAATACAGTCTTTCACAACCTTAGGAGTGTACATTGCATGATGTGTCTTTATCAAAGTGTTTTAAAAACAAATTTCAAACAAAACATCACATGTCAAAAGTGAAAACCCTGATGCAGAATTACATTCATTGAAACAACCAAGTCTCCAATTAGAAAATCTAAAAAATCAAACAAACTTCCAAGAAACAGTGTTATTCTTCCAGTTCGGCGCATCTTATATACCTTCTAACACATATTGGTTGCCTTCTGGTGCATCTTGCACCTATATTCATGCATATTGTCCAAGCTACCAGATTCAAAACCTACTTACAGAGCCTTGTAAAACTTTCTAGCTCGTCGTGCAAGTCCTGTAACGCATCTTGTACCTATTCTGGCTCTTTTTGTACTTTATGTGGCACTTTTTGCACTTTATGTGGCACTTTTTGCACTTTTGTGGCACTTTTTGAACTTTCTCTGGAACTTTTTGCACTTTCTCTAGCGCTTTTTTGTCTCTGTTTTGGTGCATTTTGCAAACCAAAAAAACCAGTGACCTAAGTTCATCTCCTATCTGACAGTCAGTCTCATTTCGTGAATCCTCAGCAGTGTTCAGTTATTCCTTAGTTTCACCAACAGTCTAAACTTGCCAAATAGGTCTAACAAGTGAACATTTCTAGCTATACCAAGATCTAACATCCTAAAGTTCCCAAAATCATTCAAAACATCTCTAATTTTCAAGCTTAGTTTCCTCATCAGGATCTATCATTGTTTCATCATGAAACAAAGCTTGCTTAATTAGATTCACCCTAGTTCACGTCAATAGAATTTTTCATTCTATTTGAACTTGGGTAAACCCTTGGCACTCCCAAAACAAAGATCAAAAGTTTAGTGAAAACTATAACACTTGTATGCCCGTTTTAACAAGACCCTGAAAAGCATAAACTCAAAGAACAGGAAATTGAAACTCAAACCACCATGGCTGAAATAGATGAAGATCAATTGAATGCTTTATCTCATCAAATGAAAAACCTTCAACAACAAATCTAGGTATGCAAAGGGAAACAACCACAGAAAGATATGTGTTGTCAGACATCTATTCTTATCCATCTGATAGAAATACGGACATGACACCTTCTCCACCGACAACTACATCATCCAAGTTCAATTTCTTTGAATTCTTGAAAAAATTAAATGAGAAACCCAAATCAAAGTCTTAAAACACAAAGTATATTGAACAATCTTACCATGTCATGCATCTATCTTCATCTCCCATAATCCAAAATATACCTCATGATTCTTTCACCCAAGTTAATGATTCCATCCAACCACCTTCTTCTATCATATCTTCTACATCCAATGATTCATGTCAATCTCTTAGTTCAAACCATGCTACCATAAACTCCCTTACACATCAAGATCAAAGAATTCTTTCCACTCCATCCAATGATACCAAAACTCCACAATTTATTCCAATATTTGACCAAGACCCCATCTCTCAAGAATTTTATGACGATCCCATCCTTTCATTTTTCATCCACAAGGATTCTCTTCCATCTCAAAAGAAAAGTATTCTTCCAAGTCCTCCTTCCACCACATCTAATGAATCCATACCATCTCATGATTCCATTGCATCCCAGGAGAATGATAATTCTTCCATCCTATCTAACGATGTCCTACCATCCAATGATCAAGATATACTTTCTACAAAATCTCATGATTCTCTTCCTCATCAAGATCAAGATATGCTTCCATCTGAGGATATCCTTTCATCTCATGAGGATGTTCATCCTTCTCAAGATCAAGATATTCCTTTCATAACACTTCATGATGATTCTATACCTAATAAAGAGCAAGTTGCTCCATCTTCTACACCTTGTGATCCTTTTCCAAGTCAAGATCAAAACACTCCACCACTCCCATGTCAAGATCCTATCACACCTAGTCAAGCTATCCATGAGCCACACACCTACAAATTGGGATCCTCCACCTTCACCTGCTCTGGTTTACTTCCAACACCTATCCTTTCATCCATATCATATCCTCCCCAAAATGGACTTGCATCTTGTTTCACAAACAATACATATCCCCTTGGTAAACGAATGTGTCAAAGTATGAACTACAAAGGCAAAGGATTATGCCTTCATGAACAAGGTATCCTAGAACCCCTTTTTGCTCAAGAAAACTCACATTACCATGGCCTTGGTTATACACCTAAGTGTCCTAGTCCATCAAACCTACCATCTATCCTAGGTCCTCATCCTAATCCACCAAACCTTCTATCTATCCTAGGTCCTCATCCTAGTTCATCAAACCTTCCATCTATCATAGGTCCATATCTTATTCCTCAAGAAAAAAAAAGGCACACATCCTTGATGCCCTTTCAAAATTCTACCTACACTCACTCATCCATAATACCTCTATACCATTCATCCCAATCCACCCCTCCCAATGCTCTTGGAAGCAATTTGGGTGCCAAATGTCAAAAGCTTCCATATCAAAATCCACATGTGTCAAAGGATCAACATGTCTCCTTGAAGAGGCATGCAAAAATAAAATAAAATTTGATCCAAAATCAAAGGAAAAATTAAAAGGGCCACATAGGCCCATCAAAATAAAAAGGAGATTTTCAAAGACCACAAAGGTCCATAAATCAAAAGAAATTTTCAGAAGGCCACAAAGGCCCATCAAAACAAAAAGACAAATTTCCAAGGCCACAAAGGCCCATAAAGCAAAAAGAAAAATCTCAAAGGCCAAAAAGGCCCACAAAGCAAAAATCAAAGTCAAAAATCATGTGGATTCCAAAAAGTCTCATAGAATAAAATCTAAATTGGCATCCAAATTTGCTAATCCAAAAGCTTCCTTCAATTTGTCATATAAAAACCTATCATCTTCCAAATCCATTTTTCCTCCATCACTCCACCACCCTTCAAGGTGTGTTCTAATGTTGATCTTGCCATCCTTTCCATCTATCCATCAACAAGTCTTTCCACCTATCCATTATCCAACATTCATCCCCCATTATTCTCCTTTAATCCAAACCTTTGGATAAGTCCTTAGTTTCTTCCATCATACCTTTAATAGGCCAACATTTAGGAGTCTAATTCCCATTTACCATGGTTTATTAAAGGGATATTTTGTTGTGAAACTTGATGCTTAAGTCCTTCCTCCACCTCCCTATCATCCATATCCTATTTTCTATATTCCTCTCGCACTCTACACTTGGGGGGGAAGTTTCATCCATCCTATCATTCCTTACATTTCCACCTTTGATCTTGACAAGGTTAAGGATCTTCCTGAACATCATATATCTTATCCTATATGTGTTATCCATATCTTTCGTACCATATCTTTCATCTTATCCATATTCCATCATTCTTTCTCAATACATCCTTTCTTCCTTTCCTTGGTCTTGATGAGGAATAGGGGAAAAATACTTGGGCCTTGTGTATGTATCTTATCTAGTTGATCTTGATCATCCCATCCATTATTTTTATCCTTGCTTTCTTCCATTTTGTATCTCCTAGCTTATCATAATCCATGTCATCATGTCCCTTTGCAACCTTGAATCTTATCATGCAAATAATATTTGAGCCTAGTTGTAAAACATTATCCAATCCTCATCTTTTTTCAAATCGGTCATCAACAATCATCAATCTCATCATCATCACGCCTAATGGAATCAAGCATTACTGGCATCCTAATCAATCAACCATTATCATCTTTCGATAAGAGATATGTTGCTTATGTGACATGTTTTGCAATGAATCTTTCATTTTGATATATCATTTATCCATGGTTGCATTACCTCTTTTGTGGGGCATCTTGTTCCTTCAAACAGTCATATCATATCATTTCATCGAAAAAAGGTCCTGAAAAATACCAAAAACATCAAAAAATGTCCTAAGAAAATGGTTGCCTTGGTGAAAACCTGGCAAACAGGTGTCTTGGCAACAGCAAAAAAAGAGAAAAAAAAATCACAAAAATCTAAAAAAGTGCAATAAAAACTAGTGAAAACCTGGCAACAGGTGCTATTTGTGATAGGTTAGCTTTTCCATCTATTTGAGCATGTTGGCCATTCGCTTTCACCATCAATTTTCCTATCCTCAGAAAGCACCATGTACATATCCTGGCATCGCGGTCATGTCTCACCCTAGACTGGGGGAAAAATCCTGAACTCACTAGGGGCAATAAACTTTGTGCTTGAACCAATAGAAAAATAGCAACAATACAAACCCACCCAAAGCAATGATCATAGTGCAACTCAACATTGAACATCAATCACACAAACAAAAACGCATCGAACATCCAAATCAAAACAACCAAATCAAACCAAAAGCAAACTTTAAATGGATGATGTTCTTCTAAATCATGGGTTTATCACATTAAACACAAATATTCAATTGTTGTACTATGATTTTTGTTATCATATCTCTGGAGCCCCTCGATGATGTATCGAACTAGAGGAGCTAGGAAGGAGTATGATTTTTCTTTGTCTGTTGTCTATGAGTTGATCATTATTATTGTCCAAATTGTCATGGGACGTTCTCTACAAAGTATCACTAATGACATTCCGAGTTTGCATAGGAAAACGATTAACTCTTGTTTGTTTACGCAAGCAATACTCAAGTCATCTCGGTTTAATTATACTTAGATGCTTATGTTAACTTGGACTATCAAACATCATGAAAGTAGTACTTAGGTCATCATGGTCTAAATATACCATTAATGTTTGTACTCATTTTCAACATTTTAAAGGCCCAATGATGATAAAATGCACGACAAATCAATTGTTACGAATGACAACTTTTGCATACAAGATCTGCATGGTTAGAGTAGATTGCATCTGTGTTAGTTGGTATCTGTATTTATGGGATTTCCAAAGCTGGAACAATGATTTTATCTCTTGCATTAAGGGATTGAGTACACTTGACATTGTCAAAAACACATCATTTTCATATAGTTACACATCACTTGCATTATCATCAATTAGAAAACATTCTCATTTAGTTGCATATCATTTGCATACAGTAGAAAATATTACAAACATCATTCATCCTTCCATGCATCACATCATAATATTTGCATGAGAAAACACAAAAGGACGTGCATCGCATCTCATTTACATAATCAAAATCATTTCATATAGTGGCATTAGGAAAGTGGTTCACTAAGCTTAAATGAGTGAGTCTCTTCATATTTCCAAAAGAATTGGGAAATATGTCAGGTTTTGTGAAAGCTTAATTTAACAAAGAATCAACTGACAACAATCTTCCCACAACTCTTGGAATTTGGATAGATTCACTCATTTAAGCTTAAGACCCTCGAAGTCTTGCAAACTTAATTAAGCATAATCATTATGGCATAATCAAATCCATCATCACATGGAACATCATACATCATTTACATAATCAAATCCATCATCCATAAAGCATATCAAATCATCAACCATGCATTATCATATCATCATTGCATACATCACATAAATCATCACATGAGCATCATCATTGCATAATCATCATGATCATCATCATATAAACATCATAACAACATAGAACTAGGCACCATCATACGATCATACATTCATCCATTTATTGCATCATTTATTTGCATTAGAAAAGAACAAAAACATAAAATGCATCACATTCCATTAGCATAATAGGATCCATCACATGTATCATATAGGCATCATTCATAAAAGCATGTCCTAGAATCATAACACATTAGTTGCATCATTATTACATAATAATCCATCATGCATTATCATATCATCATCATATAGAACATCGCACAACATACAATCATATGATGTATCATGAACATCATCACATAACATCATATAGACACATAGATCAATCATCATCATCGCCGCATGTCATATATAACTCAAAATGATGTCAAAGTGTACAAGGATATCCAAAGGTATAAAGAGATACATCAATATTGAAAATGGAAGTGTATCATGATGTCTCAAATCAAGAGGTACATCATCAATGTCTCAATTGAATCAGTGTATACATCAGGTCTCGATACATCATCAAGTCTCGGAACATTAATCAATCATATACTAGGGCATATCAATCAATCAGAGAAGTCAAACCACATCACCCAATCAAATATGAATCCTCCTGCACCAAATGCAGAAATTCTCCTATGATCATAACATATCGCAAATCAACAATCATATCAATCAATCAATCAAATCTAATCAACTCCAATGAGATTTTGATCAAATCTCGTTGAGCGTCTATTATTGACCTTCACCTATCATGTGGTCAATCATCATCATCACATCAATTCAACCTCACCTATCATGAGGTTCATCAATCAAATCAACCTCGCCTATCATGAGGTTCATTGATCAATCAATGCAACCTCACCTATCATGAGGTTCATCAATCAATTCAACCTTTCCTATCATGAGGTTTATCAATCAATCAATCAAATCTAATCAGCTCTGGTGAGACATTGATCAAATCTCGTGAGCATCAATTTATCAATTCAACCTCACCTATCATGAGGTTCATCAATCAATTCAACCTTGCCTATGATGAGGTTCATCAATCAATGCACCTCGCCTATCATGAGGTCCATCAATCAATCAAACTATCATTGATCATCGCCTATCATGAGGTCAATCATCAATCTATCATTAATCTTCGCCTATCATGAGGTCAATCACCAATCTATCATTGATCCTCGCCTATCATGAGGTCAATCATCATCATCGAATCAATCAGTTGAACGCAATCATCAAACATCAAACACAAGGAGGCAACATAAGGCATCAATTAATCAATTTGGCAGGCTCAATCTTCTTTTTCAGGAGAAATAGTTTCTGAATCATAAAATTTTGAAATCATCACCAAAACATCAAAAAAAAATTTAAAATCACCAATTTATCTCCCGAGGGGGCATATATTTGTCAGTACTTGAAAATCGATGTCTGGGGTATCATCTGGGGCATTGAAAATTTTTCTGGGCATCGGTATCAAATTTTTCTTTGAAGCAACGTGTAAACACATTACTTCAAAGAGGGGCAAAATGTATACACCTAAAAAGATCATGGCATTTAATTAATTAAATACCAATTATTTAATTAATATTCAACTACGTATAAATAAATTCTCAATTTATTTATATTGTTCACCCTTCTCTAATTCTCCAAATCTAAAATCATATTCTTCTGAATTAATTAAATAAACAAATTTCCATAAGCTCGTTTTATTTAATTAATCTTCACTAATTTCGATTAGGAATTTGAGCACATGTCTACAACTTTTTGTGCCACCTCACCAAGGTCATATGAAATTAAATAATTCTAATTTTTAATTAGAATTATCTTCAACCAATTTTTAAAAGCACATAGCTTATTCCTCACACACTTCCACCAATTTTAAAAGCACATGGTATTTTCTTCCCACTTAGGTCTTCCATCCAAATGGCATGTTGTCTTTGGTCAAGGGGACAATATCTTGATTCTCTCCATCTCCACCATCCATTCTTCTTGTTTGAATCTGGACCATCGATTATTGCCACCTCACTATATGCTTGGAAAAGGCTATAAATACAACCCTTGGGCATTGTATTTTGCATCCACATTTGAAGTAAAGTTATCATGCAGGAACATCGCTTGAGCTTGGGAGCACTTTGGAGTCTTATAGTTACTTTTTACATCATGTTTTGCATCATAGTTAAATCTTAGACTAACACTTTTCTTCATAGTTGCATTTTATGTCATCCTTTGCATCATAGTTGCATTTTAGATTAGTATTTTCATAGTTAGCATTTGAGCATATGGAGTATCATTTTAGTTTTCCATAGTTTGTATGAGCATATGTAGAATCATATATAGAATCATATAGATCACTACCATAGTATCCACCACCGTTTGTCCATTCATCATAATCATCGGCATCCATTCATCATAGCATCCATTATCCTTTCCATCGTATAGTTGCATGTAGGAATTTAGTTGGCTTGCATGTTGAATACTAATCTCGTTTCTTAAGTGTCATTCTAATAGCCTTTGTGCACATAGAAATCTGAGGGCCAAAGGCTTAAAGGAATCTTTAAGAATAGAGGACAATGAGACGTTCTCAAAAGATTTATTTTGTTGCAAATTAGTGTAGCTTCTTTGCTTTGAATCTTTGATATAATTTGTTTCATTAAGGTTTGTGTTGATACTAACTTTCCACATTTCACACACACATACATAATGTCAAATAACTTTATATACAATAGAAAAATATGCAAAAGAGGGTACACATCTCTATCAACTCATCACATGTGTTGATTTTAATCTCAATGGGGAAATCTGCACCCAAAACATAACAACCCCAAGCTAAGAGAATTACTTGACTCGATAACACATTTAATTGAGGGTGTTTTAGATAACTCAAAAATCACAGAAAAAATAGAGATATGTGTTACCCATCATTTTTAACACCAATACTTTTCATTAATGAACAATAAGGATATGATGGCCTACCTCCATGCTTTAGAAAATTTGAGAAGATTCTTGATCCTAGTTCCTTGATTCCTTCTTCCCTCTAAGCTCCCCAAATATATCTTGCTCATTTTCTCAAAACCACTTCAAACCCCAAAGATGAAAGAATGAATCCAAAAGATCCAACCCCAACCAAAGCTTCAAAATATTAAGTAAAGATTCATTGTCTAAATACAATGAACCTAGGGAAGAGGTGTTGACTTTGCTTCCCAAATCAAATTTCCTTCCTCAATCTCATTACTTATCTTCCAAGTTGTTTTTTAAGGCTCTAGACACTTCTAAAACACATAATATACATTCCAACATGAAACTGATTCATAGATTATTACATTAGGGGCTTAATTTTACACAATTAATATAGAAATTGACATAAAAATGCCTCTAAATTTTCTAGCTAATTTCAAATCCATTTTTTCACTTAAGAGAACTTAACTAAAATCCACTTATTAAAATAACCAACACAAGAATTCAAAATAATCAAAACAAAATTACAAATACATTTTACACAAGAAGACCTTAACCTTCTTATAGAAAAAACAACTATATTGGGAAAATACAACAATGGTTTCTTAATATCATCACTAATTTTCATTGGTTATGGAATGTTAACTTGCACACTTACACATAATCATCAATATATCCAAGGAAGATAGCCAAAGAAATGTTTATCATTAAAACATATACACAACATAGACATCTCATATTTAATCACAATATCAACACATAGAAATCAATTATGAAGTGTAAATTTACCATCTAGAACACATTAATACACAATCATACAATGCATATAATTTAACCATGATATTCATAAGCTTCATCATTTCATAATACATTCATGCTAAATTCCTTATATAATGATATATAGTACAAATAGTAAAATTCAAATTTAGAAGATATTGCTTGTATTCTAAAGTAAATGTCAATATTTATAATTCCTTTTTTAAAATTTTTGACTTAATGTTTTTGTTTGTCTATGTAGAGAAAGTGCTTAGTATCTTGTTTTAATTGCTTATATTCTAAAGTGTTATGTCTTGAATTTTTATATATTTAGTATAATAAAAAAAAAAAAAAAATTAGCGAATATGGGTTCTTCAGCAATCATCAAAGTCTTCATTGTACATATATGGAAAAATAACAAAATAAAATAAATTTGATAAATATTTGCACTAGGTATTGATGTCTTTGTTTCAAAAAAAGGTTTGGATACGTACAAAAAAGTTATGATGTATGGTATAACCTATGTCTAAATTATAATTAATCTCACTTCAAAATTAACTAAAAAAATATGCAACAAAAAATAATGAAAAAATATCTACTCACTAGATATTGGTGTTATGAATCTATGTTTAAAATTTTATAATTGTATTCTTTCTATAAAAAAAATTATGTTGTACATGGTATAAACATCACTTCTTAAAAATAATGTTAACTATAAAAAATAGGTTATTAAAAGTTACATTAAAAAATCATAAATTATTTTTAAAAACTAAATAAAATGCATTTTAAATCTACACACGAGATCTCAAAAATCACGAGCTCACATCATCTTCAAACTCTTAACAATTTAGTTGTTATAGATGTCAAAAAGTGAATTTAGTTTAAAATGTTGATTTCAATGTCTCACTTTGGCCAAACAGGTGGGATTATCCATAAATGTTGCCACAAGCACAAGTTCAACAACCACCCCAACACACAATGCTATAAGCAAAAGAATTTGTTCTTACACACAAAAATAGAGGGTTCCCACAAACCAATAAAGATGGATGTCAACATTAGCTATCTCCACACAATAATGTACCAAACATAGAAGCAAACTACCTATTCAAGTCACAAATGTGGTTGGAAGGGAAACCATTGATTTTGCTAGTCAATGGCAATAACATGAAGAAGCTCATTTCAAAATTTATTAGCATGCACCTAAATTTGCTAGCCATGCCTCATCTATAGCCTTGCAATTTAGCATGGATTAATTATTGCAAAGCAAGAGGTATTAATATTACACATGAATGTTGTTTCTCATATGTTATTCATCATTTTTGCAAGGAGCTAGTATGTGATGTCATGCCAATTAATTCCAATGACATCATCCTTGAGCATCCCAACATGCATCATTACTAAGGTGTCTATACAACCAATCCCCAAAGCATCACCATCTCAATGAATAGTAAGAGATATCGTATTTATGGAGTGATTCCACAAGTCAAACATGTTGCACATTCTCTATGCCAAATTACGCAAGTTTCCTTCAACATAATTGAAATAATTGTCTTTCAATAAGTGGTAAATGATTGAAGCAATCATGTGCTTGCACTATCAAACAAACATTGGCACTATAATGTGCAATTATGTGTGTGACTGCTTGCACCATGAACCAAATGTGTATGGCCAAGAACCATGCCACACAACTCCTTGCTTCATGCGACACCTACATATTGCTTGGAACCATCACTCCTTTCCTAAATCATAGTTCATGCATAGCCTTTTATATCATATATCATCCACATAGCGTGAAGAATCACACTACACAATGTTGTCAACAACTTTGTCTACATTTCACATCGTACTTGCATTCTTGCATGTTAGTACCTATATGGCACGTAATTTGAGACTTGGTACATAACATAAGACAACACCTCAAAGCATCACACAACAAAAGCATGCATCCTTTGGAATCATTTCATGGCATGCCATTTCTCAACACATGAGACCAAAATCCTCATTGCTAGAAAATGAAAAGTCATACATGGAAGGCAAGCCTACCAACTTCCATAACGACCTTCACAAACATGTAAATTATTAATGTAAATTTGTAACATTACATAAATACATGCATGCATGCATATGTATGTATGTATGTATATTAACATACATTTGTATAGATAGATAGATAGATAGATAGGTAGGTAGATAGATAGATAGATAGATAGCCACAAATCTCCACAAGATTGTGCCTTGTATAGAATGTATCAATTGATAAAAAGGAATGTTCCAATTCCAATATTCTTCTTCATCTAACATTGCATCTCTATATTGCTTTCACATGCTTACAACACATCTAATCTCTCCCCTAGTGTTGTCCCCTAGATCACCTAGGATCTAGATCAATTTTTATTTGAGCGTCTTTTGAAAACGAAAGATCTCAAGAATTGCTTATCTACTATCAACAAACCAATAGATGAGAATGATATGGTGGCTTTAATAATCAACTACCTACCTCCTTCATTTGAGACATTTGTTGAGTCTCTAAACATGTTGGCCAAAACTCAAACCCTAACTTTTGATTAAGTTACTACATACTTGTCTCAAAAGGAACATAGACAAACACAACTATGAAGTCTATATCACAAAGTTTTAAAAGTGCACTTGTTGCACAATTTAAGAGACAAACTTCTCATTCTTCACAATCAAAGAAAAAGTATTTTACTATGACAATTTAAAAAGTGTTTTACTATGACAAATTTGAATATGCTAAGTAAAAATGCAAAAAAAGTCAATACGATTTCTCACAAGCCAAGTGGTGAGGCTAATGTGGTTGTTATTGAGGAAGACCATGTTTCAAATTAAGTGTTTACACTAAGAGCATCTTCTAAAAACAATATTGAGAGCGGTTGTTGGTTCTTTGATTTAAGGGCATACAAACATCATGTTGAAAGACTAGTATGTAAGGTTTATTGTTAATTCTAGTCACACAAATTTTGTTTTGACTTGGTGATGGCATTTCACATATGGTTAAAGAGCTAGGCAATGCAAAAATTGTATTAAATTATCAAGATTTTGGTTTGTAATGTTGGGAATGTCTTTAGGTTGAACAAAAATTTACAATCTATTAGTCAAGTTACAAAAAATTGTAACATCCCCATTCAATTTAGTGGGAAGGAGTGCATTGTTTCTATAGTGAAACATGACAAAATGGTTGCCCTAGACATTAGGCAAGGTGACTTGTACAAAGTTGTTTGCTGCTACTAAATGCATTGTTGGCTCAATTGCATCTACTTCAATTCCTGATCAAGATGTCAATATGTTCCAAAATCTAAGCTTCTACCCATATAGAGTTTGTCTCAAACTCCAATCAAAAATTTGCCTCCATAGCATTCATTTGTGGTGCATCAAAGACCTAAATAGCATCATTCCACTTTAGAAGGTGTGCATGAGGATGATCTTCCACACCTAAGTGCACGATCTCAAATGATAGGCATACAATTTGATGATTCAGCCGCCAAACACATTCATTTTGGTCTTTCTCAAATCCATTTCACATGTCATCTGCCATAAAAGTTGTGCGTGCAAATATTTCTCTCCATTTCTAGTCTATCAAAAGGAGTCAACTAATTTTATGGCTTAACCTCTAGATCCTATCACAATTCAGGACAAGCACGGTGTTCATTCTAATTTGGTCATTGTTCGGGTGGGGTGAGGGTGTTAGAATATTACAATAATATTAGTTATTACTATAATAAGCAGTATCTTTAGTTATAAGTGTAACCACCATTTGTTGTAACTGATGTCTTTTTTAGTTTGTAACTAATTTCTATGTTTAGACTCTTTTCAATGATATAAGAGTGTGCTATCTCAGAGCAAACACACCAATTTCTCTTTATCTCATTTCTTTAGTTTTCTCAACAACCTAGAGCAAAAAATATTGCATAGAACCAGAATTACATCTGTTTAGTATTGTCGCCATATTGCACCCTGAAATTTGAATTAAAAACCAAGGATGATTAATAGGGGCTAATAACAACAAAGGTTAAAAAAATAACATACAAAGAAGTAGCCACCACAAGCAATAGTTCACCATGATAGGTTGAAACACAGCTCAAGGAATTAACAACTGGAGAATCTTTGATAAAATAATCTTAAGACCCAAAGCTGGATCATGCATTTCAACCGATTTTGCCTCACAAGTTCTGAGATTGCTTGTGATGTAAGGGAGAAACTGATTAAAATTAAAATTCAGCATGCTTACAAAATCACAAAAAGAGCAAGTTGCTTGGGTGTCTCTTACACATGGCACCATTGAAAATGTTGAGATAAGTATCCATGCAAATAAAAAGGATGTCTCTAATGCATGAGATGCATTTTCTTAAAGAAAACGGCACTTCCAAAACCCTATGAAAATGTATTGCTCTCAAATGTGAAGGAGACAACTCCAACAATACTGATAAATATTCAAGATCCATTACAGAAAAGACAAAATCCCAATTTGACAAAGTTTAATGTAAGTTGAAGTGGCAACATAAACTGAATGTAGAAACTCTAACATCTCACAACCAAAGCTGCATCTTTCTTGGGGTAAGGCTTGAGCACAACCAAGGGCAACGCATATCTGATTAAAAAAAGTGACTGGGTTCAAACAGAGGAGCTTAGAAGCTGATGCAATTTTTCATATCAGGCATCTGCATGAGATTCCACCATATTGGCTCAGAATATGCACGTGAAATGCAGATTATATGCAAGAAATTTCAAGTGACTTTAAGAGTTAAAACAGGCATATGTAATACTGAAAACTATCATAGAATACATGAAACTGGTTGTAATGAAGCCAGATGATAAGGATAATTTTGGAGAGTTCCAAAGATTGACAAATTTGCTGTATCCATGTACCTTCTACCTGTTTCACTTAGAAGTTGGATGAAAAAGATAGAAATATTAAGTCCTAGTATTGTTATACCGAAAATGAGAACTAAAACCATTTTATGAACAAGTTGAATACTAGTTAAGCACCACATGATTGGACAGAAAAATACACCACGTGTGCAATGGTTTGTAACTTTGTACAACAAAATTGTCGGCTTTTGATATTCAATAACCTAAACCGTGTTCGCAATATATTCACAGTTGATTATATTTTAATTTATTGTATTGCAAATTCAAATGTTTGCTTTGTGCTTTTCCTTCCAAAGGGAGCATTCTTGATGTATAGGTGGCTATAAAGTACCTTCTAACCCATCAGTGAAATAAAGAAGGAATCAATTGACCATTTAAGGTATTATTGTTTCTATTGTTGTAAAATTGCAAACATGGCCTTCAAGAATGAGATGTCACTCCAAGGTTTACTGCTATGTTTTCACTCAAAACTTTAAGGACGAGAAATTTCAAACAATCTTAAAAATTGTAAAATAAAAATGTTTTCATTCGTAAACCAAATAAAACAATTGACACTAAAGATTGGATTGTTCATGACCTTATATTTAACACTTTATATGAGCCTCAAAACTTGGAAGAGCTCCGTAGGCACAAACAAGCAATACGACTAATACAGATGCAATTATTTTATGTGACATCTTCTATTCTCTTCCTTTGAATGGCTGAAATATATTGAGGACTGCACATATATAACACCCTAATGGCCACAGGAATGGTCAAGATCGTGAACCTGGAAAATGGGCCATTGACGTACACTCTTGAATATTGTAACTGAGTAGGAAAGGAAAAAGGGAGAAATAATAAGCCAAATAACAAAAACAAACCTATTCAGAGGGGACACTGATATGTGGATGAAAGTAATCTAATAAAGCAATTGAAGAAGACATTACAAAATCTAGCCAGTCTCCATAGTATACAACTGATTTGGCAAGCAATCAAGATGAAATGATTCCCTGAACCAAGCAGTCCAAGGTCTTCGAGGTCTCACACATTAACAAAAGCATTGACTCTGTTGTCATGTTCAGGTATATTCCTTCATCTACTACTCTCCATCTTCAGAATCTGGAACCAAAAAGGCCAAAAATAATTATTTTTTCTTGTTAGAAAAGAGAAATAAGAGTCAGTAAGAGGTTTTCTTACTGTGAATTGGCACATGCCATTTATTTTTAATTACCAGTAGAAACCTTTACAACATATTCCTTGAGACACAGATTTGTGGGAAACAAAAGTACAAGTCTACTAAACAGTGAATTTTCTGACTTGATACTCAATGACAGGGTATTTGCACACTTACCAGATCTAATATCCTCACCAACTTTCCCTTTATTTTTCAGCTGCCTCAGAACCATTAAACATATGAGAAGCCACCAATATATATGGAACATAAGGAGTGTTAGAAGCATTGTATTAAAAACATAATACATCCATATATGATAGGGGTCCGGAAGAGCAAGGTACTGGATAAGATCATAACTGCAAAAAACAATAATAAAATTTATAAGCTTACAGTCTTACTCAATACATAAATGAAGCATTTGCTGTTTAATAAGTTATTATAGCAATACAATTTGATAAAATGATCAAACCTTGAGCTCCAGATTATCCAGAAAGGGAAGTATATGAGACGGAGTGAAAGCCAGGAAATCACGAAAAGCCCAAAACACATGCTAGCTGCCATCTCCTTGCCACAATACTTAAAGAGCTTTGCCGTTTCCATGAACACATCACTTGTATCATGCAAGGCCAAAACTATAGACCCGCAACGGAAAAACCTGTATGAAACATTGAGTAGAATGCCTCAGATTTCTAGCAAACAAATAATTCAAGACTATCTACAATAAGAAATACATTAATTATTTTGGAGCTGAATTCAGTATTTTATTGGACTGCGGTAGCATTTTTTAAGTTCATCCTGTTAAAATTTCTAAGGGAAACAAATATGTTTTCTGTTTAGAACCCACCTAGCTGTATAAGGGCAGAATTATGGCCGACTGTATTTGATTTGGAGCAAATAAAGCTATAACTAAAAGGTTAATCTAGTCATTATTCTGCTCATTAAATTCACAGCCAAATTTATGAACAGTAAAACGGCAGCAAAAGCAGCAGTCTTCGCACAGCATCATAAGGCACCTGGGGCAGGGTTTTGGGGCTG
The DNA here is from genome assembly GCA_007258455.2 of Sequoia sempervirens. Lineage (NCBI taxonomy): Eukaryota > Viridiplantae > Streptophyta > Pinopsida > Cupressales > Cupressaceae > Sequoia > Sequoia sempervirens. Next base: position 308,586,836 of record VDFB02086081.1, read on the forward strand.
TTTAATGTCGAAGGAGCAGGTGAAATGAGCAACCAGGAGGCTCATTAGTGGCAATTGAATATAATGCGCATGACTGAAGAAGTAATGCTGGGAGAAAAACATGAAAATCATGATCAACACGCTGGAAAAACACCCTAAAATCCACAACATAAGTACAATGAGCGGAGGCAATAATAATGAGCAATCAGGAGCTGAGATTAATGGCAGAACCTTTGGAAAGTTGTGAGGTCCCAGCCAGGCAATTGTACTCAGATCACGCGAGTTAAGCTAGACAACCCAGCAATAAGCTGTGAAAAACGCGATTAGACGCCAATGAAGTTTGTTTAAATGGTAATGCCATTAAAATCACTCGACTAGAGCAACTTTGCCGGGCAAGAGTTTTTAAATATTGCGACAGGAAGATCCAACGTGGCTTATATTAAATAATTTATATTAGTTAAAGCAGATTTGCTGGGGTAGGAAGGTGATAAAATGCAACTAGCATCTCAAAGTCTTCCTGTACGGAGATTTTGCAACCAGCGATTTGAAGCCGGTGAGCTTTACAAGATTAAGCACAAAACACTTAAAACTCAGGTTGAGATTTGAAATGCAAGTATTGGCGCTGATGCGGGTCACCGTTGGACTCCAATCAATATTGAAGATAGCCTTTGTTTAGTTTCTGCTGCACGGAGGTTTTTCATAGTCTTTTTATTTTCTGTTTTGAGTTTTCATGATCTTTTTCACTCATATAAGTTGATTTCTTTTTTGCACCGAAGATTCAATTCATTATTTTCATCATCCAAAGAGCCTTAGGACAGTGAAAGAAGATCTTTTCAAGAGATGGAGCTTGATGAGCATGTGATTAAACCAAAGACAGTGCTAGTGAATGATTTTCAGCACATGTAAGAAGCCAGTTAGCCATCAAGTTGATGGAGTTGTCATAGATTTATGGTGGATAGGGTTTAAGTTCAGGTGATGATCCAATATGTTTCAGTGCAAAAGATGCATCAGAATCACAGAGGTCAGTTACACTCAAACATTGTTATTTTCAGCAACGGATATATCTAGTAGTTGTTATTTTCGTTGTATTTCCACTTCCAGGCAATGCTGAGTACCTACTTTTAGATTGCTTTATTTTATTAGTAATTTAGACTAGTCCTATGTTGCTGCTTCACTAGTATTTGCCCCCGGATCTGGGTTTGGTTCGAACCAGATTCGTGATCCAGATCAATACACCTGCAAATTCATACATGGGACAGCTAAATGCCAGTTATCTTTAAAATAGTTTTTCACATTTGACTTTTGATTATGATACACCAAAAGGAATCCCTAACCTAAAAAGTGTCATCTACACCATTTGAACATTAAAACAAAACTCATTTTGTCTCATTTTGATTGCTAAAGGCAAAAACTGACTTTCATTCTTGCTTGTCCTTACATAAAAGAGCTGAAGTTTTATCATTGAAGGTTCCAAAGTGGTTGCATTGCTATTCCTACACCTGTGCAAGGGCCCCCTTCACTACCAAAGAGATCATAGAATTAAGAAATTTGGAAAAAAGATGAGTTTTTTTCTTATTTTTCTACATTTTTGTTTTACAAGTGAACTCTTTTGTGTTATTTTCAACTTCTTGTTTTTTTCATTATGCTATGTATGATATATATTGTTTTCATTTGTTTTGAATATGTTGTTTAGCAAACTTTTTGCCATAGGAGTTACAAAGGCAGCTAGTTCTCGCTCCATGGACCAATCCAAATTCAAAACAGACTAAAATTATCCTTTTTGGAAGTCTGTTGATATGATCCAGCTAATTCCAAGAGGTGGGTATATTTGGATTTGAAAAGAGCGTGGTGTTGGGTATTCAAGCCCATACAATCAGGTGAATATTCATTTGTGTGGCATCTTAGACAAAGACTCAAAACAATTGAAAATTTTCAGAAATCCACATTCACAAAAAAAAATTGAAAATTTTCTATGATTGAAAGATCCAGACTTAATCAGACAAATCCATTTGGTCCAAAAAATCCACAACATACCAGATTTGGTTACTATGGTTAATACATAGAGTTTCGCAAATATGGGATGGGTTCAGTTCTTTAGTGTTGTTCTTTGCTCTTGTTTGAACTGAAATCAATGCTCTTTCTCTAGAATATTCTGGCAACATCCCTGTATTTTGCTATATACTTAGGGCTTGAGATTTTGTAATGCTTATATTCTTTTAAATTTAAGAGGATCGTGACTTATCATTTATCAGATTTGTTTATTTTTTCCAATTCATGGCCTCTTTCTTATTGCTTTTAATTTATGCATCATTCTTTTACCTCCCAACAGTGTAGCATTCAGACATTACTGTAATTGGATGTTTATTCAGATTGTTTTATGTTTGATTGGATGTTTAATCGGGTTAGTTAATGCACCGTCCTAAATTGCATGCCATGTTAGAAGCTTAAGTTTTATCTACAGAGGTGAAAGAGAACTTCATATGGCTTAATGCAAACATCTAGCCTTAAAAGGGATAAAACAAGCCTTAACAACTATAGTTAACTTATAGGAATAAAATGTCTCTTCTAGAATAGTTGTCAATGCATTTTAGGATTATATATACTCCAATCATCATCCTAAGACCCTGTTCAATAATCTTCTAACAGAATTCCTTGCCAGCTCCTTTCAGGGACCAATCACTTAAAGCCAAGAGTCACTTAAAGTAATTTGCAGATGTAAGTGCAAGGAATTATTTGTTACAGCATTATTCATTAAATATCCACAAGTATTATTTTGAATTATTTTGCTGCTAATCTGAAATGTTTTACAGAATATTTTCAATAGAACAAATAGATATGCAACACTTAATTCACGTGCACATGAATCTTACAACAGCTAAATACATTTACCAAGTTTAAAAATGACACTGAATGAAACATAGTTAAACATGCAAAATTTACTAACTTGTGTCAATTTTAGAGAATTTAAACTTCACATCATTCTGCAGGTATAGCACTCTAAGGGAAATAAGAAATTACCGTGTAAAGAAAGAATACGCAATCAAGAACACTGTAATAACATGGTGAGACATCATAATAGTGAAGTCTTTTCTTCGAGTTTCCCACGTTAGAAGGGCACCAATACTGTAAATATAGAATCCACACTGGCTCATGTAAAAGAGCTTCAATGGAAACCTGAAAAATATGATACATGATGTCAGTATGATAAAACACACATTAACCCATAATCCTATTTGACAGTCAATAAGATTCTAAAACTGATATCTTCTCCAATTACTTAGACCAATTTCAGTTCCAATTTGTAAAGAATTTTATGCTTACAATATATACCTCTAAGAAGTACTTGATAAGCAACACCAATTCTATTCTAATAATGAATTGATTTAGAAATAAATTTGTGAAAACTTTGTGAACAGTAACAAAAAAACACTATCTCAGAGCGTTAACTGTTTGCTAAAAACATAATAACTCATGCATATGGTCATAAATGCAAGGTGTGCATGTATATCAAATTGATTGCAACTAACCCCATTTTATTCTCTAAAACCTTTGATACCAAGTTAACCTAAAAACAGGAACATACCCATACCAAGTCCTAGTCCCCACCAAGGTCCGTGTATGAGTATGACCAAAGCTATGAGTCCCTCTCATGTACAAACTGAAATGGTAATTGATTGATATTTGTTATTCGTTATTAAACAAAGGAGAGGAATACTCCTTAAATAATAAAGTACAAGGCGATGTTTCTAAAAAGAAAGTCGTGAACTAAAACACTAAACTGAAAGTTGCTAAAACTAACTAAAGTAAACAACTAAGATGACCATTAAATATTACAATAATACTTTAATACCCTCCCTTAATGGTCATACTACTAACTACACCAAGTTTACCCCGAAATTTTACAAATTTATCTAGACTTAGGGACTTGGTGAGAATTCTGCAATCTGATCCTCAATTGGAACATACTGCAACATCACAAATCCATCTTCAACAAGCTGTCTGATGAAGTGACAATGAAGCTCAACGTGCTTGGTTCACTCATGGAAGACTGGATTCTTGGCACACTTTAGCACCCCTTGGTTGTCACAAAACATGGGTGAAGGCCCTACTTGAGACATCTACCTCACATGCTGCCTTAACTATTCCCCGATACTCTACTTTTGTCGAGGAAAGAGCTATTGCTTGTTGCTACTTGATTGTCCAAATGACTGCACCTATACCAAGACTAAAAACATACCAGAAGTGGACTTCTTGTCATCAACTGAACCTACCCAATCTAAATCTATAAAACCAACCAGCCTAGGATCTTTGTATCTGTTGTACAGAATGCCAAAGTCAGATGTCCCTTTCACATATCTCAGCACTCGCTTCGCTGCAACCCAATGTTATGCCTTAGGGGCAATCATGAAACAAGAAATGTAGCTCACAACAAAACTAAGATCAGGTCTAGTGGTTGTAAGATAGATGAGGCTTCCCACTAGTTGCCTGAATGCAGACTCATTCACCACTGGTGAGTCTGATTTGGCTGAAAGTTTCAACCCCTTCTCAATGGGAGTGGATAAGATTTTGCAATCTACCATCCAGAATTTCTCCAACAAACTCCTGGCATACTTCATCTGAGAAATGAAGATACTGCCACTTGTCTACCAGACTTCTACACCAAGACACAAATTCGACTTGATCTGTTCAAGCAAATGTACTCCACTGCCATGAATGATGATATCATCCACATAGATAACAAGAAGGATGATATCACTACCAGTGCTCTTGACATACAAATTTACATCTAAGGGACTCCTTTGAAACCCCTGTGAAACCAAGTACTTGTCAATCTTCAACTACCATGCCGTGGGTGCCTACTTTAGGCCATAAAGAGCCTTCAACAATCTACATACCATATGCTCTTTGCCTACAACCTTGAAACCAGGAGGTTGCGTCATGTAGACCTCTTCCTCCAAATCTCCATTGAGGAAGGCACTCTTCACATCCATCTGGTGGACCTTCCAGCCAAACTGTGTTGCCATGGCTAGGGCAAGTCGAATGGTGCTCATCTTTGTTGTGGGAGAAAAGGTCTCCTCATAGTCAATACCTTCTCTCTGCGAGAACCCCTTAGCCACCAACCGAGCCTTGTATTTATCTAGTGTTCCATCAGCGTTGTACTTCACTTTGTATACCCATTTGCAACCAATGGGTTTCTTCCCTGGTGGAAGATCTGGCAAAACCCATGTGTTGTTTTTCAAAAGACTATGATGCTTAGAATCCATAGCCTTTTCCCATTAAGGTTCACCCTTCACCTCTGAATAATCCTGGGGCTCATAAACACTCTGAATATTGGCCATAAGAGCAAAGTTCACTGTGTTCTTTCTCTTGCCTGTAGATGGTCTACCCTCAACAAGCTCATATCCAAATCCTTAGTCTTCAAAGGCTGATCCTCAAGTCTCTTGATAGGAGAAGAGAGCAAAAAGGGCCCACCTTCCTCATCAAACACATCCCTGTTGAATGTCAAACGATTAGTGTCCACATCAATCAACCGATAGACTTTATGATTGTCACTGTATCCTATTAGAATCAACTTCTGGCTCTTGGAATCCAGCTTGGTCCTCTTTACATCTGAAATCCAAACATATGCAGTTAAACCAAAAACTTTGAGATGAGTACTTCTTGGTTTCCTCCCAAACCATGCTTCCTCTAGGGTCATCTTCTTGACAGCCTGTGTGGGAAACCGATTAAGAAGGTATACAACAATATACACTACCTCAACCCAAAACTTCTTGGGAACATTTATATTCTCCAACATACAGCAAGCCTTTCCGTGATGGTACGATACCTCCGCTCAACAACACCATTCTGCTAAGGGGTATAGGGTGTGGTAAGTTGTCGCTTAATATTGTGTTTAGCACAAAAGTCAATGAATTGGTTTGAACAAAACTCACCCCCATTATCTGATCTAAGACTTATGATTGGACATCCTAACTCTTTTACAACTAATGCTTTAAACTTCTGAAATTCATTAAACATGTTTGACTTTGCCTTGAGGAAATACAACCACATTTTCCTATTGAAATCATCAACAAACAAGAGGAAATACCTAGCACCAGTAATCGATGCAATATTCATTGGTCCACAAACATTTGCATGAACCAATTGTAGAACCTTGGATGCTCTCCAAGACTTTCCATTTGAAAATGGAGTACAATGTTGCTTCCCTGCTTGGCAAACTCTGCAAACACCATGTGTCTGCTATGAATCTTGGGTAAGCCTTCTGCCAAATTCTCTCAAGCCAACTGAGAGAGGTAGGCAATGTTGAGATGCCCATACCGTTGATGCCAAAGAGTGTTGATTGATGAACTCTTTGCAGCCATTGCATGCTCTTGAGAATCTCTAATATCACAGTTGATACAAACCATGATCCTCGAGCCCAATTGCCACAGTTTTCTTGGACTCCTTATCAACAATCCGGCACTTGTGGGAATTGAAGATTGTGTCCAACTTCAAATAGTGTCACATAATTTGACTCATCGAGAGTAGATTGAGCTCCATGCCCAGCACATACTATACATTGAGAAATATTAAATTTCTCCCACCAAATTTGATCTAAACGTTGCCCTTGCCGACAACTGTATACTCTTCGCCACCAACAAAGATGATGGAATCAGAGCAAGCCATATACTCCATGAACCAGTCTCTCTTGTTTGTGAAATGCCGAGAAGCTCCAGAATCAATGTACCACGCAAATGATTTGACATGATTTGTTGGTCTTTTGGCCATCAATGCATAAGAGGTAGACTCTTCTTGATCGGAATGCATAGATGGCATCCCTCCCATTTTCCAAAGGCACAAAAAATGAGGCAGTTAGTTGGCATAGATATCGAGACGATCACTAGTCCCACGATTTTATCCAAAAATCGAGAAAAAAATCAGACTTCACCCAAAAACCCTGGGCGGTAGAAAAGGTAAGATTTAAAAAAAAAAAATCTTCAAAAAACTCATAAAACCCTAGATTTCTCCTCACAAACTCTCACGATTTTTAGGAACAAACCCACAATGTTTTATTTTAAAAAAATTGAACCAAAAAACTTATGAAATTTTTCCAAAATCTTCAGGTAAACAGCCACGAATTTTTATTGCTTAAAAAATTCGCCAAAAAATGAGCCTAAGCTCTAATACCATGAAATGGTAATTGATTGATATTTGTTATTTGTTATTAAACAAAGGAGAGGAATACTCCTTAAATAATAAAGTACAAGATGATGTTTCTAAAAAGAAACAGTCATGAACTAAAACACTAAACTGAAAGTTGCTAAAACTAACTAAAGTAAACCAACAACTAAGATGCCCATTAAATATTACAATAATACTTTAATACAAACTAGGTTTGTCTATGAAAAACACTTGGCATACTTGAACAAGCCATTTCATGCCCAAGAAGAATCCAGGAAAACTTGGCTACTCATGACCCTAAAAGCAACTACCCTAGAACTACAAAGAAGTAGTAACAACATAAAATACAAAACATAAAAAGAAAACTCTTCTTACCTTTATTTGCTCACTCACCCAAAACTCCATTGTGACTCATTGCTCAAGGTTGAAACATCGATTAGGGTTCAAATATCATGCTCTTGTTATTCATACACCTCTACAAGTGTTAGATAGTGGTTATGAATATCAAAGACCTTGCAACAAGGAGATGTCATCAACCTTGTAAATTCTATGTATTTAATAATTAATTACTCAAAATATTGTTTGTAAATCATTCATAAGGGATGAGGGATTCACCATCAGCAGTTATTATTTTTTACCATCAAGGTTTTACTAGTATGGTAATTAATATTATCAAGAGTCGGTAACTAATTTTTTATTAGCAATCAGTTTAGGTGCCCAACTTCCCATGAGGTCTTATGAGATTGTTTTGTCACCTTGTGTGGATATTATTAAAGTTAAAACATCTTGTGGTTATAAAACAATTACCAACTAGGAACTATCAACAACTAGGAGCACAAATCAGGTAGATTAGTAATTTGGTTGCAACTCACATTATCCTATGTCATTAATGCTTGGTTTATTCAAGGAGGGGCATTGTGATATGATAACCAACTTGGATGGCCCACTTTAAGGGGTAAAAATGTTATGTAAGCAAGGCTTAAGGTGGTAGTAAGGTAATATGATTAACAAGTAAGAAATGTTTGTTTATACGGATATTGAAGGATTGAAGACTAAAGAGAAAGGAAAGATTAAATGTAATCTCTATTTTGAAGATAATACAGATTTGGACCTCTCTTCTTGGTGAAGATTTTTCCGGAAAGGGTTTCTCCACATAAACACTATGTTATGTGTTTTTTCTTTTGTTCCATATTTTTCTTGTATTCACTTTCATTTATAATATTTGGTATCAAAGCCTAGCCAACTTTGCTTCTTGGGTGGAAGCGTGAAGGTTTTTTGAGCTATAGTGGGAGTCTTGGTTGAATTTGTTTTACAAATCTCTATGTAGAAGCCATGGCTACATCTTCATCTCATTTGGCTATAGAAAAATTCAATGGAATGGGTTATGAATTGTAGAAGCTGAAAATGAAGGATCTCCTTAAAAAGAGGGATCAGTGCTTGGCAGCAACACAAGAAAAGAAATCAGACAAGATAGATCAAGATGAGTAAGATAAGATGGATAAGAAAGAACAGGGAACAATTTGACTTTGTCTTGTAGATTTTGTCCTAATAATTGTTTCTAAAGAGAAAACTGCACATGATCTATGGAAACGGTTAGGTGAGATCTACCAAGCCAAAAATCTAGTAAATAAATTATATTTAGAAAAAATATATTTTATCTTGAAATGAAGGAGGGGTGATTTGATAGTAGAGCATTTGAATACATTTAATTTGATTTTGAATCAATTAGCTTCTGTTGATGTTAAGATAGATGAAGACGATAAGTTATTATGCTTCTATGTTCTTTGCCTAAGTCATGGGGGAACACGATTCTTGCCTTTAGTGCTAACCTTTCAGATACTATAAAGATGAACAATGTTGTTGCAACTTTGTTGTCAGAGGAAATGAAGAAGAAAGCCACTAGATAGGGTTCAAAGGATGCTCTCCATGTCAAGGGAATGTCCAAGGAAAGAGGATCTATGGGAGATCGGAAGAGGCCTAAGGGCAAGTCCAAGGGAAAATCTAAGACTTTGGGTAAAAGAAAAAAGTTTTGGAACTGTGGTAAAAGGGAACATGTGAAGAAATAATGTAGAAACAAAAAGAAACAATGGGATTTCACCATAGAAAAATCCTCTAGTTTAAGTGATGAAATTTTTCTTTCTTCATATAATATTATATCTAACAAACATTGGTTGATTCAAGATGCTCTTATCACATGATTCCTCATAACAAGTGGTTTTCCACATATGAAAATATGATGAAGAAGTATACCTTGGGGACAGTAGTTCAAATCCCATTGTCGGACAAGGAAAGGTACAATTGTGTTTCAATGATAGGAAGTTAAAATGCCTCCCTAGTGTTTTAGGTATTCCTAGATTAGCTAGAAACTTATTCTCACTTTCTAAGTTGAATGATACAAGAATACATGTAATATTTGATAAGCATGGTTGCAGATTGGTGAGAGGAAGTTTGGTGATAGCAAAAGGGACAAGGATGGGAACTTTGCTTAAGCTAAATGCCAAAATTGTTTTTAACTCTACTAATATAACCAATAAAACTAAAAATACATGTATGTTGTGGTACCGTAGATTGGGTCACATAAGTGAGACTAGTTAAAAAACCATCTTAAATAAGCAATTGTTAGACGATTTTTCTTACTCTAATGAGAAATTTGATTTATGTGAGCATTGTGTTTGGTAAAAAAACAAAGCATTTTTTTCTTCACGCAATAACCAAACTAAGATTAAATTAGAGATTGTTCATTCATATGTTTTTGGTCTTGTGGATATTGAATATATTGGGAAATCTAGATATTTTGTGTTCACTGATGATGTTTCAAGACTTACTTGAATTTATTTTATGAGACATAAATCTGAAACTTTCACTAAGTTCAAGGAATTTAAAGTCTTACTTGAAAAGCAATCAGATTGTCAAAAAAAGGTTTTGAGATCGAACAATGGAAGAAACGAGGCAATAAAAGGGCCTACCAAGATAGATAGGGTTAGAGGTGCCCATAGATAGTTGGTGTTGGAAATGCTCTCTCAACACCTCTTTATTAACCCCCTCGTTCACATCAAGGGTTCATCCCTATGACACTCGAAGCTTCACTCCCAAGCCATCTCACCAGCGATGACAATATGCTCCCAAAGCCCATGCACGTAAGGAACTAGCAAATGAGGTGCCACCAATCGAAATGAATTTCTTATCCCTATTGATAAGTTGAATGTGACCAATACTATCTCCCAAGTATAGAAAGGGCAATCCAAGAAGGTGGCCCACTGGTTGGATTTGGTTCATCAAGAATCCAACACTAGCATACACCATTATTACTTGCATACTATGAATGCTTGCTTGATGGGTGTTTAGCAAGACAAGTTCAATATTACAATAGTAATATGAATCCTCTATATAATAGGCCAACCTCCCTAGTGCCCTATAGATAGTAAGGGTGGCGCCCATTATAGAGTAGGGCCCATTGATTAGAATGACTAGGCCCCCTACCTCATCTTTGAGCATGTATTTGGTGAATTGACTTAACTAGCCTACCCTTAATGGAAGGGAGGAATAAGTCATACAATGAGATAAATTACCTCTTGGCCTCAATTATATGGTAGGGGATGTTAAATTTAAGATCAGATTTGACATGCACAGAAATTAATTCAAAAACAACACAAGACACAACAGATACATTGGGAAAACCCTCCTCTTGAGGGAGAAAAACCCAGCCAATAATATCTCTTATATTATTGAATCTTCAACAAGAAAGATACTTATACAATAGGCCGAATAGAAGGCCAACACAAAGCATCACAATCTGATGCAATTACAGAACTGAGTGATACAATCTGCCAACAGGTGTCTCAGCCTTCTGCTTAAACTGCCAACAGGTATCTCAGCCTTCTGCTTAAACTGCAATCTGCTCCTTAGACAAACTCACACTTGAAGAGCTCAAACTTAGCTTGATGAAGAACTCAAACTTCCCTTTATCATGACAATGAGAGAACAAAGGAATATTTATACAAGATGAAAGGACGTGTCTCTTCAAGACCAAACAAGTCGGCCTAAAAAGAAATATATCTTTTTAATAAGCAAGAGGTCGGCTATAACAAGATTGTGCCTCCTCATTTAATTCTAGTCTTCTCATTAAATACAGATTTATCAAATGAAGTGCCTTCACATGAAATCACATTAAGTCAATAAGACATGTCAGCCTTCATGAAGAGTCATGACTTTTCAAATGCACAATCATTAAATGAGAGACGTGACTCTTCAAATGTCACATGTCGGCCAAGACAAAGAATAAATACAATTCAAATATCTGAATGCTATATTAGAATTTCCTCACTCAGATCTGGAAGAAGTCGACCAAAGCTGCAATAAACATCAACAGGGGAAAACCCTAGTTCTATGAAAGAAAAAAAAATCAAAATACCATCTTTTCCAACTAGCAGTTTTTCTATCCATTTATGTAAGAACAAGGATCCTAGATATGGCAAAGGCTAATGAAAGATGGGGCCAAGCTCACTTTGCATAAAACTAATCTCAAAGATATTAACAGCCTTAAAACTAATCTCTATACTGCAATGCTTTGCTATCAATGCTTGATCACATGCATGATTCATGCAAGGTCAAAAGCAAAGAGTGCAAAGAATGGTGAGTGGCACCTATCCCTCTAGTAGTGGTGAGCTATAAGATTGGTAGAACTCCACTATTTATAGGGGCACGTCCATTTCCAATGTGCTCAAGTATGTTTTTTTGTCCCAAATAGGTCCACGGAACTGAGAATAGATTTCAGTTCCATTTAATATTCCTCAAGTCCAAAGTCTTTAAGTTACTCAGGAACATAATCTTTTTCTTTTTATATCTAGATTTCAGCATATTTTAGACTCTTTTGAGGAACCCACCACATCTACAACCTTCTTGCAAACCTTTGTTTCCCCAAGTTACCTATTTCCCTCCAATTAATTCATTGAGCCAAGATCCAATTTCAATTTCATCTAATATTCATCTAGTTTGGTTCTCTTATTGCATCATTTTCCTTCAATTGAAAAGTTTGTAGTAGTTTTCCTTACAGACACAAGTAGTCCTATAGAACCCAATTAAACCTTTCATCACATCCATATTTTCAATTCGGCAATGATCTTAAGTTCTTTATTTTCTAATTCTAGGTTTTAATGGCGGTTTTGTTGCAAGGATTGATGTTAATCAGGGTTAATCACATGATCGACTTTAAAATGGCCATTGATTTCAAACTTCCTTTATGAGGGGCTAAATATGTGATAAAACCAAGATGCAATAAAGCCCGATTCTAAATTCTCCTACATCTAAATTTTCCTAAAGCTCATCTTTTAAATGCCCCAAGCCTTTAAGATGCCAAGGGATGCCAAGGGACACAATAGAATCCCCTAACCATCATCACATTCATGAGCAATGCTAATGATGAGCTACCAAAAGTTGAGCCTTGGTGAAAAATCCACATTAGTATCTTGGTCCTTCTATCCAATTAAAGGCTGCCACATGTCACTCCTTGGCTAATTGCATGTGTTTGAGATGTTGAGAAAGAAATTGACAGGCATCATGAGAACAAAATATTTCTTCCTTGCAAAATACAATATCTTGAAAGACTAGGAGGAGATCAAACAAGTCAAGGCACCATTATAAGAGAATAATTGCATAAATCAATAATCAAAGACAATCAAGGCACCCTACCTCAAACACAAGATTCACAAATAGAGGCATGAACAAAAGGAGTCACTTTTAGTTACCCAATATGTTTGATGCACAAGCATCTCACACCAAGGAGCAATCCTACATACATCACACAAAATCAATTTCAACCTTATTAATGTTTATTTTTATTTCTAGTTTTAATTGTGTTAGTTTCTAGCTTTTGTCTTTCTTAGTTTGATACCTAGGTTATTTTCATTTGGTTTGTTGTTCAGGTTCTACTAGCTAGATTCAAAGTTCCAATTGAGTTTGAAGTTATGGCTTTCCAACTAGATGATCCATATTTACCTCGTTCAATCAATTCGCACTTTTCTTTCCTAGATTCCAAATCTTCTAAGAAAGAACTCAAAAGCCAGATCCCAAAGTATTTTTAGGCTTGTTTCGATCTAGAAGTCGGGGACTTTCTGAATCTGATTTTATTTTATGTTGCCATGATATTGAATGCTTAACTCAACTCTAACCGCAGGGAGTTGATCCTAACCTAGCTTAATTATATGCTCATCTCCAAAATAGCCCCAGATTCCAATAATCACTCCCAAGATGCTCCACACGATAAATCCAGTTTTAATGAAATGCTCACATCTGGATTTCCATTGTCAGGTTTCTAACTTCCTAGACCCCAAAGGTTGCCAATATAAGCAAATCTAATAAATTCCTCATGTACGGATTTTGCATGATAAAACTAGATTGTCCACTTAAAATATGTTCTTTTCATCCCAAAGCCTCAAGAGAGCCAAGGAGTGTGCTAAAAGCCAATTTAGTGTTTATTTTCATTCTGCTTCCTAACTACCTTCAGAACCAACAGATATGTAGCCATGAGTTCTTTTGAGTTGAAGTCCATGAAACTCACAAGTTCACAACTATGAATACTTTGTTTTGCTGTTATGTCTGAATACTTGTTTAAATCAATATTGTACAACACGTATGATAATGGTAACCAAAATTGTGATGAGCTCGTTTAAGTTCAATGCCTCCAAAAAGAATCACTCAATGATAGATTTCACATATTGTTCATATCTGAAAAAGCCTTAGGTATATGTCATGAAAACCTGAGTTTTCTACGGAAATTCTGATGAAAATATGTTATGATCAATTGTGTATATGTCATGAAAATCTAAATTTTCTATGGTAATTCTGATGAAAATATGTTATGATCAATTGTATTTTTTCTGATAAATTATAAAATAGGCAGATCTGAAGATAGTTTGCTGCTGTTACGACTGTGTAGACAAGATTATGGTTGCTAAGTTCAGTGTTGTGTTGTCTTAATTTCTGCTACTTGACAACCTTATCTGATTTGTGTTCTGCTCTTTTATATTTCTACCCTGCAATCTGCTGTTGGCATCTGACTTTCACATTCTGCTGTGACCTACTGTAGGAGATAGAATGGGGTTTATCTATGCATGTTTTTTCTTCCAAACTGAACACACAAGCCTCCCTCAAAATACCATCGATTCCTTATTTAATCTGCTATAAAGACCAGAACTGCTGCTCCAAAAATAGGGACCTCTTTTATTTATAGAAAAAACACTTCTTCCTTTATGAGGTGTGCCCTTGTCCCTTGTGACGTAGAAACTTGAATTTCCCTTTGTTGAGGGCATCCTTGTGTATACAGTCTTGAATCCTGTTTAGCAGTGCAGATTACCTTGCACACCTAAATACATAACATGACACTTCAAAGTTGCACCTGTGATTACGGCATTCATGTTCTAAATTTTGGAATCAAATCCCCTTCAATAAGGCACAGACTTCACAATCAGACGTAGCAATTTTGGTAACAAGAAGAAACATGTTATGGAGTCATGCATCCTAAAATGAGCTGATCTAGGATCCAATGTCAAATGCAATCCCTACTTGCCAATATTTTGCCTTCTTCCTATGGAATTCACAAGGACAAAATGAGGTTGCATTAAACAGAAATCTGAAAAGGCATCTCAAAGTGGGATTCAAAATAAAGTTGCCATGAAATTTTAGAATAAATAAATTAAATCATACACAAAATACCCTTCAAACTAGAATAGTTTCCTGCAGAAAAAAAAACATTTATATTCAACCACTACTATTAAAATAACAAAAATCTAGGAACAACTAATTCCCCAGTTCTTGAATAGGAAAGAAAACTATCAATAGTTACAACATATAAAGATAATATGGATTTAATAAATTATTGCCAATGCCATATACCTATTTAGAATCGGCTTGCTTGAGATTATATCAGAAATAAATGATAAACAACAGAACATTGAGTTTCGGCATCCTATGAATGAGGTAGTGAGTCTAGAGAAAATGATAAGCTATTAGCTTTCCATATTTCAAAAATCTCTTTGAAAATGAGATCATACATACTTGAGAGGTTGATTTGGCCATCCTTTGAAAAGTTCCTTTCTATCACCGAACCAAGGTTCCTGATATGAAATACTGAAAATAAAAAATTGTATGGCCGCATAATATGTCAACTTCCACATGGACTCTGTACATTTTGTAATCTTCGCTTGTTTAATGGGCTTCAGCTTCAGTGACACAATTCCCCTACTTAAGAGCCAGATAGCAAGTTTCTGGAAAGCATCAACAGAAACTATGTTATAACTTATGATTGACACAACATTTATTATGCATCCATTGGAACAACAATAAACCTAAGCTATATTTTTTCTATGAGCATAAGATTCTCTACCCAATTATTTGAAATTTAATGTGATAATGTACTATAATTCAAATATATGTATACTACAGATGAATGAATAATTTGAATTTCAGATCATATTCTTCAAATGATTTTGTAACAAATGATTATTTTCATAGTCAATAAGGAACGAAAGCAACCCTTAATGGAATGTTAACTTGTACCTAGTTGATTTTGAGTAATGAGAACCGAACTCCCAATACAGGGTATGCAAGATATGAAAAGTAATCAATGCACCAATAAGATCCTTTATAGCATTATTGAAGTCCTGCAGTACAGGGAACGAATTCAAGGAAACAAAAAAATGCATTGTTATCTTATCCTATGAATTTATTGTTCTCATTCTGGTTGGGAATTCATTTAAATAATCAATGAACAAACTAATCCTCATACTATAGTTCTATGTAGCTCTGCAGATCATCCATTTTTTGGTGCAGTTGTCTCTTATAGTTTATAGTTATACTCTCTTAAATTGGAATAAATTATAGTTTCTTTGTAAAATTTCAATTTTCTAAAGATAAACCTTTTGATAGATTAAATAACCAGAGTTTAGGGTCCAACAGCTAACATTAAAGTGGTTTAACTGCAATTTTGAAAATGTTAAATGAAATATTTTTCCCTAGGAATCATCTGCCATGAATAATTCTATAATTAATCAACTTCACTCCCAACCTCGATACAATCTTTTGATATGGGTACCACTAGATGAGAATATGGTAGATTATTCTTGATTAATTAATTCAATGGGTAGAATGAATTTGAAACAATTTTAGCTGAAATTGCTTGTATTAACATAGGAAAAGATTACAATATATAGAGAAGGTAAATAAATGTAGACATTTAAGATGTCTAACTACCTCAACTACTAACTACAGTAGAAACAGTATATTATTGACCATTAACAATAGAGAAATATTGTTCTAACACCCTCCCTTAATGGTCAATCGTCTAACTAGCCTACAAAAAACAATCTGCAGGTCTTTTGGTCACAAATTCTTCAGAACACTCTGTTGTTGTTGAGACCCTCCCTGGATTTGCAGAATGTTAATGACCAAGAGTACCAAAAAGCCGTCCAAAAAAAAACAGAGAAGGCTGCCCCCTTCTTTAGAATGCTCTACAACAAGAGACAAGAGCCAGCCACTAACTCTGCCACTGGAGATGAGTCTGCCACCAACCCTCCCAGAAACTACAGAATAACAAAAACTGATCACAAAACATCCAACCTGATGTTGGGTAACAAAGCTGTCCCTCCCTGAAACCAGAGACACTAAGAACAGCTGCCACAATTTTGAGGATAAATCGGCAAACCGTCGAAACTTTTGCAGATGAGCACAACGCCCCAAAACAGACTGCAAGAAGACAAATGTGCAGATGTTCGCTCCAGCAACTCGAGGTGCAACCAAAACATACTGCAACAAACCACGATTTTTGAGGAAAAAATTGCCAAACCCAAGATTACAAATCATCATTTTTTAGGAAAAAATGGTAAAAACCAAATACTAGAGAGCCCTCCAGAACAACAGAAACCTAACTAGGGTATACACGAAAAACTCTTAATTTTTTAGGAGAAAATTATAAACCCTCCCAGAATTTTTTTTAAAGGAAAAAATTATGAAAACCCATACAAATTTTTTTAAGGGAAAAATATTAAAACCCATCTTTTTTAAGGGAAAAAATATTAAAACCCATCTGATTATTTTAAGGAAAAATATTAAAACCCATAAATCCAAAAAAAAATTTATAGGGGAAAAAATATTTAAAAAACCCACAAATTTTTTGTAAATAGAAGAAAATTTGACTTTAATCAGAGGGTTTATTTGCAAAACCCTAGTTGGCTGCAAGAGAAATACCAAAAATGGCCCGAAATGATGAAGTCGCAACTTGCACAAGAAACCCTAAATCGTGCATAACAGAAAGAGGGAAGACAAAGGCGCCCAGAAAATGAAAAAACAGAGGTCGCAAGTTTTAAAGCCATCGCGCAGGTTCACAAAACCCGTTGCAGAAGAACAGGAAAAATGCGGAAACAAGAACCCAGATCGCGCGCCAAAACCCACATTTCTCAGTCGCAAGTTTAACTGGAGCCACCGCAAGAGTTAGAGACAGGAGCTCGCGCTGAAAACCAAGAACCTCCTTCACGCGCAAAAACAAACCCTAGCGCAGGTTGCAAAGGAGATCGCACGGGCAAAAAAAAAACGTGAAAATGTGTTCCAGGAGCCCACCAAACACAAACAAACCCTCGCCACCGCCACTGGAAAACATGAGAATAGAGAAAATCGCATGCAGATCTAACAAAAACGCGACCCAAAATTGTTCCTCAAACAAAAAACGCACGTTCCAGAAAGTCACGCGACGCGTGCCAAAAACACAAAGGTAAGACACCCACAAACAGAAAACACAAGAAAAATCGCATTTAGGGCATCGTCGCGGGATGAAGCAAGTCCAACGCTGAAGAACGTGGACAAAATGCTACCAAGAACACGTCCAAGAAGTTGCACATCAAAACTGGAGGGAAAAAAAACGCACCAAAAACCCTCGTTCAAACCCTCCAATGTAAAAACAAAAAAACAAATTTCTGGAAAAAAAATTTCAGATAGGAGGCTATGAATTTTTTTTATTAAAAAATTCGCCAAATTTTGTAGAACCCCATTGGCTCTAATACCATGAAACAATTTTAGCTGGGAAAATTGCTTGTATTAACAAAGGAAAAGATTACAATATATAGAGAAGGTAAATTACTGTAGACATTTAAGATGTCTAACTACCTCAACTACTAACTACTATAGAAACAGTATATTATTGACCATTAACAAAAGAGAAATATTATTCTAACAGAATTAAATTGAAGTGGATCAGTATATTGAGGTAGTTATTAACATTATTTATTGAATTAATAATTTATTGAAGAGAATAAATTATCTAGTTATTAACTTAATGGGGAGAATTAAATAGATATGGATTGATTATCTATAAATTATTTAAAAGAGTATTTGAAGATCATTAAATTATTTAGAGTAATTTTGATGGAGCAAAATTGATGAGTTTTGGATCATTTGGATTATTAATTTATTTGTGAAAAACAGATTAATAGAGATAATTAAGGAATTTATCTTCTATAGATTAAATAATTTTTTAAATATTTTATTAAGACCATTGAGGACACGTTTAGAAATTTATTCAATTATTTTAAATGTTTTAAAGTCAACTATGAAGCAATTATGAAATTAGAATGCTAACAATTATTAAAAGGCCATTGGAAGTTTTACTTGGCTACAAAATATTGCAGATTTTTGTTGCAATTAGAGTTCTTCAAGAATTCAAGTAAGAATCAAGCTTTTCAAAGTTTCATCAAAGATATCTTTCAAGTTTTGAAAAAATGTGGAAGGGTTCTTGTAGTTGTATCCATAGAATTAATTTGTATTAATCAATGTTATGTTATCTAGAATTAAGACTAGAATGAGAAATATGATAAATTGCATTGAAACATAAGGAAGAGGGAAATACGCCAGATATATGAATTGGAATCAATCAACTTATGGAATTATATTCATTTTTTCTAAACCCTGGTGTTTTCAACAAGTAGACAACATCAAATCCTAAACCCTAGAATGTGAAATTGGGACTATGGTTTAGGTAATTGTATCAAAACTAAAATGAATTTTGTTGTACTTTCAATTTCATCAATTTATATTGAAACATGTGTTTACTGTGTGAACATATTTTTGTAGAATGTGCCCTAGGGCTGCTAGAGAACACAAGAAAACTTAAATTTTACAATTGGGTTGGATTTGATTGCTAAGCAACACCAGTAGACATGAAAAGCTTATTCCCGATAATCCCATTGATGAAACTGAGTTCTAAGCAAGTCAGAGGCCTATAGAAACCCTAGGGCATTGTTCTAGTTTGTTTGATCTAAAATGCTATCAACCAAGACAAGAGTGCCCAACATGGATGCTAGTTTCTGAAAAACCAAGCATTAGTTTCCCTACTAGGCATTGGTGACCTAAAACCTAGACACCAACACCCCTATTAAATATTGGTGGCCACCAGTCAAACACCAACAAGCATAGCTCAAAAACTCAAACTTGGCAAAAACTCATCAAATTTTCCATACATTAAAAAATGCATAAATTTGTAAATATTCTTTAAAAACATGCTTATGACTAAATGTATACAACATACTACTCATTTCTTTCATATATAGATCAAAATTAGAGTTCAATACACATCACAAATCAAAAAACGATTTCAATCCATATCAACTTCAAGTTTCAATATAAATAAAAACTACAAAGTATAATTTCAATGGTCATAATTTATAAATTTCCTTGTATGTCCTCGAATTGGATGTTAGTGTTGCAACTTCTTGTTGAGGAACAATATCATCCTTAACAAGAGCCTTAGGCATATGATCATGATGTGAATGCAATGAAGTCCCTAGTGATGCCTTGCCTTCTACCTCCTCATATGCTACAACATTTGTTGCCTCCCTCTTCAAATGAACTATATCATCAACACTAAACATTGGATTCGCATCCTTAGCAACCCAATCAAAATATGAATCGATGTCATCAAGGTCTAGCACCTTGTGTGTCTCCTACCCTCTACCTACTTTGCACATAACTAAATGTTGTACTACACAAAGATAAGATCATTCAAACACTTTTGAGTCAACCTATTGCAATTCATTGTGTGATTGGCCTCAATAGCACTCCAATTGTGCTCCCAACTTGAAATGGTACAAGACAAAGACAATGTGGATGGAAATTTTTTTACAATTACATGTTGTTGCACCAAAATCTTACCACTTCAAATCTACAAGGAGTGTCAAGGACAACATTTATAACTTTGCAAAAATTTAAGTAAACTTAAAAATTAAAATAAACAATAAACTAAAATTAAAAGATATGTTTTTGAGTTAGTTGCAACGAGGTTCTCCTTCAAATACATAGAGGTGAAGAAAACAACCTCCCCTTTGCACCCTTATAAATATGCAATTCATCTAAAGTTCTTGTCAAGAACCATCCTCACCATACATATTTCGAGACCATCCATAATTTCATCATGAATATGTTGGTAGAGTTGTTAATTCCCTCCCCAATTAATAATACACCAAATGGGTTCATATTTTCTTTTATTAGACCCATAGAAATTTGGAATGCCTTGTTGGCGCCTTGTCAATGTCCTAAAATAGATGGTTTTATCCCTATCTACCAATTGTAAAACGCTAACCAACAATTTTGATAACTAAACAAGAAAGCATATAAAAATGAAATTATAATCAGATCACGAGTTCTTTGTAGTCCATGTGCTCTTCATGAGAATCAAAACCCATGGGCTATCATATGTTGAGGCCATCCATAACCTCCTTGTCTACTTTGAATAAACTAGAGAAGAAAAATTTACGGCTCAACTAGTAGGTTTATATTGGCAGAGTTGTCGATTCCACTTCTGATCAATAATGCAACAAATAGGTTTATATTGGATAGTCTCTTTGACCTTGTCCATGGTCTTAATATAAATATAAAAAATGAAATGATTATTTTGTTCAAATTTAACAAATTAAACTATTAGAAATTTATAAAATCAACAAATTATATTGGGCGGGGGCCCTGTTGATGTGTTTTTCGTGACCGCACCAACGCAGAATAAAGTTGCCAACGGCTTCCCTATTCTCTCTTGATCAAAGTATTCCACACGCTAAGATTGCAAGAAAGTTCGTGTGTTCAAATCCAAGGTTCTTTCAGTGCGAATAGGCTCAGTTTGGCTCGATGTGATTTTGCTGGTATTTCAAGGGGACTTACGGAATTGTTCGGCAGTGGAGAAAGGAATTCAAACGCTCGAAAGATTTGTCTATGAAGCACAGGTTCCCTATTTTAACCAGAGAATATTGAATTGAAATAAGGTAAGATTAAGAAGATTCTAATCTACTCTAAGGTGTGAGATATGGAGCTCAACTTCAGCAAACTTCTAACCGGACTTCGCTTTGCCTCGCATCGGACAGCCTCCACGGAGTCGATGCAATCTTCAGAGGAGTGGTTCAAAGTGTTCAAATCACAACTTAGCATGAAAATACCATCACGACGACGCATATAGACATACAAATCATGATCGAAGTTAAGTACATGATATTCCAGTTGACCACACAAGGCGCATTCACCATCAGCAAATACACTAGTGGTATGGATAGACGAAGTTGCTTAGATCGAACACCACATTCCACAGTTAACATCTACTTGCATGAAAATGAAATTTATGCTACTCTACGCTACTTGAAGTAGAAGGGATGAAGAAACCTCGCTAGCTATCCATAACAAAGACGAATTTCACCATCAATGAAAGATCTTTTATTATGAAAGTTTTACACGACAATCTCTTACAAAAGTTTTCAAAGGAAAACTTTCCTTCTCCTCCAACTACACTATCAATCTACTTCTAAGTTGTCCCTCTACTCTAATTCTACTCTGATCTTCTCTACTATCTACCCCGTACAAATGAGGGGGACTCCCCCTTTTATAGTTTGCCAAGTCCCAAAAGATGGCTAGGGTTACAATTAATAGAGTGGCTAAAATCGTGCCACCTCAGCCCTAAACAATATTTGCCCTAAAAACCGCCACAAAGGAGAGTGGGGTAATAAATGTGCCATAATGTCCACCATCATCCTTCTAGAAGATTCCGTTTGTAGACGCGTTCACACTGTTCTTGATCTTCTTCTTGACTTTGTTCTTTGGATTCGCCCGAGCTTCCGTTCTTTTTTCATCTTAAGCTTTGAAAACGTTTCTTCAACACTTAGCCATTTTCTTGCAACTTTCTCTTCCTTCATGTGAAACTTATAACTTTATCTTCCTCCGAAGGTTGTAATATCATCGTGCTTCATTACTTGGCCTCCACGCTCATCCTGCAAAACAAGCAAGGAGAAGGGCATTAGAACACATCATGATATAAATTCACCTTACTTACCTGATTTTCACGCTTTGATCCTCAAGAGCTCATCATTTTTCCTTAGCCAACATCGCGTTTAATTTCTTCATGCCTTAGCCAAATTTCCAACCCATCTTGCATTCTGCCTGGGCATATCCAACTCAGAATAGAGAAGAAATTCTTTCATCAGGAATTTGATCAAAAATTATCTAGGCGATCATTTTCAAATTCATCGGCCAAGGCAATTTTGTGTCAACCACATTTCATTTCATGCCTTAGAAAATTTTTCAAATTTCCCTTAAGAAATTCATCAACCTGGCGCCCACCAAAAAATATTCACCCTGAAGGCCGCGACAAAGTGTAGAAGACTTCAAAATCCATTCCTGATCGACAATCATCAATACCCAGAAGAAAATTTCTCTCAGAACGCCTCAAATTCATGGGTATGCAACGAATGGGTTCATTTAATTCTTTTAATTTTGAACCTTAGAAAAATAATTTCTTATCAAATTTATTTCGTTTCATCATCTGTGAACATTTATTTTCGCTTTGACTTGGAAATAATTTTGTTGACCCTGTGCAGCTGGCATCCACCAACTTTTCACTGGCAACTTTACTCATTCCTGAGAGAATTTCATTACTCCTCCAAGCTAGGCATATTTTTCCTAAGGTGATACTTAAATATCAATACTTAGGAAAAATAAATTTTACCACTTCATCATTCAAGCCTAGGCGTATTTGATAGGAGGCATCTTAAATTTCAAAAATTTCCAACGTCTTGAAGTATTCCTCACATACCTCCTAGGCGCCTAGAGGAGTCCACTTAAAATTTCCCATACTTAGAAATATTTGACTTCAAACTCCCACGCCTAGATTCCCTACTCACCTTGGGCGCCAACAAGGGGTCAAGCTTCAAGTGTTAACACTTAAAATATTCTCAAAGGGACCCACTTTATGCTTTGGACGCCTTGTATTTAGCATGTATTCTTGTCTTTAATTGGGCGTATTTTGCAATTGCTTTGACTTTGTCTTCATGCATCTTAGGCGCATTTTGAAGGGTGAGCATCCAATCTAGAAAATTTAGAATATTTTGAACACCTTCCTTGGGGTATGGGCGCATTTCACAGGTAGTACTTCCACTTTCAAAATTTTGAAGTCCTCTTTCCTCATTTAAGTTCTTGGGCGCATTTGGGCTTGTGAGCTTCAAATTTGTTTTCCTTAGAAACTTTTCCATCATCCTCTCACTTCAGGGGCGCAAATGAGGTTTGCTATTTCAACCTCTCAGGCGCATTTGCAAGGGTCAACATCTAGTTTCATGAGGGGGCGCATTTGGACTTATCAACTTTCACTTAGCCAATTTCAACTCTTATTCTCCTTAGGCGCATTTGACCCATCCAACTCTCATTTTACCTGCCTTAGGAAATTTTTAACTCACCTTCAGGCGTAGATGACAAGTCAAGCCTTCAGTTTGAAGAGGGGCGCAAATTGATGGGCCAACTTTCATTTTTGATTCCTTAGTGAAATTCTAAGTCCCTCTTTCTCTGGGCGCATACAAGACCCTATGCCTTCATTTTGTTTGCCTTAGAAAATTTCCCAACTCAACCCCTTAAGATGGGCGCATTCTGAGGTAGCTGCTTCCAATTTTGTCACTTAGAAAAATTTTAGACTCCACCTTAGTCTCCATCTTGCTGAGGCGCATTTGACTCAAGCAACTTCCAATTTGTGCCTTGGGCGCATTTGATAGGTTGTACTTTCAGTTTACGCCTTAGACAAATTTCAAGGTATCTCTCCAAACTAAGGCGCATTTACCTCCTGCTACTTCCATTTTGGGTGCCTTAGGAAGTTCTCAAACTCATCAAGGTTGCTAAGGCACATTTAGGGGTCCAGACTTTCAATTTCAAGCACCTAGTAAAATTTCATGACCACCTCCTCTTAAGGGCGCATTTCACCCCTTGAGGTTTCATTTTTGAACACTTAGAAAATTTCTCAAGCTCTCTCTCTTCAAGGGCGCATTTGGGGGTCCTTACTTCCATTTTAACACTTAGAAGATTTCCAATCCCTTTTCCCTTAGCTAAGGCGCATTCTACCTCCCACACTTTGAGTTTTCTAAGACTTAGAAATTTTTTTCTCATGGCTTTTCAACTTGGGCGCATTTTTCCATAGGAGGTTCCAATTTCTGTACTTAGAATATTTTTCAACCATCTTGAAGCTCAAGGGCGCATTTTACCAATGGAGCTTCCAATTTGTGTGACTTAGAAAATTTCAAGACTCCTGCCAGCTTGAGGGCGCATTTAGGAGGGTGAACTTCCATTCTTCAAACACTTCAAGATTTTGATCTGTCTTTGGCCTTTTAAAGCAAGCTTTTGATGCTGGACTTGAAAATTTATCAATTTCAATGAATTTTATGCCATTTGTCAAATTTAGAGTGACTTGATCGTGCTTGCCCTAATTTGCTACTTTTAGAAAGTTCTTCAAATTTCATGTTTTGAATTGACTTCTGATCCCTGAAAGGCCTGATTTCGCCTTGTTCCAATTTCAGGGTGTGATCGTGCTGTCGGGGCCTGATGCCTGCCTGCACCTGCTATTTTTAGCAACTAACTAAAAATAGTAATTACTCAAAATGTCTTCAAATTTTGCGTACTAAATGCCTGAAGTGTATGGATCGTGACTGGATACTGCCTTTGCTTGACTATTGTGTACCGCCCTTGATTTTAGGAAACCTTAATTGTCCTGCTAAAAATAGCAATCATCTGATTCTTCATCCTCTACAACTCCGTTTGTCTCGAAATTTGTACCAAGGATTCCTCATCACATGTTTGACTCGTACCCGTTGGGATCTGGTGCTGACCTGTCATTTATGGCTGCTTCTGAAGTGACTTACTATTTATAGTAAGTGCTCGTTTCTGAGACTTCCTTAGCTCCGTTTGACCTGAAATTTGGACAGTATGTTCCTTGTTGGTGAATTTGCCTGCCTATGCCGACGCCTGAGATTGACTTTCTATTTATAGCCTGCGTCTGGAACATTTTACTAAAAATAGCAGGTTCTTCGATTGCCCCCAAATTTTGCCAGCAGACTCTCTGAAAGATGCTGATCATGATGGATACCTTAGTTTTGAACATTTTGACCTCCGATTCCTCATTTTTAGCGCCGAAACTCGAAACCCTAATTTTGTGCATGTTGCTCAGATGAGCTCTGTTTGACCTCGTTTCAGTTGCATGATGATCAGCTTGCATTTTTGAGGTGTTGAGCTGCTGCCCAAATGGTACCTGCTAAAAATAGAAAACGGCCGGAAAAGTGACCGACCGGCTGCCGGATGATCTTGCATGTCATACTGCCCGAAAAATCTTGAAAAACCCAGAAAAACCCAGAAAAATCTCCAACATGCAAGCACTGGCTAAAAATAGTAAGTTCTTGAAAAGTGGTTAGTTCCGTTTGCATGTTACACCATCGCGAAGCTCTTGGAAAACCCAGAAAGAATATGCCGACATGCGCTGAAAACGCCTACATGCAAACCCTAATATCGGCCTCCGAAGGCCGAATGCTGAAAGTTGTCGTCCAGCTTTGCATGTCATATCACTGCGAAGGTCTCGAAAAACCCAAAAGGAATCTCCGGACATGCATCAGAAAATGTAACATCTAGACCTCGAAATCTGCTCTGGAAGCTGGACTGCTAAAAATAGCAAGTCGTCTGTTTTCGCTCAAATTTTGCATACGAATAGCCTGATGTGCCCTGAATGCAGTGTGACCATCTGAATTTCAAAAATACTGATAGATTGCCCGTAATTTCACGCTTACTAAAAGTAGTAAGTACCTCAAATTTTGATGGAATTCTGCTGAGAACCTGCCGGAAGCATACTAACAACAACGTTAGTCTCAGTTTTCAATTTATTGACTTCATTCGACCTCAGACTGACCAGAAGACTCAAACCCTAATTTCCAGACTTGGCCAAAATTTGAATTCAAACAGGCACATCCCGGAAAGATAGACAGCAGAAAGAGAGACAACAACAAGACGACCGAAAAGCAAAGCCAAAATTAGGGGGTCCCCATTTGCAATGGGGCGATGTGTGAAAAACGTCACAACAGGCCCTAGCTCGGTTGGCTAAGTAATTCCGTTGCGGCTCTGCTGGTCACGAGTTCTAGTCTCCCACCGTCCCGTGGTACCGGAGGGCATGTCGCGCCAGCGCCGCCGGTCACGTTAAAAAGTTTACCAGGCGCACTGCAGTTTATAGGGGGTCGTGCTACCCGATTCCTGCAGTCTAAAAAAAAAAAAAAACAAATTATATCATAAAATATTTAAAAATCAAATATAGTCTTCTTGAAGTAAGAATTCACCAACCACCTTGCACTCATGAACATGCACTTAAGAGATGTAATATGGCTATAATAACCTGCAATATGATGAACCTAGTCATGAACCATGTGACTCTCAATGCATGTGCTCCTTGTCACCTATATGCTCTCTCATGAGATTCAAGATCCATGTGTTGTTGTAGATGTATTTTGTTACATTCCTCCAAATTCCACAATATTCTTCTCCCATCCAAGTTTCCCTATATCCACATATGCAATTGCATTTTCTATGATTATCTCGACAACAATCTCCACCCTTACCTCCACCACCACCTCATCCAACAAGTTGCACAAGATCTCAACATGTTTTATGTCAATTGAGGCATCAACTAACTTCAAAAACATTAATCATCCTCCTAAAGCCACAAGGAAGTCGATTAAGATGTGGTCTAAGATAAAATGTTGCAAACCCTTCTTTTTCCAAATTCTTTTTGCTCATCTACCAGTTGATCTGTGTTTTTTATTGTCTCCTCTAATAATGGCCCACTTGACTCATAAGAGCTTGGTGCCTTGAACCATTTCCCTACCATAGTCAATACAATGACCAATTCCTCCCAATAAGAGTTCCTTGCAACATTAAATAATATCATATTGTAGTACCAAAACTAGCACCTATCAACTTGACCTCATCCTACGTTGCATGATTCCATGCACCTATAAATGAAAAACAAAAAAGAGAAACTACAGCTGCCTATAGTGCCCAATCCCCATTTCTAGTAACACAAAGGGATTTACTCTAGTAAGTTACTCAGAAAGCAAGGACTCAAATGCAGTGTTATTTTTTTTGAATTTTCTGATTTTTAGATAATAAAAAGTGAAAAAGGAGTAAGGGTTTAGAAATCCTATACTATTCCTACGAAATTCAAGAGACGGTAAGGATTGAGTGAAACCAAAGAACAATACTTTGTTTCTCCACGCTAAACGACAACTACACAAAGCAAGTGCAATCTTCTAGGGATTTGTGCTTAAGATCTTTTCACTACAAACAACACCATCAATAGAACAATATTATTAGGAGTAAACGTTGAAGCATCCACATCAAAAGCTCAGTCTAACTTTATGCATTGAATGGAAAGCATCCACTCAAAGAAAGTATGAGCTAAGTTTCACTAATCTTTACTATCAATCTATCATTCCCTCAACATACATTCAAATGAAATTCTAATTTAAATTTACTCTACGAGGAAGAGAAATATGCAACCATGCAACCATTTGACAATGAAAGGATTCAAAGCATCTCATGCATTATGAACTTTATTATCAAAATAGTCTTTAGCAACAATTTCATAGAACTCTCTTATTCTTTAATATCTATGCTCTCTAATCTCTATGTTGTATTCTTGTGATTATGAAATGAGAGAGTGGGGGGGTTTATATAGAGTTTCTTGAGTACAATGAATGGCCAAGATCAATTCAAGATTAACGGCCCAGATTTAAAATAACAAAACCCTAATTAGGGTTGCCCAAATAACAATTAGTTAACTACAGAGAAGTCATTCACTGGGAGTTGCATCCTTATCCACTTCCAAAGCATTACGTTCAATGAACCTAGACACAATCGCGATGATTTCCTCAATGGTGATGTCCGGCAGCATGCTAACTTTGTATTCCAACAAGTCTAAACTATATGCACACTCTACAAAGGCGATCACCCATTCTGATTCATGCAACAAGGTGTCTCGGACGGTCAGGAAGCTGAATGCCTTGGTCAAATCTTCTTTCAAGATTGGCCCGGCAGTGGTAGAGAAAATCCTTTGAACTTTATCCTTTAAATTTTCCGACTGCAAGTGTTTTCTTCAGACAATGTCTTTGTTAAACACATTCGCAGCCATTTGGAAAATTTTACTTTGGATCCCTTTTACTTGTTCTTCAATTTTAGCACCATCTGCCTTTACTCTTTCCAAGACTTCTCCTCGTGAAACCAGTGCATAATTACCAATTGCTAAAATTGTATGTTGCTCCTGCTTCAATGATCTTCTCATCAATCAATCTTTGCTTTGGAATTCCTTTTATTTCTCGAAGACATGGAATAATTTTGCTTTGAATGTCTTGGAGACCTTCCCATGCTTCTGCTAGGTTTACAACTCGTGATAGCAGAGAGGAAGTTTGTCCATAAACATATGCCAACTTTTCTACGAATGCCATTGCCTCTTCTTGCTTTCCTGCCATCCATTCCTTAGTTTCCTTGGCTGTAGTCAATTCCTTTTCAAAATTTCTGACTGGCTCCTGTGAAGAGTTTGGAAGTGGAGGAGCTGATTAATCACATTGATTGAGTGGCCTAGTTAAATGTTGGATATATTCCTTCAGAAGCTCAATCTCTCTTTTATATTCCCTTTTCTTCGCTACTTCTTTTTCTAGCCTAGACTTGATGGTGGCAACAAAATTATCCAGGTCCTCAACTTCTTGGGCATCTTTTTGGCAGTAGGTCTAGGTTTCACCAACCATGACTTGTTCATGTTTGATGCACAAAGGTCTTGTTGATCTTCATAAAGTTTTCGTGCATCATCCTTGGTTCAGTAAGACATCCTGTTGTAGGTTGGGATTCCAAATGTTTCTTGTATAGCAAGCTCAGTTAAGTATGCCAGTATTCTTCCATCAGGTGCTTCAATCTGTCTTTCTTGTGCATTGTAGTGCAATGCACATTCTACCATGAGTTCTGGACATTCTATTGCTGGCAGAAATCCAGCTGCCTGAACAATGCCATTGCACATCATCCTTCTTGCAATTGGCGTAGGTAGGAATCCATCACTTCCATACATCCTCTTTTTAAAATCATCAAAGTCTACATGGCCGAGGTCGGTGTCCACAATGTTTTTCCACTTAGAGTTGATCTTGGACTTCGCCTGTGAACCCTTGCTGAAAAACTTGATTTGTAATTCCTCGAAGATAAATCTACAAAAATGCACAAAAAGAATATTAAAATTCGGAAATTAAATTTGAGTTACTTAAACCATTATTTTGAAGAATATTCCAACCAACTGATAAACTAAATTTTGTGAATGATCATGTTGGAAATGAAAGAATTTATCCCATAAACAAATGAAGTTTTTGCCAGAATGAAGGTAGAGAATGCAAATCTGCCTGATACCCTGAAAAAAATAAAATGGAAAAGATCACTGTGCTAGCTGGTTAAGTTCGCCTTTCTTCTTTCTACTTCAAACTTCTCAACTTCTTTACAACCCTCCTTGACAAAATTACTTCTCACAGCTTCGCTTTCGAAAGATGAATGATTAAAAAAATGAGAAGTAAAACCCATTATAAAGATGAAATGTTCGACTTATTTAGCAAAATCTAATTATTTCCATTTAGTCTAGTTCAAACTTGGCCTGTACTTCTCTCTCGAATGGCAATTTTGATCCTCAACATCAGTTTTTGGGGAAAGTTTCAAGTCTAGCGCCACTTCAGTGAAGTCTTTTTTGTCTTTTTCCAAAAATTTGAATTTCTTCTTTTTTGGAGTTGGAAAAATAAAAATTAAAATAACATTTCATGTGTTATTTTTCCAACCTTTCTTTTTAATCATTTTAATTATGGCATTTTATTTTTATCCTTAGGCAAATTTGATTTTTTTCTAAGTTATTCATTATCTTTGCCTAAGGCGAATCTTTTTCTCCAATCAATTTTGCCATAATTTCTCATAATTTCCCATGTCTTTGGCGAATTTTGTCAGCATCTAGACATATCGTCTGATATTTTAATGTTTCAATGTCTAGACATAGGTAAAAATTTCGATTTTATCCACTTCTCTAACTATGGCGGACTTCATCAAGTGTTTGGCAAGCTCTTTGTTGGCTAGGCGGACTTGTTAAGTGTTTTTGCCATTCATTCTATGCTAGGCAAACTTTCCATTGTGTTAAGACATCATCTTTTGAGTGTGGCGGACTTTCCTTATTGCCATGCCATTAACTCTTCATGGTGGGCGGACTTGGCAAGGTATTGAGTTATCTCTTAGAGGGGAAGACTTAACCTATGTCCATGCCATCTCTCTCTTGCTTGGAGCGGACTTTGCTTAAGTTCTGGAGCTTGAGCACTTGTGTTCATCTTCTCATCCAAGGATGACACCCCTTGGTGTGTGGGGATTTGGAAGATGCCAACAGTCTTAATATGCTGCCCTATTGTCCCTAATCAACTGTCGTACACATTGGAAGGCTGCCATACCCTACAATGCTGCCCCCTTTTATTGTTGTGGGCCTTTTCCATGCTGGTCAAGCCCACACAGCCTCTATACAAAACTCATAAACCTTTTGTACCTGTTGTTCATGTTTGGTAAATTATCATATCATATTAATAACAGAAGCAAATTACATATATAGATTTACAAAGGAGAGATTCCACAATCACAGGACATGATTGGAATCATAACTGAAGTCGAAGCAAAAATATAGGAACTAAACATAAACTGAAAGAAACTCAAGCTAAAGACTAAGTTAACTAAGATGACCATTAATATTACATTTAATATTTAATACCCTCTCTTAATGGTCATCGTACAAACAAAAAAAACTAGGTCTACCCATATTGTGCTGGTCATCAAAATGCAAAGTGTGCAGACTCCTGCTTCTGCTCAGTCTGCTCCACTACATGAGCACTTTGCTAAGATGCTTCCTGGTTGGACTTCTCATCAGCCAACCGCTTTCTGCAATACCTTTGTATATGACCAATCTTCCCACAGTAATGGCAAGTAAAAGACTTCTTGGAGCCCTCCTCTAAATCGCCTCGTCCTTTTTGCTGAGTGGACTTGCCTTTGCCAACATCCTTGGCACTAAATGCATGTTCAACAGTAGGAGACTCACTGCTGCTCCCAAACTGCTTCTTCCACCGATCTTGCTGCAAAAGCTTGTTGCACATCTCATCAAACTTCAAGTCAACATTGTTGGATGTAATGTTGAGCATTTCGATGAAGTGCTTGTAGGAACGTCGCAAACTTTTCAAAGTGATCACCACCATATCCTCCTCTTCTATCTTATGACCAATGGCCTCCAATTGATCGCGAATATTTTTTATTTTCATCAAGTGCTCCTGCAAAGACACTTGGTCATCCCATAATAGAAAAGAGCATATTCTTCAAAAAGAAAGCCCTTCCCTTGTCTAAGGTCTCATGAAGATCTTTCAAATGCTTCCAAATCTCCGTAGCAAATTTACCAGAAGGTATTTTTGGTAACATGTCATCAGCGATAGATAATATAAAAGAAGCATGACTACCTCCCTATTACTTCCATCATACTTGTCCTGATCCTTCCTAGCAACAGTGGCACGAACTTCTGTACCAAGAACAAGTGCATCCAAACACCAATACTCAAAGATGGTAAACATCCTCTACTTCCACGTGTTGTAATTCTTTCCATTGAACCTCTGCGAACTTTCCAACATAATATTGGACAAAGACGCCATCCCTCCCGTTTTCCAAAGCACAAAAAACAAGGTAACTCTATGTAAATTTTTGAAGAAAATTTTCAAAAACTCTACAGAAATTTTATTCTTCCCAGAATTTTTGTCAAAACTGGCTAAAAGAACTTTTCAAGATACCATGAAATCACACGAACTTGGCACAAATTTCAAGGCACGGATCCCAAGATACCCAAAAAAAAAGTGACGACCCAGAAAATGTCTTGAAAAACCCACAAAGAATCTCAAGAAAGAATTTCAACAAATTGCCCACAGATGCCTGTAATTAGGAAGAAACGCCATCTTTCTTTAGTCGCCAAAAATGCAGACACAAAGAAAAACGGCACTAATCACAGAAGTAAAAAAAATTACAAGGCGCCAGAACTAAGAGAATAAAAATGATGCCAGAAAAGAGTCATTGCTAGCAGGAAAAATGAGACCTGAAAGAGGCCACACGCAAGAGGAAAGATGCAAAAGTCACACGTCAAAATTGTAGGTCGCACGGGAGACACATGAAGCCAAGTCGTCATCTTCAGCCACCGCGAAAAATCCTCAAAAATACCTGTTGCGCGTATCAGAAACGTGAAGAAAAAAAATGTTGTGACCCCAAAGAAAACGCGGGTAAAAATCCGCGACAAAGAAGATGACTACTGCAAGAGTGCATACGCAAGCAGAAATGGGAAGACGCAGGTATGAGACGCGACTTGCAACACTAAAAAAATTGCGAGCTGAGAAGAAGCACGCCCAACAAATGCGTGCCCTAAATTCTCACGAAAACGGTGCCTTAAAAAACCTCTGAAAATTTCAGCAGGCTAACCAGGCTCGAACAAGAGCTCTGATACCATCTTTGGTAAATTATTAGATCATATTAATAACAAAAGCAGATTACATATATAGATTTACAAAGGAGAGATTCCACGATCACAGGACGTGATTGGAATCATAACTAAAGACTGAAAAGAGATTCCACAATCACAGGACATGATTGGAATCATAACTGAAGTCAAAGCAAAAATATAGGAACTAAACGTAAACTGAAAGAAACTCAAGCTAAAGACTAAGTTAACTATGATGACCATTAATATTACATTTAATATTTAATAGTTCAGTGCCCTAGCAGATGCCATTTCAATCAGTTGCAATGGTTAATGATTTCCTATTGCTATTATTATATAAGTATTTTTGTTATTTGCATTAGTATAAATAAGATTTCAGATCGCTATCTTTATCTGATGTGTGAAGGTTTCATGCATTAAATATTGATTTAGCATTGTTGTATCTTTAGTATTTGCTTATGTTTTATTATTGCAAAAAGGAAACACAAAAAATTCAAAGTTTAAAAAAGTACCAGAAAGGAGCATTATATATTGATAGATCTTAGTTCACAATGTAATCTCATTTTATAAAATTTCGTTAAAAGCCTTGGTCTTAAGGCACGGGAACTTCCACATCCATACCCATAGGGATGGGTGAAAGAAGCGTAGAGATACAAGTAACGAAAATGTGCAATTATTTGGGGTAATACATAGATGATGTTTAAGGGATTTCACAACAAGTGTTGTAATAGTCTATCTAGATGGCATCCTAATTTTTAGTGAAACTTGGGAACAACATTTGTCCATATCAGCTAAGTCTTGCAAAGGTTAAAGAAAAACAACTGCCATGCAATCTAAGGAAATGTGAATTTTGTACAGAATTGTTGGTCTATTTAGAGCACGTGGTAGGAGGAAGAGAACTAAGACCCATCTAAAATTGAAGCAATTGTAAATTGGCCTACACCAAAGAGTTACTAAAACTAAATGTTTCATAGGGGCTGCACATTTTATGAGAAAATAAAATGTATTCTTATTTCTCCTCCATAGTTGCACCATTCCATCAAATTAGATATAAGGGAAGGGACTTGTATTGGGGCAAATGAACATGATAATGCATTTTAAATACTAAAGTATAAATATAAGTTTGGAGAATATGACATTGAAGTCATCTTGTTTCAAAGTGGTAAACATGTTTGCTATCATGTAGAGGTTTTTACTTCGGCAGTGAAAGGATATCTAGTGTATGATAAAGAATTGAATGCACCAATTCAAACAATTAAAAAATGTAGAAGCCATCTCCCTGTTTGTAGCATTCGCCACAAGCCTCTATTCTCTAAGGAGACATTTTATTCTTTCAAACCCTATATCTTTTATGGTTGTGTCTGATTTTTTTGAAACCCTTTAAATCGTGTTCACCCGCCCTTATTCTACTTTTGCAGTCCTTTCTAGAGGGGTTATAGTTTTTATTGGTGATGTTAAAATTGCTTCATTACAAACCTAAAATCTGCCCATGCATTTCTTTTTCGAAATTGCAATCACTTTTTTTAAATGAGGCTCCAATGTCGCATGCACGCTCTACCCCTTTCTCTATAGGCCTCGCTTCAAACGACCTTTTCAATGGCTTGCACTGCGCTAGGAAAGCGTCTCTCTCAGGCACGAAGTCTCAAAACTTTTCCCATGCTCTCATGGGCACCAACAGAGCAAATGACGAGCAGTTTGGTAATCTAAACCCGCAACGCCAATACCATTAGCGCTCTAAACGGGAGTTAGGGCACGGCTCTAGCAACGAGGGTTCTCAACGTGCTACCACCACAACCAATGGCGCCTCAACCAATCCATGCTCGCATTTCCCTGTCTGCCCCTCTACAAAAACGCCGGAAGTGTGTTTGGACAACGTGGCTTTGGACAGGGAGAATTTTTTGGCTGACCATGCATTGGTTTGTCGATTTGCGAAGACCTGACCGAAGCTATACAATCTGCATGCTTAGGTTTCAAAAAATTGGAAGGAATTCATGGGAGAGATCCATGGATCTATCAAGGAGATTTTTTGTGCATGAAATCCTGGTTTCCCGACTTTGACTCGCGAACAGAAATTTTCACCACTACATTTTTGTGGGAAAGACTACTATATCTCCCCATACAGTTCTGGGAATTAGATTGCTTGAAGGCTATTGGAAACAGACTGGGAAGGTACCACTGCACTTCTAAGGAAACTATCAACTATCTAAACTCTACATGTGCTTGAATATGTGTTGAAATGAATTTTGTAAAAGGTCTTCTTGTCGTCGGTATTTATTTGAAGGTGGGAAACAGATGCAGAAAACAACTGATTGATTATGAGAAAATTGCTTTTAGATGTAGAAAATGCTTCTCAAGGGGAACACTTGACCTCTCAATGCCATATGCATCGCGTTTTGGGGATCTCAAGCAAACTGACATGGTGGATTGGGGCTAAATCTCAGCATTATATCATTCCACCCAATCCACCCAAGGATTCTCCAAAGGAAAGCCTTTCGCCTGCAAGGGTTGCAGCTTCTCCAATCAAGGATATTGAAGCCTCTACTATTTCAATTCCTTCTGCAACTTTGTCGGTTCTTGCAAAGGATGCAGATTCTACATTTCTCTCCAAAGGCAGTGAAGCCTCCAAGCCTCTGTTTCCTCCTGCTCCTTCAAGTTGTCCAACTCAAGGGGCGATGCTTTGTCCAAATTGGGTAAATTGGGGGGCAAGATCCTCCCAGCAGTCACAGAGCATGATACTATGGATTCCTCCCAATGTGTTAACAATTGGATTGAGGTTAAGAGAAGGAAACCTTTGGTCGGGAAACACCATATGTTGCTTAGATCTGCCACAAAAGGTGGTAATAATGGGGAACAAGTTTAATCATCTATCTTGACATGAATTGTAAATCTTTTTATTATTGAATATAGAGTGCTACCATATATAGTAGCGATTTGCCAAAAAAAAAAAAAAAATGTAGAAACTAATTGTTTGGTAAAAAAAACTATTGTGCACACAAACCACCAACCTATACAATATTACAAGCACAAATTTCAGTCACCCAAAAAAGAGAACACAAAGAACTGGAAGAAAAACCCTAGGGCGTTGCACAACCCTAGGTTCTCCACAAACTCCAGGAAAAGAAACCACAAATCTTTCAGAAAATTCGTCTTCAAATAGATCAAAACCCTAGCAGCAGAAAATTGTGATTTGCAGAGGCTGAAAATCGTGTCAAAGAAATAGCGCTCAAGTCGCAATCATGGCGCCCAGAAATCGCGTGGAGAGAGAGCCTTATCACACGGCCAGGAATTGGAGAAAAACGCGTGGGAAATAGAGAAAGAAATGCACACACACACAAACCAGGCAAAGCCCTCAATCTTGCAAAAAAAATGTGAAAGGAAGTCGCAAATGTTTGCAGGAAAAGTCACGAAAAACAATGCCATGAAAAGACACAAAATGTAGGTAAAAAACCCATGCACGAACTAGGAACGCAGAAACACTTCGATGCCAACAGAAAATCCGACCTTCAAAAACGCGATTTTCCCACTCCAAAAACCCTAGAAAATTTTTCCTTCTCCTTTTACAGATCCTCAAAAAAAATTTCAAAAAAATTCTTCCTAAAAACTTCACAAAACAAACTTTTAGCTAACCAAGGTCGAGCTGCTCTAATACCATGAAATGATTTATTATATTCATGATTTTGTGTTTACAAATGGAGAGAAGATCTCCTTGTAAATAAAAATGCAAGACGATGTTTCTAAAAGAAACAATCGTTTGCTAACGAAAAAGCTATAAAAAGGGAAGTCAGAAATTACTAACTAAAAGAAGATTGACGACTAACTAAAGCTTAATAAAAACAAAGATGATCATTAATATTACATTAAACATTTTAATAAGGGGTCATACCCTTATAACATTTATAACTATTGGATTATAAATTATTTATGAATGATCATTTTGAATAGTTGTGACTAATACCTCTTAAGATATTTTTCCACCCTTTATCCTATATTTAAGGATGCTCTCTCTCATTTGAGAGAGTGTGAATTTGGAGATTTATAGTGAATTATATCACTATGCATAAGAGGAATCACTGGCCATTTGAAAGTATGTAGAGGAGTATCCTAGGTTTAGTCTATTATTTAATAGACTATTTTTTGTAAGTGTTTTAATAAAATGATGCCCGAAAGGGTTTTCCCCATGTATATCTTGTGTAATGTGTAAAATCTATGCTTGTATGATTCTCATTTTATTTATTTTATATTTTCTTTATAATGATTAGTATCCTAAGATCCTTATTTCTAACCTCCACAAGGTTCAACCTTAGGACGTCAACTCTAGTACCAAGCTAAGCAACTACTATGCCAAAAGCTCGAATTGTTTGTGAATGGCACCAATTGGCATGAAGAATGAGGTTTTTGTCCCACCAAAGCGCCACTATAGGTGAACCCCCTATAATATCCCAATTAGGGTTATTGTATATTTCTATTGATTTAACTCCACAAAACACCAATGATTGATATAATACTAGCTATGGAAATTAGGGGGTTTCCATCCTCCAATCTCCAATGATAAACAAATACGGTGTTCAATCTATTCAAGTAAAATTAATGGATAAACATGCATATTTTCTCTCAATCCCTACCTTGATTAAATATGCAATTTTCAAATTCTTCTCCCTTCCCTTGAAAATACACCCGCACACAATCCTTTGTCGATGCCATTATTTCTTAAAATAATCAATTTGTCACATAACACTCATGGCCCCATAATCTAGGTGCCTAATTTAAACACTTACATTTCCCTATGTTACTTTCTCTAAGCCCACGGGAAATGAAAATGACCTCACAAATCAATCCAAAATCTTAGGGGAAAAGGGGACATGGCGGTCCTCCCTTCTTGAGATTGCTTGCCCTCAAGCAATTCAAATTTGGATGCTTTAGGATGTCAACTCCTTCACATGTAGCACTTCAATTGGAAAATCCTTCCATCTCATCAAATACTCGCTAATGGTTATATTCCTCAACTTCCTTTCTCGAGTATCCATGATAGGTGGTATGTCTTTGGATGGCACAACGTGCTACTCCAATGCCTTTTTAAGACAAGAAACATGGAAGATGTTGTGGATTCTGCTATTCTCAAGCAGCTCTAGTCCATATGCTACTTCTTCTACCTTTCTTATAATCTTGTAGGGACCATAGAATCTAGGTTTCAACCTTTCTACTCCTTTCTTCTTCAATGAAGATTGTTTTTAGGGTTGCATCCTTAGGTAGACTTGTTGGACTAATCGCCAGTGTCTCCCTTCGAATTCGAGACATAGACTAACCGCCTCCCGTGGATCCGCTTATCTTTGGCATTTGTATCGGGTGTTAACAAGTTGATCTTTTGGCGCAACGACAAACATGTTCCAACAAATGGTATCAGAGCCGGATCGCAAGTTCGAATCCCCTTGGGTGACGCTGAGTGGGGGATTGTTGGACTAATCGCCAACATCTCCCTTCAAATTCGAGACATGGACTAATCGCCTCCTGTGGATCTACTTATCTCTGGCATTTGTATTGGGCATTAACAAGTCGATCTTTTGGCGCAACAACAAACGTGTCTCCAACTTCAAAAGCTCTTTCAATACACCTTTGGTCTGCATAGAGCTTCTTCTGGTTTTGGGCGTGTTGAAGATGGACATTGAGGGATTGCAATACCTCTTGACTCTGCTTAATCATATATGTTGCTCCAAGCACCCTATTTTCTGTGATTGCAATATACACAAAGGTTAGAGCATTATATCCATACAAAGCCAAGAAAGATGACATACCTATGGACATATGATAAGATGTGTTTTAACAATATTCTCCCAAATGTAACCAATTAACCTAAGTTGTTTGCTGCCCAAAAACGTAATTC
The DNA here is from genome assembly GCA_007258455.2 of Sequoia sempervirens. Taxonomy (NCBI): domain Eukaryota; kingdom Viridiplantae; phylum Streptophyta; class Pinopsida; order Cupressales; family Cupressaceae; genus Sequoia; species Sequoia sempervirens. The sequence continues at coordinate 308,625,733 of VDFB02086081.1, forward strand.
CTTAGGTACTCTTCAATCCATTTGTTGACAACTTCAATTTGTCCATTTGTCTAGGGGTGATAAACCATGTTAGGGGTGAGCTATATTTCTACCAAACGAAACAATTCTTGCCAAAAGTGACTCAAAAACCTATCATCACAATCACTAACAATGTACTTAGGTAACCCATGTAATCTAAAAGCCTCCTTGAAGAATAAATCAACAATTTGGGAAGACTTGGTGTCAAAAGATATGGCATAAAAATGTTCATACTTGGTGAGTCTGTCTACCACCACAAAGATGCAGTCTTTGTCGTTCATCTTGGGTAGCTTAGTGAAAAAGTCCATAGATTTCCTTTCCCAATTTTTCTCAAGAATGGGTAATGGTTGAACCAAGCCTATGGGATAGACTTGTTCCACCTTGTTCTACTAGCAAGATAAACATTCCTTAATGTGCTTGAGGACATCCCTTTCCAAGAGAATCTCTCTTTGATCTATTTGTATGTCTTAAACTACCCCAGATGCCTTACTAGAGAAGTATCATGCATGGCCCTTAAAATACATTCCTTCATCTTTGACTCTAGAATCAAATATATCCTCTCTTTGTTTAGAATTAGGTTTCCCATCACTTTGAACCTATAATCTTGTACTCTTCCATCTAGAAACTTGGTAGTAAAATCATTCATGGCATATTCAAATATGATAGTGTTAACCCAATCAACGAAGATGTAAAAAATGGCACATAGAGTGGGTCTCTGAGATAATCATTCAAATCTTTCTAATTGAGAAAATGCGTAAAACTGTTGTAATCAATCTTAACCACAAACATGCCACACACAATGTATTGTCTAAACTTCAGTGAGGCATACATGATTGCTAGCAACTACTTATCATAAATAGAAAACTTATTTTCTATCTCTATTAGTTTCCTACTTTCAAACGCAATGGTATGTTGTTGCTACATTAAAACAGCTCCAACACCCTCACCAAAAGCATCACATTCCAACACATGGAAGTGAAAAAAATGGGACAGCAAGCACTGGACAAGAACACATTACAGTTTCCAGTTTGTTAAAAGTCTGCTCGGTAGCATCTATCCACTTAAATGCTCCCTTCTTAGTCAAATCTATGTGTGGTATTGTGAGCTAAGCAAAACGCTTTATAAACCTTCTATAGTAGCTGTGTAATCTTGAGAATCCTCTTAATTGTGATACATTCTTAATTTCTTGGGGGGTTGCCAATCCCGAATGGCTTGGATCTTCTATTGGTCCACTTGGACTCCTTTTTCATTGATGACATGTCACAAATACAAAATCTCCCTAAACCAAAAGCCCACACTTTGACTATTTGCCAAAGAATGAGTCTTGCTCCAATATGCTCAAGAATTCATCCAAATGCTTTAAGTACTCCTCCCAAGTTTTACTATATATCAAAATATCATCAAAGAAAACTAGGACAAACTTTCTTAATTGCTTGTTAAATACCTTGTTCATGCATGATTGGAAAGTTGTTGGAGCATTAGTCAAGCCAAAGGGCATGACTAGAAACTCGAAGTGTCCAAAGTGACACCTAAAAGCAATCTTTTGAACATCTTCATCCCTCATTTTGATTTGATGGTATGCTAAACCCAAATCAATCTTTGAGAAGTATATAGATCCATGCAACTCATCTATCAATTTGTCAATCCTAGGGATAGGATATCTATTCTTGATTTTTTTCTTATGTAATGCTCAATAGTCAACACACATTCTCACGGTACCGTCCTTTTTCTTCACCAATACTACTACAAAGACAAATGGACTAGAACTCAGCTTGACGTGGCCCATATCTAGCAGCTCCTTTATTGCCTTCTCTATTTCTTCCTTGTGGATCCTAGGGTGACAACAGAGAGTGGTTATCACTAACCTTGCACCCATTTCAAGCTCAATAATATGTTGGAACCCTCGATTAGGTGGCAATCCTAGGGGAATGTCTTGAAAAACTTTGCTATGTTTGTCCAATATAGCTTGCACATCAATATGATAAGCATCCTTTTTGTTCATGGATGACTATTTTGGTATGATCAAGCAATCGAACGCCCATGCTGCCCATGCTACTTCTCCCCTCCTTAAAGCTCTTTCCATTCTTTTAACAATCATTACTTGGGGGGCTCCATTTCAAATTCCCTTGAGAACTACTTTCTTTCCTTCACTTCTAAATTTCAATTCCATCAATTGGTAGTTTTGTGAGAATTCTTCCAAAGATTGTATTTGTAGCCATGTACTTCAAGCACCATGTTGGTAGCTCCCAATCTGACAATTTGACCACATAGAAATCCTCACATATTGAATAATCACCAAGAATCATTTTCAGCTGCCAAATTCTTTGTGCACAAGGTATTGTAAACCCATCAGCCACAATCACATTGAATCCCTTAAAATTTTCAGCTATTAAGCCTCTTCTTACCATCAATCCCTCATTTATAAAATTGTGGGTTGCTCCACTAATGACCAAGAGGGTGATCCTTTGACATGCTAGTATTTTGCAAATTTTGAATGGATTGTACCTTTGAGTTCCTAAGAGAGCCACCACAAGGGTTCCTTCACCTAGGTCTTCTCCTTCTTCATTAGATTCTTCATTTGCCTTTTCAGCCTTAACTTCTCTTGTTTCCGCATCTGACCTGACTTCAATATTGTGCACCTAACCTTCGCCAAGGCACTTGTGTCCTTGTAATGTCCCTTTCTTGCTCATAGCCAGTTTGAGTTTCATTTAGCCTATTACAGTTTGGTAAGTGCTAGTCAAGCTTCGTTTGGGCCAGTTTGGGACTTAACTCACTTACTATTTTTAGTATCTAGTCTCGGCTCCATTCATCTAGTAGCTCAATGCAGAGTTTTCTATTTTTGGCAATGGTGAGTTCTCTTGGTGGTCAGGACTAATATTTGTTATTTTGCCACTTAAGTTTATAATGTTGCTATTTTAACTTAAGTGAGGAGGGTGTGGGTCATAAGAGGCCCCCTTGGCCTAGTCAACTAAAGTTGTTTTTAAAAAGGGGCCAATGTTATTTCATGTGACACCTAGAAAGGGAGTATATTTATCATTTTTTAAGGCTAATATTATGCCTTATAAGGTGGGACGCCTAGTTTGGGCTTAATGTCAATTTTAAATAAAAAATGAAAAGTGAAAGTTTAGAGGCAAAAAGTTGGACGCCCCTCTTGGGGTAATTTCATGTCATTTCATAAAGTGAAATGAGAGGGAAAAACATTCAAATTCAAATGCAAGTTGCCCTAAATTTTTCCTCACTTTATAGATACGAGTTTGAGCTCTCACTTGGATATGTGAACTTTGGCAACTTAAGGAGACTCTGTTGGATTGTTTCCAGAATTTGTATATTGCTGGTTGAGGACGAAAACCCTCATCTCTAGTTACTGGTTTCCGTGGTGAAAGACTCACCCTAGCTGGTTGGCGCTTGGATTGAAGATTTGAGTGTTTATGGCTTGATTGTTGAGCATTTTGGCATTGATATAATGAAGATATTTACAGTTTTTTGATATGGGATTGAAGGTTTTGGCTTGGTGCGTGATTTGTACCATTTTGGGGTGTGATTGGAGCTGTTTTATTTCACTTTCAAAGGTCTGATATAAAGGTTCTGAGTTCTGGAAATGCATATCTTCTAAGTAGCTGGAAATGCAAAACTGTTCATAACTCCATTTGGGGAAGGAATATCATTCTAGGTAATGATCCTATGGATTCCTCTTTGCTGGGCACCTCATTTAGAATGCTCATTTGCATTGTTCGGTGAAGAACTAAATTTACAAGGCAGATCACCCTTCTAGGGAACCGTGCCCTTCCTTGGGTTTTGGTCTTCAATGACTGAAATCTGATCAGCACTTACAGCGACCTGCAAACAGCTTCAAAAAGGGGGTTTTGGTTGATAAAAATGATGGAAATATGAAAGATCAGGTTGGGGTTTGATGGCACTTGCATTTGGCACTCTCCATGAGGAGTTTGTATGCATTACTGCTCATTGCATGACTGGAAATTGTACCTTTAATGACTGTGACCAGGTCTGATATGAATTTCCTTAAGTTTGATTTCAGTTATTGATGAAGCCAATATGTTTGTAATTGATTTAATATGATATGATGCAATGTTCTTTTCTATGCTATGATTTCAATGCATGCCACAATTATGTTGAATAGGACTTGAAACTGTAATGTCCCCTATTTGGAAGTGCCCTAATTTAGCCCTAAATCTCGGTTTTCAAATGAACAAGCTGGGTTAGAATTACCTTTATCTGATTGAAGCCCTGCAAACAGGTTAGAAACCATTTACAACCAAAAATTTGATAAATTGACTATCTTAATTAAGCATCATCAAATTCTCATCAGAAATATTAAATATAAAATGGATCATAAGGAGTTTTAAATTTGTTTGAGAAGCTCAACCATAGGAGAGCATAGGATAAGGTGACCTTGATAGGGTGTCTCTGGCTTCTGCCCTAGGCCCAAGAGCGGATATACCATCCCTCTTGGCCTCATGTGGCCCGTGCCATCCATATGAGGTGGTGTACCCAGTGAGGTGTCCACATCCCGTTATCCCCTCATCTTGCCATCCATTTCCCTCTCCCTATGATTGGACTTCTTGTGTTGATTCACCATGGTGGAGGGGTGAGGTGACAACAGGGTGCACCAGAAGCCCATCTCTCCTAAGCCCAAGGGCAGTAGCCTCTGTACCCCCTTAGCCTCATGGGGCTCATCTGGTCCCCACCTTGAGGTGGCATACCTAGGAGAGTGCCCCATCACCATACCCCTCTTGCAATCCCTCATCTCCTCAACCATGGCTGCAAATACTCAGGACATATAACGAATAAACTGTGGAAAAAACATTAATTCAGTCATACTTAATATACACTGATATATGTAAACAGTCATAACAGCAATGCATCATTAGTATTTCAAATAGCTAATAAACAATCACAATTATTTATACTAAATTATACTGCAACTGCATAATTATAAATCAGGTTTCATACCAGTATGCCTGCAATTTCTAATATTAACCCTGATTGATATATCAAACTTGCACATTGTTCAATCTGCTAATGGATGACAATTGGACTTCTTATTTCTCCTTCTAATATTTTATTGCCCAAATAATGAATGTGTTTCTGAAGATGGTCGCTGTTTTAATATTCAGAAGATATTATATTTGCTGATGATTCGATGCCCCCTCCACTTGGTATCTGTCCTCTTTTTATATCCCCGTATCTCTAAAGAGACGTATCCCCTTGAATGGGCGTGGCTTTTTGTTTGGTTGCTGCCTTTTAATTAATTGCTGTTTTGTTTTGGTTTGACCCCTGACCATAATCTTATATCATATGGATTTAATCGCTAGGATATATATTAAATTGCTGCCTCCTACATTTATTAGGGATTTTTTGTCTTATTTACAGGTCAGCCTCCTTTTGTCTTATTCATAGGAATCTATCGCTGCCTTCTATCATCAATAGCAGCCTTTGTGCCCTCTAATTGCTGCTCTTAATCCATACTATATGGTGATTATTATATGTATCTTATTTTATTAATATATTTACAAATTTAATTCATTGTTAATATTTTTATATATTTTATTAATATTTTGAGTATCATATTTATAATGATTATAATTATAGTAATCTTTAAATTGCTAATATTTATATTTATATTGTTATTCATTTTATATATTCATTTGTATTTCAACGTTAGGGTTTTAGTGTCGTAATTTTGCAGGCATGACAGAAACAAACACATATTGCATTCATGTTTTATTCTTTAAACACAAAATAAAATCAGAGGTAGACATTACAGTCCTTGCTCTCAAGGTTCTTTGCAACAGAACAGAGTTGATTCCTCCTCAGTTCATTTTGGCTATCATTATTTCTTTTTAATGGTGGTGAAATATTTTGTGTAATTGATTCTCTTGTTTGGAACTTCTTTCGGTTTATACGTGGAGCATTAGCATTGGATTTACTCCAAGGTAAGGAAGACTCCAAAGTGAGGTGAGCAAATGGAAAAAAGGCCCAGGGACTCATGACCCAATTACTCTACAAGTCCCACTAGGAAGACTTAGCCAAGTCAAGTAAAAAACGAAATTAATTAAAAATTGAGAACACCCAAATGTAAAAATGTGAAAGTTAAGCATTTTTTAAATAGCATGCACCATGAAATTTTGTGTGGTCTCAATGGCTTTAATTTGGGCACTACCCCTTGACCCAGCTAGGGGCGCTACCCTCAAACCTCCACTCTAGTTTTAAAAAGAAAAATATAAAAATCATTTTAGGCCTATTGGATGGAAAAGAAACATTTGTTTTATTTTTTCAACTTTTTCCCAGTTAAATCCCAAGTAATTGAATTACATTTATACTTCTGGTTTGCAAAGTCAATCCCTATCCTAAGTAATGCCCCTATGGTTGTAGCAGCATTTGCAAACTTGTTTGAGATACAAGAGTATGACCTTACATAGAGCTAGCAATATTGGGCTGTGCAATACAAGCTCCTTTCTACCATAGTTCATGAATCCATATTGTGATTTTTGTATTTGATGCCATGGATATCATAATCCATAAGTTTTGCAAAACTGAAAGACTTGACTATATTTATATATTTATAAATGTTGTTTCCTTTAGCTAAAATTCACTTTTATAGTATATAATTGATGTATACTTGTGTACCTGATCAAAGTAGCTTATATTTGATTAGTTTACTTATTACTATGTCTTCAAAGTTTACTTATACAAGGTTACATGATAAAGACTTTAAATCCTTAAAAATCTCTATATTTCATGGGTGTTTCAATTTATTGAGTATTGGCCAAGTATGAGTGCCGAGTCCAAGTTCAAGTCAAAATCCAACTTGCCAAATCTGAGACAAGTCTGGGTCTTGTAACTATGATTCTAACTACATGTAAGAAGACAATCACAAGAAAAGAGGCAGCTGAGGATTTTTCATTAATGTGTAGGTGCACTTTGTTATGCATAGTTTTAGGCAGAGACACAAGATTTGTTGGTAAGTTTTGGTCTACGTTATTCAGTATGAGGGACACAAAGTTACAATAGGGCATTACATTCTTCTACCAATAAGGCACCATTTGAGGCATGTTTGGAACATCTGTCTTCTAGTCCAATTGATGTAGTATTTGATAAGCATGATGAACAAGTAGGGTAAGCTTACGAGGTGACTAAAGCATCAAAATTCGTTGGAAGAATATACAAATCCAACTCAAAATTAAGGAACAACTGGAAAGAATAGAACAATTACATAAACAAAAAGGCATGATCAGCATAGGAAGGAGCACAAACTTAAGGTAGGGAACAGAATTTGGCTTTACTGGGGCAAGGAATGACTACAAGGACAAGCAAAGAAAATTAAGCTGTTAAGATTGGTGTTTCACAATTTTGGAGGCCATTGATGAAAATGCATTCAAACTTAATTGTTAACTGTGAGTACTTGCAGCTTTATGAGTCCTCCATGCTTCATGAACAAGAACAGGTAAAACTACCCTTCATAGAAGACTTGGATGTAGACAGAAGAACCATGCTCACAAAGGATCTGATGCTAGAAAATAAGATAAGGGAAACCAATAATAGAGTCCAAAAAACATGGAAAATGGGACTCAAGGATCAAAAGATCAACCAAGCAAAGTGTTATTCCAAAGAAGAGTGGGAGAAAACTTTCCCCACTTATTGTCTTGTTAAGCTTTTGTTGGACCAAAACTCCCTAAGAAGAGAGGTGTGATCCACATTGGATCTAGAAAATGTATGTAAAACAGAGAGTTGAATTCAAACATAGAACTGACAGAAAGGTACAAGTAGACAATACTGCAATCGTGGTAGTATCCTAGTTGGAAGAATGACCACAATACTATCCACCAGCAATGAGCACTTCAAATTCAGAATACAAAACAAAGAGAAGTCATTTCAGGTTCCAATGTGTGTGGTAAATCTTCTACAGCCTGGGAGAACCTTCTTATTCACAAAATTCTATGAAGGGAGTTCTATCTTTAAAGCATGTTTTTGGAGATTTGAGAGGATACAATTCAGCTGTTCATTGGAGGAGATTAGCAGAAGTAGAGGGCAAAGAATTGATGCCCTGCTTCTTGTAATTATCATTCCAAAATAATAAAGAAGGTAGCAAGGCCATTGCCACTACCATAAAAGTTGGTTTCCCTCCATATCAGGGGTTTCCAGGATTTTGTGAGTTGTTTCAAGCTTAATTTTTGTTTTTCTCACAATATTCTCCTCTTAAAAGTAAACTTTATTTGTACTAGCAAGTAACAAGTATTTTAAATAATTTGTGCTTCTTAGGAACTGCATAACAAGTAGCCAGCACTGGATCATCCCAAGAGGCACCACCAAAATAAGCTTATGAAAGCCACTCGGAGGCAATTTCCACGTGGCTATGAATCTCAAATTTATTTTTTCAACTACTCCATTAATGGGGGAAAAGACTTTTAAGAGAAGGTATATCAACAATATCTGTAATTTGTCTACTCAGGGATGCTGTCCAATGTGGAACTTATCTCCGTCATTAAGGCCAAAACAACCTGGATAGTTACATCTCAGAAAGATAAATAGAGATGCAGAAAGTTGTATATCAAACAGATATATGGAGGCATACAATCACATCATGTAGTTAAAAAGTTGGATGAGAAAACTACAAAAGATTCAGAATATTATAGCTGGTTGCTTGAATTTGAACATCCTAAAAAAAATTGACTAAACCATTCACGCCTTCATCACTTGTAGACTCCTCTGAGGAGGAAGAAGATAGTGGTGCTGATGATCATTGAAGTTTAAAGACACTTAAACTAGATACTTGACTATTGTTACTTTGACATAAGCTTTAAGTTTAGACCTCTTTTGGTGCACTGAATTTCACCCCAAGGGGTAGCAGCAATTCGTATTAAATAATAAACTAACTGCACTCTAATTGAAACTAAAAAATTGCCATTTAATTTCATTACGCGTCTCTTTTCTTCAATTTTTTCATTGATGCATGAGGGTTGAAGCACAAGAGACAGACCATTCATATTTTGCTTTCCTTCTTTTCTTTTTGCATCAAATGAGGATCCAAAGGTAGACTGTTTGTACTTTGTAGATTTAGGAAGGATACAAAATCAGCTTGTTCTGTTCTTTTGGCCCAAGTGACCCTGCCCTCAACATAGTTGCATGAAGTGTCCTCTCTCAAGCTCTTCTTGCATACTGTTATGAAAAGAGGGAATGATTTGTCAAGTAACATAAGGTAGTTGAGTAGAATTTCTTTCTATTATTTTTAATTTCCCTCTTTGCTGAAAAGTTTAGAGGTAGGATAAAGCTTGCAGTAGCTTTTCAGAATCTGAATTAATGAGTTAGAAGTGGTCTTTGTCCAGTGATAATGGCTTTTTAACCCAAGATGCTTGGCTTAATCTTCTGCTTCTGTATTTTACCTTTATCAGTCCTACTGGGTGACAGGAAAAATACAAATGAGAGTGCCATAAAAAATTATTTCTGAGTCTTTCCAATTTATGTAAACTATTATGTGTACTATACTTGATGAAAGGTGATCCTAAAGGCAAGGAAAAAATGGTGTTTGGCCCCTAAAAGACAATTTAAAGTGAGGCGTTCTGAAAGATGGAAAGAGAGAAATATGTGGATTATGGGCTTTTGCTCAAAATCTTTATAATTTATAATCAATTGAGAACACTATGCTTGGAAAATTGAAAGAAAGCTAAAACTTTTCAGTCTTTATTCACTTCAGCTTGTTGATCTGAGAACTCCTTGAGTAAATAAGGGTGCTCCTGGATGGACTCTTTTAACTCTCCCTTTTTTCTGGGTCAAGAGTCCCTTAACTCCAAGCATACAAGCAAAATACTTTCTGTGTTTACCCTGATATGTATATATGTTGCATGAATTACACAAAAGCTATGAAGCTTTATCAGTGAAAACTGAAATCCAAAATAAAATGAGCATGTCCACTGTCCTACCAATGACAACATGGATATAATTATTTTCTCCCACTGACTAAGGAAACCTAGACTTTTAACAGTCAATTTATTCCTTTCACAAGCCCCACATGATCAAACTTAATTCTTCACATTTTTTAAACCCCTTCCAAGAGACTTCTATTTATGTTATAGTAAGTCAAAAAACCAAGAGCACCAACAGTGCATGAGAATGATATCCAGCTACAGTGAAACTATAATCAGGTACAATAACTATGAGGGCCCTATACAAAATCATATCACCTGAATAAGTGTCTTTGTTGCTATCTCCATGTTCCTTCCCTGATCTTGTAGCAAAGCAGCCACCTTCTCATCCTTGGCATATTCAGAATTAAGACAATATTTTTATCTTCCCATTCGGCTTTACCTATAGATTTTCCAGCAACTATGCAGTCAAGATGGATGATTTTCCACCACATTATTCATACCCTTCTTATAATAAATTTCAAAGTTGAAATCTTCTCACATGCTTACCCACTTTGCTTATTGGTCAATCAAGGTCTCCTGCGATGAGAAACACTTAAGCTTTGGTGGTCTTTTTGAGTGATAAAGTCCCAACAATTATTGCCTGAACTTTTCTACAGCATGCGTTAAAACCTCCCTTTTTGTCATAATATTTTGATTCAAAACAGATTGCCTACTGATTTTGAATAGCAATTGTCCCTGTGATAGTTCCTAGTGCATCACATCCCACTGCAAATGACTGCAAAAATTATAGAAGTGCAAGTATGAGGTTGAAAGTAGTTACTTTTTCATCTGTTGGAAGTTAGCCTCAATTGCATTTTTCCATTTCTATAATATCTTTGTAATTTCAGTCTGGGTGACTTGAAGACTCCAAAACCCATGACAAATAATTATAGAAACTGCATGGTCATTCAATTCCTCCAATTGAATCACAATCTTAGAGAAGACCAGTCAGTAGTAGCTTGAACCTTAACCAGGTCATCTTTCAATCACTATTTAACAATTATGTCCCTAGTACACAAGCTCACTCTTTGCAAAATTACAGTTTGATGCTTTTGCAAATAAAGAATTTTACCCCAAGAGTTATAGGCAATCTTCAAGTATATCAAATAAATTTCCCTAGATTAGATTAAAAATGAATACAATCAAAGAAACATCCTTCAAATGAAGCTTGAATTTCAATTTATTATTCTTGAAAGATGACTGAAGCATCATTCTTCCCAAAGGCACCACCCAAATTTATAACAGATGTAATGAGTTTGGAAAGCTGTCTTGTATTGGTCGCTTTCCCTCACCCTTATCTGATGGTAACAAGATAAAATGCAGTAAGCTTTTTGGATTAAACTGTGTATGAGTTTCAATTGACATTTCAGATCACACTCAGTGATCCATCGTCAGGAAGAGGAAAAGTGAAAATTAGATTGCAGATAAGGCCTTAAAAAGGGGGGATGGGGGGAAGAGAGGATGAATAAAACAATTAAAAATTAAATTCTAAGTTGACCAAAAAGGCGATAGAAGCAAATGAGAGATAATGGGAAAAAAAGGAGATAATCTCTCCTTTGCTTCATTTGCCTTTTGGTCAACTTAGAATTTAATTTTTAATTGTTTTATTCATCCTCTCTTCCCCCCAACCCCCCCTCCTCCTTTTTAAGGCCGTATCTGCAATCTAATTTTCACTTTTCCTCTTCCTGATGATGGATCACTGAGTGTGATCCAAAACGTTGATTGAAACTCATACACAGTTTAATCCAAAAGCTTACTGCAGTTTATTTTCATGGACTGTGGAAAACTCATACCAACGGTAACAATATAGTAAAGTGTCAGTTTAAATTCTGTTATATTGTTGAAATTCAGCAACTTGTTTATCAATTCTTGAAATGAAATATCTATCTCACAAGTTCTCTTATTCAATTCTTGATAGTCAATGATATGTGGAATGAACCATATTTCTTCCTTGCAGAAACAATACAGACACAAAAGGGCTCATTCTCAATGCCATATGCCCTTTATCCAATAGCTCTTGGATTACTTTTTCAACTCCATCCTTAATTAGCTTAGGATACCTACAACAAGGAACAATGACTAGTTCATAGTCCAGATTAATTCAATGATTTGTTATTTCCCTTCACCTACTGAAAGCCTGTGTTGTAGGGTCCTTGAAAATATCTTCATATTCATCAACTAGCTATTGCACTTCCCTTTCTCTTGTTGGGATCCACATTTAACTTGACATACATTAATGAGGGCAACACCATTTTTCCATTTAATTTGCTTTTTCCCCTCAAAGTCTACTGTTGGGTGATTACTAGCATGCTAGCAAGAAAGTCAGTCGGGATCTATTGTTGTCCTTGCTCCTTCACATAGGTATTTTCATTCTCTATTTCTTCTGCTTCTTCATAATCACTTACGGCCATCTCCTCACTTTTTCTTTTAGCAACTCAATTATGTGCACCCTTCTGAGGATCTTACATTTCTGTCACTTGGACTAAACATCTTTGCAGCTAAAGCAAAGCAACTTTGAGCATAAATTAGTAAGCAGGGTCTATCCTTCCTTTGGGAAGCCCAGCAGTAGAAATAAAAAATGAGATTGATCTTTAAGTACCTTTTTGGTCTCAGGTCTCCTATTGTTGGTTGGATACCTTTTGGAAGAAAAATATTAAATGTATATGTCCAACAGCTTTAAAATATGCTGACAATTGTTGAATGTCAACTTAAAGAGTAGCTAACCCCAAAGGCTTGGCATACACCCCAATGGACTCTTTCAATGCAGCAATGCACATAATAACCACATGCCTAAGAGAAATATTTTCCATCAGCATGCTGCCTCGGTAAAATTCCTTTGATATTTCATGTGCTTGTGGGCTAAGAAGTAGCTTCTGTGTGTATTAAATCTCAAGCTTATGATGGAATGCAATAACAAATTGGTCCTAGGTGTTTGTTTTTGGTCCATCATCCTCTTGCCCTCATTACATTATCATTTAATCATTTTCTACGGTTAAAATGTTGGTCCTTTGAAATGCAAAGAAGATAATTGAATTTTTTAGTACCACTCCATTGGGTTTAGTCAAAACAAAGGGATATCTTTCCCATTGAAATATTCGACCTAACAGTTTCATTACAAACATCGTGGGAATGGGAATCTTCTACATTAATCTCTTATTTGTACAGTCCTACCCTGGTTATTAATATGATTGCCTCTCCATTTATTCCATTTTATTGCAAAAGAGTTTTTATCATCATCATGATATCTAACCTCTCTTTCATGGTAACAAAGTCCTTGCTGACCACCTTCTTCACTACTCTCATCCCACCATTCGCTTTTGTCTAACATCAGTGTTCGCCAAGCTTGATTCATTCCCTTCAAAGATTCACTTTTAGAACTTCTTCAATCAATAATTCAATTCCTGACTTCCAGCCTTCTTCTCTATGAATAGTTGTGAATAGTTGAGTACAAAGATATAGATGATGATTGCCCATGAGGGCAAAAAATTGGATTCAATTCCAACATCAAAAAAGTGGATTATTCCAACATTAATAGCCTAATTGTAACTCGTTACAACCACTGCTTGTAGGGTAGAAGCCTAGGTCTCAAAGAGAAAATATAAATCCTGACTGTAGAAGTAGGGAAACAATCTAAAATTGTAAACAATTCCGAACCAGAAACACCTTTTGTAAACCTTGGGGCAGAAACAGTGAACTTGCAAGTTTTAAATCTGCACTTAAATTTGAATATTCTCATGATAATCTTTCCTTATTTTAACACTGTGAAGACAGCACAAAAGACCAAATTTCCTTTTAGAAAAATGGGAAATGGAAAGAACCACAACACTGCTCAATTTAAATGTCAAGCAATGCATAGATGATAGAATAAACAAGATTTTGAAGAACCACTGTACCATTCAATATCAATTCCAAGCAATACATAGAACAGATAAGAACATAAAACCACAATACCGTTCAATATCAAATACAAGCAATACATAGGACAGAAAAGAGCTTAAAGAACCGTAATACTGTTGAACATCACTTAAAACTCTCAAGCAATACATAGAATAGCCAAGAACTTAAAGAACTGCAATATTGTTGAATATCACACTCAAGCTCTATATAGAACAGACAAGAACTTTCTTTTAAAGGGAAGCCTCCAAGGGCAGTTTGGTCTTTGCCCTCGGCCAAAACATAGACTCCATAGACCTGTGCATGAAGAAATTACTTTCACAAAAGAAAAATATTACTCTAAAACAGTCTCCATAGAACTCTTAAATAATCCAGCCAGACAAGGAGGCGCATAATCTGAAAAAAAAAAACAAAGGAAAAGGATAACATTGCTATAGCCCCAAGAATGTCAAAATATGGCATTTTATTATAATTCATCGCTTAAACGTGACTGTAAAAAGGAATCAGGTGCACATGCTTTCCATTTGGATTGTCTGTGAATCAAGAACATTTTTATTTGATGTTTTATCAGGATTCAACTGTGTAGTTTTGATTCAATCTTCATTGACCCTCACGAATAGTGACTCAATAACCCACTAAAACTAATGGCAGAAAAAGTAGACCTGCGAATTTTAATACTGAACTAAAATCTGAAAGTTGGCAAGATAATCTTTCGTTTATGTTTGACGACAGGAAAGACAGAATAAATGATCTTTTTAGAAAAATTGAAAGATGAGGAAACATCCATGCTGTTCAATATCAATTCCAAGCAAATAGATAGTAAAGAACTGCAATACTATTAAAATTCAACCATACAATAATTTGGTCAGATCGGATCCAAAATCACAGTTAAATCTGAAAATAAAGTTACCTTATAAAGCAGAGCTTCGAAAAGAAATCGGAGGACGATAAACGCAACAGCCAAGTAGATCGCCAGAAAGATATCTTTCGCTTCTGGTAAACCCTCCCGTCTCCATATCGACTCCATTTAAAAACAAAAGCAAAAAGTATCACCTCAAAATGTTACCATCTGGTAAACCCTCCTTTCAATTACATTCTAAACTAGTCTAGCAGCCAAATTCTGGAAAAGGCCGAGTGCATTCTACATTCTTTCGCAACATTTCCAATAATGAGTTCCGCTCACATGTACAGTCGAATAGGGCGGAGCATGAGAATGCAGTATCCTTTGTCTGTAAACTCGGGGCAGGAGAAGACGGTATACTTTCTGTTTATACACTCCTGGTTGCTTTCTAGGTAAAACGTCGCCTGTGCATCTGCTGAAAGTATTCTTGATGGATTTGGATACGCGAGCGTACTGGAAACGCAAGGAAGAATTAATTTGCCATTAAATTAAGTTCCGAATGTGCTGTTCACTGAGATTTGTTGAATATTCCACAGTTTCCCGAATTAATATATACATAAGAGTGCTAAGTACCTAACATTCTTCCGAATAGTCCAGGAAGAAAACTAACGCCTCTAAGATTTCGAAGTCCTTGTCCAAGTAAATGGTGGCGTCGTCGCTTAACTTCATTAATCTGTTTATTTAATTCCACTACGGATAGAAATGACGGAATCATTTATTTTGAGGATGTGGTCTTATGGAGCTGCATGTGTTTCAATTTGACTTGCACGGAAGTGTCTCCTGAATTAAAGTGCGACGAAACAAACTATTTATTAGAAAATAATGAATTATAATTTATTTTCAATGCCATTTATAAAGAGAGTTGGAAATTTGCACAACTCTAATAATGTTTTAGAGACTTTTTCGACAAAAATAATCCGATCAATTAAAAAAATGTCACACCTTTGAAAATTGACAAAATGACATCAAAAAATCAATGAAAAGGTTTGAATGTCTTTTGGTCAAAGATAATATAGGGGATTATTAATTTATTTATTTTAGTGTTTTTTTTATTATTTATTTTGATGGTGTATTTCTTGTATTGTCGATATTTTATTTGAATAAATGAGCAAAGAAGTTAGGAAAATATCTATGTAATTGACTGAAATGTTAGGAAAATATCTATGCAATTGACTAAAATGTTTTGTTTGAAAAATATCTATGTAATTCACTAAAATGTTATTGTAAGTTTCACACTCTAAAATAAAGTGAATTTCTCTAATTTAATTATCTTATTTGTGCAAAAGGCACATGCCCTCTCCTCTCATTCTTCTTTTGGTCTCTTCCATGTATTTATTTCACATTAAAGATGATGCAAATTAATCGTCCATTTGGTTATGAGCATCTTTTCTTTCTAAGTGATATTTACCCTTCTATAGATCTTTTGATGATGATCGTATGCGAGGTTAAATTCATCAAGATAATATTTCTTCTCTCTTTAATATCTTCTCTGGCATAGACTTGTAAAATTAATCTATAACAAATGTCTTTATTTGTTTGTTATTATTTGGACATGCATTCTAGTTGATGTTCCATTTTTTTATCCATTTAATAGTTTGTTTCGCCTAAATCTTCTTTTTCTTGTTCAAAACTTCTTTGTTACAATCTTAGGTCATGTATTTGTCTCCACTTATTCATTTTTTTCAAATATCTTGAGATACAAACTATAGCAATTGCCTCAACAGGGAAAAACCTCATAAGGAACTAAAGATTTTGTTTTGAATTTAATTTTGATTAGGTATTTTTGAATCCTCTCTATTTGTCTCCATTTTATTTTTGAAGTGCCTCTAGCCCATAGTTCACACCCATAAAGCACCACCAAAATTACTAATAGCCTAAATAGAATCCAAATAGTTTTCTAATCTTCAAACTCAACCTTTCTACATATATTTTGCAATGTAAAAAGTGTTATCCAACCTTCCAAAGTTCTCTTCCTTTTACAAGTTTCCCAACTAAACTTATTGTTGAAAGTTATCCCAAGACATTTCTACTACATTGCTTCTTCCAAGATATCCCTTTCAAAATAAAATTTAAGCTAATTTTTTTCTTTTAGTTGGACAAGATCATGATCATAGTCTTATTGGTGTTAACTTACATATGCAAATACTTGTGAAAGTGCTCTTACATCTCTCAAGTCAACCTTGCAATCAAAATGAGATAATCATTGTATAAAAGAATTCTCACAACATAATATCATACAAGAACACAAATCCCTCCTTACAAATTTAAGTGTTCATCTAGTTTGTTGATATATAAGCCAAACAAGCTACTTGCACAATAGTTCACTTCCTCATCATTGACATGCATACTCTCAACATGTTAATCAATGCAACCGCACTCCTCATAAGATACAAAATATGGGAGAACATTGAGTATGTATCCAAGTTCAAGTTGGTTATATATTTTATTTCTCCCATTGCACATGCATCTTCATTTTCTTCTCAATTGCTTTATCCACATATTTCATGTCTTTCTTTTTCTTGCTTAGGGAAGTCACAATAGTTTTTAATTTTTCTCTCTTTCCTTTTCAAGAAACATAATCAATTCACATATATGATCAAGCAAAGTAGGCTTCAACTCCTTTGATATGGTACTTAAACCTAGTTCATAAGCCTCACAAAATAAATCAATGCAAGTTGGACCATTAGGTTTGTGATGTGTAGGGATTTCAAATAAAGTATCCATAAACCTTGTACATAAATCAAATGGAGAATCTCTTTCATGTTTTTTAATATAAGATAGTGTTTTGACATTGGATATTGTAATGAAATAACTTGCACAAAAGAGGAATATAATATGAAATATTTTTAAAAATACTTGATAATAACTAAGAATAACAAGCCACTTTGAGGGGAAAACCTCCAAATATCTCCAATGAGAACACAATTCACAATCTAATGATCAAATGAGACTCATTACCTCTTATATATACCCTACTTGTGCCTATATGATACCACCTAAATCGACTTAGATAACAACACATAAGCCCTAGGCCAACTTGAATAACTAATTAAAAGTATAATAATGATAATATAAATTAATTAAAAGTTAAGGTAGCCACAAGGTGATTACTCATAACCCTATACATACTCTATTATTAAGGGTATATCATGCCTCCCTCTTCAAAGAAGCATTGTTCTAAATATTAATTAAGTGTGGATTCTTATGAATGAACTCTTCATCCTCCCTTGTGGCATCTTCAACTAGTAAATTCTTTCATTGGATGAGATAATTAGTGAGTGTTCTAGTCCTTAGCTTATTTATGTGTGTCTAAAGAATGAAATCTAGCTTTAATAATAGTGTATGTGTAGCCTAGATATTATTCCCAATCACTTTCTTCGAACAAGAAACATGAAAAATTGGATGTATCAAAGGTAACTTGAAAGCTTATAGATGACACTTATTATCTTTTGCATAATTTGATATGGACCATAATATTTTGAGGATAAATTGTTATTCTTTGTTTGTTACTTCAGGATTATTTGCTTATATGGTTGCGATCTCAAGAAAACTCGGTCCCCAACTTCAAAACTCCTTTCACTATCATGTTGACTAACTTGTTGCTTCATTCAATTTTGTGTCATGGATAAATTCTCCTTTAGTCCTAAAAGTACTTGTTGCTAAAAATACATGTGGTCCTTTATAGCTTGAACTCTTAGTGTCACCCTTAATGATGACCTAATGGATGGAGGAATAATTGAGACATATTTTATAAATTGTGGAAGGAAGTGTTATACCGCCATTCTACTAGTGGTAGTCAATCTACCCATTGAGATTACTTATTTGAAGTAAAACAATGTAGATACCATTCCATTAACTTATTGACAACCCCAATTTTCCAATTGAATTAAGGATCATATGCAAAGCTATGAGCCCTGTGTATCCAAATAAGAGAATGGATTTTTCTAAAAGTTTCTAGTAAATATAGAATCATGATCACTAACAATAACCTTGGGAGTACCATGTAACTTTTGAATATTCTACATAAATATTTTTTCCATTGTGCTTGTTATAAAAGGATGAGACTATTGAACAAAAGTTGTCATTGATGTCAAAGGAGTAATGTCCTTGATGACAGATAGTGCTCACTAATGTCTAAGGAGTAATGTCAGTTGACCAATGAGAATTATATGTAATTATACTTGAATTATCATTGCATTTTTAGTACAATGAAGAATATTGATTGTAGTATGCTTGTAATATCATGCTTGTATCTATTCATGGCGACAGAGGTGATCCTAAAGGTTGATCCAAAAATTTTAAGGTCAGTTACTTAGGGCAAAGAGATTTCTCTAATAATATACATTCAAGATCTGTATTTCTTCTTAAAGGCGTGTTTGGTTCTATGGTTTCAATGGAGAGTATTTCTACACATGTTCTATCATAGTCTAGAGTTTTTAAAAATTATGTTCAACATGCAAAAATATTGAAGTGACAGAAGGGTCAATGTGCCAATTAATCAACCAGGGGTTGTTCTAGAACTATGCGGCAATGGCTAGTAGTGTGTGACATATAGTAATAGCATGGGAAGTTAAAATAGGTATAGGTTAAGGACCATGTGGAAGTGCATAACATCATGTTGGTTTGGCGGTAATAAATTTCATTTAGTCCACCTACCTGTTACACATTTCATATAAATTTACATTTATGTCCATCTTATGTCGACCTGGTTACTTGTGGATCCCTGGCCAACATGGAATGATGTTAATGTAATGTCTTGTATATAATGTTCATTTGCTCTTGTATTCACCTAATTCCTCTATTTGATTAAATAATGTTCAATTATTTAGTTAAATTCACTTTATTCTCCTATTAATCGAATAATTAAGGTTATTTGATTAATTTATCATAATTCATCATTTTCTCCCCTTTTTATTAAATTATTCCAAATTATTTTTCATGCTAATAATCCTCCTTGATTAAATAATTCTTAATTATTTAATTAAAGGTCTTAATTCTTCCAACTTGGAAAATTAAATGGTTTTCATTAATTGTTTAATTAACTAATTGTTCCTCCAATCCTCCAACTGGCACAAAGAATGTTCCCATTGGAATACTCCCTTTTTCAAATTCAAATTCTTCCCTCCAACTTGAAATATCTCCAACTTAATTCCATGAATTAAGGGATATTGTTGAGTCTCTCGTGGATTATGAACCATTGATCTAATCCTTGATCCACACCTCATGGATTATTAGCCACTTGATTAATCCTTGATCCACACTCACCTCCTTAATTTTCTCTCTTCCACTGATTATCATTTTCAATCCTCACCATTGATCAATATTCCTAAAATCTATATATGTACCAAGCCTTTTAACATCAAATCATTCACAAGCCTCCTAAGCATTCGTACTCACTAGAATTTCATACTCATTTCTTGAGAATTCTAGAGCATCTTTTATGAATCAACCCTATCAATCAAGCTTTTGCAACAACTAATAATACATAAAATGGGCAATCCATGTCCACATCACAATTATGCATCAATCTACAATGGGATTAAGAGGTTTGCACTTTCAGTTTGATTAAATTGCTTTGACTTAGTTCAATTTTTTAGATTAATCAATATTAAATTATTTACAAATGATTTTCATTGAGTATGACTTCTAATTTGATCATTTATCTTGTTAATTGCTTGAATTCAGTTCTCGTTTGATCAATTGAGCTAACCATATGATATTTTGGCACACCTGGTGGGACCCACATCCTTGTCCAATCATTTTTTTGTGAAGTGTGTTGGCTTTGCAGGTTCAAAAACTAGTGTAGCACTTTTAAAGAGATAGTTCAATGCTTTTGTTAAAGCTTGACACTTATGCAACATAAATATTGACGCTTTTGTTAAAGCTTGATGCTTATACAACACAAAGATCGACACCTCTATTTACTACAATGTTGTTATCCTAACTTCTTTTTCTTTATTTGCAGGTACAACATGACACTTTTGCAAAAGGTCAACACTTTTGTATAAGGTTGATGCTTCTGCATTTGACAGCCCAACGCTTCGCTATGACAGTCTGACGCTTTTGTATGATAGTGTGACACTTTTGTCAAGTATAACAATGACCTAATTTCTAGTGGTTTAATTTAATTTTCAATTTTGATTTAAACTAACCCTAACATTGTTTTGTTTTTCTTGATTTTTTCTAATAGAACTAATCATTTACAACATGTGGCATTTGAGAAAAAATCTACTAACATTTATTTTGTAGGTTTTCAATCAATTTAGGAATCATGTTTCAATTAGTGCATAAAATTAATTCACATTTACATTTGGTGCATCTAAAATGAATCCAACAACTAGCATTCCTTCAATTGACGCATAAAATTCATCTTCACACTTTAATTTGTTGTTTTAAAATGAACCCTACAATCTTCACATTTTATTTTGGTGCTTAAGAATATACAACAACTTGCACATTTCAATTTAGTGCTTAAGAATTGACAACAACTTTCATATTTCAATTGTTCTTTAAAATTGAACCAAAAATTTCAATCCTTGGTGCATTTAAAATGAATTTTTTGGCATGTTTGGTAGGTTAGTGCATGTTTATGCTCTTTCCTTGCACCTTAGTCTGATCTTGGAAATTAGAAATACCACCAACTTGCATATTTGTTGTACACCTTGAGGTCTAGTGTTGTGTATGTTCTCCTATCGTGACTCCCAAGAACGATCTTGAGGACCAAAAGCAACACTACTTTCATTTATTTCTAAGTAGGATACTTTCTTGGGGGCCTCATCATCCCAAGTTTTGATCTCAACCATGTGTTCAAGAATGGTATATAAAAGGGGGGAGAACGAAAGTTGTACCCCAAGGAGTAGCTAGCATCCTTCAAGCCAAGCCTAGTGACCTCAGTCTGCCGAGAGATGTATAGGTGATGAGGAAAGAGGTGAATCCTCTTGACTCGGGCATACTGAATGAGCTCTATGTTCACTTATTCCCCCACTATGAACTTGTAAAATATAGAAGCCTAAGAGTCATTTGTTGAGCATCAATTTAAAGTGGTGCAATATACAAGGATCAATCCATGAAGTTACTTGGTATGTACCAACCTTTGTTGAGATGAAAAAACCCCTTGCAAGGAATTTTCCTTCTAAGTTAAGAGAGTCAAGGTGGCACACAACCTTGGCATACTCTAGTTGTCTATTCATTGGAAGGTATTTTATTATGCAGACCCACTTTAAATCAATAATCTCGATCCACCACTACAAATAGGATTGTGTTCTATGGCATGTCTTTTTGTGAGTACCCATGATACCAAGTAGTGTGATCATGTGGAATAAGAACACACGACAATATTCCAACACCAATTGAGTCATTTTACATGTTTTTTGTTTCTATCACATCAAGGAATTTCAAACACCTAGGTCAATTTACAAATCAAATATCCTCTGATAGATCGACACCTTTGTGCAAACAAACACTTATGTTTTTTGTCAAAACAACTATTTTTCGCATATTAGTGCCTTTGTACATCTCAATGTGTTTGTTAGGGAAAAAAAAAATCTACAAAGCGGCACCTTAGTTCTAACAATTTGATGCTTTTGTTGAACATTGGTGCCTTTGCAAATATCATGACGCTTTTTAGAAAATAGCCTAACACCTTTGTAAAATAGAACAATGCCTTTGTCTATTACTGAAAACAAATAAATTTTAAAGCATTTTGAGAATATGCATTTTCATATGCAAGCACTAAATCATCTGACAAATTGAAAAAACACCAACCTTATCATCAACATATTTCATTCCAAACAAAAAACTTAACATTTTTGACATAGATCATTCGGATTTAGATCTTCATCCTAGTTTGACTTCATGCTTGAAAAATGATCTCTTTTCAAGTATTTGGTTGAGTTAATAAAATCATTATGAGAAATCCTACTTTGGAGTCATGAGTCTACTTCCAAGGTTTATAAGTTCGTCATCTTCCTCAAAACATACAAAATATCTATTCTAAATTTTGTTAAAATTAAAGGCTTTTCATCCTCTAGCCACCCAAACAATCATTCAACATTGGTCCTAAATTGATTAAAGTGTCATTATTAGCACAATTTGAAGCAACCAAAATAATTCAACAAAGTCATTTGTATTTAACATCTCCTAGGGTTGATATAAGTTGTATGGTCACAACAAGGTCTCACCACAAAAATAACATGGAAACAAACCCTAGTTACCCTAATGTACCTACCACTACAAGTGCAAATTCAAGTGGTTCAAATGCTCCTACCAATATATGGGTTAGTGATAAACCCTTTGGAATACCTCAAACTACTTCTCAAGGGTATGAACTTCCTTTACAAATGAAAATGCAACCTCAAAAGGAAACGGTCTATATAGAAGAAATTACCAACAAACCTTATGACTTCACTCCTGATGAAATATTAGAGATGCAACAAGACCAACCTTTTATTAAAGTGATAGAGGTAGTGATACGTCAAGATCCCACCCAATACATGTTGATACTCACACAACAAGGTGCTAAACGTCCCATAGATTTTGACATTAATCAACGTAGGGAACAACCAACAACATCAAATGCTAGAACAAAAACTTATCCACAAGGGAATGACCCCTTAGTGCATCACATGATTATACAAGTACCTAAACCTCTTTCAAATGTACTAATTCAATCCATGGTCACCTATCAAGGAGCTAATCGAATAAACTTCACGAAATAATATAAAAATCCATTTTATAACACTCAAAACCTAGGGACTTCAACCAACCTAGGTGTGTAAACTACAAATAATCCATCACAAAACAATCCAAACACAAACATGTCAAACATGAACAATTCAAACACTTGAACATGTCACACATGAACATACCAAACATGAATGTGTCAAATTTAAACATGTCAAATCCAAACATGATGAACTATGGGATGGATCTGTTCACAAAGCAACCTTCACAAAACATGCACACACAAATATACCTAGCATACAACAACCCCAACAATAACATCAATCACATCAAAAATAGTAATATCAAGCTCAACAACATCAACAACATCAAATTCCATAACATTAACTTCAACATCAAACACATCAATATCAACAACATCAATATCCTCAACATCAACAATACACCACCTTACAACAACTGCAAGCACAACAACAATAACTCGCTCAACAAGAATTGATGTCACAACCAAATCCTCAACATTCATCACACAACAATTATCAAAAAATGAGCCTGTTACAACAAAACATTGTCCCTCGAAGTCAATATGGATCTCACAATGCATCCCCTCAACATCAAGGCAATTATCCAACATGTCACATGCCTCAAAGCAATCCTCAATACCAAATGGGCCATATACCTTAAAGCAATCCTCGATATAAAATGGGTTCATATGGCATGAATGTTCCTCCTTATCAAGATTAAAATTTATACTTGACATGTATAATTTGTTACAAAATGTTCCACCTATGAACTTATCATCACAAATACAAGCATTGACACAAAAAACCTAAGACATACAAATGGAGAAGACAAAGAAATCATACATTGTTCAAGACTTATATCCCTACCCATTTGACATAAGCATCATGATGGTACCATTTTCCCCAAACTTTGAAATGTGAAAGTTTGATAAATATCAAGGACGTGGAAATCCTGAGGAACACATAAGAGAATTCTATGTGGCTTACATGGAAGTTTCATATAACAATTCATACCTAATGTATATTTTTCCATGCAATTTGGGTGGACAAGCAATCAAATGGTTCTCGCATGTACCTCCCTCATATGACTTCATGATTGGACATATTGAAGAATATCCAACAGAATATCCATAATGTTAATCCTTCACGAGGATCACCACCAAGACCTAACAATGCTCCTCAGTGACAATTCACTCCCTTAGGGGATCCCATTGAAACAATCCTAAAGAAGTTGAATCAATCAAAGCACATTAAACTTCTTGAGCTTCGTAATTATTATGAACCCAATATAAAACCCTCATGGTTTAATGACAAGGATTTTTGCCAATATCATAGAACAACAGGTCATAAAACATAAAACTGTCAAGCTAAAACATCTCATCCAAGAAATTATTGACCAGGGGAAAATAAATGTCGATCAACAATATGAAAATAAAGATCTAGGAATCTATAAAGATCTAATGCCCGATCATGGGAAGGCCAAAGATCATGGAAAGACACCAAGTTATAACAATGTGAACCATATCTATGATAACGTTGTAGGACATATTAATACTACTCAATCTTCACAAGATGAGGAATTGAACATGTATCAAGATACTTTCCTAATGCATGATCAAGGTCAAACAATAGTGTCTAGCAATGCTCTATATTGAAATAAGGGTATTAAATACATCTTCGATTGCAACATAACTCCCTCATATGACTTCATGATTGGACATATTGAAGTAGTTCCAAATCAAAAATAAACCTCCATTACCTTATCTGAATTCATTAAGATTATTCAAGAAGGTTCCATCCATACTCCATCATCAATTCAAGGTTCATGTCAAGAATACAATCCTAAGTATAACAAAAGTTGCTCTGAAACAAGTCAATATCAAGATCCCCTATCTCCAAAGCATTATCATGATCTTAATAGTATTTTCCAATCTATTAACGATAGTTGCTCTGACATAAGTCAAGATAAAGAGTGCACGTCTCCAAAATACTATCATGATCTAATGAGTATTTCCAATCCATCCAAGGTTTCAAAAATGATGATCATGTTTCTACACCAAACACTCCTACATCTACCTATGAGATGCTTACTTCTAATGGACACGTAGACGATCTTCCTATAAAACAAGAGTCTCATACTCTTGACATCCTCACAAATGATCAAGAAATGATAAAATTTCAGAGTGACATTCTAGATACAACTCATGAAGAAAGTTCTTACATTGATTATGAACCATAATCAGGATCCAATATTTCTACTACTACTTTTGAATATTCTTAGTAGAGAATAGAAGAAGTAACATCATATTTCCAAGAAAAATCATATTTAGTGGCAATTTGTCAATGGATGCATTATCAAGGAAAAGTATTGGGCCTACATAAATATTCTATCTTAGAATCAGTACAAAATTTTGACAATCTTGAGCAACAAGGTCCTGGTTATTCAAAGCTCGCACAATGTGAACATGTCAGCATAATACCATGGAAAATTCTACCTAATTTGGACATCAACATGGGAGCCATGAAGAGTCCTTATGATAAAACCACTACCAACACTTCAACCATCCATGTCATGAATCATCATCCTTGCATCTTTTCACTCACTAATTAGGACCAACAAAAAGAGAAAAATCTATATCGAAGAAAAGAGAAAATCATCGAAGCAAAAGAATCGACAAATCAAAATGGACACATAAAATCCAAATGGATGCCAAAGCAAAATAAAGAAAATCATCCCTATCAAACTCCATTAGTCAAAGAAACTATGGGGAAAAGTAAAAAAGGGGAATTTCATCCATTAAAGATGTCTACCGATACAAAATAAAGTTTCAAGAGCGACATATAAAGTATATGAAGAAGTTGGTCGTAATTCCACTTGAAACTTCATATCCACCTTTCATTGCTCATCATCCCAAGTTTGGAGAATCAAAGATCCAAAACTATCGACCAACCCATCTACATCTCATATTCCTCATCACATTTTGTCATCCACCTCAAAATCAATATCCATGTCTCACATTGATCATGTCTTGGTAGTAACTCTTTATCATAAGGACTCTAAGGGCACTCTATCGTGATGTACTCATCTAGGTGAGGCTAACTATAATGTCAACAAAGAAGACAAGAACATTTAGGGGTTATGTTCAATGCTCGTATCTTAGCAAAACAACTCCTCCTGGCAAGGTGTCGTTGGCATATTTTGAAAACACCATCTACATCAACACCACCAGGTGGTTTAGCATAAACCTTCAAAAATAATAAAAAATCATAAAAATAAGAAAAAAGTAAAGAGAAAAATTGTCCTCTAGTGAAAACCACTTTGATGGCACTTTGGGCAAGTACAATGATGAAAACCTGGAAAATAGGTGTCATGAGTAGAATTGAGCATCTATACGTGTCATTTCAGGTGGAAGCATCTCATCCCCTCCATAATAAATCCAACATTCCATTCATCATCCATCTAATCCATCTTCCATCCATCATCTCAGAATTATCCTGATTTTGACAAAGGTTTGAAGCACACTATAACCTTGCTTATGGAAAAATCTTGACATGGACCTCACCATTGATCCTGTTCTATCACATGCAGTCCCATAGCCTATATCTAGCACTATCCTGATGATCTTATCACAAGAAATTTTTTTACCGTTCATGAAATTTCAAACATTTCTAGACACTAGGGATAGATACTTGAGTCTTGTTTCTGAATAAAGCTTGATCCATGTCCTATTTCTCACAACGTGATATTGATATTGTGATGTAGGTATCATTTAGAAAATAAAAATAAAAAACATTTAAAACATCAAAATCCAAAACAATTTGTAAATATATCAAAATCTAAAAACATTTGAATATATCAAAATTCAAAAACATCCAAGTAAGTTAAAAAAACTCCAAAAACATCCATAAAACATCAAAATCAAAATAGAATTATCCAAGTCCAATAATCGAACTATGATGCCTCTGCATAGTTACGTAGGCAAGGCCATCTCCAATAAGCCCTCAAGGCATAGGTTTGTCCCTTAGGTCCTATTCTCTTGGTCAAAATATTTCAAAACTTCAAAAACATCCAAATAACATAAAATCTCAAAAACATCAAAATAACACAAAAATGACTTCAAATATCATCACAAATTCAAAAACATCCAAATATTTTTGAAACAAAAAAAAAAATTCACAAAACCTTAAAATGACCTCAAATATCCTTAAAAGGTCAAAAACATTGAAATATTCCAAAAAGAACAAAATCGCTCATTCCATCTCACTTTCACTCGCACTAAATTGTCAAACATAATAAAATGGATTGTCATCTCCACCTTTGGAAAAACAAACAAAAAAAAGTAAAAACATTATTGAAACACAAACTTTAAATGCAAGATCCTAAGTATTGATCATTATCAAACATGTTGGTTAACCATCATATCAACAACCTATCAAACATCTACAACCGATCAACATCCAATTGTTGAATGTCAAAGATACTGAGAGGGGGGGAATCAGTATCTTCTTAAACTTATTGAAAAAATACCAACCAATCACTCCAATGCATATAATAGTACAGATAAGCAAAAGCATCAACAAAACATGAAATCACACAACACATGAACACCAAGATTTTTACGTGGAAAACCCAAAATGGGAAAAACCACAGTGAGTGTTAGCTCACAATATAGTATAACCAATTATAAAATATTACAAAAGGGTGGCTCACTGCCAAGACTCACTATCCAAAATGAGAGGCTCATTGCCTATAGAATTATAATGACAAAATGGCTTACTGCCAGAAAATGAACTGATAATGTACACCTAACAACTGTTGATTCAGTTCCTTTGAAGCTCAGTAAACTGACTTAACACACTTCATCATTTTCGCACTTCTTCACATTCACATCAATATCAACTTCTTCTTGATCAATCTCAAAAACCATCCAATATATATAGTTGATACATCCGCAAGCATCAATTAGGTCGACCTAATTAGATGCAACTCTTATTCAACAAAAGTACCAATTGTTGGCTTCAAGCATACACAAAATATTTCCAAAGAAAACTCAAATTCTCAGCATGCTACATCATGTCGACATGGACCTAAGATAGGTCACACAAACATCCGCATAAAAAAATTAATTTACTATAACACCATCTATCTATTAGGTCTGTTAGGGATAGACCAAATAGCAAAAATGCAACAACAGAGCAATGCCAATACACCATATGAGCATATGAATATGTGAGATTCTGAATATACGTGCTTCCAACATCCATAAACCATTGCCAAAAACTGTGAGCAACAATAATCAACAATAAAGGATTGTGGACCAAAATACCAGAGGATGATAACTGCATACTGATTCATATATCGATCCAAAATACCAAATCAAACTAATACTTAATCTCACAGTTGCAACTCATATATCATGGTGACATCAATGACAACACAAAACAACAAAATGAGATGTTCTTCATTATTCCAACAATCTCCCCCTTTGTCATTGATAGCAACATGTGCCAAAATTACAATACCTCTTATGTACAACACTTCTCCCCCTGTCACCAGTATTTTCATTCTCTATCACTTTTCACTCCCCCTTTGACATCAAGGACAAAGGACGACCCAAAAAGAAATATGAAAACTAAATAAATAAGACATTAACTGGAGGATGGAAAGCCTTGAAGCTCCTTAAGAATACCTTTCCATGCTAATTTACCATTCTCCCAACTCTTATTTGCAGCAATCAACATCCTATTCAGGGATTCCAAATCCATTAGACTATCCTCTGCATCATCTGGAGTACCAGGAGTCAAGTTTGTCTTCTCAAGTTTTTCTACACTTGCCAAAGCATTGACAATCGAGGTGTACTCCATTCTCACAAGGTCACCTAAGTGACCAAATTTTTTGACGATTTCTTCCTTCTGCTTCTATAAAATAAAGAATTTATCTCTATGAGTAGAGATGGCATTCTAGGTTGATCTGTCTCTTTCCTTGGATGCATTGTAGGTACTAGAGACAGTAGTCAATTGAGACTCAATGGAGTCCATAAGATCTTTAATACTCTGAGTGGCATCCGGCCATTTCAAGCAATAAGCAAAGGTAGCATTTGCTTTAGACTCAGATTTTCACAGCTACCAGATTCTTCTCAACATTTGTGTGTGCTAGAGCACACTTTTCCTACAACACCAACAACCTTTTCTCTGCCAGATTCTCCTCAACCTCTTGCTTTGTCTTCTCACCAAGTCTGGAGGCATACTCCTTAAAGGAGTCCAATAAAAATCTCAAATTTTCTACCGAAGTGAGAGATGTATCAATTGAAGTACCAGGTGTTGTCTCCTGCAATGCCTTAAGAGCATCTTCAATTAGTTTTGTCCCTTTCTGGTGTGTCTCCAAAATCTCTCTTCTTCTGAATGCATGCAATGCATCGCCCAATACCAACTTATGAATAGGAGAAATTTTGTCTAAGTCCATACTACCTTGAATAATAGGGAGTTGTAAAAAGCTCTGGAGGAATCATCGGTTGTAATATGATCTGCTTGGATAGCAAGCCTTTCAACACATCATTAGTGGAGGAGAATTCTCTGGGAGATCTATGAGATTCTACAACCTACCTTCGATTTTCTTTATTCTTCCCAGCAATTGATTCCTCATTTTTCTCTTCTTCCTCCTTTTCTTCTTCCACTTTCTCTTCTTCTTCTTCTTTCTCTTCTTCTCCATTCTCCTTTTCATCTTCATCTTTGTCTTTGTCCCTATTTTCTTCTTCATGATTTCCTTCATTTTCACCTTTATCTTGCTCTCCTTCAGCATTATCCTTTTCATTTTCATCATTACCCTTTTCATTTTCAACATTATCTTTTTCACCTTCATTATGCTCTGTAAGAGCATCATCATGTTTCTTTGGCTCAGCTTCACCCTTGTTCTACTTCTCCATCTCAGAAGGATCATTTTCAACACTTGTATCTAGAGGGATATTTGCATCATTTATTTCCGCAAAAATATATGTATCACCTATACCAGGAGGAATATCTTCCTCAACTTCTTCTACAAAAATTTCTTCACTAGACTTAAGTGCAGAACCAAGCATGCCATATTTATCAGCTGTATCTTTGATTACTTTTGCAATTTCCTTCATTATTTTCTTTATCTACTTTTTATCCCTTGTCATCAAAATATTCACTCTTTTATTCATCTGAAACATATCTGCACATATCTTCTTCAAGGTTTCCAGATCATTTGGGGCCAAAGAAGACCCAATTTTCTCAAATGCATCATCTCTAGTTTTCTCTTCAAATTCAACAGCCTCTGATCTCCTTTTCATCAGGGCTACCCACATTTTCTCAAGCACATTTTTCTTCACATCATCCCACTTAACATCCAATGTGATAACATATTGAATGGTAGCTAAAATTTATGTTTTTCTATCCTCTTTCCCTACTTGATCATAATATTTTGTTGTAGGCTCGAGCATGTCTTCAAAATGTAACAAAGAATTGAGTACAGTCTCTAATTTAAAACAGGGGCCAAAACTTACCGAAGTGTCTTCCTATTCTTCCTAGTTTGGAGAGGCTTCTTCAGACACCTTAGCTTTCTTTGACTCGGGTTTGGTTTGCACATGAACACCAAGTTCCTGTTCTTCATCTTCATCAGAAGATGACACAATGTGCAATCTTTTAGAACCAATACTAGCTTCTTGAGAAGAACCTTCACCAGAGGATAAGCTTCCTCTTCTTTTCCTCACCAATTTTGCTTCAGGGTCCTCCTCCTCCTCTTCTTGATCATCAGTGACACTGAGGTTTTTCTCCCTTGTAGCTTTTGTTTTCTTTCCTCTCTTCCCAGGCACCATCAGAGGAGTTTCTTTCCTTTTCCTAGATCTTGTAGTAGGTCCGAAAGGGGTCGGGCCTTTGCCTTTATCAGTAGCACTGGGTTTAATTTTTATTGCAGGGCTTGCAGAGGGTTTAAAAGGAGCAGTCATGTTGGATCTCCTCAATCCTGAAGATTCTCCCTCCATCTATTCTCTCTTAGCCCTTCCAAGCACAATCTCCTCATCAGTGTAACCAGCTTCTCTAAGCTTATTTTCCACATTCTTTCTTATTATTGGCTTCTTGTGCTCCAATTGAACCTCCATAGATTTTTTAGCATAAGTGCCAATTCGAGGTTCATTAGCATTTTTAGACTTTTCAGCAACATCTGTACATAGCCTTCAGCTTCATCTTCTATAATTTCATAACCCAATGGTTGAATCCATACGGTCTGGGGTTCAACAACTTCAATCATACACTCATCAGAAGAGACATGAAATATGATATCATTTCTATATTTCTCAATGACTTTCTTCGAAATCCTTTCTCTCTCATTCATGTTGTTGTTGAATACAACAAAGAAAGTTGCTAGAGCATTATCTCTATTCTTCAAATCACCCAAATTATGTAAGTGATCAAAGATCCAATGTGCCACCGGTCTAGATGTATCCTAAAACACCATATCATCCCTTCCAGGAAGTCTCTTCAAAAAATAAAATAATAGACACACAATCAAGGAATCAAATTTAAATGCATACTTCCTTTCATTGGTCATCCTTAAATTCTCAAGAAACTGTTGTCGAGAAGTTCACATAAGTCATAGTCTACACCATTAACTGCCATATTGAAACCAATATAAATAGTTATGGCAGAAACAAAGTTCTCTCTATTGGTGAAGTAAATTTTATGACCAATCATTATAGCAGCATACCTCACAACATGATTAGTGATAAAATTTGTTGTAAGAGCTCTCTTGTCATATTCGGCACTGATGAGTTCCATTACCACTTCATTCTTCACAGTTTTCAATCTGGGTAATGGTTTGGTATCACATAGTCCGGTAACAACCTTAATTGCTTCCTTAGTTATCAGATGGGGTTGGTCAGTCCACAAGAATTTATCATGTATTCTACTGAGAATTAGTTTTATATATTTATCATCAGTCATGGAACTAAAATTAGGAAAGTTGTTCCATCTATCCAATTTCCTTGCAACAATATTCAAGTATTTAGGTTTCACCAAGAAATTATTTCCAGTGAGCTCATTCTGCCAAATATCTATCAACTTACTATGATTGAATTCATCAGTCTTTACTTGAACGAACATTCTTGTGTCCTCGGTTGGCATAACCCCGTGAGGGATTGATGAGAAGGAACCCATAGGGTCGTCTTCGAAAACCTTCATAAAATATTTCCTATATGATGGTCTAGGTATTTTCAACACTTTAACAACTACAGGGGTTGCCATTCTTCACAATTTCGGGCTCAAACAATTCAAAAAGATGATTCACACAAACCCACAACTTGCACAAAAAAGTAGAATACCTTTTTCTTCGTGAAGAACCAAAACTAGGGTTTGCACGACTTGAACTCCAAATCGCCTCAAGAATGCTTCAAAATTCTCTTCAATTTCTTCAAATGCACAAGTGATTAAAATTCCTTACACATACACTTTAGAAAACAACGATCTGCCCTAGTTCGCATTAAATGTGGCAGATTTTAAAAAGCTGCTAAAAACTCTTCTTCTCTGCATAGAAAAACCCTAATTTTCTCTGTAAATGATCATGTCTCCATTTTTTCTTCTGGTTCCACTCGCATAACCTCTAACTTTCCATTCTTTACAGCATATCCTTGTGCCAAAGACCAACACGCCAAATATCAAGGGGTTCAAACAATTTTCTATTAAAGCTCCCTCTAAGACCCTACTGGGTCTAATTCCTGGAGGAATTGTCTGTACCAGATGAGGGCACAGATGCATCTGTCATTTTAGGCTCTTCTTTCTTCCTCCAAATCTTATTCATTTCTTGCTTAACCTCATTCTTGTCAACTTTCTTCACTGGTTCATTCTTTTCTACCGGATCAGACTGCTTTCCCTTTTTACTTTTGCAAACTCTTGAGATATGTCCTAGTTTGTTGCAATTGTAGCAGACAACATTTTTCTGATTAGTTTGTCCTCCATTGACCCTTGACCTGCACTAATTAGCTTTGTGTCCAAATTTGTTACATGTATAGCAGTAACCATTAAAGGATTGATTCATTTTTCCTCCATTAGACCAATTCATCATCTAAGTTTTGCATTCACTAGCTCTATGTCCAACTCTCTTGCATGAAAAACATTGACCAGAGAAGGAAGCAGGAAATTGATTCATCCTACTCCTACACTCTACTGCCCTGTGATCAAATTTATTACATGAAAAATAGACACTAATGAATGATGGATACCTTTGATCATTTGGTTGTCTGGCAGGCGGCCTTCTAACAAAGTTCCTTGAATTTCCTTTCTGCTTTCCTTTATTCTGAATCTTATGATTATCCTTAGAGTTTTCACCTCCTTCCATTCCCAAGCCACCTTTGTCTTTACTTGGTTTTTTCCTTGAAATCAACTCATCAAGCTTGTCTAAGTTGGATTTGAAATTATTTTCACAAATTTCGCTTTCTCCAGATCTACTTTCAGATACATCACTTCTTGTTCAAGCTTAGTGCATTCATCAAATTTTCTTTGCACCATTTTATTCAGACATTCTTCAATTATTTTCTTCTCCTCCACTTGCACCTTCAAACCAGTGATCTCTTCATTAGCCTACTTCAACTGCTCACTTACTTCCCTATGTCTTTCTTTGAACTTCTTCAATTGCTCCTTTAGTTTCCGAAAACATTCATTTGCTTCATCAAGATTTTCCTTCAAATCTTTGTTTTCATTTTCAAAATTTTCAAGATCCTCAAGTGCAACCCAAAGTTATTCTTTATCATTCATTTGTTCCATCTTCAGGATCTTCCTCAAGCTATTAGGCTTCTCTGGAGGAACCAAGCTCTGATACCAATTGTTGAATGTCCAAGATACTGAGAGGGGGGGGATCAATATATTCTTAAACTTATTGAACAAATACCAACCAATCACTCCAATGCATATAACAATACAAATAAGCAAAAGCGTTAATAGAACATGAAATCACACAACACATGAACACTAGGATTTTTACATGAAAAACCCAAAATGGGAAAAACCACAGTGAGTGTTAGCTCACAATATAGTATAACCAGTTATAAAATATTACAAAAGGGTGGCTCACTGCTAGGACTCTCTATCCAAAATGAGAGGCTCATAGCCTATAGAATTATAATGACAAAATGGCTTACTGCCAGAAAATGAACTAATAATGTACACCTAACAAGTGTTGATTCAGTTCCTTTGAAGCTCAGTAAACTGACTTAACACACTTCATCATTTTTGCACTTCTTCACATTCACATCAATATCAAATTCTTCTTGATCAATCTCAAAAACTATCCAATATGTATAGCTGATACATCCGCAAGCATCAATTAGGTTAGCCTAATTAGATGCAACTCTTATTCATCAAAAGTATAAACTGTTGGCTTCAAGCATACACAAAATCTTTCCAAAGACAATTCAAATGCTCAACATGTTACATCATGTTGACATGGACCTAAGATAGGTCACACGAACATCCGCATAACAAAATTAATTTACTATAACACCATTTATCCATTAGGTCGGCCAAGGATAGACCAAATAGCAAAAATGCAACAACAAAGCAATGCCGATACACCATACAAGCATCTAAATATGTGAGATTCTGAATATACATGCTTCCAAAATCCATAAACCATTTCCAAAAACCACAAGCAACAATAATCAACGGCAAAGGATTGTGGACCAAAATACTGGAGGATGATAACTCCATACCAGTTCAGATACCGGTCCAGAATACCAGATCAAACTAAGACTTAATCTTGCAGTTGCAACTCATATATCATGGTGACATCAATGACAACACAAAACAACAAAATGATATGTTCTTCATTCTTCCAACACCAATGCATGTCTTACAGATAAATCTTTCCTACAATAGACATCAATTCAGATATCAACCTAAAACAAAATCCTCTGGCAAGAGATATGATGACATTGACATTTTTTATCACTTTAATCTTTTCTTTGATTTATCTTATTATTCCATTTTTATGATCTCTTTAGGATATCTAAAAATGATTTAGAGAGAAAGGAATGGGTCATTGATCATTTCTCTCATTTATTGTGCTTCTTGGATGTTCTTGTAAGATAATCTTGTAAAATACTTTCCTTTTGTGTATAGGAATAGTCTTGAGTAACACAACAGCTAGTGCATATCAGGTTCTTTATACCTTTTGTGTATTAGTCTCATTACTTTGATAGATTCATTCTTTCACATGATCAAACAAGGTTTTTGTATGTTAGGTATGAACAAGAACACTCCTATCTATTTGAAGAGTCAAAGTCCATGCAATAGATACAAAGCCACTGTGGTTCTTCATATCTTGGTGCATCATGTCTACTTGCTACATAAAATAAGGATTGCTATGATGTTCAACTAAGCATAATCTAAAAGAAAAAGAAAAAACATCTATCCTATCTCATCACGTATCTAATAAAATCTTGCAATAATCATAGGTTTATTGGTATTTTGATCAACATCATCATTCTAATCATCTCATTCCATCTCATTCTTCTTTTCTTACTAACATCCAAGTATCATGACATATGACAAAAAGATAATGCATCCATCCTACATCCACAAACCGTCAACATGCATCTAATATCATACATTTGGCATAATCATCATCATATCATATGAAAATACAAAAAAGGAACTATCCATATCATACATCCTGCATTCACAGATCATTAGTAACATGCATATCAAATCATAACATCTCATCTCATAATAACATAATGCATCCATACATACATATGTATCTATAATCCATACATCATGCATAATAAAAATATCAAAGCATACATAAACACCATGTAATGGTCACATAAAAAATCATTCATCTCATATATATTAAAAATATATCTATCATGATACATCAAATATGTGTACATAAAAAATATACATGAGCCTATCAAAAAGTTGATGAATGTATATACATCATAAGGTCTACATCAAAATATGGATACATAAATACACACATACATACATACATACATACATACATACATACATACATACATACATACATACATACATACATACATACATACATATATATATATATATATATATACAAGCTACCCTGAGCTCTCTTGATCCTCTCAACTGGGAGAGGGTTGGTACGGTGGATATTTCCTCAATGGCCTCATGTGTTGTCCACCAAAAGGAACCTGTCTGCCTGACTAGCCCATAGAAACACCATTTGATCTACTAGGTTCTATAGCACTCCTTTGTGAAAAGCTCAGTTGTTGCCTATGAGCTGGAACCAACATATAGTATAAGGTCCTATAATAGGAGGCCTCGCTAACAACATTGACCAATTGAAATGACCTCCCCCTATGCCTTATTATTAGCCTCTAGTTGTTGCCTCCTCATAGTCTCCTGAGCTAACTGCAATTGAATCTATTTTATGTGAGCTATCTCGACATCCAACTATGTCTAGAGTTGGCCTTGCTCCTGTCTAAAACTATCCCTCTCCTAACGAGCCTGATCCCACACAATAGTCCTCTAGTCCCGCTCGTGATGGGCCTAGTCTCTCTCTTGAGTAATGAGTTGTATCCTTTGATCTGGCACAATGGCCACCTATTGATGACCCTGATTTGGTGGTGGACATGGTGGTGGTACCTATGTTGGAACTTGTCCATGGTCATCTACTCAAGGTGCCTCTACCTCGATTCTTTTCCTCTATTAGTGCTTCCTGTCGAACTCATCTTGGTGTCTCCCACCTATGACTCCATTAACTGGATCAGTGAACTTGAAGGGCTTGTGGGCTGCAAACCATGTTCCATAATCTAGAGTGGTCCCTGGATCATCAGGACCACCTACGTATACTCGGGGGAGTGGAAGAAAATGATCAAAATTAGTGGTAGTTGTATGTGGTGCTATTTGTGGAGCTACTATGTAATCTCTCTAAAAGTGCGAGCAAATATAACCATGTAGTCATCAGTTGGAGCATCTTGTTGCTCCCCAAACTGTCTAGCAACCCTATCTGGTAAACATTACTATGATGTGTGAGGTGTGCCCCACTAACCACTAAGTTTGTTAGCAATATGGAAGGTGTCTATCATCATTGTCCTAGGCCCCTATCTATAGCCAAGGTCTCTAAATGAGCTCAGTCATATCATCAATGACTCTTCTCCAGTAAGCCAACTCACCTGTATTGTGATGAGTAGTCATGCCATCGTATATGTACACTATAGGATCTTTGTCATCCCGATCTATGTCTACAACCACTGGTCAGAGCACGACAATATTCTCCCATGCCCATATGTGAAGGAGAGTAACACCTGCAGATAGGCTAGCTCCTCCCCTATATACTACCTAGTGCATATCATGATATAAATGAGTCAATATGCAAGGTCCTCAAGCATAGATGCATTCCTCCTCCATGATACTATCAAGAATGATCCCCCATCCAAGGTTGAATAGCCAGGATTGTCTATCTAGCACTAGTAGTCCCATAATCAGTCTCACAATAACAAGGGTCGCA
Source organism: Sequoia sempervirens (assembly GCA_007258455.2). NCBI lineage: Eukaryota > Viridiplantae > Streptophyta > Pinopsida > Cupressales > Cupressaceae > Sequoia > Sequoia sempervirens. Next base: position 308,663,671 of record VDFB02086081.1, read on the forward strand.
TCTCAACCACACCAATGTAATGTCAAAGGTCAAGCTGTCGTCACACAAGATCCATCTTGTCTACCATCAAAACTTGAAATGGAGACTTTGTGCCTCCATCTATGTCATAAACAACCCACTCTCCATCGATTGAGACCCTCAAGATCTGCCAAATTTCCTTGAGAGTCACAATCGCCTCTGATATGGGAAGGTGGAAAGTTGAAGTCTCGGAGTGCCAATGCTCTACCAAAGTAGTCATGAGAGAGAGATGTGTCTGGATCTCTAGCATGTGTGCTATGTAGGACAATCTAGTCACACTTAGAAAGGTAACCTCAATCTCTCTGAAGGTAGTAATCTACTACAAAACCTGTGGTCTCTGCTCTCAGGATAGGAGTGGACCTAGGGTAGCCTGCATGCATAACGTATAAAAACTTGGCGAAGCTTGCATTATTAGATAAGTAATTAGTTTATTAGCTATTTACTTTATTTTCTCTAGATTTGGATAAGATTTCTTAGATAAGTTTTCCTTCTTAGATAAGCTTTCTTGCTTTATTGCATAGGCTAACTCTAGTTGAACTCCATGCTTTATGTGAGATCTCAGGTTACCTCATGCATTGCATTGCTCTATATAAAGCAATGGATCTTTTTATATTTAACACACACGTACTCTCATTTGCTATATAGAATATAGTTTATTCTAGCATATTGGTTTTCTTTCATGCTTTCCTAATCTTTCATTGTATCTTAGGTTTATTATATATTCAATCTTACATGGTATTAGAGCCTTCAAGATTGATAGGATTTAGTTTTATAAATATTGAGTGCAAACCTATTTTTTTGAAGAAAAATAGTATGCTCTTCTCTTGCATCCTCGGATGATCTAGACAATTAGAAAATTATAAAAAAATACCAAATTTTGAGGGTTTAACATCTGCTATTTCAGTTGCATGCATGTTGCATGTATGTTTCGCAGCTTCCTAGATCGAATTTGGACTCACCATTGTGTTCAAAGTAGCCAAGAAAGTCAAAGAAGCCTCTCATTTCACCAAATAAACATCTTATTTTTTAGTTGCATGTACTTACATGTTTCTTGCATGTCATTGCATGTCAAGTAGAAGTTGCTTTTTATGCATTTTAAAGAAGTCTAGTTCATTGAAGATGTGAAGAGAGCCATATATTCCTCTTTTCTAATTTTTGAGCCATAACTTGTGCCCACAAGATCTGTTCTTTGAGTTCCAATAGGTGTTGGAAAGGTATTTTAGTGCTTTATGTTGCAAAGACAGTTGTCATTGCACCAAAATATTGATCTAGTAATGCCTGATACAACCACCAGAGTGAATGAATACATGAGAGGCGGTTAATACATGTCATGAATTTGAGTTGCACCACACAACACAAGGATACCAAGGGCGCACACCTTGCAACAATCCCCCAATGCAAGTGAGGGCTTCAAACCCATGACCTAGGCTCTCATACCAATTGTTGCAAAGATAGTTGTCGTTGCACCAAAAGATCAACTTGTTAATGCTTGATACAACCGCCAGAGTTAATGAATACACAGGAGGTGGTTAAGCCATGTCACAAATTTGAGCATTGTGCTACACAGCACAAGGGGACCAAGGGCACACACCTTGCAACACTATACACAATCATCCATGTAGATTTTCAAAATTTTGTACTAGAAGTAAAAAATTCAAACACTTGTATTTTTACTTTGGCTTATAATTTGGCATAACTATAAAATTTGGTGATATTCTTTGTATGAGAGGGATACAATTGGTGTCTTGAAGTATACTAAAAAAAAATCATTGCATTATAAATACACTACTTATAAAGTGCGAATATTTTGAAGGCAATTTTTTGTGAAGACAACTAGGAGGAAGATGTGAACATTAATCCTTGCATGCAATATTTCCTTTTTGCATGTTTTGTGTTTGCATTTTCTCATTGATTTTTACATGCTATCTTTTTTTTTTTCCCATTTTAATGATTCTTTTAGAAATTGTTAGTGCAAATCAAGCACTGCATGATAAAGTTCTAAAATCAAGGTAAATTTTGGGATATTATAATCGATGAACTTCAATAAAGTTCCATTATTGAGGGCATAAGCATTAATTGTTTTTAAATTAGGATGCAATGTGATCCAATCTCCTTCTTGATGACAACTCACATGAGTTGTATTTAGATTCTCTAGTTTCCTTTGGTCACATCTTGCTCATGAATTGACACATTTTGGTTCACATCTCAAATTGAGAGCCTATGGTTAATGATCTTGAATCTTGCATCTGATTCAAATCAGGTCACATCTCAGTTTGAGGACCATTCATTATGGTTAATATTCCTAAATCTTAGTTTTAGTCACAATTTGACATTGGTATCAAGATACACATGCAACTTCCAAATTATTTCATCATTTTTCTCAATCTTCAAGAGTTGTTGGGGGTGCAGTCCATCACTAATTTAGAGGGGGTCCCCTGACCTTCCTTCATCCTCTCATTGAGGGGAGTTTTTCCCATTGGGTTCTCTCCTTCTCTTCATTTTTGAGGGGTTTTTTCTTTGAACGTATGTACCTAATTAGGCCTCGATGCTCAAACCCATCTTTGTAGCTTTTGTAGGCTTTTCTCCTAATTTGCACTAAAGGGGGAGGTGTTAGTGTAAAATATTCCTTTTATGCCAACAACACCTTGCCAGGAGGAAGGTTGTTAGTGTAAAAGATTCATTTATGCCAACAACACCCTACCAGGAGGAGTCGCTTTGCTAATTAATTGGCGCTTGAGTGTAGCCCTTGAATGTTCTTGTCTTCTTTGTTGACACCAGGGTTAACCTCACCTAGATGAGTACATCACGATAGATCTCATTTCCTAATATTTAATATTCAGACTATTGAAATAGAAACAGGATCTCGTTTCCTAATATTTAATGTTCAGACCATTGACATAGAAATGAGATCCCGATTATAAAACGAGATCTCATTTCTATTTTTACCATTTTTAAAAATTTTACTGGCAAACTTTTACTGTGAATTCTGCAACTTCACATGTATGTCTGACTGCGACAAATTCAACTAGATTATATCAAGTTTTGTCTTTCCAAGTCTTCAACTTGCAATTTGGATTGAATTTTTGAAAGGAGGCATTATGTAAATAGTTTTTAAGTGGAATTGTGTTAGTTTTCTACTCGTTTGGAGGAACAAAAGATGAAGACTTTCACTATTGACATCATTTGTGCTTGAGAATTTTATAATCATGGGTTCACAAGCTCATAATAAGAGGAAAGATAGGAAGGCATTGACTCTTGAAAAAATTGAAGCAAGGAAAGAGAAAGAAGCAAAAAGGAAAAGAGATAGAAGAATGAGGATTCAATCAATCAATAATGCTGAAGCATCCAACTCCACAACTATTGAAGATAAAAACATTGAGGAGACCATGGTTGTAGATGATGCTAATTTGCAAGAAGTCAATTTGGAAAATAATATGATTATACAAGCAAGTCCTAATATGTCTTCAAATCCCCCTTTCAATGCTATGGAGAATTTTTTGATAGGCACAAATCCAGGTACATATTCAAATCCATATTTTAGTGAAATGGAAAATTTGTTTGTAGAAGTTTTACAAGATGTTGGACTTAAGGATGTTGACATTGATAATATTTAGAGAGAAGAAAATTTTATATAATTTGTTGAAAATGAATTAGAAAATGAAAATGAAAATTGTTTGAATGTTGTTGAAAATGAAAATGAAAATTCTTTTGTTGAAAATGAAAATGAGAATGATCCTTTTATTGAAAATGAAAATGATTTTTTTTTTGTTGATGAAAATGAAAATGAAAACTGTTTTGTTGATGAAAATGAAAATTGTTTTGAAGTTGAAAATGAAAATGAAAATGAAAATCTAGGATGTGATGTTGAAAGTGAAAATATATTTTTTTAAATTGAAAGTGATTTTTTGGATAATCTTCCTGGTAAAATTTCTTGAAGACAAATAAGAACACATGCCAATAGATTATACAAAAAATTCTTTTATCATAATTTTTTTTTATTTCAATGTCAACTAATGATGCAATTGATGAGAATGCAAAAATGAGCAAAGTGTTGGAAATAGGATGCCATTTAATTGCAATCCTAAACATTATTTATTTCATGTATCTCCTAAGTCCTTGGAAAGTGTTACCCAACACTAGGATTAGAAAGAGATTAATATTTGATGAAATAATCATGTTAATTGACATTTGCAATTAATTCTAAATGTTAGGAGCATGTGAGGGTGTCCAATATGAGTTCCTAAATAATAGGGGCACATGGGGCGCCCACATGGTAGGTGACACTCACCTTGAATTCAGTTAACTATTTGGAGTAAGAGATAACACTTCTGAATGCATGTAAATATCCTAGGAGTTAGGGTTTGATGTTTACATGCATGAAGTTTAGTTTAGTTTAGTTTAGTTTAGTTCAGTTCATAATCAGTTTAGTTTAGTTTAGTTCAATTTAGTTATGGTTCAGTTATCTTCAGTTAGTTTTAGTTGAATGCTAGTTAACTTTAGTTAACTTGGAATGCATGACTAATGACTTGAGCTGTATGACAGATAACAGGGACTACCTTCAGTTAACAGGGGATGACCATTCTTGCATGAATGGTGGAGAGAAATTTTTCAGTTAACAAGAAATGACTTGGACCCAACTTGGGCACCCAAGTTGGCTTCTTGGAATTAACTCCTTTGCATGCTAAGAAATTTCAGAAGGCTAAGTTAAGTGGGCCCACTCTTGGGCACCTACTTTGAAGATGAATCCTTGAAGATATTTATAGAATAAAGGTTGAGTTTGTACTTCAGTTTGGGACGCCCAAATGCATGAAGATAAGGATTTGACATTATTCTTCATGACATAACTTTACTTGCAAGAAATAGGCGTACCTTTTAGGGATAGGGTTTGAGCATTGTAATTGTAACTCTTGTGGAGTTTACAAAGTTGATTAAAGCCTATTTATCTCAAGCAAGTTGAAGAGAGTTAAAATTGCAAGTCGTGAAGAAGATTTGGTGAAGGCAAAAGAAGCATTCTCAAGCAAGAATTGGAGCTATTGTAATCTACTTCAGAGATTGAATAATTTATTAATTCTTGGTGGATTTTTTTCCCGAAAGGGTTTCTCCACGGTATATGCTTGTGTAATCTTTCTAATATCCTGTCTAATTCTTCTACAACTTTTGTCTTTATTCTACAAATGATAAAATGAATTAATCAGATAATCACCCACAAAGAATCTGTAACAAAGAAAAGCATATTTAGATCAGAAATCATAAAGTTTTACAAAGTATCAAGCTAAGAAAACACCTCAATTTTCAACAAAAAGTAATAAAAAATTTAGGTTTTTTTGTTAAACCAAGAAGAAAAGATCAATCACTAAAACATGTTATGTCTACTATTGTTAGTGCTATTCAGTCTATTGGAAAAAATAGTTGATCTAAATATAAGAATGCAACAAGAAGAGCTATAACAACTGCTATAGTTAATAAATCAACTTTGAATAAAAGAATGGTAAGAAATATTAGTGAAGTTCTACAAATACATCCTAAAACATTGCTAAGAGCGGCAAAAAGAAGAGAAAGTATAGAAAATGATCCAATTAACCAATGTTGGAGTTTTAGTGGTCAACTCCTGAGGTTTGACATGAAATTGAATGTTGAAATCAAATATTTGATTGAAAAATATTGGCATGATAATACTAGGGTATCTCTAATGCTAGAGATGTTTTGAAACTAAGAGTGGGGTCCAAAGTTCACGATCTTCATCCAAAACACCAATTACATACAACACAAACTGAATTTTATAGAAAATTTTATGGTGATTTAATGTTACCTAGTAATATTAAAATAAGTCAAAGGTCTTTTGAAAAATGTAAACCCTAGTATGTAAAAATTAATAAGCAACAAATATCTTGTTGTTGTAAAATGCATGTTCAATTTCATTATTTTTATGATGTTTTTCAATATATACGTCATACTTTGCAAACTAACATGATTATATAGGAATGTGGCATTAATATGCCACCTGAAACAATAAGGGAGTTTATATCAAGTTTGTTTTGTGAAAGATCTAATGGGAAATTGTTTTATTTAAGTTCTTGTATTTCTAGACAATGCACTAGTTGTGGAAATATTTCATTCTTAAGAGTTTGTATGCATGAAAGTGTTGATAATGATTTTGGACAACAATTAGTAGATATTAAAAGATTTGAGAATGTTGACTATGATTTAGTTGCATAAAAAGTTAGTGTGCATGCATTCATATCAGAATTTAAGAATAAGATTGTACCAAATCATGTCATGCACTCTCAACATGCTCGATGGCTTGATGGCCAATTTCACGCATGTAGAAACACATTTCTAGTTGGTACTATACTATTAGTGGTTGATTTTGTGGAAAACTATACTATAGCTCCGTAAGAGGAAATTCAATCACAGTATTATAATTAAGTGTAAGTGGTTGTGTTTGTCCATATTGTTTATAGACATGTAGATAATAGCACAGAGGATGATAGAAAAGTTTTGAGGGAGTATCATTTCTATTTGAGTGACAACCAGTTAGACTCGTCAAAGTTTGTTCAATACTATTTAAATATATTTTATATAAATTTAAGAGAAAGAGGAATCCAGGTGACAAAACACCTCATATGGCCAAATAATTATATGGGACAATTCAAGAATGCTCGAATGTTCTATTAGTTAAGTAGGGTTCACAAGGAACTTAATGTCCAACATATGTGGAGTTTTTTTGAAGTTAAGCATGGTAAAGGAGAACATGATGGAGCTGGTGTGTGTGTTGAAAGAATTCTTGCTAGAGAATAATTGAAATTTGAGGATGTAGTAAAACTTAAAGATGCACATGGGATTGTGGATTGGTGCAATACAAGATTATCTTCACCTGGTTCGAGCGAGTACTCTACAGTTCGTCGATTCTTTTGGTTGGTTGAAGAAGAGAACATTCTACCTAGACTTGACTGTGAGACAATCAGTGGATCTACTAAATGTCATTCATTTAAGAGTTCAAATGCAAACACATGGACTATCTGGACAAGGGAGATTGCATGCTTTTGTCAGTTTTGTATCTCAAGAGATTGGGAAGCTTACAAAAATACATAATGGGTTGAAGAGTGGAAGCAAAGATCGTTGACACCTGCACAAGCACACAATTAATATGAAACAAAAATTGAAGACAATGATAAAGTGTTTGCATCAGAAGACTATGACCATGTTTTAGAGCTTGTACAAAAAGGTAATTTAATTTAATTTATTTCATTTTATATTTCACTTTGTTACTATTTTGTAATACTAAATTATTTATTTATATACATATGAATGGGTGTATGTAGATTGGTCAAATTATATGGACACATGCAAGTTATTAAATCAAATTTTGTTTGCAAGACATGTGTATGTTGTTGTTGCACCTGAGGGGAATGAAGAGGAAACAAAATATTGGTTGGATCGTTGTGTGGAGACTAAACATAAGTTAATAGTACCTCGAGAAGATGATGATGGCTATCTTTATCCAATAGGTATGGTGATCCCCTTAAGACATCCCCTTAAGCAAATTTTGATAACAATTTTGTGATCCCCTTAAGCAAATTTTGAGAACTTCTTTTATGATGGCTATCATGTTATCCAATAGGATCGGTGGTGGTTGTTAGCACTTGGCTATGAAAATACTTGATAAGGAAGAATGGTCTGCCTGCATTCAAAGATTACGAAACACATAAGAAGATTATACACCACTCACATTTGGTGGTGGCAACAAATATAAAACTAGATCAGTATCATGGAAGACCTACAAATAAAGAGCTATGGACAATTTCTATGGAAAAGCATGAGACAATCATATATGCATTGCAAAAAAGAGAGGATGTAGATGGTACAATGGAATAAGTGAATACAAGTAAATATATTTTTAGTTTTATATTATCCTTTTAAATGGATTAAATACATGTTTTGATATTGCTTGTGTGTTATTAGTTGAAATTGATTTAAATTTTCCTTTTATATCCTTAAACTATCATCACAAATTCATCACATACTTTGAGACAAAAAGGAGAGTCCATGCAAATTCAACCTAGACAACATGGAATACTTGGCAAAATAGGTAATTATTAGTTAAATTATATTTAAATACATGTTTTGATTATATATTGATATTGCTCATACATTAATAGTTAAAATTGATTTATTATCCTTTTTTGTATCCTTAAGCCATCATCACATTGATCTCATACTTTGAAATAAAAAGGAGAGGATGCAGATTCAACCTACACATGCGTGGAATACTTTTAAATATAGGTACTTTAGTTGTGTACATATAGATAGTTTTATATAAATTTAAATAATGTATTTTTTGATGATTTCATTGATATTGCTTGTACCATTTTAATATCAGGTGGTGTGAAGACCTACTACATTTCGGGCACAAGTTTCAAATTTTCTTGAGATGACAGCCAAATTTTGTAAACATTGTTTTGAGTTGACATATATGTACATACATACTTACACAATTACATATTTTGTACAAATTTGTATACATGTACATACACAATTACGTGCTCTATACTTTTATGTATCAAAATCAATATTCTATGTATTTTGTTTGTTAAATGTGCATGTTTTCCTACTTTGAAACTTTAAATTTGATTGTATAATCACTAAATACCGTGTATATTATTGTTAAATCAATTATATCAATTGCGATTAAATATGAGACATGTACTTTGAAGTATTTCATCCCCTTAAGACGTCCTATTAGGACATATCCTAAATATTATACTTAATTATATCATTTGTTATGATGAGTCACCCTACTTTCAAACTTTAAATTTGATTGTATGATCACTAAACAACATGTATATTACTGATAAATTTGGTTGCCTTGGGAAACTTCACCAAATTTTGACAACTTCTTTGATACCCTTAAGACATCGTATTAGGACCCCTTAAGACATCCTATTAGGACCCATTAAGACATCCTATTACGACATGAATTAAATAAACATTGACCTATTTAAATTGTATAGAATTTTATTGTTATGATGATTCATTCTAAATTCTAAGTTAATTATATCAATTGCAATTAAATATGAGACATGTACTTTGAAGTATGTCATCCCCTTAAGATGTTCTATTACGGCATATCCTAAATATTATACTTAATTATATCATTTGTTATGAAGAGTCACACTAAAGTCTAATACTTGTTTATATCACTTAATATTTATACTTAATTATACTCTTCTTTGATCCCCTTAAGACGTCGTATTAGGATCCCTTAAGACATCCTATTAGGACCCCTTAAGACATCCTATTATGACATGAATTAAATAAACATTGACACTATTTAAATTGTATAGAATTTGATTGTTATGATGAGTCATCATAAATTCTAAGTTAATTATATCAATTGCAATTAAATATGAAACATGTACTTTGAAGTATTTCATCCCCTTAATATGTCCATAGGTGAAGATGTTTTCTATTATTCAATTTTTATTTTGAAATCGTCACTAATTATCATGTATATCATGTATGGAACACTAGATTTGTAAAGTATAAATATTGAAATGTCATATTAATTTCAACTTTAATTTCAAATTTGTATTTAATTTCACATTAATGTCCTATTAATGTCTTGACTATGAATATTTTGGAAAGTACAAATATGTCCTATCAATTACATATTAAAATTTCACATAAAATGCATAAATGCACATGTGTAAATGAAAATTAAATAATAATAAAGTTCATTATTTACAATATATTAAGTCCATGAAACCAATATATATTAAGTCCATTAGAGTACAACCCGTGAAATAAAGTCCATGAAACAATATATTAAGTCTATGAGAAACCAAATATGTAGTCCATGAAATAATCAAATACAACCCATGAAACCATCTAACTCATATCGTCTCTATAATCAAGAGACCTCTTCACACCATGCAGACTACGCGAATGACCTGAACCGCTTTGTACAAGAGAAATAAAGATGAAATCAAATGTAAGACGATAAAAATTGATTTAATGATAATTTAATTTATAATTCATCATAAAATTAATTACCATGATATTTGGCTCTACATGCTTTGGTGAACCTGGACCAACCTCTAAATGTGCTGAATCAATCTACATATGTACAAGAGAAAGAAAGTTGAAATTAGATGTAAGCCTACAATTAAAAATGATTTAATTCAATTTAATTTATAATTTAAATCATATTTAAATTATACCGTAAGAGGTTGTGCATCCTCTATTCCAAGACCTGTTAGTACATGCTTAGCTACAAGATGTGTCTCATGCTATAAAAGAAAAATAATTTAACATGAGCTCATATATATATATATATTCAATTTTAAATTTAATTTAAGTTATTCACAATATATAATTTGTAATTGACTTTACATATAATGAAAAATTTAAATTACCATGATATTTGGCTGCTCTGCATGTCCTCCTTGAGGTGTTATGACCCCATCAGGGCAAAAAGTGGTACTAACAAAGTCCTACAAGGTCAAATTTAAAGCACATATACTTGAATTAGGTTAAAATATATATATTCAAGTTTGCACACTTTGTGTAGAAACTTTTTTAAACAACCCGAAATGCAAATTCCTTACGAGTAGCCGCCACATCTAATGTTTGTCTGATCCCCATTCTCATTGTTGTGTCAACCTAGACATACATATAAACATTTAACACTCATAATATTTACAAGTGTACATGCACATTTGATATATAGTGAATTCAAATTTCATAATTGTAAGTATAGTAACAAGTTAAATAATTTACAATATAAATATACTTGCACCTGATGTGAGTCACTCGCTAATGGATGAGTGCTCGACAAGCCCTTAGGTGGAATCGACGTGGAAGTCGATTGAGTCCCTTGGACCAACTTAAATATTTAAAACATATGTTCATGATTGAATTACAAATTCAAAAGTCACTTAGTTAAAAAATTATTTCATATATAATTTAAAAAATTGAAATCAAAATACACCATAAAAGTTGCCGACTAGCACTGGTGTCAACATATGTACTCGAGGAGCTAATGATTCCCCTATGGTCAGTGTCATCTACACCAAATAGTTTCATTGTTAAAACATTGTATAAAAGTGAATTTTCACCCCATGTGCAAATCCCCTTTTTGCCTTTATCCACCTTAGAAAACCAAGTTTAGAGGCTTAATTCCACCTAAGCCCGCTACTTGCATCCCACTTGGTGCCTGTTTTGAGTGTTGGTGGAGGTGTTTCTGTTGAAAAAAGAGGTGTTTTCTTAGCTTAATACTCTGTAAAAATTTAATATTGCTGATCTAAGTAAGCTTTTCTTTTGTTACATATATTCTTTGTGGGTGATTATCTTGATTAATCCATTTTACTGTTGTAGAATGAAGAGAGAAGTTGATAGAAGAACTAGACAGGATATTAGAAAGATCACACAAGATATACCATGGAGAAACCCTTTTGGGAAAAAACTCCACCAAGAATTATTCTATTATTCAATCTCTGAATTACAATAGCTCCAATTCTTGCTTGAGAATGCTTCTTCTGTCTTTACCAATCTTCTTCACAACCTGCAATAAAAAAAACTCTCACAACTCTATTCAACTTGCTTGAGATAAATAGGCTTTTAATTAGCTTTGTAAACTCAACATGAGTTACAATTACAATGCACAAGCCCTATCCCTAAAAGGTACGCCATATCTCATGCAAATAGAGTTATCTCATGAAGAACAATGCTAAAACATGTGCTTCATCCATTTGGGCGTCCCAAACTGAAGCTACAACTCATCCTTCACTTTGGTGATAAATCCAAAGCTCTTCCTCAAAGTTGGCGCCCTTAAGTAATCCTACTTAACTGAGCCTTCAAAATATCTTGTCATGCATGAGAGGTAAATCCAATAAAGCATCTTGGGCACCCAAGTTGGCTCCAAGTGATTTATAGTTAACTGAAACATTTACTTAACACCATTCATGCAAGAATGGTCATCCCTTGTTAACTAGAGGTAGTCCTTGTTATCTGTCATACAACTCAAGTTATTAGCCATGCATTCCAAGTTAACTGAAGCTAACTAAATGCAACTCAAAATAACCAACATGCATGCAATATGCACTTGCATGCAACTGAAGATAACTGAACCATAACTGAACTAAACTGAACTGAACTAAACTAAACTAAACTGAACTAAACTGAACTGAACTTCAAACATGCAAACATCAAATCTTAACTGCTAGGATCTTTACATGCATTCAAAAGTGTTATCTCTTACTCTAATTTAATTGAACTCAAGGTGAGTGTCACCTTACCATGTGTGCACCCACATGCTCCTATTATTTAATAACTACAAATGTCAATTTCATGATTTATTTCATCCAAATAATTAATCTCATCCTAATCTTAGTGTTGTTGAACACATTCCAAGAATCTAGGAGATATATGAAATAATTAATGTTTAGGATTTGCAATTTTAAATGGCATCCTATTTCCAACAGTTTCTATTGGGGATGCTCGTGCAACGCGTAGACGTTTGCACGGTGCACTTACGTCCCTAACAGATTCCTGCATTTGGAGCCTGCAGAAGCATCACACTTCCCATTGGGGGTCAAATTGTAACGCCCTCCTTGGCCGATCGACCTGAATATGGCCATTTCCTTCATCTCTGTCTTCAAATTCACCTCTTCGTGATCCATTTGGGGATTTTTTCTAGCTCTCTCTGAGCCTTCTCTTAGCTCTTCACAGTCTCTCCCACAATCTCCTCACAATCTCTAAGCAGCTTCTTCACCATCTCTTCAATCTTCAAACACTTTACACTTCACAACAGCAACATCAACACTCCACCACTTTAGTACAGCAAGTGTGGAACAAAACACCATTGCAGTAGAGGCTTGAGTTCCTCTCATTTTCTCCTCCATCAGCCTTGAGCGCTCTTGGTGGAGGTGGTAAGCTTTCACTCCTCTCCTCTATTACTTGGTTGAGTAGCATAACACTATTTTGTAGTGCTTTAGTGCTCTTTACTTCATTTCTACTTTTCTCTCTATCTATCTGGTTGTCCGTGGAGGCGGGAACACCAAAACGGGGTCTGACTGAGGTAGGCCCCTATACAACCCCAACAATTTCTCTCTCCCTCTTATGTGAAGGTATTGAAGAAATTCACGTATGAGAGGCTTCATCACTTGCACGGTTGTAAGTATTTCCTTTCCTTTCTTCTCCTTTATCTTTATCATTTCTATTTCACTCTACTCAAATTCTATTGCATTCTATTTCTTTATCACATTTTGTAATTTCTCAATAATCAGAGTAGAAGCAGTTATTTAGGCATTTTTTGTGATAAACTCATTCTCTGGTCTATATGAGACACCAACGCGCCTCTAGGATGCCAGTGTGTCGCGCTGTTGTCCATATTATGCATTGTCGTCCTTTGGCCGAGAGCTTGTCAATTTATCCAGAAAATCTCTGACTTGCTCTTTTGGATTCTGTAACTCTTGATGTTGTTCCTAAGGTAGATTAGAGTAGTTCACCCTATGAGGCTCTCTGAGTGAAGAGAACTTGTGAGTAGCGAATCCCCCTCTTCTACATTTTGGTGAACCTGAAGTGAAGAACAACATTCTTCGAAAAAACTAGGAATTTATTTACCCCTACTTGGCGAGGTCATAACTTTTGACTCGGTGCTCGTATTTCAGAACCGTTTGCACTGTTGGAAAGGTCTGCTAAAGAAGTAGTTTATCCCCTAAAATACTAGTGCCTTTGGTAATCAAATTTTAGGGACCGACGCAAGTTTCAACCTCAAATTGTGCTTCAGAGACCTCCGAAAATGCAAATTACTAAAACATAGAAAATACCCAAAAAATGGTAATGAATTTAATATCTTCTTTCATCAGTTCGACATCTAACTTTGTTCAAAATGTTAATGATATTCCATTTAATTCATGTGATGGTGACTTGTCTCTGCCCATGTCATTTGGTATCTTTGATCCTTCTCGTGAAAGTCCTCTGGCTTTGGAGGATATTTTTCTGCAAGAAGATAAAATCATCAATACCTTTCTTAATGTTACTCTACCTCCTATTCAATCCAATGTACTCTCTTCTAGAGATGATGCATTCATGAATGAGGAATCTCTTATACCTTCTGATGCACTCTCTCCTAGAGACGTTGCATTTTTGAATGATGAACTTCTTATCTATTCCAATGCACTCTCCTCTAGAGATGATGCATTAGCGAATGATGAACCTCCTTCTACATCTGATTCTCCCTGGATCAATGTTGAGAATGTTTCTTCAAATAATTATTCCACATTTGATCCTATTTGGATCGATGTTGAGAATATGTATTCAAATAATTATTCCACTAGTTGTGATGAGTCTATAAATGTAGTCTATGTCTTTGCTGCCCCTCAAAGGCCTAAGAGATCAATCATTTACGTGACTCCAGCTAGTCCTTCTTTTAAAAAGATTTGTTCTATTGATAGTGTTCCACTTGATGGTGGTTCCCTTGATCCTTCTAAGGCTTCCTCTTATAGAACGGTAGCCCATACTTTTGAGAATAGAATGAATAAACAATCTAGTCTTCCTTTAGCTCCTAAATCTATGACTAAAGCACCTAGTGATTACGATCTTGTCGAGCAACCTCGGGTTACTCTGGCTAAGATCTCACTGTGGGACTTGCATCAGTTTGCTCCTACCTCTCCTCAAAGGAATGCATGTCTCGGTGATGAATTGGGTTCCTCAGAATTTACAGACTCCTTCATTCAGGAATATAAAGTCGACCCAATCCGCTTAGACCTTCTGATAACATCACTCGCACGCGTTATCGAAGATGCTTACTCTTCTATATCGCGGGGTAAGGTGAATATAAATTGTAATGTTCTTGGTGTTGATCCTCCTTCTGGGGAAGATGATCAAACTTATGTGAAGGAGGTTGATGCTAGTGGTCCTATTTAGAAGGATGATGGTGATCTCGTAAAGGAGTGTGATCCCCATTGTTGGGACAATGCTCTTTATGAGGATCCTCCTTCTTTTCAAGATCTGCAAACACGTTATGGCCCCGACTTTAAGCTTGTTTCTAAATATGGCTATGAGCATAAAGGTTGTGGGTGTAATGAACAAGGCATTCAAGTCCCTACAAAATTCACACCTTGTAAGCATAATTTGGGACTTGGTTGCTCGAAGGAACGATCTAAACAAAAGCCATGGTTGAGTGACAAGAATTCTTCTCAACCTCATTCTATTGAAAAGGTTCTTCCTCCATTGTATTCTATCTTTGTGCCTTCTTCTTCTTCTTGTGAGAAGTCAAACCTTTCTCCACATGAGAAAGGATTGCTTCCTGCTCCTCATCCTTTATTTAAGCAAGAGCATATTTTTTTGCGACTTCTAAAAGCCCGCTTAATCACTCTTCCTTCTCCTACACGTAATAAACTTCATAAACATGATGAAGGAGAACATCCTTTTTGTGCATACCATCGAGTGCTTGGTCATCCCACTAATGAATGCAAGGCCTTGAAAGACAAAATACAAATACTTTGTGATTTAGGTGCCATCAAACTCCCGTTTGATTAACGCACCCGCTTTTACTTCACATGACAAGTGATATCGAGGTTTGCCTCTATCCTGGATGTTCCAAGTACCTTTCATGGCTCTCCTCCCCTATAAGTTGGGGGTAGTGATAACTTATTCCAGAGATGTGTGTCCTCCTTAAGGACCCATCTCTTCACTATGTCTTTCAACTGAAGCATCCCTTGAGTGGACCCCTTTTCTCTTTTTAAGGGTTCCTGAGGGACCTCTTTGAAAGTTTTTCTCCTGAATGAATTCTATGGCATCTAGCTTGGGGGCAGCTCGACTAGACCTATTTCATGTTTCCACATCTAGCTTGGGGGCAGCCTGACTAGAATTCACTTTTCAAACAACTCGTCCCTTGAGTGGACCCCTCTTTCTTTTGAAGGGTTCCCAAGGGACCCCTTTGAAAGTCTTCCAACTCGACGATGGTTTGCGTGACTATTTGCTTACTTGATCTACAGGACCGAGAACCTGTAGAGATCCTTTACATACTTACTTGGTGATATGGGTTCTCCTCCTCGAGTGGGGCTTGCTTTTATCACATCTTTTGTGATACGGGTTTTCCTCCTCGAGCAGGGATTGATTTTATCACTTTTACTTGGTGATACGGGTTCTCCTCCTTGAGCGGGGTTTGCTTTTATCACCTCTTTTGTGATACAAGTTTTCCTCCTTGAGCGGGGATTGCTTTTATCACTTTTACTTTGTGATACGGGTTTTCCTCCTCGAGTAGGGATTGCTTTTATCACCCATATTTTTTGATATGAGTTTTCCTCCTCGAACGAGGTTTTCTTTTATCACTCCTACTTTGTGGTGCAGGTTCTACTCCTGAGCGAGTTTTACTTTCACCATGCGCTTTGTTCATTTCTATCTTTCTCTTCTCTTGTGTATATATTGGATCAAAGATTTGCATCTTCTTCATCTTGAGTATATGCTCTTTCTTCAACTTCATAGTTCCGTGGAACTATGAAGTCCTCTTTTGACCCTGCACTCTCGGGTTCAC
This sequence comes from Sequoia sempervirens, assembly GCA_007258455.2. Lineage (NCBI taxonomy): Eukaryota > Viridiplantae > Streptophyta > Pinopsida > Cupressales > Cupressaceae > Sequoia > Sequoia sempervirens. The sequence continues at coordinate 308,680,229 of VDFB02086081.1, forward strand.
CAAATTGCAGTCTACTTCCTTGACGGTTCAAGTATATGTTTCTAACCCTACTCTTTCTTGATCTACTTTACTGGGCACTCATCTGTATTTGTGCTCACTAAAGTGGGGGAAAAATGTATAAGAGTGAATTTTCACCCCATGTGCAAACCCCCTTTTTCCCTTTATCTGCCTTAGAAAACCAAGTTTGGAGGCTTAATTCCACCTAAGCCCGCTGCTTGCATCCCACTTGGCGCCTGTTTTGAGCGTCAATGGAGGCTTTTCTGTCAGGGACGCCTGCGCGACACATAGACGTCTGCACGATGCGCTTACGTCCCTAACAGATTCTCACATTTGGAGCCTACAGAGGTGTTACACTTCCCATTGGGGGTCGACTTGTAACGCCTTCCTTGGCCGACTGACCCGAATATGGCCATTTCCTTCATCTCTGTCTTCAAATTCACCTCTTTGTGATCCATTTGGGGATTTTGTCTAGCTCTCTCTGAGCCTTCTCTTAGCTCTTCACAATCTCTCCCACAATATCCTCACAAGCTCTAAGTAGCTTCTTCACCATCTCTTCAATCTCCAAACACTTTACACTTCACAACAACAACATCAACACTCCACCACTTCAGTAGAGAAAGTGTGGAACAAAACACCATTGCAGTAGAGGCTTGAGTTCCTCTCATTTTCTCCCCCATCAGCCTTGAGCACTCTTGGTGGAGGTGGTAAGCTTTCACTCCTCTCCTCTAGTACTTGGTTGAGTAGAATAACATTGTTTTGTAGTGCTTTAGTGCTCTTTATTTCATTTCTACTTTTCTCTCTATCTATCTGGTTGTCCGTGGAGGTGGGAACACCAAAACTGGGTATGACTGAGGTAGGCCCCTATACAACGCCAACAATTTCTCTCTCCCTCTTGTGTGCAAGTATTGAAGACATTCACGTATGAGAGGCTTCATCACTTGCACGGTTGTAAGTATTTCCTTTCCTTTCTTCTCCTTTATCTTTATCATTTCTATTTCACTCTACTTAAATTCTATTGCATTCTATTTCTTTATCGCATTCTGTAATTTCTCAATAATCAGAGTAGAAGCAATTATTTAGGGATTTTCTATGATAAACTCATTCTCTGGTCTATATGAGACACCAATGCACCTCTAGGATGCCAGCGCATTGAGCTGTTGTATGTATTCTACGCTGTCATCCTTTGGCTGAGAGCTTGTCATTTTGTCCAGAAAATCTCTGACTTGCTCTTTTGGATTCTGTAACTCTTGATGTTATTCCTGAGGTAGATTAGGGAAGTTCTTCCCATGAGGCTCTCTTAGTGAAGAGAACTCGTGAGTAGCAAATCCCCCTCTTCTACAAACATGTTGCAATTTTTTTGATATATATGTTCATTAAAATTATTATTTAATTCAACATATAGATGCATATTTATACCTGTGTTGTAGTGTCTATAGGGTGATGCTTTGCAGTAAGAAATTCTACAAATTAACTGATGCAACCAAATGATCCACTGGAATCTCCATGTCCACCCGAACTGGATGTGGCATGATCAATTCCATAGCATAATTGATGGAAAATAGTACATACATGGGGTGTTGACACTCATGGAGTGGTACTAGGACCAAATCCATAGAATGCTCCTCCATCATCACGGTCTCTAGGCTCCCGAACCACCATCGCAACAACATGCTCATCAAGGTTTTCTGTGAGCGTACTTAGAGATCCTAGTGCAGATATCACCACACATTGATGCACAGGTGCAGGAATGGTAGGACCAAGAGGAGAAACAAGGGGTTGTGCATGCATGGGGAATTGGGGATCAACCCTTGCCCCTAACTGAGCTATTGTGGCATGCCGCCACCAACACCCTAAAATGATTTAAAAACAAAATAATTGGGCTTTTTCCCCCAAAAAAACTTTTCATATAGTTTCCTCAAAAAATATAATGGGACCTCCAGATTAGCGTATCATGGATTTTCAAATACCATCCACCATTGATCCTAAAAATGTGCACTCATATGTGGATGTATACACCACCTCATGGATATTCTAGATTTAGTTGTAGGAATGGGCTAGTGAGTATTTGGGCCAATAAAATAAGGTTCTAGCTGGGATTTTTTTATTTTTGGGTCTAAAATTTGTTTATACGAGAGACCATCTGCATTAAATTGTCTCATCTCCTCCTTATCTCGTTGATGCCTATCTAAGTTAGAATCAATAGACCTAATTGCATTGACATCGTTTTGCATTGCAGATGCAAATCATCTCACATGTGGTGGAATCAATGCTTGAGTTTGCATAGCATTGATTTGATTTTGAATGGATACAACATTTTCATTGATTCGTGCTCACAAGCGAGCCTCGTTGGATCTAGCCAGTGGTGGAGGTGGGATATGAGGTGGAGGTGGAGGTGGAGGGGGTGGAGGTGGAGGTTGCTGAGGAGGTGGATTAATGATATCATCAATATCAAATTGATCCATGATGATATATATAAGTGTTCACTTGCATTAAAATATACAAAATTAACATACAAACTTACAAAATTACAAGAAATAGTTAAATTTAAAACATACATGCAAATTTGTTTAAATAGGATGTGCATACATATACATATACATACATACATTGATTCAACTTGAGCATGTACATACAAATTTCAAAATTTAAGATGCATACATTTAAAATAAAAAATAGGATGTATAATGCATGCATACATCATTCAACTTTACTATGTGTACATAAAAATTTCAAAATTTAATATATAGAACTATGTAATTTTAATACATGTACATACTAAAAAATAAACTTAAAACATTCACAAAAAGCTCATTTATATCTAAGGCATGTAAATTACATTTTTCCAACAGGAGAAATTATGATAGTAGTCATAAATTATACTATTATAAATTCATCAATATACTATTATATTAATCAATTCAACACTAAAAAATATCCATCCAACCAAATTCATAAATTCATCACTAAAAATATCAATCCAACCTAATTCATAAATTCATTACTAAAAATAGATCCATCCAACCAAATTAATAAATTCATCACTAAAAATAACCATAGGACCAAATTCATAAATTCATCACTAAAAATATCCATCCAATCAAATTCATAAATTCATCACTAAAAATATCCATCCAACATAAATTCATAAATATAAGATCATTGTCTTAATTTATAAAGTGTTGTGGCTCTCTACTACATCTCTTCATTTCTTTGTGTTTTCCTTTTTAGAATCATACTTTCTCCTCTCCTCTAGCCATCGTCGATGCCCATCTAAGACCACATCCATGGACCTAACAACATCAACAACATTTTGCGAATAGTGTTGATTTGATCTTGAATGGATGTAACATTGACATCGATCCATGCTTGCAAGCGAGCACCATTAGATTCAGGTGGTGGAGGTGGGGGGTTATGAGGTGGAGTGGGTGGAGGTGGAGGTGAAGGTGGTGGAGATGGAGGGCATGGAGGTGGATTATGAATATCATCATTATTGAATTGATCCATGATCTCTAAGATATAAGTGAACTTGCATTAGATTTGTAATTTCAAAATGTAAGATACATGTTTAGGAAATACCCTTAAACCATTCAATATAAATGGCCTAATTGAATACAAATGATAAAATGTGTAAGCCTCATCTATGTCTAAGGCATGCTACTTGAATGAAAAAATAATTAACTATTAATATAGGATGACTTAAGGGGATCTATGTATTAAGGTCCTAGGACAAAATGATGGATTTAGGGTTTAGGGTAATAGGATGGCTTAAGGGGATCTATCTAGTAAGGTCCTAGGAAAAAATGGCATGGCTTAAGGGAATAAAATTTGGTGAAGTTTCCCAAGACAACCAAATTTCATTAAGGTCCCAGGACAAAATGAATGCTTTAGGGTTTAGGGTTTAGAGTTTAGGGTTTAGGGTAATAGGATGGCTTAAGGGGATCTATGTATTAAGGTCCTAGGAAAAAATGATGGATTTAGGGTTTAGGGTAATAGGATGGCTTTAGAGGATCTATGCAGTAAGGTCCTAGGACAAAATAGCATGGCTTAAGTGAGCAAAATTCGGTGAAGTTTCCCAAGGCAACCAAATTTGATTAAGGTCCTAAGACAAAATGAATGCTTTAGGGTAATAAAATGGCTTAAGGGGATCTATGAATTAAGGTCCTAGGATAAAATGATGGATTTAGGGCTTAGGGTAATAGGATGGCTTAAGGAGATCTATGAATTAAGGTCCTAGGATAAAATGATGGATTTAGGGTTTAGGGTAATAGGATGGTTGAATGGGATCTATGTAGTGAGAACCTAGGACAAAATTACATCGCTTAAGGGAATAAAATTTGGTGAAGTTGTCCAAGGCAACCAAATTTCATTAAGGTCCTAGGACAAAATGAATGCTTTAGGGTTTAGGGTTTAGGGTAATAAGATGGCTTAAGGGGATCTATGTAGTAAGTTCCTAGGACAAAATGACATGGATTAAGTGAATAAAATTTGGTGAAGTTGCCCAAGGAAACCAAATTTGATTAAGGTCCTAGGACAAAATGAATGCTTTAGGGTTTAGAGTATAGGGTTTAGGGTTTATGGTTTAGGGTAATAGGATGGCTTAAGGGGATCTATGAAGTAAGGTCCTAGGAAAAAATGATGGATTTATGGTTTAGGGTTTAGGGTAATAGGATGGCTTAAGGTGATCTATGAAGTAAGGTACTAGGACAAAACATTTGATGGCTTAAGGGGATCTATGACATAAGGTACTACAAATAAACCATAAATAATGAAACACTATCTTTCTCAACTCTATGTGTTTACTAAAAGTTAATATTTTAAAGGGTCTTCAAAAGACTTTGCAATGTTCTATAAAAATTTTATTGGTTGAGCTACTCATGGTATAACTACAATGTTAGTTACATTTTGAAATATAAAAGGCTTCCAAAATGAGTTCCTTCCAAATAATGGACTTGATAGAACCTAAAAATGTTGAAGGCTACAGGTTATAGTTTAATCACTAATTATTGAATGTATATTATTATTTTAAATTTGGTTGCCTTGGGAAAGTTCACCAAATTTTGAGAACTTCTTTTATCCCCTTAAGAAATTTCATATTAGGACCCCTAAAGACATTGGTTTAGGGTTTAGGGTAATAGGATGGCAAGTAACCTGGGGCTAATATTTTTGATTCATCACATATGCAAGAACATTAGTTTATGAATATTTTTGAATTTATGAATAGACTGACTATTTCCTTAGATTACTTCTATGATCAAGGAATTAAGCACACATATAAATTAGCCCACTTTTGACAATTTAGGATAATCTTTATGGTCTACCCTTGAATATATAGAAATGCATATATTTAGAGAAAATCAAAACATGTCTTGACAAGTTGTTGGAGCTAGATATTAAACTTTGGTTATCGAATCCTTGATTAGTATTGGTAATTTCTATTCCTTTCCTAATCATCTTCGAAGTCTATGAATAAAAGGAGTCGAAATATAACCTATGACCATATAGTTGGATTGATTTTCTATCTAGATTGAAAGGAAATCATCCATAGTAAATTTGAGGATTGTTAAGCATTCAAGCATAGGGAAAAATGATTCATTGATCCTAAACTAGCTACATTATTCTTGGGAACAAGGTCAACAAAACCCTTAAGAGGTGACTCAATGTAGAGTTATTTTAAGAGTATTTTCCCATATAATTATTGAGTAATGATCTTTATATCATGGACCAAGTTTTATAATGCTCTAGCTAGATACCTTGAAAACATGTGTTTGAGCCTAGGATTCACACATATGTTTACTCATTGAAGATCCATAAAAATAGAATTTATATCATTACCATATAAGTATATGAGTGATCATAAAATTATGTTGAGGTCTCTATTCTTCTAGTGGGGAAATTTAAATATCTACTCAGTTTTTAACAATCATGGTTTAAATTGTAACATATTACATGGCATAGTATCATGTTGTAAGATAGTATGAATCATAATAGATGCATAAGGCCCATATAATTAACTCAATTAAGGTACCACATATAATTATCATTTAATTGGCCATTACAAAACAATATAAAACGCCAAAGTACATGTTAAATATTTTTCACTGTAAGGTAAAAATAATAATTTAACATCTCAATAGAACATAATGAAGCATCATAAATTATGCATATATTTAGATCTATTAATTTATCATGTGCTAATAAATACATAAACTAATTGAGCACAATCCATAATAGAAACACATAATTTATATCTATTCTAACGATCCACTAGTCCCAAAAGTAAGGTTTAACATATTGTTTTCTAATCTAATTATATCTATGTTCATAACGTTTAATTGATTGTGTCTCAACATGTCTCTAACTTATTGAATGCACATTTAAATGTAAAATGTTTATCAAATCCTATTTTATTGTCAATATCAAGGACCCTAATTTACTATGTATCAACCTAAATCTATGGAATAATTTCATCCATAGGCATGCCTACATACTTGTCTCCATATAATGCAAATAAAATTTAAAACATAAACCAATGCAAATGAATTTTTTCCATTTTCAAATATTCAAGCATGAAATCAAGGTTTTCAAATATGCAAAAAAAATTGTTTTCAATTTCAATTTAGGGCTTTCAAATGCAATTTTTTTTGTTTGAATTCAATTTAGGGTTTCAAGAAGCAATTAGGGTTTTCAATGCAATTTTTTTTGTTTCCTTTCAATTTAGGGTTTTCAAATGCATTTTTTTTTGTTTGATTGAACAATTCAAGGTTTCAAAAGCTAAATTTTTTTCTTAGGTTACGATTTAAGGTTGATTTTTTGTTTCTATTCAATATATGAGGGTTTCATTTCATGTTTTTTCTTCTTCTACAAAAGCCCATTTCTTTTATTACACGTAAATAAAAAATGCATAAAACTCCAAAAAAATTGAAAAAATGCATACTAAAACCTATCTTTGTATTAAAAATTTCAAAAAAAACCAAAAAATGCAAAAAAAATGGGGTGAGGTGCGTACCTGGAGGTCATTGTCTGTTGTCCTCAATCAAGATCTCATGCACAGTGAAAATGAGTGTAGTTTGGTTGTTTTTTAAAAAGTTTACCATTACAAAACAGGATCTCATTTTGTAAAAAGCGGGATCCCATTTCCTGAAGGCCGGTTTGGGCCCCATTAGTAAACATGATCTCATTTTTAAAAAAACGGGATCCTGTTTAATTTTTGGCTCAGGATCCTAAACCTAAACGGGATCCCATTTTCTTTATGTCAATTTTAGATTTTTGCCTAAGGAAAAAACTTCCACGTTTCGTGGACTCATAATCTTTTTCTTACCCTGTATCTACTCAAGACATAGATATATTAGTGTTTGAGGTTAATGTGATAGATGATGACGAGAAAGAGAAAAATGATAAGCAAAATGAGGAGATTGCTCCTCCAGAGAATACTAGTGCACAATGTGCAAGAGATCAAGGAGAAGTAAGTATTTCTACTCTAAGGAACACTAATTCTAGTAGATAACATAATATTCTTCCTCTTGAGAATTCAAAAAATGATGAGCAAAAGAAAGAGGATGATCCTGAGAAATTTTAGGTTGTTGCAGTGAAAATAATTGCAAAGAAAGATGCTTCTATGGATATAGGCTAGGGTTCTACATCATAAAATTCTCTTAAGGACCTATTGATTTTACAGATGCAGTTTCAACATGTGGTGACACCATAGCTATTGCAAATTCCTACTCATGAGGGACAAGTTGAATTTTCAAATATTTCTCCCCTCCATGAGTTACAACTTGGTGATATCTTGCATGCTTCAGCAAGGAAAGAGATTATGTAAGAACATTTCAAGAAGACTAAAATATTAGATGATATTGTAAAGGTAATTCAAAAAGGTTTATGAGGGGTAAACATAGATTCTTCCTTGCCTCCAGAAAAAAAATTGAAGCTTTTGATGGATTCTTTTAAGGATCATTCTTTATACATTGAGTAGAAGGAAGAGCAAGAGGCCTTGAGGAAGATAAATGATAAGAGAATGGCTAAAGCATCTAACCAGTTTGCTAATGCACACAATAAATTATAGGAAAACATAAAGATGTTAAAGGACTATGCTGATGAATTCACCATACTTTATCATTTTTTTTGGAAATGGCCAAATTCTACCAAGAACATCAAAGACCTGATTGACTCCATTGAGTCACAAATTACTCAGATGGTTGGGATATATGATCAATCAAAGGATAAGGATGGGGAAACTAGAGATCAAATGGAAAATATTCACTTTTAGTTGTCATTGCTTAAGGATCAAAGAGAAAAAATCAAGAAACAATTTGGTCAGCTAAGTGAAGTAGTCAACTTGAGACTTGCTTTATTATCTGAGTTGCTAGCTGAAGTAAAAAAGTTTGATCAAAAAATGGCTCCAAGCAATGTGGATGAGGCTGAGGATCTACTCATGCAATTTGAACGTCAAAATCATATTCTCACCTCAGCAAACACAAGTTGGGTTGCAAATATGGCACACCTCAAGGTAATTTACAAGAATATTATACCTTCTAAGGAAGGTGCAAAGGTGTAGTAAGACAATTTTGTCTTTGTATAGTTTTGTGGAGGATTGCAGTATTGTTTTGGGTTTTTTGTTGAAATTATTTTGTACATAGCATCATTCTTTTGGGGCATCCCCATCTTAGGTGGAGTATATTTTTTAATAAACCATATAGTTAGGGGGAGTTCATATGGGTTTTTGGGCTGCTATAAGTAGAAGATATCATGCCCTTTTCCCTTGATGTCAAAGGGGGAGAGAAGTCTTGTAGATATGTGTGTTGTCATCAATGACAAAGGGGGAGATTGTTGGCAATAGGAATTTCCATTGATGTCAACTCAAGATGTGTTGTCATTGATGTCAAATGTATGTGTTGAAGATTATATATACTCTGGAGATAGTTGATATGCAATGATATCGGCTAGTGCAAGTCAACAATGTAGTATGAGGAAGAATGGTGATCAGTCTGGTGTTTATGTTTGATGTAGAGGTGGGTACACTTATTCCAATATGTTTTATGCTTGCTTACATTGATATTTTACCAGTTTTGTGTACCACACTTAGAGATAAGTTGTAGAAGTTTTGCTAAGGCAATCACAGAAAACAGTGTCATAGTGTTTTGGTCTGCATCCTTCTGTAGAGAAAGCTTTTGTATTGTGGTTCAAAAGATAAGATTGTCGAGATGTGAAGGTGTTATATTCAAGAATTCAAGTCATTACACCTTCTACAGTGAAATTTATAAGTGACAAAGTTTTGGTCTGTGCTCTAACAAAATAAAGTGTTGATGAAGGCCTAATGCTCCATATTCCTCCAAAGTAGCATATGTGGTTGTGAAAACTTGGGAATATGCTCAGAAAAGTGTATGGATTCATTCTTGCAAGTCCAAGATGTTTTAGTGTACAACAATGCAATATCCTAAGTTTTTAAGTGTTACAGTTTGTCTAGGATGCTCTATTTTCATCAATTCAATATGTTTATTTTCTTGCACCAACACATAATGATCAAATACTTTAGAAGATGGTTGAAGAGATACTTTACATAGATTACATTATTCACATATTGGTCTACAAGTTTCTTTTGGTTTCTCCCCGGTGGTGTAGAGATGAATAGTCAGTAGATTGGGTAGTGTTGATGTTGATTGTGTCGATAGTCTTGTTTCCCTCAATTGCGGTTGATCCTAATTAATTAATTTTTCTTTGGAGGATATGTTGTGATATATTTGGGACCTATTATGTGATGTGTTGATCCAAAACTCTTTTTCTCTTCATAGCGTATATGATTGGATCCAACCTATCCAGTATCTAATGTTTCATTTTATAGGTCATCTTGGAGCCAACCTAATTGATATTTTGAGTTATTGCAGAGGGTATTTATAGAAGAAAAAATTAGTTGTGAAAAGAATGATGTGATATTGTGTAGTATGTTGAGGATGAAGTGTGTGAATTTAGTATTATGGAGTAATTGTGTGAAAAGGGGACTACAACATCAACATATGTTAGATGCTACTTTTAGATGCTACTTTTATAGCATTTCATGTTCATATTCTCATTGTGATTTTCATGTATCTTGCTATTAGACAGTGAGTCTCTTCAGTAGGTCCTTATATCTTACCCTAAGGTTGTGCACCTTAGCGTGCAAGTATAAAGGTAGTGATACTTAACACATGGTATTTTTGTAAGCAATGAGCTTCATATATTGTTAGTTAACTCTCACCGTGGTTTTCCCCTCATTGAGTTTTCCACGTAAAAATCTTGGTGTCTTTATGTGATTCATGTTTTCATTTTTTCTCTTCCTTTAGTTAATGTGATGTGATGTTTAAATTGTAAATAAAGTTGTTTAAGTTTTAATGTATGTTGACTGACCCCCCCTCTTAGCATTTCAGTGTGTTCAACAAGCAATTCATGGAAGATGATGATTTCATCAAGACCCAGGAGTTCAAAGATTTTGTCATGAGAATACAAAGAGATAAATATCAAAGGAATGTTAATGAAGAAAAATATTACGTTGACCCCTCTAAATGGGATGAAATTTGTAAGAAATTTTATATGAAGTAGATTTTAATGTTGGAAAAATGACTCTTGAGGAAGGAAGAAAATTAGTGCAAGATAGTGGCTTGTTGCTACTACCTAACTCAAATATCACCACTGCACTTGCTTTAGAGACAATAAGTAGCTAGGGTCAAGAGGTATTTGCTACTAAAGAGAAAGTAGAGCAAGCCTTCTCAAGATCAAGAGAAAGTAGAGCAAGCCTTCATGGGCCAAAGTAGTTCTTGAGAAATTTTCCATTGACTGGCACTGGAACATGTTCTCCCGTTAAGGTACTTAGTTGAAAAGCGTTCTCACCAAGGATCTCAACAATCTGGTATGGTCCTAACCACAATCTATCAAATTTCTGGTGATCACCCTTCTTCTCTTTGGTTTTATCCCACAATAGCACAATGTATGATATCCTAAAGGCCTTGATCTTGGCTCTCTTGTCAAACCAACATCGCTTGACTATAGCCTGATGTTTGGAAAATTGATGCAACACAACATCTCTATGTTCTTCTAAGTTAAGCAAATTAGTCAACTTGACCTCTATCCTATCGTCATGGGAATAAAATTCCCACATAAATGCAAAATAGGTATTTGGAGATTAATAGGAAAGATGGGGTCTTGGCAATAGACTAATTTGTATGGTGAATTTCCTAGGGTAGCTTTAATTCTAGTCCTATTCGCCCATAAGGAAAACTTTAACTGTGTATGCTAGTCCCTAGGATTACTTTCTAATCACTTTTTGATTACTTCCAAAAAAAAATTATTGGTAGACTAAACTACCCCATTTCCCTGTGGATAATAATTGGAAGAATATTTCAAAATAATCTTGTACTCAAATGCCCACTGAGTAAATTGTGTAGAATAAAAAGTTGGGCTATTATCACATACCAGAGTGAAGGGTGCCCCAAACTTGGTGATGATATGTTCATTCAAGAATTTGACAACCACATCGGTGGTGCAATTCTTGTAGGTTTGAGCCTCGGTCCACCATGTGCAATAATCTGTTGTAGTCAAGATGAATCTATGACCTATAGAATAGTTTGGATTAATTACTCCAACAAAATCCAATGCCCATTGGGAAAATGACCTTACCTCATATACAGGCTATAGGGGCATTGATGGGTTACTCTTTGTATGTTGATGTTTGACATGTATGACATGTCCTTACATGTTGATGAGCATCACAAAACACATGAGGAAAATAGTACCTTGACCTCAAGATTTGATGTGCCATAGCATCTACTAAATCATGCATGATACTATGCCATGAAATTTTGCGATGACTTGCTTCGCCTACTACTGGTCCGGACAATGTAAATACACACCCTCAAAAAAAATTCTATACAAAGCTCCACCCTTGATCATGTAGTGAGCACTCTTCAACCTCAGTGCTCTTCTTTGCATTGTGTTCATCCCATAAAGACACTTGTTCTTCAATAGTAGGAAAATTAAATCAACATACCAAGGATCTCTCGTGAACAACTGCACCGTATATTACTGACAGGTGATCTTGGAATCAAAGTTAGCCATTATTTTGGACAAGCCCTATTCTTGTACCAACATCATGGGGTGAATCTCAAGATCAAACTCCTATATAATCACCATCCACTTTCCCTTTCTTTTCCCCAACTCACTCTGCATGAGGAGGGACTTCACCACTGGATTGGGGACAATGGCTATAATTTTGCTATGTAAGATATACTGACGAAACTTCTTGATAGCCCTTACCAATGTAAAGGTTTGCTTCTCTAACATCATATAGTATATCTCAGCGTTTTTAAATAGGGAGCTCATGAAAACTATTGTCTGTTCATCCCCTTCGTCTTTTCGTTGTGTCAAAACAACAATGCATGAATGATCAGATGCAAAAGAATAGATAAAGAAAGGTTGTAAATAATCAGGGCTAGTTAAAATAGGCACTTCTAAAATGGATTGCTTGATCTAGGAGAAAGAAGCCTTCGCCTCATTTCTCCATTCGATCTTTTCATATTTCTTCATCATCTCGTTCAGGGGTTTGACAATTTCTACAAGCCCAGTTATGAACTTCCTCACAAAGTTTATCTTTTTGAAGAAAGATCTCATCTATTTCTTGTTGCCCGACATAGGTAATTTCAAAATAGACTCTACTATATCGGGATCAATTGAAATGCCTCTTTTTGAAATTATATAGCCCAACGGTTTTCTTTCTGAGACCTCGAATAAACTTTTCTTTGAGTTTAAGGAAACACCAAATTTTATGTACTTTTCCAGAACCATTGCTAAGTTAGTAGTGTGGTCTTCTTTGTTCTTGGGAAAGACTATCAGATCATCCATGTAAATAATGATGCATTTACCTACCAGATATTTAAAATCCACATCCATCGCACGCTAAAAAGTGTCTCTAGCATTGATGAGACCGAATGACATTCTCCAGTAAGAAAATGTTCCCCACTTCTTTGTGAAGGCAGTATTTATTTGATCTTCGTAGTTCACCAACACTTGGTTATATCCTAAATAACCATCCAGAAATGACATCATTTGTGAACCATTAACAATCTACAACACTTTGTTAAGGGAAGGAAGAGGATAATTATCCTTCTTCGAAGCCTTGTTCAGGTTTCTGAAATTGACACAGTCTGATTTATCCATTCTTTTTGCACATAGGTACCAAATTTGTGACCCATGTAGAATGCCTAACAAGAAAAATAATTATAGCTGACAACAATTTCTACACCTCTTTGAGGATTAGGGGTTCAATCAAGGCATTGACTAGTCATTACTTCTGATGAAATGGCTTTTCTTGAGGCTTCAAAGGGATGGTATGAGTTATCACTAAAGTTTCAAATGCTTTCAGATTCTCATATCCCCACACAATATCTATGATGTCTTCCTTTAGCACCTTGAGAATCTTGTCACAAATACCTTTTGGACAAGTCTTTCCAATAAATATATTCCTTTCTAGGCCAAAATCTACCAGATCATAGGTTTCATATTCCCCTCATCAACATTTGTAGGTAGTTTCTTGTGGGCTTGAGGATCAAAGTCAAAGATCCTCTCCAGTGGTACCATTCCTTTGGGGATGTTAGTTTTCAAATTAATTATGCCTTCTGTATCAAAATCCTCTGGCTCCTAGTTCCCTTGATCTCTGTCGGACTCATCAATGATCTGCCCTTCAAAAATATTAGAACTTGCCAAAAATTCAAGAATGTGTTGGTCATCATCAAAAACTTGAAAGTTTCGTACATTGTTAGGGATTGCTAGAACTAACACTAACTCAACAGAAAAATTCCTTAATTTAGAATCTTACATAGGATCCAATGTGCTAGCTACTACTGCGAGCGCATACACAATCTGATTATTTTCCCTAGGAATCAACTTAATGTGAAAAGCATCAAAATCCTCAATCAGGTTCCATACCCTATTTCGGTAAGCAGCCCATCTTTTGTTGTGGCATGTATGTTGGCTACAGACCTACTTCACAATCACTTATGAATCTCCCATCACTCTAAGGCTTCGTACTTTCTCCTAATGTGCGAACATCAGTCCCCTGGCCAATGCCTCATACTCTGCAACATTGTAGTGCACCCGAACTGCAACCTGTAAGAAGCAAAATAAGTTTTCTCTTTCGGGTTGGTCAATTCAACTCCAACTCCACTCCCTAATTTGGATTTAAAACCATAAAAATTGAGGGTCCATAATTGGTCTTGGGGTACAACCTCTTTCTTAGGATCAGTCTTCGGTTGTTGTTTAAGAGGATTAAATGGTGAATCTAACTGGTTTGGGATGTTAACATTAGGGGATCTCTATATCTAAGGATTGTCAGATACTTCGTTCAAATTAAGCACATGTGCAGAAACTGTTTCCTGCAACTCCTCATGGTTATCAGTTTTTTAGCTCACTTTCTCTTTGAGTAGTTCTTTCAGAATCAAAAGGTGAGTAGGGGAAGGGGTATCTAGCATCTCCTAGGGTTCACTAATATCAGTTTGTAGATCTAGAGGTAGGCTCAAGGGTTGATCAGTGAATGATGGAACTCCTTCCTCTATGTTTTTGATTCCTGTAAAAAAAGTCATAGCATTAGTTTTGAATGAAAAATGCTTTGGGACTGTCCTAGGATTTTTGTTTTGAGTATCTCCTAACTGATAAACTTGATTCAAAATGTGAAGACAAGGATAACAAGTTAACTCAGAATGGTTTTGATAGTGAAGCCTACACCAGTTTGGGAGTAACAAACTCCACAAATCTGCCTCTTCTCCTAAGACCAGTTTATCTTGATGTAATTTCTAGATTAACACTTCCTGGTTAATGGTAGTCATAGAATTATTGTTTTCTAAGGGTTTTGATTGATTGAGATTTGGCATTGAAAAGGTCATAACCTTTTCCATCTTATAAACACCTAATTCAGTTTCAAAATAAGCAACCTCATTAGGATGATCCTACTCTATAATCATGTGTTTTAGGTGAGGTTCACTTTTTATCCTAATTTGACTTTACATACCCTTCCATGGTAGCCACATATGTGAGAAGTCCAATGAAAGATAGTCTCCAATAGTCTTCATCCAATCCCTACTCAACAACATACCATACATTTCAGGAATGTCAACAATTTGAATATCCATGTAACTTTGAATCCCCATATTTGATCCTATTTGTATGTGCATATTCTTCAAGTCTCCTACAACATTCACTTAATTTTTTTCCAATTGTATAACCTTTTTGTGAGTTTGAATTGGGGTTAGGCCTAATTTATTGCAAATGGAAAATGGCATAATATTACTTAAGGCCCCAAAATCTAACAAGTAGTTATGTAAGTTCTTCCCAAAGATTCTTAAACTCAACAAAAATGGAGGTGTTCCTATCTTCCCCTATATAGAGTTGTGTTCATTTCAGCAGTGGGAGTCATTTTTTCCTTTCCCTTCAAATGATCTACCTTAGCCAAAGCTTTCAACATTAGCTCATGTTGAGTAGGACACCATTTTAGAATATCAAAGAATGATAAGGAAGTCATTTGCATATGTATTTCTGTAATTAGATCATACTCCTTGTTATTATTGTATTGTTGTTTAGGAAAGAAAACAAAATTACTTTTGTTTGGAATCATGGAGGTAGATTGTTATCCACTCTCGGATTTGGGGGTACCATATTGTTAACTAGAGGAGTAGATGTAGTGAATGGTCCTTTATTTTGGTTTCTCAGAAAATGACCCCCTTTAGCTTGAAAAGCTTGAGCGTCGTACACATCAATTTTCAGCTTGTTTTCACCTTGGAAAGGAAATTGAAAATCATCATATGTCTCAAAGGCCATGGAAATATCTACAAACCCACCACTTTTGTTAGCATTTTCCTTGTGCTGGTTGGGAATCAACTTGAGCAATTTTAACAATCGTTTCCATTTCTGGGAAGTTGACCTCAGAATGAGAGGCAGTATCGTGTAACCTGCACTAGTTGGTCATGAAGTTTAGATTTGCAACATTGGCAGTGTGTGTTTTGTCTTCATTGGCCTGGTAATTGTGTGAAACTCCTCCATTGCTTGGTCTTGTATCCTATTGCCTATTATTGGGCCTCTGGTTATACCCTCTATTTTAGTTTTGATAATTCTGATTTTGGAAATTCTAATTTTGAAAGTTCCTCGAGTTCTGGTTGTTATTATGGTTGGGGTAATTGTTTTGATTTTGATAACCTCCCCAATTTTGGTATTGATTTTGATTTTTGGCAGGGTTTTAATCTGAACTGGGCCATCTCATTGGTAACTTGGGACATATTTTTCTTTAGAGTTTCCAACTCTATTGACAAATATGTAGTATGTTCATTTTCTACAGTTGTTACAACTTGTTTAGTCTATTGTGTCGTTGGTAGGTTTGTTTGAGGATTCTATCCTCCTCCATAATTTTAAAGAGGTTGTTACTGGGAAGAATTTCGAGTTTCGCCATTAATCCAAGGCAACAAAGGCGGGGTATGCATTTCAGCTAAGGTTCCATAAGTAGAATTGGACATTCCTGGGACTGTGTTGAATAGTGGGGTTCCATTGGTAAGTGCATTTTTAATTTCATTCATTTGATTGGGAATTCCAAGATATCTTAGGGTAGGTAGTGTCCCTCCTATACCACATGATTGTGAACTTATTTACTGTTACAATTTGATGGATAGGTGGTATACTTTGGATAATGAACCAATGTCTGTGTCAAGGTAAGTTCTCTATAAGAATAGACCAATCAATAGGTCTATGGATTTAAGGTATGCTTGAATGGCATTATTCTCAGCAACTATGTAAGGTGGCTACAGTCGCCTGTACATTCTTTGGAACCATGTGTTGAATAGAGGCTAGGGTTCGTGGGGTTCCTTCCTAATCGTGGAAAACTAGTGGTATAAAATGGTTGGGTCCACGTAGACCTAGAATTGATTAATGAATGCATCCTCCAAATTGTTCCAATTGCCAATGGATCGGTGGGAAAGTTAAGGTACCAATTATAGCCATATCCCCCAGTGAATAGGGCAACAATCTGTAGGCCACATCGTGATGCACTATTTGAGCTCTAGTGCATCCATCTTTGAATGCTTGAATGTGCTCTTCCGCCCTTTGGGATTCCCCATGGGTGTACTTAGGACAATTTTTTTTGGGGTTTTTAGGCATCTCATGGATACCATCGGGGATGGTCCCTAGTGGTGAGGGATTCCCTGCGAAGAACACCATTGGTGGCAGTGGGTTAGGTGGATGCAACTGTGGTATCAATGGATATCCTAGTGGAGTAGCTGGTGGTGTTAATGGTGGTGGGATTGGAGTCCTACGTGTTTTGGGTCAAGTAGGAAATCAGAGTTCTACAAATGGATCTTAGTTGGGAGTAAATATTAGAACCCGTTCAAACTTGTTCGATGAAAATGACCCAATTCACTCCAGTTTGTTCCTTTGAGCCCTCCTTCTAGAGCCAGTTTTGTTGATGGTCGAAATAACACAACAAACATTAAGTAGAATATTTCTATCCTACTTCTCATGAAAATGATAGCTAATATCAAATCACCTATCTTCCAAGGTCTCATTAGTTGGTTCTCAACTGTGTTGAATTACCTAGTGGTCAACATGACTATAATGTTCAAGGGGCATTTGCTAGAAAAAAAAAAGTAACAAATTGTCTATTTTGAAACATTCTAATAGGGGGGTTAAATAAACAGAAAAAGATAGATCATAGTTTTTGGAATAGAATAATGTGAACAAACATTCTTCTCAAATTCGGACATGCAACTTCTATAACAAGTATTTTTGTAAAGTCTAAAACAAATAAATGGAATAACTTACGAACATTCATGCAATTATACCCATTCATAATGCAGATTTAATAAACATACTTGCAATTCATTTTTTCTTGAATCAATTTAATAATGAACATTATTAACTTGCCACAAAATTTTGCAGATCAACAAACAATAAGAAAATAACATTCACAGATAATACAACAAATGGTTTTAAATTCAACCTCTTCTATTGATTTTCACTAATTGAGAAAAATTTATGCATAGCAAGATCCACTAGCATACGAAAAACTATTGTCTATTGTCATCATCTTTAAACTAAGAAAACTCTAAATTTTAACTAATTGCATAATTTAACTGTTTGCATGAAAAATTCAAGAATATCTAACTTAGGCTGCAAAATTGACTTCAATTTGTCGAGCTTTACAATAAGGAGAGTTTCCTAACTTATAGAAAAAAATACAACATTGTAATCTCCTTCAAAAATATCACAATCCACAAAATGGGCACTTAGATCCACAATTATTGGGACCCTTCAATTCAACTGGAGTTATCATGATGTTTATAACTTCCTGTGTACTAGAGAAGTGCACCTAATTCTTGGCTTGTCAAAAACTGATTTGGAGTTAACTGTCTGTCAATGGGATTCCTAGGAATGGTTGACCTTGGTTGAATTTATTATGTTTTAAAAATACAATATTCCCTTCCTTTACTTATTCTCTTTCCTGGGAAAATCATGACAATCATCAAAATTATCATAGAATAGCTTCATGACTTCTTCATCGGTTCCATCTACCCATTCCACCTTAAACTTTGATCTCTTGAATTCTGCAACAACTCCTTTAATGGCCTCGTGCATCTGACTGATGTCCCTTGAAGCCCATTTGGTATCAGACTTGATGGTCATTAATTCATCCAATAGGGTCCCATTAGGATCATCTCCTTTATCAATTCCTCTAGTCTATTATTCCACTCTTCCTTTACCTTTTATAAAGAATCTAGCTCATGAGTTGGCAGAGAGCTTGGGGACTTCTTGGTGGTATTGCAACCAACTATCTATTCAAATATCAAATTATGATCCCATACTTCATGTTGAAATTTGAGCAAATTAACTTTTTATTCAATAAGGATCTCTATCCGAAAGATGATGATATTGATTGCCTTGTCAACATATTCAAGATCTTCATTTCCTAGAATTCTGGATTTAATCAACATTTCCTTCGGCTTCCTCTTGAGGGATTTTAATGTTTTTATGTACTCTCTATAGTTCTCCTCTTCTTCCCACCATTTCTGAATACATTCGCCTAACTGCTTGCCTAGTGTTTATGCTTCATAATATTTGTATCCCTGGTCAAGTAATTCCTCTATTTCCTTTTGGAGAACGTTGACCCATCCATCAAACATCTTGGCTTTCCTCTTCATTTCATTTAGCTCATCAACTTCTTTTCGACTCATAAGCATGAGAACCTCAGATGTCATTAGTTGTTCTGAGGTAGAATCAGTGAGCTCTTTTAAAAATATTTTCATCTGCCCCAATTGTGCTTTCAGCTCATCGTTCACTTTCTTATCTTTTTCCATTATGGATTTAGCTGAAGTAGCTACCAAATCCAGCAGTGACATTTGCTGATTTCGGGTTTGTTTTCCCATATTGACTATACTTATCTAGTAATCAACAGCTTATAGCTCTTGATGAGTCCAGTTTATGACTCAAGTTTGATAGAAGTTTATTGTCTATTTGCCATAGTTGTCATAGAATTTGATGCTTGGATGTTGATCTTTTTATGATATTTCCTCAAACCATAGACATTGGGCATAAGCTTATTTTTACAATCTTTAATGACATTGGCATGCTATATGAACTATTTGTGTTGATTTTGCATGTGGATTAATTAATGCTACTTTAAGATAGCTATAGATATGCAATTTTTGTGCATACTAATATTATTTTTTAGATATAATTAGCTGCCTACACAATTAAAGGAGATTCTATTAGCTGGTCATTTGCCATAATGGTCAACAAGGTGGTCATTCAAAGGTCAACAAAGGGAAGACTCGTGACGGCGGGAGATTCCTCATTCAAATCAAAGTTGTAACCGCCTTGTAAATGGTATTAATTTTCTATTGAGCGAATATAGGTGTTACTGTTGTGCTAAATCTGTGTTGAGGAA
The DNA here is from genome assembly GCA_007258455.2 of Sequoia sempervirens. NCBI lineage: Eukaryota > Viridiplantae > Streptophyta > Pinopsida > Cupressales > Cupressaceae > Sequoia > Sequoia sempervirens. Next base: position 308,700,171 of record VDFB02086081.1, read on the forward strand.
AACATGTCTAACCAGATTTCGTGCATGCGTAACCACCTCTCCACTTTTCATGATTTCCCTAAAGTGGCATCCTCCTAATCTGTTGGAGTTGACTGCCTTGCTAGGTGATAAGTTAGTAGCTTTTCTCCCTATAAATAAGACTCAGATGCTCCTTCAAAAGAGGTTGCTTAATCTGATGATGTACTCGCATTCTTAGTTTTTCAGTAATACAGTCATGATGCTCTATTATACTTGTGTTTTCCAATGAATAAAATGAGTTTATAAGTTTGTGCATCTGAGTTTACATTTGTCTTAAGGGATACTCATCCAAGGGGGTCCACTTGGTGAGCATTCCATCCTTTAGCGTAGTTATTACTTTCTATTCAGTAATTAGTTAAAATTCTGGCACTAACTATTCCTGCAGCTACTAGAATTCTCTTCTATGACTGTTCTTGCAGCCAAAGTAGACAGAGTAGTTTCCTGTTTGTTTGCTTAGATTTTCATTTCTATCATGCATTTCAAATTAGTATAGTTGTTGGTTGATGCTCAACACTTATGTTATTTCTTTCCAAGAAATTTACCTTCAACATTATGTTTTTCTTAGTTGTAGAATGAATATGGATACTTTGGATCCTTAGTGCACATACTGTGCTAACCCATTTCAAGTTCATGTCCCTGAGTTGACAAGTTAAATGGACCTTCATGATGATTGAAATAGCTATTTAGATTAGATGTCCAATCTCTGAATCATAGCTGTAAGAGCTTAGTTGTTAGATCATTGTAGGAGGCCAACATTTTTGGCGCCATTGTTGGGGATGGTGTCAAAATAGGGAGTTCTTTGGAGTCATTGATAGTTTTCTTGTTGTAGTATTTCTGAAAGTTTGTTCTTAGTATACCCCTCATTTAGGAGAGTAATGATCTAGTATTCTTTTTCCAATTCTTTGTGTGAGTTGACTGATAGTGAGTTGACATCGTATGCATAGAGGAAGGAGGAGAGATGTTCATGGGAGATTCCTTCCTAATAACCCTGATCCATTCCAGCTATATGAGCATTTGAATCTGCCAAGAGAGGAAGAAGAAGAAGAGCCAAACCCCTTTGCTGATGCATTTCTTGATCTGACCAGTTCTAAAATTTCCTTTGAAGACCAAAATCAACTTGAAAACCCTTTTTCTTTGGAACTACATCAAGCAAGCATGGGTGATGCAAATAGAAAAAAACCTAACCAACTAGCTTTTCCTTTCCCCATTTCCCATCAGAATGAAGTTAACAACCTCAAAAATATCCCTACTTTAGTCCTTCCTAATTTTTATGAACTTGTCATAGAAGATCCTGATACTTTTTTGTTCGAGTTTGACATACTCTGCAGGAGTTATGACTATACCACCGATGCCCATAGGCTTAAGCTATTTCCTACCACCTTGAAAGAGGTTGTATTAAGATGGTTCATGAGCCTAGGAAAAAATACTATGGAGACTTGGGAGGACATGAAGACAAAGTTCCTTGAGAAATACAAGGAATATTGCAGGGGCAGTGACATAAGAGGAGATGACATTTTTAGGATGCAGCAAAAGGAAGATGAGAGCCTAGAGGATTACATTGCAAGGTTTTTGTTTTGTCTGCAAAAATCTCCACACCATACACTTAATGAAGAATCACAAAAGCTATTTTTCCTGAGAGGAATTAATGATAGCTGCACTAATGCCTTAGACTTGATGGGAGGAGGAGATATCACCCAAGTTCCTTGGGAGGACATCAAGAAGATATGTTAGAACTATTCTAGGGAAGCTTCAAAGAAAGGGAGAGCTTACCAATCCTCCATGGGTAAGTCATCTACTAATGAAGTTTCAAGAATGGAGATTACTCACTTGCTAGCAGACTTCAAGCAAGACATTATAAAAAATCTAGCTACTCAGCTGGATACACTTTAGGCTAAAAAGAAACAAGAGGAGGTAGAGACAACATTGGTAGAGTATTGCCCCCATTGCAGACAAAAGAAGAAGTACTGCAGATGCAGGATGATAGCTAATATTGAAAGCAAACAGATTCCACCTGAGTTCAATCCAATCCAGGGTGAAGATGACCAAGTCTACTACATTGCACAAAGGAGGCCATGGGCTCCAAGACAAGGTATGCCACCAAATCCACTCTCTTTTGTTGGGCCATATTTCAATTCCTATTCATCTAGTAACCAATGGCAACCCCCATATCCATCCTATTATGGAGGATATCCACCACAACCTTGGAATAACCCTCCAAATGCTTGGCCCAATCACCAAAATTTTCCACCCTAGTGGCAACAACCTCAAGGGAATTGGCAACAATTTCAAGGAAATTGGTAGCCACCCCCAGGAAATTGGCAGGAAACAAATCAATGGAGAGGAAGACAATAATGGCCAAACCAGCCAAATAATTACATGCAGCCACCTTCTCAGCCCCAACAACCTGCTATAATGCCTCCTCCTGCTAGCTCAAGTTCAAATACACCTAAATCTACTCAACTACTAGCTCAGCCCACACCCAATCCAAATAACAAACCACAACAACAACCAATATACTCTACTAATCCAAATCAATTCCCTGCATATGTTGTGAGTGTAAGTGACATCCACTTATGTTCAAGAACTACTTTGCTAGCTCCTTCCACACCCATTATCACTGAGCTTCCTGTGGAAGAAGAAGAGCCTCTAAATACCCCCATTCAACCTAGTGCACCTAAGAATCTTGAACCAGTTCCAGTCAAGCAGACTGCACAAACACCCCCATTTCCTCAAAGGTTGGAAACTGTGCAAGAAAAGGAGGACACAACTTTTGACATTTTAGATCAGTTGAAGCATATATGTGTCCAGATACCTCTATTTCAGGCCATAAAAGATGTTCCAATCTATGGTAAGGAAATTAAGGAAGCATGCCTTAAGAAGCCAGGCAGGAAGAAGAAAGACCCCACTATGGTTCATGTGGTGGGACAACTAGCTGACATCATGCTTGGGAGAGTGTATGTTCCTAAATACAATGATCCTGGGAGTCTTGTGGTAGGAGTTGTCATAAATGGGATCCAAATAAAGAAGCTCTGATTGACTTAGGAGCAAAAATAAATGTAATGACCAAGGATATCTTGCAACAACTAAATGTTGCAAGCATGAGACCTACTCCTATTGTCCTCCAGCTTGCTGATAGTTTGACTGTTAAACCTAATGGTGTAGTAGAGGACCTTGTGGTAACTCTGGACTCATGGGAGTACCCAGCAGATTTCATGATTCTTTCTCCTAAGGCCACACTAGGCAGGTACCCTATCATTCTTGGAAGGCCATGGTTAGCAACAATAGATGCATATATTGGATGCAGGACAAGAGACATGACCATTTCTGATGGAAAGAGCACCAAAAAGCTTATTCTCTACCCTCCTACTCAACCATCCCACGATCTGGATAATTCTATATGGCCACATGTTGGTGAAGAGGCCGAGGAAGTTAATTTTGTGGCACAACTTATGATGTTAGGCAAAAGCTCTTTCATGCAACTTCAAGATGAATATGAAGTATTGTCTAACATAATTCAGAATCATTGTGAAGTGGAGGAAGCATCATCCTCTCATTCTGGTGCTCTAGTTAAGACACTTCTACCTACTGTTCCTGTAGCCACTAGAATTCTCTTCTGTGATTGTTCCTATAGCCAAAGTAGATAGAGTAGTTTCCTGTTTGTTTGCTTAGATTTTCATTTCTATCATACATTTTAGCTTAGTATAGTTGTTGGTTGATGCTCAACACTTATGTTATTTCTTTCCAAGTAGTTTACCTTCAGCATTATGTTTTTCTTAGTTGTAGAATGAATATGGATATTTTGGATCCTTAGTGCACATACTGTGCCAACCCATTTTAAGTTCACATCCTGTTGACTGTGATTTTGGCACAACAACATGCAAACATAATATTGCTATTCTATTTCTCTTGAAAGAGAAAGGCAACACATGGATTCCCTAACTCCCAAGGTCTTTGTAGTTGGTTCTCAACTATGCTGATGTTACTCAGTGGTCAATGCAACAGTAATATTCAAGGGGCCTGCTGGTGTTGAGCTTCTGGATTGTTATCAGATCAAGCATGAAAATAAAAAGCTACTTTAACAAGGGTTTTAAAGAAATAGAAAAGATAGATCAGGGCTTTGAAACAAAAAAGAACAATAGTTCATCCAATCTTAACTAGACTTGTGAACTTCAAGGAATTTGTAAACCAAAACTGTAGAACAAGATAAGCTTGTGATTGACACACAACCTCTTTCATTCATAGTGCTAATTCGCATAGCAGATTTTAATTACCATTTAAATAAAACACAAAATAATATTTCATTCCTTGAAGACTTCACAAATCAAATGATCAATTAAGACAAATATCATTCAGGAACACAACATGAAGTAGATTAAACTCTGATTGCTTCTACTGTCAATAAAACAAATAAGCAATATTTACAAAGTTGGCACAATCACCAGTGTACAGAGAATCTGAAGCTCTAGATTGTTTCCAAGTACACTAAGAGAACTTAGAAAATACATTACAGTCTGTACTGAAATCTAACTGCTAACCAAGAAGACAAGAGAACCTCTCATTACTGAGAATCAAGATGCCACTCTATCTCCTTTTGTTAGCTGACTAACTCCTAACAGTTCTAACTCTAAACAGTTCTCAATCTAAAAGTTTTTATAAATCTAGAAGTTCTAATCTCGAAGTGCTAACTTTCTTCTAAATCTTTTTTCTAACCCTTTGCACAGAGGAAAGAATGCCTTTTATACAGATTGTGTACCAAAAGAACGCAATGTCCCCTGCACTAGGGTTTACAAAATATTTGGCATCCAGGAGAGTCAGCTCTTAGACCTTTCTGAGGAAAGTAAAAATTGCATTGAATGTGAAGCCCTGTTGTCCATGCTGATGAAAGGTTTCTGGGAAAGATCTGTAGATCTTTTGCTGCTGCAGCATTAACTCTAGCGTCTTCGTGTCCACCTTTGAACTCTGTTGGGGTCATCTTGAATGCTCAGAATATCTTCATTAATAATGATCTACCTCCTTGCCAGCAGTCCCTACAGCTGTCCCTTTGAGTCCCAGTTTCTTCCTCCCTTCAGCTTCCTTCATGTCTTGGACTTCTCTGTACGTTGACCGTCCTCTGGAAGCACTGTCGAGCATCCTACAAATCCAAACACCATCGCCTGAGCTGATCCATCATCACCTGTTCTCAGAAGGAAACCATCTTTCTTGCATTCTATTAGTCCTCTACACAGGGGTGGTCAATTGGTCAATGGCTCATCTTAGCTCTCTCTGATTGGACGATCACATGCCACGCAGGATTCTTTGGCAGTCAAAAGTGGTCGGAACGGTATCACATGTCGGTGAGACACCATCCGTGTCTCCCCGATGTGACTTCACCATTCTGCAGTTATCGGCATGACACAAGACAATCGATATGACATTTCAGTGAGCTGTGGAAGTCACATCGAGTTCACAAAAATTATCAGCAAGACTGCATGCTCTCGACAAGACCTTTTGGCGACGTCCTTCTTCTCTCAGTGAGCACCCCCAGGTTGGGGAGACTTTATCGCGTCGGGGAGACTTTACCCCAAACTTCTCTTCTCTTACCGAGCCCCTCGTTGTCATCAGCAAGACTCCTCAATGTCATTGGGATCTTATGGCGAGGATGCAAATCCTTTAGCGAGCACCCTTCTTGATTTCCTTTATTTCGGCATGACCATCACGAGTCGGTGAGACATTATCAAGCCATCTATCCTCCGGTGACTTTGTTTCATTTCGGCCAGACCCTATTGAATCGGCAAGAGATTATGCCAATATTACTTCACGTCTGCGAGATCTTTCCTCTTCGCCGAGACCTTATATCAAGGTCCTCTTCTTTTGCCAAGTTGCTCACTAGTCGACATGACATTCCGAGGTTGGGGAGACATCACAACGACCCTTTTGCTTCTCGCCGAGTCCATTCTATTTCGGTGAAGCTCTTCGTAGTCACCTAGACCTTATGACAAGCTTTTGTTTTCTCCCCAAACTTACCCTGTCGGCAAGAGTCACGGCAATGCTAGCTTCCTCGGGTGAGCTCTTCTCTGATGTCAGGGAGACTTCAATGTTTCGAGGAGACCTTTTCCCAAACTTCTTTCTTCTTACCAAGCCCATTTCCTTTCGGTGTGACCTTCTTGTTTTGGCCAAACATTATGCCGAGTGCCCTTTATTCTTCTGGAGTCTCCCCGATCGTTGTTTGTTTCGGCATGACCTTCGGAATTCACTAAGACCTTTCACCGAGGTCTTGTCCTTCGCCGAGTGTTCATTTGAGTTTGGCGAGAGTTTGTTTAGCCGATTAGACATCTTGCTGAACTTTAGATCTTTTAGTGAGCTTGTTCTGTCCTTTCGATGAGACAATCTCACTTTGGGGAGACCTTATATCGAGCCCCTCATGTCATACCGAAGACTGATCCTTCAGCAAGACCTATGGCAAAGACATGATTCTTTGGTGGGCTATATTGTTGCTAAGACATCCCTGTAGTCTTACCGAAGTGTTTTCTCTCACTCCACATGTGTCGGTGTGACTTTTTATGGTTGGGGAGATCTCTCGATGAAGCCACTTCATTTTTTCGATACCACTTTATCTCGACAAGAGTTCACCCCGTGGTGAGACATCTTGCCGAGCTCACTTTTCTCTCGGCAAGCCTCCCCTTGTTGTTGAGACTTCCTTCGGTTGGTGAGACTTTACATTGATTGAGGCTTCCTTTCACCGAAATCTGTTGTCGCCAAGACCCTCTCAAGTCGGTAGGACATCCTATTGAACCCGTTGCATTCGTTCCAAGTCTCCCCGAGTTAGAGCTTCTCAGCATGACCTCCTCCTTTCAGCTAGACACTATGTTGAAGGCATCATCCTTTGGCGATCTTTTATGTCAGGGAGACCTTTCTTTAGTTATACCAACATGCATTTCTTTCATTCCCAGTGTGTCGGTGTAGCATCCACTTGTCGGGAAGACGTCTTATAGATACCTCATGTCCCGGTGAAAGCTTTACTAGTTCATCCTGTTGTCGCTATGACATACTGGTTTTCTCGCCGAAGACCACCGATGGAATCCTCCTCGCACCGTGTTGGTGTGACTTTTCATGGTCGCTGAGACTTTTCTCCGAAGAAAAGTCTCTCACCGAGATGTAATACTCTGTCGGAGGTTGGCAAGACATTAGCACTCGGGAAGACTTTCCACCAAAGACATAACTCTCACCAAAAGGACCTGTTTGTTCTTGCTAGTTGGTGAGACATTAGGCTTTCGCCAAAACTCTACCTCGAACTCCATATCTCCCACCGAAGTATTTGCTTGTTGTGCGGTAATCGGTGAGACTTCATGAATTTGCCAAGACTTCTTGGTGAAGAGAAAAACCTTTGCCGATATACGGATCCCTTTTGCCACCGGTCGATGAGACTCGAAGATCTCGCCGAGACCTTTCTCCAAAGGAAAACCCTCATGCCAATAGGAAACCCCATGTCACCGGGACCATGTTTGATGTCTTGTCGATAGTTGACTGCACATGAATTTCACTCGTTGTGACATCTCTGGGGTCTTGCCGACTTTTACCTTAACTAACTTTTAGGACCAACTGGATTAAGGAATGGCATCCAACTGAGCTCGCCTAGCAAATATCACCAGGTGCATGATTCAATCCTACAAAAGAAAGGTCTACATTAGTTCTCATAAGTAAACAAGAGATATTATAATAAATCCACCATTGCTTATAATTATTTCACAGAATTCCTAGCAAGGAGAAAACCAACTTAGGTTGAGACAGAACCAAGATTAAACAAAACAAGAAGACAAACTTAGGTAGAAAGCAAAAGAACTCCCAAGAGGAAAGAAAATAACAAAAAGCAAAGAAAACAAAAGAGAAAGGGGGACCCATTTTGATCCAGATCAAAGTGGGGATGGTTATGCAAGGCATAACACGTCCCTAGGCTGACAAGTTAAATGCACCTTCATGATGATTGGAATAGCTATTTAGATTAGATGTCCAATCTTTGAATCACAACTGTAAGAGCTTAGTTGTTAGATCATTATAGGAGGCCAACAACTCCCTGTCATCCTTATCAACTATAGGGGTGGAAATGTCATCAATAAAATCCCCATCATCAGTCAGTCTTGTGCAATGTATGGCTCTTAGTTTCTTCTTGGGTTTCACCTCGTCCACTTTCCTTTTCATTTCATCCCAACTAACTAGTTGAGCTTGGACCTGTTGTCTCTTTTCCAAATTTAGCTTTAGCCATGTGGGGGTAGTTGGGTACACTGTCATTTTTTGAGTACCTGGAGGCATTGGCTTTGGAGGCAGTGGAGATGTAGAAATTGCTTCAATTTCTAACACAGATGAGGCCTTCTATTGCTCGAGCTTTTCTTTATCAGCTCTCTCTTTTTCTGCCTTCTCTTTCTCTATCCTCTCATTCTCAACTTTATCTTTTTCCCCCTTTTCTAGCTCTGCTTCAATGCCAACAATCTTTTTAAGCTACATTTCTTTATGTTGAACTTCTTCATCTTTTTTCCTTTTCTCTTCTTCTTCACGATCTAATTCCTCAGTAGCCTGCTTCTGTGCACTCTCCAATATCTCTCGTTGCTCTTCTTTAGTTAGGACATGGATCATTTCTTCTTTGTTCCAAAGGTTCCCTTCTCCCACATCTACATCCTCTTCTTCAAAGTCTTCTTCTTCCCCTCCCTCCTCTCTAACTAAATCCTCCTGTAGGGGAGTCCCTTCAAAATTAGATGAGAGGGTGGATTTTGTGACATCTATTATTGGAGGCTCTTACCCTTGTTTAGTTGCTGCTTCCACAATAGCTGGTATAGTGGAAAGGGTTTCCTTAGTTTGTGGAGGATCCATAGAAGGACATTCTTGGGAAATTTATTCTCCAGGGTATACAGTAGCAAGGGGTTTAACACCAAGACCTGAAACAACTCCCACAGTAGCAACTTGGTACGTAACTTTAGCTTGTTTTAAGGACTTTGTAACCTTCTTCATTGTAACTTCTTCTTCTTGTGCATAATTCCTTTTAGTTCTCTTGTAATTTTTTTGTCTCAGCTTTTGAGGATGATCCAACTTGTGAATCCTTCCTTTTCCTTGTGACTCTTCTTTGGGGCTGGTGGAGGCATACGTCGATCCATTTTATGCTTTGATCAATGACCACCACTGAAATCTTATTTATGTCAAAATGTTTTTTCAGCATCCAATTTATGGGCTCCAATTCCTTGGTTGCAATTTGATCTGCCTCATACCAAGGATCAAGGAGAACACCATCATCTAGCAACCCTTCAGGTATATTCTCTTTGATGTTAAAGTCCCTCATTTGAGGAATAGTCAATCTTTCATATCCCTTTTTCCTAACTTCAAATTAATCCTGCAGATTAGCCCATAAGTCTTCGATATGATGATCATGATAGGGAAAAAAAGATGCATATATCTCATTCATCTTCCCCTTCGGGTCAAATTTCTTCCTTTCCTCATAAAATTCCAGGTTGCAGGCCCGAAACTCTGTTGTTGCAGCCTTGGCTGCCACTGTTGATTGACATGAGTAAAATCCTAATTCCATAGGAAAAGAATGACACCCTGCTTTGTGTTTCTCTAAGAACTTAGGATTTACCTTAGCTTCCTGTTAGGAGAATTCCATTAATATCATTTTATCACTACAACATCTTGGCAGCTTGAATGGAGCTTTGTCAAAAACAAATAATCTGATGTAAGTGGTTTTGGGGTACTAAATGAACCAACTCCCTCATACTTCAATAAAATCCATGGCTTCTTTAGTCAGTCTAAAGCCCACATCTCTCTTCAACCGGTTGATAACCACATATAAGAAGGCATCATTTACTCTTTTGAAATGTTTTTCTACCTTCTTAAGTTCCAATTGGTCATAGTATTTCTAGACCCTATTGTCTCCAGCTGCTTCTCCGAGAAACCCTTCTATGTTTAGCCATGGGAATTTTCCCATTCTTGTAGCACAATATATCACATAGGAACTCATGTAAAATGTCTTGGTGTCCTTCACCTTAATGAGTTGATCGTGAATGGAATTGGACACCATTTTTCCCCAGTCTAAATATTGTTTTCCATCAAGCATTATCTAAATAAAGGAGAACATCCAATTCTCAAATGCATGTGAGTATTATTTCCCAAATGCCCTAGAGAATAGTGTAATAACCTCCCCTACTTTGGTAGAGAAGTCAAAAAATTTAGGCTTGGAGGGTAGCTTCTTTATTGACTTTTTTTTCCATTTCCAACCACCTTTTATTTATGTATCTTAAGTTACCCTCCACATCTGCTTCATACTACCGTAATGCCTCTACTTTTGTCATTATTTTGAGGTTAGGATGGGGAGGTAAGTCAAAGAAATATCTTATCATCTTGGGTGTCAAATTAATTATTTTTGTTCCCCAAGGATCAATACACTTCCTCTGTACTGAGTTGTATGTGTCAGCAACAACTAGTATGAACTCCAGACATTGCACTGCTATAGGAAATGAAGCTACGTGTGCTAACCCTGAATTAGCAATTTTATTTTCTCTTAGACTAACATCCTCTACAAAAGTATCAGTAACAAACTGCTCTAGGTCAATATGACCAACCAATGTATCAGTTATCCTCATTACTTTTGAATCAAATTTTGATGGCACAGGATTTCCTTGAAACTTATATTTCATTGTCAGGGGCAACTGTTCTAGCCTCAATCTCTTAGCTTTTTGCCCCTTTTGCACCCCTTGTACCTCTTCGATGCTAGTATCCCCTTCTGATGAAGATATTTAATAAACTTGCAAGCAATGACATCCATTAGACAGAAAGGAGCAATGGAGGGGTTTAGGCATCATATATGTTTCATATTAAAACCTTATGATCTGAAAGAAGTGCTTTCCTACATGATATTTCTATAATTTTTGGAGGTCAGGATCGGGATAACACCTGGAACATGATCATTACAAAACCCTATTACCATATTGTCATACATCGGGATCGGGTTAGAACTAAGCACTTGATGTCTACAAAAGGCCTATCGGAGATCGAGATTGGGATAGCATTCTGCATCAGAACCTTAGATAAAGTGTATTGGAAGTCAGGGTTGGGTCAACACCTGACATAGTAACTCTGTAAATGGAACTAGTTCAATTTTCTCTCTGAAGTTTGATCCCACCTAGGGTTGGCAGTAGGGATCGAGATGTCACTTGAAACTAGATTAACAATTTTAAACAAGATAGGGTTTTGTTCCGATGTCCAATCTCAACCAAAGGTTGGAAGTCAGAGTCAGAACGGTGCCAATAACTAGGACTAAACCTTGGTGCATAATTAAGGTTCCGTTCCAAAACCTGATCCCGCAACATGTGCGATGATCGGGATCAGAACATGATTGAGCATGACAGTGATGAAAAATGATTTTCTAACTTTTATCAACAAACCCTTTAGGATTGGGATTTTTTTTTCAAATTTTAGAACCCTAGTAATAAACTGACCCAATACTATAATAAACATGGTAACTTTGGGGATCAGACACGAGGCAACCTAGGATTCAAACTCAAACTTGTAAAGGTCGATGGTATGAAAACCCTAGACAACTAGGGTTTTAGAAGGAACAAAGAAACCCACGCATAAAAAAATGACACAAAAAACAAAAACAAAAACAACGAAAACCCAAAAGAGGAACAAAAAAAAGGAAGCAAATGGTAAAAGAAAAACAAAGAAACAAGCAAGGAAAAACCAGTGAAAAGAGATGGAACAAACACACAAACAAACAAGTAGGAAAAATGACATGAGCAAGAAAATGAGAAACAAAGAGAAGAAAAACAAAGAAACAAAAACCCACTACCTCAAAAATTGCGACGCCAAAATCCACGACGCCCTACCGAAAATCAACAAACTCCAACCCACACCTCAATCCTTTGCTCCACTCTAGATTGTTTCGTTGAAAACAAAAAGCAATAATGAGCCAAAACTCAAAGAAAGAGGAATATAAACTAGTTCACACGTGTGAACCAACTACCATAAATATAGGGTAGTTCAGGCCTCGGCATCAAGGCAAAAATCATTAATGAGCCATTGCAAAGCACGAAAGGTAGATCAGAAGTCGGGTTTGGGAAGGAACTTGGCACAAGAACCTTCAACGAGTGCAAGGTTCTGACATAGTTCTGAAACCTGAACCTGATAGGAAAAAGACAAGACAAACACGGGAATCGGGACTGTGATTGAACCAGGAATAATACGGTTCTGGTCCGAAACTGATTTTGAAACACACGAGGAAAAACAACAAATCGAAGATCAGGACAAGGATGGAAACTGGAACTAGAACCTTGGAAAGGTTCTAACTGTCGGTTCCATTCTGAAACTTGATTTAAAAAAAAAAAAGATGGTGAACAAACAAAGGTCAAAGTTAGGATCATGATATGAATGAGAACTCACACTTTTTTAAGGTGTAACATGATAGTTCCATTCAAAAACCTGAATCCAACAAAGTAAAACAACACAAGGAAGAAACACGGGGATCAAAATCAGGATGGAACCAAGAACAAAAACCTTGGATCCAAGGTTATAGTTCTGGTTCGAAACCCGACCTTGACAAAACAAAGAAAAAAAAGACCTGGAAGGAAAAAGACAACTCCCAAAGTCAGAACAAAAACACCAAAGGAAAAAACACAAGGGGGGCCCATTTTGACCAAAAAGAAAAATGGGTTGGGCAAGGCATAATAGGTCCTCTTTAGGTTGACAACCCATGACCTATGGCATAGTGCCACATGGCACGCCCGCAAGTAGTGGGTACGCTTCTATTGCAGATAGGGTACTCTACTTGTGCAGAGTACTCTACAATTTTTTAATTTAAAAAATAAAATTTGTAGAAAAAAACTTTAGGAAAAATCTGACTCTTTTTTTTAACCTACGAATTGATTTTTCTACCTTGGACCCAATTTTCTGACTATGACATTGTAGGATTTTCCTGATGATGGGGCCATATGACTATATGGTCGATCATACGACTGAACTAGGATAATTCTTCTCTGAAGCTCTCGGGATGGAGTGCTTGGATTTTCAAGATTTGATAGTCAATCTTGGGGTTTTTGGGCCTTCTGGACATGATGGAAAAGTTAATTTTGACCCAAAATACTCTAAAATTGTAGCTACCTTCTGGATCTGGCAACCACACTTTAGCTTCAAACCCTCATAGATCTGGTCTCATATGTCCAATTTGGATAAAACAAAAGGAAAATTTCACTTTCTCAAGCCTCTTGAATTCAACTGTGAGCTCATATTTGCACCGAAAAGCTCCAATTTGAACCTGTAATACAAAGCCACAAAGAGGAAACCCCCAAATCTGGTATTTCTTTCAAGCTTTTTTGATTCTCCAAGTCATCATTCGATGCAAGAGAAGAGCATACTCAACTTTTCAAGATCCACCAAGATTTGCAACCTAGATATCTCAATAAAGGCTAATAAGAAGCAATCCCACGAGCTCTAATACCATATAAGCATTGGTATAGAATACTATACACCATGCAATATTTGGCTAAAGATTATAGCCACCCAAGATCTAGGAACTTCATGAAAGCACAAGAGAGATCAATATACAATGCTCAAGATTGAAATGGAATTATATCCAATAGAATTGATTTATAAATGGGAACCCCCTAGGTATATAGCCAAGGTGAGACATAGGATTTAATAGGATTATGATAAGTGTCTTAATCCTATGTCATGTGGTAACTTATCATAACTACCTAGGACACATGTGTTAAAATTCAAAAGATAAGATAAGATCAAATGGTAATTAACACATTCTAGAAAGATCCCCTCCTAGGACCTAAGTAAATTTAACATGTAAATAGGACCTACTAATTACTAGATAGATGAAACACCTATTTACACCAACACAAATAGTTCATCCTATGCAACTTTATAGTTAACTCTATTATGATTAAAAAATTGAGTAATTTATGAGTTTCTCATGCAACTATGTTAACTCAAATCAAATTAATTTAAATAATAATTATTACATGTTGTAGACACCTAAAATTGATCACTTTCGTTTGGTCAATTTTTCCCTTGATTTGACCAATTTCATATAATCTATATTAATTAAATAATACCTTATTATTTAACTAATATTCAATTATCTCAACCTTCATCCTAATGTATTTCTTCTAATATCCCTAAATCTTAGCCTAAATTAAATAATTACCTTTAATTATTTACCTTTATCCCATTCATCCATTAAATTGAATATTATTTATGTTATTTAATCTTCAAATACCTTTTCCTCCAAATAGGAATTAAATCTAATTATTTAATTCCTATTTTTCTCTCTCCAAATGTCTCATCCTCCAACTCTCCCACTTGTACTAATCCTAATCCTAATCCTAATCTCCACCTAACCTACCCACTAAGTATTTGCTAAAACTTAATCCATGATTAAGTGGGTCAATTCTCCTCATCACATCAATCACATAGTCTTTGTCCCCTCAAAGGTACAATCTTCCTCTCAAGCCCTCTTCTTGTGCCACTTGGCACAATCTTGTGGCTTGAGAAATCCAAATTCTTCTCAACCCTTGATCTCTATCAAGAAATCCTAGCCCTTCATCCATTTCATCCAAATCTTATATATCCATCACTTAACCATTTTATCAAAAAAATCCCTCATTTTCATTGGAGCGCCATTATGTTGCTGAAATTTCTAGTGAGCACACATCCAATCAACTATTGTGAGTAAATCTACTCAACGAGAGGCTCATTGAGTTGGTTTGAGATTTCTTAGCCTTATTTGAAGTTTTGAAGTTTTCCATTTAGGCCTATCTTTCCTCTAACCCCTGCCTTTTCCACTTTGGCTTTTTGAGTTTTTAGACTTTCTCATCCAAGTTTGCTTTTCGCCTGATCCCCTCACTCTTGATATTTCCCTTCATATATTTTTGAAGTCAAATATGTGGGCATACCTCTAACTTGTTACTTTTGGGTATGAGGTATGACTCATCATTTAATTTGATCTAAAAAAATTGAATGGGTCTCCTTTGGTCAAAGTTTACATAAATGTTGCTCATTGTCATTCCCCATGTTCCCTTTAGCTGGAAAAATTGTCAAAAACCCAAAAGTTGTGTTTGGGTTGTTCTCTAGTCATTTTTATCAATTTGAAGTTTTTTTTTAAGTTTTTTAGTTTTCCACTTAGGCATATCTTTCCTCTAACTCCAACCTTTTCCCCTTTGGATTGTTGAATTTTCAAAATTTCTCATCCAAGTTTGCTTTTCTCCTAATCCCCTCACTCCCCATATTTCCTTACATATATTTTTTCAAGTAAAAGATATGGACATACCTCTAACTTGTTACTTTTGGCATGAGGCATGGTGTACCTCTAGTATCTAATTTTTTACCCTTTTCACTATGTTATTTTTTAGAGTTGCAGTTTTGGTCATCCTTTTCAATATGACATGAGTTATCATTTATCTCTGATTCTTGATTCTCAATATTTCCCTACTTATATTTTTTTGGAGTCAAAGATGTAGTAGTACCTCTAATGCTAATCATAAGGAGGTTAATATTATAAATTATTCATGTAATTGTATGTCTCCATAGCTCCATTTGTAAATATTTGGAGGAATTCTATATTGGGGTTTCTTGTCACATGTGTTGGTATGAATACATAGTAGTGACCAAATGAATGAGAATAACATTCTAATGCATTACAAGCTTTGTAATATTCTTTTTCTTATTACATATATATTTTTTTAATTTTGGAAATGGATTATTAAGTATGTTTAGTTGCTTAATATCATTATTTGTGGTATATGTATTTGCACAACTCATATTCCTTTTGATTTTTTTGTGTTGTATCGCATGGTGTGTTATGACTCTAAAACCCAAAGAATAGGCACTAGTCCTGGTAGTAATTGTTAGGATATGGTGTTATACACCATTGCATAAAATTTTATATTATAATTTTGTAATTAAATAATTATTTAGTTGTGATGCACCTAGGAGGTGTGGATAATCACACTAGGTAATTATTTGGGGACCAATTTATGTTGTATTGTAACATTGTATTATTATTTAATATGTGAGATACATGGGATAATAATTTGATATTGGAGAATACTTAATAAAGTGAAAACTTAGTACCCAATATTAAATGAGGGGTTAGTGGTTTTGTGTTCACATGGTTTTGTGGTACACACTTTTATCTTACCACTTGGTTGTATTTGTGTGAGCTTGAGTCTATAAAAGCAAGCACATGTTTAGTTGTTAAGGTTGGTTGGGTGAGTGGGTTGTCATTATTGAGTCTTTTTGAGGAGTGCATATGTGAAGCATGGCATGGGATGTGTGGATTCATGGTTGGAAACATGGAGGATGCATTGGAGAGGATTTATGCTTCAGAGGTATTCATTGTAATTCTTGTAATGTTTTATTGTTGATTAATAGATGAAGTATGGATACTTTTGGAGGTTGGGTTTTCCTAGGGTATATCTTATGTTATCTTATGGCTTGTCTATTTTGGTCTATGCATTATGGTTACTTGCATGCATGCTTTTCTCTCATGGGGTTATGTAGGAAATGGATTTAGATGATCGGTATGATGCATTATTTCCTAATAGTAATGATACGTCTATATTTAAACTAAAAATATCATTCACCAATAGTTTTATAGGAAGTATTTTGTCTATACCTTATGTTGCATAGACTATTGTCGTTGAACCAAAAGATCGACCTGTTAATGCTCAATACAACTGCCAGAGTAGTTTGTATGTACCTCATGTTGCACAACACAAGGAGACCAAGGGCACACACCTTGAAACAATCCCCCCCAATGCAAGCAAGGGGTTTGAACCCATGACTCAAGCTCTAATACCAATTGTTGCACAGATGGTTGTTGTTGCACCAAAAGGTCAACCTGTTAATTCCTAATACAACCACCAAAGTTAATGAATCCACGGGAGGTGGTTAAGCCATGTCACAAACTTGAGCATTGTTCTGCATAGCACAAGGAGACCAAGGGAACACACATTGCAACACCTCATGGTTCAATATTTTAACTAGAGAAAATATATTCAATGAGCCATAGTTATTCTTAAATTTGGAGAATCTTTTTGTACATAGATACATCTTGCAATTGCACAATGAAGTGTTGGTCAACTTCAAAAGGGCTATTGTGAGTACTAGGTTAATTTTTGGTCTAGTTATAGCCTTTGGGGCCAAGCATATATTGAGTACCAATATAAATCTTGTAGTATATACATCTTTCGTTGTGATTAATCCTATTAAGGAAACCTCTAGGGAAGCCCCTCTTAAATCTAATTGAGCCCAAAGTGGAGAGATTATACACTCTTAATGAATTGGTTCAATGTTTCCCTAAATAGACATAGTTTAGAGGTCACTTGCTCTAAGCTTAACACCCATGCCACTCAAAGAACATGTCTTTAGGAATTTTGAGAACTTAAAAATTTATGCACCAACATTAGTGATTCTCTACAACAAGGTTCTTCATATCTACAAGATCCAATTCTATGAGATGTCTACTTACTAGAAAATTCACATATATTTGTGGACTCTCACCTTTCAGACCGTGATGATACTATTAAGGATGTTTGTCTTCTCTTTGACAATAATTGTATTGAACACATCATCTTCCATTATAGATTACTTATTTTATCTTTGCCATATCATGTTACTCACTTAACACATTTTGATTTACTTTGATCCATGTGTCACACTTCAGTAGTCGCTATTTTCAAATTTTGTATGGCAAAAACATAGTTCAACGTTGACATAAATAAACATGAGTGGCTTCCATATTCATACATCCTAGTTCCTTTCTACATTCCACTTGAGTGGTGATTCAACAATTTGACAACTCAAGGTTTCTATCTTCAACATAAAGGTGCATCATTTGTTACAAAGGAACCTTATTGTTTTCCATGTGACATTAGGCATCACTCTTCCGTCTCTTCATTGTGGAGGCACACATGCACCTTACTTCATGGGGATTTTAATATATACATTTCTAGGGGTTATCTTGTCCCCCTTCACATATGTCTAACTAATTTCGTTTTCCAAAAGGGGAACCCACATTTAATCAATTTTCCTACACTTAGTTACACATCTTGGAAAATTTGTTTCCTAGGTTTAGGATCTAGGACCTAGGACCTATTTTCCCAAGGGCGAATGGGTCCTCCTTAATTCTTGGGATCCATTTTTTAATACTTTTTTGGTGGAATTTTTATGACCTTAATTCAAATTGCAAAGGTTGACTTGTGATGTTTAATTGTCAGGTAATTGAGGAAATACCTATAAATACAAGGTCTTTTTATCAATTCAAATCTAACAAGCAATCTAAGATTTCAAGAGATAAATCCTAAGAGAAAACATTATTGTCAAGAGCATTGGAGAGCAGATTTATTGATCATTTATTGCAGCATTCAAGATCCTATCATGATGTCAAAATTTATGTGTGTTCATGCATGTTTTTGAGCTAACATTGTGATGTAGGTTTCAAGTTTTCAATCATCAAATCAAGTGTCAAATCAAGCATCCAATCAAGCCATTTCATGCAATATATAATCCTTGGAGTGATGTGTTAGACTTCAATCCTCTAAATTCAGCCATTAAAGGATTTGGTGAGTTGCAACAAGCTAGTGTTTATTCATCATTCCTTCCATTTATGGCTTCATTTCATTATCAAGGTTTAATTACCAAACTAGGGTCTGACCAAGGAAAACCCTTATACACCAAAAACAAACATTTTTATCCTCTTTGTTTCTTTGCATATTTGCAAGTGAAGAAGGATTGAAATTGGATCAAAAGTGAAATTTTATAAAGTTTTCAAAGTTATCATCAAAGTCATCAAGATAAAAAAATTCACCTATAGGTTTTATTTCCAACTTTTCGATAGTAAAACTTGGGGGAATCAGAAGCTTAGATCCAACATCAAAGGAATGTAAAAAGAATTTTTAGAGCCTTGTATAGAGACCCATTCACCCCTGGGTGAATGTCTTTCAACAAAGCGTGAAACCCACTTTTGGAGCCGGTTACATACCATGCTAGCCTTCTCAGATCTACTAGTTGATTTTTGTTTTTGATAGTGTTATCATAATACTTCATGTTTCAAGTGATAAATCTCATAGGTTTAATTTTTAAGGAACTTTTATTCTTCTTCAAAAACTATTGTTCAGTCATATTTTACTATTTTTTGTCATAAGAAAGTCAAGGCAACATAGTGTCCAAACCTAGGGTTGACTCGCCTTGAAGGTTGCAAGTCAATTCTAATCATTTATGTCACTATCCATCTTCCTAATGAACATGGAAAAGGTGGTGGACACCCCTTTTGATTTTTGGCATAGGTCCCTCATTTGTAGGTCTTCCTATTTCACCCCCTCTTTTCCCTATGTTTCATTTTGGTGAACCTAACTTTGTACATCTTAAATTCTAATTTGGAGAAATTCAAACCCTAGATCTAGGTTTACATTAGTGTGCTTTGCATTGCATTTAGGGTTTAGTTTTACATGTTTTCATCACTTAAATTCATAAAAAAATAAAAAAAAAGTATTCATCTTTGCATACAACTTGCATTGTAGTTGCATTAAGAGTGTCCTTTAGTCATTTAGATTCAATTTTAGTTCAAAATTGCATTCCAAAATTTTTCACTAATTTCACTTGCATTAAGACACCTAAAACTGGAAAAATTTGTCAAAAAATTCATAATCTGCAACCTGAAACATAAAGTTCAAACATCAAACCACAAACACAAACTTTAATTTTTCCAACCCCTGTACAAAGACTCATTTTCCCTTAGGCGAACCTATCCTTGTACAAGCGCTTTTTTAAATTACTAGGCATCATTTTGTCTTTGTTTGCTTCATTTCATTTTACTGTCATATTTGTGTTTCAATTTCAAAAAACATAAAATTTTGTACTTTCTTGCATTAAGTTCAATTGGTTAAATTAAATGCATTGTTTGAAATCAAAATTGGCATTGAAAAGACATTATTTTCAGGTTCTTTGCACCTTAATTAGTCATCTATCATATCTGAAATCTTGCATTCACATTTGCATTTTAACAACTTCATCATGGATATGTGTTCTGGTAAAATATGGGTGTCCTTGAGATCTTTGGTAGATGTTTCAAGTTGTGTGTTTAGTGATGAACCGAATGAAATTGAGCCTATTCATGAATTTTCACCTCCTAATGAATGTCCCCGTGAGGTGGATATCTTAGGCCAAGATGAAGATAGCATGCAAAAATTCATACAAGATTCCTTACACAACCTTGAGAACAATGCATCCTTCTATCCATCCATGAAATAACCAACACCACCTATAATCCCATCACTTGATATGTTCAACCTTTTACATCTTGACATTGAAGCACAAAGAAAGCCTCAACCATCAATCATGAATGAGCTTGTTAACAAGAAAAATAGTGATATTGTTCTATCTTATGCTCATCGAGTTACTAATACACCCATTAACTTAGAAGAGAGTTATGGTCAAGGATTTAAGATCTTAAACAAAAAAGGATGTGACATAACAAATAAGAATGAAATCCACAAACTATTAGAACAAATACCATTTGAGGATACCAAGGGGTTAGGATACCAAGATCCTCCCCCCTTGCACATATCCTAAGGGAAAAATGTGTTCTCTTTAATAAGATCATTTCAAAAGACCAATTAATACCTCACAAGGACAATAGGGTCACCTTAGATCCTCCACCTCCACCTCAACAAGTTTCCCAATCATGCAAAAGACAAAGGCCTTACAAACTCAAGAAGTTCCAATTTCCTTGTCCTATGTCCAAGAATGAAAAAGCTTTAAACACACTTTTTAATCAAGGACTTAAATTTTATTGCCTCCTATCAAAGAAAATCAAAAAGGAAAAAGTACAAACATGTCTCATTGTCAATATCATAGAACTCTTGGGCATATTACTAATGAGTGTCATGCTTTAAAGAGAATCATTAGAGAATTTGAACCATTTTCATGTCAATATGAGCATATAATCAATTAGCAATTGATCACTTTGCTCCTTGGCATGTGATGGTTGTAGGATCATTGCATGATCATTATTACATGTTTTACATTTAATACAAATCATTTTATATATTGCAAGGAGCACATTATCATCATCTACCCTGGCTCATCCTTGTCCTGCACTTAGTGAGGGCAAGGGGTTAGATAGCCTTGTCCTAGTACAACTCTTGTCATTGTCCCTTTTGCTAATTATCCACCTTTCGCTTATGATAAACAAGATTGGGATGTCGATGACCTACTATAGGTTGACTCACATGTGCCACACTAGTCTTTTCTTTGTTTTCTTTTCATGTCTTGTGTGATTGCATGTGTGTAATGTGACCCCTCATACTGTGTTGATTGGTGTGTCTTTATATGTTTGTGAGCCTACTTTGGATGACCCTTGTCACTTTGTTGGTGCAAGGATACAAAGGAAGTGAATCTGTCATGACATTCTTCTATTTGTATCTACATTCTTCTATATGTCATAGACCTTTATTTTTCATTTGCCTTGTGTTTTCCTTTTGGGGATGACACAAGGCGTGGATACATTTAGGTATCTTCCATGTTGACCCAAAATCCTTTTTTGTTTTCACTCTTTATATGTCATTCTTCCTTTGTGCTCGTTGTTCCATGAGTTATTTGGGGAATGATGACGATTCTGAGCTCGATTATATCACTGTAGCAAAGACATATGCTGACCCCAAATCCATGGATCCCTTATGTGTTATCTTAGTATTGCATATGGCGGGAAACCTCCTTTCATGACGTAGCTCTACTTGGAAACATATGTTTTACATAGGGATTTCCAAATAAAGCTCTCATGTATTGGAATTTATTATGTTCTACTTTAAAGTAATTGCTCATAGCATGATGTTAAGCAATTTCTTTAAAGTGGGGGCATACGCGTCCTTGCTCATTGTTTGCATATTTCTTTCAAAGTGTGGCCTTTTTTTACTTCATGTGATATGTCTTCTTGGTGGTGACATTGGGTTTGATTTCCTTCAAGATCATGACCTTTCCCGGCATATGTTCCTCTTATTGGTAATGCTACGGCTTGCATTCCCTAAGATGCGAATCTTTTATCCTCGACTAGTCCTCTCTTGGTGACATTAAAAGCACAATGTTCCCTAAGGTGTGACCTTTCATGAACTAAGAAAAACCCCTTTGACTATCCTATCCTATTGCATTTAAAACCTTTTCATGGCCACCAAGCATAACACAACTTGCTTTCCAGTGGTGCCTTTTGTTTTTCATGAGTATCTAGCATAATGCATCTTGCTAGCCTTGTGGAACCTTTGACCATTTTTTTGGCACCTTATCAAAGTTATCAGGAGCTACAACTTTTGATATTGTTGATGTATGGGAGCCTGTAGACCTGGCATAACTTTCCCATTAGCCACCTTTTCGTGGGTACATACCGACCTGGTGTGTGTTTCTCACTTTCTTGGGGCTCACCTAGTGGACATTGAATTTCACTAGCCCTTGTGAGTGTATTTTGTTTGCATAGTGGACAATGGGTTTTCACTTGTGAAAGTTTTTTTATGGACAACAGTGGAACCACAGCTAGTCCATCTTTTATTTTCTTTCTTTCTGCATTAATTTTGACATTGCATGATTGTGCATCTTGTGTTGCTTTTGCAAGCATATGTGCCTTTGTGCTTATGTTGCTTTTCCATGGGATCTTGATCTTGGGGGCTTGGACACCTCCTTGATCTTTGTCATCCTATCCCATTGACATTTGTGCACTTGGACCACTCTTGACTTATTTGTCTACTTAAGTGTGATTTTGAGTGCAAGCTCATACTCTCACTAAAGTGGGGGCTAAATGTAGTGTAGAAAAATGTATACCTTTACATTTTCACACTATGTTTGCATCCCCTTAATTAAGCCTTTGATTGGCCCAATTATGCATTTACAAACCTAATTAGTTTCATTTTTTGAAAGGGGAACCCACATTTAATCAATTCCTACACTTAATACACATCTTGGAAAATGTGTGTCCTAGGTTCAGGGCCTAGGACCCATTTTCCCAAGGGTGAATGGATCCTCCTTAAGTATCGAGATCCATTTTTTAATATGTTTTTGGCAGAATTTTTATGATCTTAATTCAAATTGCAAAGGTTGGCTTGTGATGTTTAATTGTCGAGTAATTAAGGAATACCTATAAATACAAGGTATTTTTATCAATTCAAATCTAACAAGAAATCTAATATTTCAAGAGATAAATCCTAAGAGAAAACAATATTGTCAAGAGCACTGGAGAGTAGATTTATCAGTCATTTATTGCAGCATTCAAGATCCTATCATGATGTCAAGATTTATGTGTGTTCATGCATGTTTTTGAGCTAACATTGTGATGTAGGTTTCAAGTTTTCAAGCATCAAATCAAGTGTCAAATCAAGCATCCAATCAAGCCATTTCATGCAAGATCTAATCCTTGGAGTGATGTGTTAGACTTTAGTCCTCTAAGGTCAACCATTAAAGGGTTTGGTGAGTTGCAACAACTAGTATTCATTCATCATTCCTCCCATTTATGATTTCATTTCATTATCAAGGTTTAATTACCAAACTATGGTTTGACCAAGGAAAACCCTTATACACCAAAAACAAACATTTTTATCCTCTTTGTGTGTTTGTAGATTTGAAGATGAATAAGGATTGAAATTGGATCAAAAGTGCAATTTTACAAAGTTGTCATCAAAGTTGTCAAGATACGAAAACTCACCTACAAATTTTATTTTCGGCTTTCCGACAGTCAAACTTAGTGAAATTGAAAGCTTAGATCCAACATTAGAGGACTTAAAAAAGAATTTTTAGAGCCCTATACATAGACCCATTAGCCCCTAGGAAAATATGTACTTTAATAAATCCTGAAACCCACTTTTGGAGCTGGGTACATACCATCCTAACCTTCTCAGATTTTCTAGTTGATTGTTGTTTTTGATAGTGTTATCATAATAATTCATGTTTCAAGTGATAGATCTCATAGGTTTAATTGATAAGGAACTTTTATTCATCTCCCAAAACCATTGTTCAGTCATATTTTACTATTTTCTATCATAAGGAAGTCAAGGTAGCATAGTGTCCAAACCTAGGGTTGACTCACCTTGAAGGTTGCAAGTCAATTCTAATCATTTATGACATTATCTCTCTTCCTAATGAACATTGGGAAAGTGGATTTGTGATTAGGTGGACACCCTTTTTGCTTTTTGGCATAGGTCTCTCATTTCTAGGTCTTCCTATTTCACCCCCTCTTTTCCCTACATTTCAATGTCAAATATGATGGAGTTTTTTCTTACGTGTTTTCTCTTATTCTACTTTTGGGAGGTATGCTTTTTTTTTTTTTTACTTTGGGGTTATTTTATATTGTACATGGATACCTAACATGGGATTGTTGTAAATACTCATTTCTTCTTACCTTTGTTGCCCTTGGGAAGGTGTTAGTGTAATATTTTATACACCTTCAATATATTTTATCTTAAGTGTGATATTGCACTATTTATTAAGTTTACTAAGGTAAAAAAAAAATTAAGTATGATAAGATAACGAGTTGCACAATTTCTCCTTCTTTCTTAAGATTCTATTTATTTTCTTATCATCACATCTTTGAAAACTTGCTTAAATCAATCCTTTATTTTTTATTTTTTTGTCTCCTCATCATCATGGATTTGGAATATTTGAGATTGTATATTGTGACTCTTTTCTTCTATTTATTGATATCAAAGATGCTATTTTTATTTTTTGCACTTCTTTCTCAAAAAAATAATTCTTTTGATTTTGAACTTCGACTTTGGAAGACCATAACTTGGTCATTTGGACTTGAAATCAAGTATATATATTTTTTAATTTGGGGTAGAATATCATATTTTTCACAATGGTGTAAATGATTTCTTGATTCGATGCTTTTAGTCTTAAAATTTTTAGTTTTTCAAATATTTTGCTACTTAGCCACACTTTTTGCAACTTCAAATATGAACTCATTTTTAGGTTTTTTTTAAGTTGATATTTTTCAAGTTCTACACAATGGTATAATTTTTGAGTTCCTATTTTGTGAGTGCTTCAACATTTGGCCTCTTTTGAGCCTTGTAAAACTTGATTAAATATGAAAGTTTACATTGTAATCACATTGTTCATAAAGTGTCAAACATTGTCTTGCTAGTGGGTCATATTAGAAACTATGTTAAAACAATTTGGGGGATTGTTAATGCTTGTATACTCAACTTATAAAGTGTCAATTTCATGTGCTAGACTTGGGGAGCATATATACAAGAATATTTTAATTGCAAACTAATATAAAGTTCTATTTAGGAGGTTTTCATCTGGATTTTAGTATTAAATTTGACCATTATGTTATTAAGCTAAATTCAAAGAGTTATTTGTCCTAAAAACAAGGAATATAAAACCACTACATTTTGCAGGATATATTAGTTTGTCTCCTTGGACTTGTTTTTGAGTCGAGTGATTATGAACAAAGGTATGCAAGGTTTAACAATACTCACATAGTTTATGGACTAATAGGTCTCACTATTTCTATAAGGATATTTTGTATCAACTTGAGTACATTGAGTGCCTTTTCATTGCTTGCACGTTCATCTAGTTGTTGCATAGAGACTTTGATTCTTCAGCTAAGAGTGATGCTTCCTTAAAGAAGCTTTCACATATGAATGATATTGTTACTAATCCTTCTCCTCTTCCTAATACCCCATTTGTAGTTGAGGAAATCCCTCCTTTACCTCTTGCTACTTTATAGTTTAGAGTTTTTTCTTTGAGTGTTTTGAGTAATTCTCTGAAGCAAGGTTCATGTCTACAAGATCCAATTCATTGGGAGGTCTACTTACCAAAAAATTCACATCTATTTGTGAACACTCACCTTTCAAATATTAATTTCAACATTGAAGATCATTTTACTTCTCTTTGGTGACAAATTCTATCAATTTGTATCATCTTCTATTTTGGATTCACTTGTTCTATCTTTGCAACATTATGCTATTCACTTGACACAACCTAATTCACATTGGTCTAAGTCTCACACTTCATTGGTTTTTGTTCTTGAATCTTGTATGACACAATTGTAGTTCAACATTGGCATCAAGAGACATAAGCAATTTTTAGATCCATATATTTTGATTTGTTTCTATTTTCCACTTGAGTGGGAATTCAATAATTTGATAGCTTGTTTTTTTTCTTTCAAAAGAAGTATGCATCATCTATTGCAGAGGAACCTACTACACCATTCACCATATGACCTTTTGCATTACTCTTTTCTCTCTTCTTTGTGGAGGCACACATGCCTCTTATCTTGTAGAGATTTCATGACTCACTTTTGTGGGGGCTATCTTGTCCACTTTCACATACCTCAATTAGGATGAGGTTTTGTCCTACAAGTTTTCTCCTATTCTACTTCTAGGGGTAGACTCTCTTTGTGCTTTAGGTTTATTTTAAATTGTACATGGATGCCTAAATGTCTTGTCATATCGATACCATTTTTTCTTACTTTAGTTGCACTTTAAGAAGGGTGTTAGTGTAAAAATTTACTCACCTTAGATATGTTTTATGGTAAGTGTGATATTGCATTGGTTTATTAAGTTTAGTTAGGTAAAAAAATACTTAGGTATGATAGGATAATTAGTTGCATACGCTAACCTTCTTTCATGGGATTCTGCTTTTTCCTTATCCTTGCAATTTTGAAAACTTGGATAAGAAACTCTTTATTTCTTGGTTTTCTACCTCTTCCCATCCTCATTGAATTTGAAATATTGAGGCTATATATTGTTTCTCTTTCATTCCATTTAATATAAAAGACACTACTATGAGATTTACATTTTCTCTCTTATGAAACTTACTCTATTATGCTATTTTGATTTCATTATTATCTATATTTTACAACTTCATAAATCCTATTTTTTTACATTAATATTTGTTTTAGAGATTCTAACAATACTTCTAAGTATTCAATTTGTTATCGTGGTGATATTTCAAAGGACTAACACTTATTGGGTAGATGATCTTGATAATAGAAGATCTACTTGTGGATATGTTTTTAACTTGTTCCATAGTGCAATTAGTTGGATGAGCAAGTGACAATAAGACAAAGTATATAGCAACTACTTATGCTTATGAGGTCATTTATTTGGCTTCAAAGACTATGTTCAAATGTGAAGCTAAATCAATGCGTTATTACAATTTAGAGTGATAATTAGAGTGTCATTTATGACTTTCATGTGAGGACAAAGAATATTGTTGTCCAATACCATTTTTGTTCATAACATAGTAGAGGATTGTAAAGTAATGTTGGAGAAAGTTGATAATTTGCGTAATGTTTTAGATGCATTAACAAAGTGAGTATAGAATTTAGACGGTGTTATGGATCTATTAAAATCTTGGCCCCTAATGAATAATTAGTAGTGTTCATGTTCCCATTTTACTCTTGCAAGGTACGTAACAAGTGAGAGAATGTTAGGATAGGTGTCATATAACTTGCAATTTTAATGTTTATTATTTGAGCCTTATGAAAGGGGTTTCCCACTTGTTTGACTTGGTCATTATGCCATGTGTAAGTGTAAAATAATATTTTGTCATGAAATGTGTAAGAGCATCTACAACAAAAATAATTGTGTAAGAATTTATCACGCATAATAACATATAAGAGATAGTTACTATTATATTTGTGAATAATACCAGAGACATGATCAAATAATGAACAAACACCTTCTACTCAAAAGCTTTGCAAAACAATGATTTGCTATTCCTCAAAAAGAAAATACTTACAAAATGAATAATACAAAAGAGAATGAATGCTTTATAAGAGCAACCCTAATGATAAAGGGATTAGATCATGACAAGTGTCAACATCTTGTGTGATGAGACAGATTGATCTAATATTAGCTTTTTAGTTAACATCAATAAAGCATTGAGTTAACTACTAAAACAAACCTAAGTTTAGCTTAAGTGTATGAGAATTAGAATAATAATTAATTAAAGATTAAATAATTATTCTCTAATACATGATAACTCTAAGAGTTATATTTAGTGATAAAATATTTTATGACACATTATAAGACGTTTTTGAATGGAAATCGCACAGTCAAAACTGTAAGAACTTATGAAAAGCAACAATAGGATCAAGAGACCAAAGATAGCACAAAAGAGAGAGAATATGATAATTGTATTCTCAATATGCATGAAGATGTTCAATCACAAGTATGTCAAGACTTGCTTATAAAGGCAAGCTAGGACACAAGGAAGGGCCATGAATGAGACAAGTCACATTCATGTGCAAGGGTAAGTAGAAAGAAATAATAAATAATTCTATGAAAGGTGGATCACCCACCTAAAGTGGAATTATCATGCCACGATAAGTGGAGATAAAAAAGTGATAACTAGATCACACCACAAAGAGTGGAATTTTTCCTATACACACTTCCCTAAGTCTCCCAATCACATCTCTCAATGTATGCACAAACCTAGGTGCTAGATGCAAATAACTAGGTGTCACAAGTGAAAACTACAATGATATGCATTCCTTAAGTAAGCTTAAGTAAAGTGTAATAAGTAAAATACTTATTTACACCAACACCCCCCTTAAGTACAACTGGGGGAATGAAGACTCAAGCTAACCATGCAAGATGGGTCCTGACAACTGGGTCATGTTAGGTACCCATGTACAAATGCAATGCAATCTCTCACAAGCGAGGAAAGGGAGAGAACTTCATGGGAAAAACTCCCCCTCAAAAGAGAGAAGAAAACAAATAAATGTACAAATGGAGAAGGAAAAAACCCCAAGATGAGGAAAAGTCCCCCCCATGAAAGAGAATGGAGAAGTCAAGTGACTCCCCCTGACACATCCCTCACCCCCAAGAGAGTTTGCAATTGATGGTACTTACTCTTAGTAAAGGGTTTGGTAAATATGTCGACAACTTGCTTTGCTGTCAAACAATAGCACAAGTCAATGACTTGATCCTGAATCAACTTCTTGATGAAGTGCATATGAATCTTAATGTGTTGGGTCCTTTGATGCTGGACCAGATTCTTGGAGATCGCAATAGCACTCTGATTATCGCAGCGAATGACTATCAAGCGTGGAATAGAAAAACCAAACTCAGAAAGAATGTGTTGAAGCCAAATGGCCTCAGTGGTGGCAGTAACAACCCCCTATACTCAGCCTCTGTTGATGAAAGAGCAATGGCATGTTGCTTCTTGCTCTACCATGAAACAGGTCCTCACCCAAGATGGAAGCTATAGCCGTAGGTGGACTTGCGATCATTAGAATCACCAGCCCAATCTACGTCAGTATATTCTACTAAGTCAAGCTGTGCACCTGCTGCATAATGAATCCCATGTTGATGAGTACCCTGGATGTAGTGTAAGATGTGTTTGGTGGCTTTCCAATGAAGCTCATGTGGTTCCTACATAAAGCGGGAGACCATGCCAACTGCATAAGAGATGTCAGGGCGTGTACGAGTCAAATAGATGAGACTTCCAACAAGCTTACGATACAAAGTGACATCAACAAGTGGAGTGGAGTACTTAGCCTCAAGCTTGACTCTTGAAAGAAAGGGAGTCGGAGTGGGCTTACAATCAGTCATGCATAATCGTGAAAGAAGATCAAGAGCATACTTGGGCTGTGACAATATAATCCCAAATGAAGATTGTTGAATCTCAATGCCAAGAAAGTAGTGAAGAAGGCCCAAGTCGGTCATGGAAAATCTATCTTGCAAAGCAGTTGACACTACCAATGATGGATGAGGTGCTCCCTGTGATGATCAAGTCATCAACATAGAGCACAAGTATCAAATGTGCATCATCCTGCCTCAAGATGTAGAAATTCTGATTTGAATGACACCTGGTGAATCCTGTGGAGAGAAGGAAGGAATCCATCTTGGCATACCAAGCCCGAGGGGCTTGCTTGAGGCCATAGAGGGACTTCCTCAACCTACAAACCAATGAAGTATCCTGGATGAAACCTTGTGGCTGCTCCATATAGATCTCCTCATCAAGATCCCCATGTAGAAAAGCACTCTTAACATCCATCTGATGTACTGCCCAACCATGTGAAGTGGCAATGGCAAGTGTCAGGCAAATGGAAGTCATCTTTGCAATAGGTGCAAAGGTCTCAGTGTAGTCAACTCCTGCAACCTGTGAGAAACCCTTTGCAACAAGTTGTGCCTTATACTTATCAACACTCCCATTTGTTGCATATTTGGTCCCAAGTGTTGTTCCTTATCAAGGAACTATACTCTTCCTCCATAGCTACATCCCATTCAGGAACCCCGAAGGCTTCCTTAAAGGATTGTTGATCTGAAGCTGACACAATGAGAGCATGTGGAAGAGGCTCATGCTCATGTTGTGACCTAGTCCTTCGAGTATCCAAAGGATCCCCAACAAGCGGACCTGCTGCCTCAAGAGTTTGATGAGCC
The DNA here is from genome assembly GCA_007258455.2 of Sequoia sempervirens. Classification (NCBI taxonomy): domain Eukaryota; kingdom Viridiplantae; phylum Streptophyta; class Pinopsida; order Cupressales; family Cupressaceae; genus Sequoia; species Sequoia sempervirens. The sequence goes on from VDFB02086081.1 coordinate 308,730,587, forward strand.
CAATGAGGTCTAGTAGGGGTAGAAGGGCGAGGCTCCTCAACTGGAAGGGGACCCTACAAAGGTGTAACCTTGTGAGTTGGTGAGGAAGGAGAGTCATCATCATCTGAATCGCTATCATCGCTATCAAATGTGGAGGAAGGAGGAGGAGATGAAGAGTCAAAGCTAGGTGAGCTTTCCTCAACATGTACACTCCTCTCAAAGAAAATCTCATGAGTCTTAGGATCCATCAGTCTATATGCCTTTACACCATCTACATATCCTACAAAGATACAAGGCCTGCTCTGTGGCTCCAATGCCTTGCGTTTCTGCGAAGGAATACAAGCCCATGTTGGACTCCCAAACACTCTGAAGTGTTTCACAAAAGGTTTCCTAGCAAACCAAGCTTCAAATGGAGTGATACCCTTCAAAGCTTTATGAGGAACCCGATTCTGGATGTAGGTGGCACAACTGATTGCTTCTGCCCAAAAAGTTGGACCAAGAGACCTGGCATGTATCATGCAACTTGCCATTTCCTTGAGGGTTCTGTTTTTCCTTTCTGCCACACCATTCTGTTGGGGTGTGTAGGCAACAAAATGTTGTAAGTCAATTCCCTCAAGTGTGCAAAATTCCTCAAGTCTATTGTTCACATACTCTCTGCCATTGTCTGTACAAGGATCTTGAATTGCTTCCCAGATTGCTTCTCAACATGTGCTTTGAAGTTGAGAAACTTGTCAAATACTTCACTTTTGTGACAAAGGAAGTAGACCCAAGTGTATCGTGAAAAATCATCAATGAGAGTGAGGACATAACGAGCTTTGCCAAAGGATGGCATTGGAAATGGGCCTGCTACATCACTGTGAACAAGCTAAGAAGATCCAAGGCTCTCCAAGAGTTCCCTCTATCAAACTTCTCTTCAGGATGCTTGCCCATGGAACATCCTGAACATACACCCTCAGAAATACTAAGTTGAGGAAGCCCTTTGACCATGTCCTTGGTGTGAAGCTATTGTAGATAGCGGTAGTTGAGATGACCAAACTGCTCATGCCATATCTTACTCTGTGGATTTGAATGAGTAATCAATGTTGTAGAAGGAGCATGAGGTACCCAATGGGAGAATGAGGAAAGCCTTGCATTGTGATTAGCTTGACCCATTGCAACCAAAGCATCATTTGCAAGTTCCTTTACCACAACTATGTCAGGTTTGAATTCAACTTCCTTACCATCTCCATAATGTGTGATTTGGTAGATGGAGAGAAGATTGGTACTCAATTTTGGAACATAGAGCATATCCTCAAATGTCCCATCACCCATCTCAACTGCACCTTTCCCCTCAACTTCCACTTGTGTATTATCACCAATGAAGATGTGAGGCACTGAAGAGGACTCCAAGGAGGAAAATTTCCCCTTTGAAGAACACATACGTTGAGTAGCCCCTAAATCAAGAATCCACTGTTGTGATGAACTTGTTGTTGCCATGAAAGCTTTCCTTGTTCCCTTAGACTGAGATGGAGTAGAAGTGGAAGGAGATGAGTCCTTATAGGCATTAGGCAAATTGATGTTGTTCTTTTTGATGATGTTGGTCAACTCATCAATTTGCTTGGCATGACAATGATGATCCTCATGTCCAATCTTTTTACAATATGCACAAGTTGGTTTCTCCTTCTTGCTTGAGTTGTTCTTCTTTGAAGAAGATGATGATGAGCCTTGTTGTAGAGGAGTGGATTGTTTGTTCTCTCCTTGTGGCTTTGGTGAAGATTGCTTTTGGCCTTTCCCTTTTCCTTACTTGTTTCCATGATTGACCACCAATGCTTTTGAAGTTGAAGACTTGAGAATGCCCATTTTCATCAACTTATTTTGCTCAAGAATCAAAAGATCAGTGAGAGCCTCAAAAGATGGTGATGTGAAGTTGCTAATTGTCAATCGTTGAGTCTGAAAACTTGAAACAAAGGTTGCATACTCGGCTGGAAGCTTGTCCAAATTGATCATCCTCTTTCTCAATACCACAATCCTTTAGTTGTGCTCTTAGCTCATTTTCCTTAGTGACATAATCTTGAATGGTGTCAAAATTCTTGGGATCAAGGCTTAGGAGATCATTTTCAAGCTTGTATCCCTTAACCTTATCAACCTTGTCATACAAAGTAGTAAGCTTATCCCAAGCTTCCTTGGTTGTAGTACATTCATCAACATGGAAAATGAGATCATCTGAAATGAACTTTCTAAGTGTACCCAACACCATAGAAGTTTTAGTGAGCCAATCCATATATGCAGTTGGATCTGCCTTAGGATCCGTAGGTGTAGTTATGGTTCCATCAATATAGTAAATTAAACATTTTCCATTAGTTTACTCCATGCACGTACTTTCCATGTAACATAATTATGTGCAGTTAAGAGTGGAACTTTTGATGAACCCATGATGGAATGCAAGAGCATGAAATAGAAAATAGGCACAATCACACGAGAGACACCCCCCCAAATTCAATCAATCAAAGTACTCCCTCCCCCCCCAAAAAAAGATGATTTTGACACTTTATAATTTAGTGCATGTACAATAGGCCACTTGCAACTTGGCTAAATGGAATTATGATTTCTGATTTATAGCTTGCCACAAATAGGCTAAGAATAGACTAGAACAATGAAGCAAAGACCTAAATTGAGATCTATACAATACAAGTGCCAAATAGGCCAAAAAAGACCATATGCTGAAAGTACAAAATCCACTCAAGATCACTTCAAACTGATTACAGATTCAAGAAGTAGACAAAAATTCATAGACTTTCAAAACAATCAGCACCTGAAAAGGAGTTCGTATGTGCCTGTACGGAGCCTCAGAAGTTGCAGAAATGAGTATTGAATAGGTACAAAAACTAAAAATTATGGAAAATATGTCCACCAAAATCAGAAACCAACCACACGGATATGAAGTACACAAAAAATTAGCCCAAATAAAAAAAAAGCTCATAAAAAGGAGTTAAAATGAGCAAGTTATGGGCATTTGAAAATTGACTGTAAATTTAAAACGCTCAACCGTGAGGGGGCGGGAAATTTCTTTAAGCTTGTTGACGTCACGTTGACGCGGAGCTGACATCAGCATATCATGCGATTAAAATTGATGTTCTCCCGCCTGTCGTAGGAAAATGTGCTCATGGACCTAAATTTGATGTTGAAATGGTCGTTGCTGGCTTAGGTGGGTACAAAGGAATATGTTGGGAATCTTCCAAGATTATGCAGAATCTTCCTTTTCGCCGGTTTTGCCACCTGGATTTCTTTTCATTCGCCGGTTTTCCTAACTGTGGCCGTCGATTTATATTTTGGTTGTCGAATTTAAAAGGTCGCGGGATTTTGAAAGACAATGGCCGTTTCAGACTTTGACCCCCTGTATTTTGTGGAGGAACAACGGAGGCCAAGCCACAGGCCATGTGGCATCATGTAGGCACTCTCGTAGGTATAGGTGTACCCTGCTGCGTAGGTACAGGCGTACCTTGTTGCGCAGGTCTGCCTACGCAGTACCTACGTAGTAGGTAGGCAGAAAAAAATTCTTTTTTTTTACAAACCAAAAAACTACGAAATATATTTAATTTTAAATTTTTTGATTTATAAAAAATAAAAAAACCCCCAATACAAATTTTTGAAATAATTGCCCAATTGGGAACTTTTTTTTAACAAAGCCCCATATATATATATATTGAAAAATATTTTGTAGAAAATAAATAATTTTTTTTTCAGAAAATATTAAGAAAAACTGGAAATTCTAGAACTATAGAAATTTTCAAAAAATTGAAAAAATACCCAAATAGGCGATTTTTCCGATCTAGAGCTCTCAGTGTCGGATTTTGACGAAACAAAAGGCTATCCTAACTGGAAAAAGGTCTTCTAAATCTAAATTTGAGGTCAGATATGGTCTAGGATGCACCAAAATGTCGTTGCTCCTCAGATTTGCCTCTTGACCACCTTCACACGAACTAAGATCTCCCAACAATGGCTATGCAAAGGACCTCCAATTGCTCTGATACCATGTGAACTTATGAAAAACAACAATAGGATAAAGAGACCAAAGATAGCACAAAAGAGAGAGAATATGATAATTGTATTCTCAATATGCATGAAGATGTTCAATCACAAGTATGTACAAGACTTGCTTATAAAGGCAAGCTAGGACACAAGGAAGGGCCATGAATGAGACAAGTCACATTCATGTGCAAGGGTAGGTAGAAATAAATAATAAATAATTCTATGAAAGGTGGATCACCCACCTAAAGTGGAATTATCATGCCACGATAAGTGGAGATAAAAAAGTGATAACTAGATCACACCACAAAGAGTGGAATTTCTCCTATACACACTTCCCTAAGTGTCCCAATCACATCTCTCAATGTATGCACAAACCTAGATCCTAGATGCAAATCACTAGGTGTCACAAGTGCAAACTACAATTATATGCATTCCCTAAGTAAGCTTAAGTAAAGTGTAATAAGTAAAATACTTATTTACACCAAAAACAAAACACCCGATTTGGGGAGTTAGATATAACAACATATAAGTATTATAGAATATTCTATTTGTGATTTATCACTTGTGGTTCAATGTATTGGATCTTTCGTATATTGGATGCTTGATGGGAGTTATACATTTAATTTGTACATACCATGATAATATAAGAAATTCTCTAGATCTAATGTTGATGATATTCTTGTTAGGGCATCTCTAGATATTGTATTGTAATTTTTGTTGTTGATAATACAATTGATTTGTACTTTAAAGTAACGTTTTACCCTCAAGATTTTTTCCCCTATAATCACCGGATTATGAGCAAATTGTTTGTGTTTCTTTACTTGTAAATGGTCAATTGAATTGTTTTTTCACATCTCTTTTAAATTATTATAAGAAAACATTCACACCTATGCTTCATTTCACCTTGGTCTACCCATATTTAAAAGTTAACTATTGGACCATTATTTTCTACCTTTATTGAATTCTCTCAACACTATAGTTCATACCTTTAAACATTCACACATGGCTAAATGTGTGGTGGTAATGCAACAACTTAAGTAGTCTCCAAGCCTCCCACAAAAGTACGAGTGTTCTTATTCTACCATACTTGTTCTACACGTAGTTGGACCACTATTACAACTAAGAATGGTGGCACAATTGTTTTTTCCAAACAACCATTTTTTAAGGTAAAACAATCAATTAGTGGTAGAATTCACCGTCAGCAATTCACCATGGGAAGATTCACCATCAAGTAAAATTCACCACCAACAATTCATCACGGCGGAAAATTATCCGCATTAATATTTTTTAATATATATTTGAAAAACTTTGATTTTATTAAAAATATTATTCCGCCACGGTGAATTTTACTTGGCATTGAATTTTCTGTTGGTAAATTGCTAGCGGTGAATTTGTTGTATGCCGTAGAAAATGAGCATAGCTTAGACACTCGTACATCTAAGCTTTCGAATCTTGTACATAAATATAATAAATCCTTGTATATTATATAAATATAATAATGCCTTGTGTGTTTAGTTCTCATTGCAATGTGTAATTATTTTAGTCATCTTTCATTAGCTTTCTATACTACATATAATTCTCACACTCATTCATAAATACACTTCTGCCATAGTGTATCTATCCTTTTAGCTCCATCAAGGCCCCAAGTCAACTTAGCTGAATAGTGTTTTGTGTATTGATGAAATATTCAAAAGGGTACTAACATGTTTTAGGGTTACTAACATGTTTTGGGGTACATATTAGAAGATGCAAGCATACTACTCTTCCATTATAGAGGTAAAGAGTTGAAATCAACTTTAATTTAAAGTCGTTCAAATAAAGACAATGCAAGCGTATTACTCTTCCATTAGGAAAGTAAGAGTTTAAATCAACTTAAATTTGACCCATTAAAAAGTCGTTCAAATAAGATGGGAGTTTCTAACGAGCATGTTAGCAATAAAACCATGTAATTAATGGATCGCAAAGGTCGAGAATTATAATGATAATAGAATGTTAGAAACACACACCTGTGTATATTTTTCCACAAAATTATTCCAATTCCCCATAGAAAGTTGTTAGTTTATCTAGTGGGTTTCACTACGAGACTAAAAACTATGTGTAATGTTTTTGGTGATTTTGAAATAACACCCAATGCCATTGGCATTGTGGAAGATAGTACACAACCAATATGAAAACACATCGCGATGCCCTAGCAGAACAAAGCTGCCTCTATTCAGGAGACAACTGTAATAAATATGCAGCTTGCAGCAGTATGTAAATCTTGCCACTTAGTCCCCATGCAGCTGCTTGGCTTATTTTGGCTAGCAGTCACTGCTCAAATTTTTTAGGAATAATTTGTGGGGCTGGTGGCCCCATGAATTTTAATTTACTTCTTATTTTTAAGCAGTCATCTAAAAAAATTGTAATTATTATTTATTTTCATGTATGAATGAAAAATTGGAGAGAAATAAAAAAGAGGGAAATAAATTTATGGAGCCACCTCACAGCTTTTTAATATGCAGCCACTGCTTATTTCCAGCCCCCATTTTTTTTCCACAGCTTATTTCCAATTCCTAAACAATAGCTGCTCCACTAAAATAGGTAAGATTCTAAATTATCCTTTTCCCAGAGTTTTAAATTTGCATGGGAACACTCTTGCTGCTTATATATAAGCAGAAAATGCACTTAAGCAGCTGCATGGGGACAGGGGGTTAGTCCTTCCATTTAAGCCACAATCTGATTTGTAACTATACATCCATTTGCGGTATAATCGTTGAACCACAACCACCAAAGTGGCCAAATTCCAGAGCAAATCTTTAGGTCAATCTGCAAGGAGTCCCTAAGAATAATTAATGACATCAAGTTCCCACTTCCCACTATTCTCGTTGAAATGATAATTATGCCCTGCATTTTACATTTGCAGACAGATAGGAACACATGGCAGGATAGTGGACTACAGATTACATTCAACCTCCACATGAACTAAAAATTTCCATTTATTGTCTTCGTTTTCTTGAAATTCATCTGTGTGGCTCATCTCGTTTAAGGTGAGTAGGCATAGCTTACCGGAGTACAAAATTAAGAATATGTGGATGAATGGTTCAGATTCACAATAGCCTTCAAACAAAGCTTTTTCCTAAGAGCGAACGTACAAAAGACAGAGATACAGGTGAGTTGCATGCCCTCAAAAACATACAGAAAACAAATCAGGGCAAGCAATCATAAACTATAATTGATTGCAGACCAAAAAAATCTAACTTATTCCATCCCTTTAATCTTGCTTTCAACGCAAGATTAGGAATAATTCAAACAGCGGCTAACAACATGGGGGAATGCAAATTCGTATTTATTTGAAGAATCAATAGCCGGGACATTTTCTTTATAGGTGCAATGCACCTACTTGTAGCAAGGCCACAGTCTATCGGACACAATATCAGCTAAACCAATATTTAAAATGGATTTTTCAGTGGAAAAATAGAACATTGAAAGTTTTTTAAACCTCAGAATAGCATTTGCCATCTTGAGGAAAACTGCTGGGAAAAAGTGAACCTAATCTAAAGCCAGATTCTTTCAGAAACAAATGGTTAAAACCAACTTTGCAAAACTACCACAATATCTCTTACGATAGTCATTGTGGGCAGAACAATTGACCAGGGAGGTGTTTGGCATTTGCATAAAAGCACCAGCTTTCAGCAGTATGTAAATCTTGCCACTTTAATCCTTCCCTTTAGATCAATCTGATTTGTAACTATACATCCATTTTCGGTATAATCAAAGAACCACAACTACCCAAAGGCCCAATTTGAAGAGTGAATCTTTAGGTCAGTCTGCAAGGAGTTACTATGAATAACTTTCTCAGTAGAATCAACCATTTCCCACCATTCTCTTTGAAATGCTAATTATTCTCTGCATTTTACATTTGCAGACTAATAGAAACACATGGCAGGATAGTGGACTACAGATTACATTAAACCCCCACATGAACTAGAAATTTCCATCTATTGTCTTCGTTTTCTTGAAATTCATCTGTATGGCTCATCTAAAGTCATTCTTTTGATACAAGTAATAAACAAGCAGACTGACAAAATCCATTTCGAAAATCTGTAATATGGCTAAATCTCCAATGTACGAAGCACTTCAACTATTAATCTATATTAATAAATGTGCTAGCACAGTTGATAGGTGAAATCCTTTCAACATCAAAAGAACTCCACATTACTAGCACTCCAACCTATAGATAAGCCACTTTTGTAATACCATATAAATAAACTGTTAATTTTTTTATAAGCAAACAGAAAGACCAAAAATGTGTGCCATTGCTAGTCCCTTAACATAATGACAGTTGTCACTGCATTTTGTCATGGTAAAAAAATGTACACCAACCTGTTTTCAAACCCCTGTTGCCAGAAATGTGTAGCATTGCTAGTCCCTAAACATAATGACAATCGTCACCAATTCTTGTTAAAGGCAAAACAAAGTACCCTGGCCAGTTGTCAAACGCATGTTGCCAGAATTTGATGCCTCTCTGAAACATGTAAACAACTAAGAGAAACAAATACTAATATCAAGTTACACTTTTTAGATACCTATGAAAGCATGCCATGAGCTTCAATAATGTTATTGCTATACATAAAATACTAATTTTCGTTGACAAGCTTAACAACTTGCTGTAACAAATATCAGAGCATCAAGAATATAAAGAGTCGTTTTCAGAAACATCAGAATAAACCATGATTTAGAATCCCATTCAAACCTAGCTATGACAGACAAGGAAGTACGTATTGACAAAAGCATTCAAATGACAAGGTAAAAAGCAGTTGTAATATTGTTCAGATACCTACAAATTAGATAGCTCCGAACAAACAACTCATTCAATAACAAAAGGAGAGAGTATAAAAATCTTAAATCATCTTGGAAAGCTGCTCAATTTTTTTTGGTAGAGTAATTTATTATCAAGTTTAGAATAAAAACAGCTTAACAGAAGTGTAAATCCATGCATCAGGAAACCGTATATCAAGATTAACAATGTGAACAATCTATGAAACTTAAGCAAGTAACAAGGCAAGGAACTGATATCTGCAAATCAATTATACGGAACTATATTATTAGGAAGATAGCTTTACAGGTATAAAGGCCCAAAACACCTCAAAGGCACAAAACTTATTATTGTTGTAAACTGTATACAGATTTGCTATGCATAAAATCTAAGTTTGAAAATAAATAATTATAAGTAGCCAGAAAAACAAAAGAAAAGAGAATGAAAAGGTAATGGGTTCACCAAGGGAACAATCATGATCACAGATCAATGTATGCTTCCAGTAAACCGTATGAGATATTTGATTTCAAATCATGAGTAGCAGCTAATAATTATGATTATAATCCAATAAAACCAAACTAGATGAACAATTTTGCAATAAACTTCAGTAACACTGTGAGGCCTCTCTTCACGCAAAAAAGCAGGGAAATAGTGTCACAAGCTAATCCACCCATAGTCCAAATCCAGGAATGCGATGATACAAAAACATGATCACCGCAGTCTCCTTGCTTCTCTTTCAGATTCCAGCAGAGTAAGGATGTCACCTTCTCTGACAGGACCTTTCACATTTCGCATAATGAGACGATTCTGGTCATCTAGAAATTTCACTCGAACCTGTGTAACTTGACCTCTTGATCCAGTGCGGCCAATGACCTTGATCACAACTGCCATCTTTACCCCAGTATCCATGGTTTCCTGCTAAAGCATACAAGAGAAGAAATTCAATTGAGGGTACACTCATTAAGAACAAGCATAAGCCCGTTAATTTTAAACAATCTGGAAAGTGGATATCTATATTCAGAGCATAGAAACTAACAACGAAGTGATATAAAGGAGCAAACAGATATTATTCGTTTGCTCAGCTTTCAACCACTAAAGCATGTGTATAAAGTTAATTCACTAAACTTCAGCCAATCCTTGACAACCATATGTTATTCAACAATTTCTCTGGATTAAACTGTGTTGAGTTATTAACAAAATTGATGTTTTAAATCATCCTACATGATCCATAGTCAGGATTAGAAGAATATGTTAGAAAATTGCAAGTTTAAGCATGTATAAATATCAATCAAGGAGGTCAAGGAACGAAGGGCTGAAAACAATACAAAATAAAGCAATGCAAAATATTATAGATAAGAAAAAACATTGAACTGAAAAGTAAAAAACGTAAACAAAGCTAAGAAGATCACAAATATATATATATATATATATATATATGAAAAATAAAACAATTATATATAATAGTAAATATGATAAGGAAATAATATATATCAACATGCAAGTATATATATGTAATAATTATAACATACTAATGATTATGCAGAATAAATAATAAAAATGTTCAATATGCCATATGTCACGAGAAATCTATGTAACTTGGTGGGAGTTCGATGGTAGGGACTAAATCAACAATTCAGCTGATTCACTGGACGCTATAATCCCAAAAATGCCAAAATATATATATAGCTAGCTACTGTCTATAAACATGATTCTCTGCAACTACTGTAGGAAGGAATGTAAATATGCATCTAAAGCTTAAAAGTTGTATTGCCATATAATGGTACAATAAGATATAAATGTCTCATGGAATCATATTGCTGCTCCTACAAAATACAGGAGACCCATCTATATGTCCTCCTGGTCATTTTACGGAAAAACCTTTTCACAATTAACTTCACAGTAGTATCACTATGTAACAAATATTAAAATTAATGAAACCATATAAAGGATAAACATAAGGGCTGTCGATCCAATTGATTGTGGTGTAACCTAAATAAATACATCGCTATGGTCATGACCGCAAGAAAGTAGTTAAATCTGTGCTACCAAAGGTTCACTTCAATTCCTAATACAGATTGATTAAAGCAAATTTCTGGCATCAATCCATCTAGGTACGCTGTAAAGAAATGTCAAACTAGTTTAAGCTCAGATGTACACTTTAAGAGGCATTCTGAATGATGTGATGTGCATCCAATTTTCTTTTACAGGTTTGACATATGTACTTGATTTACAAGACCAAATAAAGTCTCACAATGCACAGTGCCTAGGGCGCCATCGAAGAAAATCTAAGAAATCTAGAATAACGACGGAAGACGAACATTTAGCTTATCCGTAAAAACTATTTGTCCAATTAAGAAGGTAGAAAGAAGTAAAATACAAATCAAGAATCCAAATCAGCTAGTTGTGCATAAGGATCACGAATATCCGATAAACCTTGTATATCTTTCAATATAAATGTTTAAAGATTTTAGGTTTAATGAATCTAGAAAGAAACTGATCAAGAGGCAAAGCCATTAACTGAAACAACACAAGATTGGGGTTTTAAACACGCCGATTAGTATTTACTATATATATCTGTTAACATCGAATTTGACATATATCTAAAAATTACTTTCTGAGCTAGCGAAGAAAGAGCTTACCAAATCGTGAGCCTTTGAAATTAAGAGTAGTAAAATGAATTTCTTGCAGGTCTGCCTCGGCTCGATCAAATCGCCAAAATATTGTGAAACAAATTCACACACACAATTAAAAGTGAAACTGTGTAGGGTTTTAGAAGACTCGCGAAACCCTAATACAACTTGTTAATATCCTTTTGTGGGACAACCTCCTATCTAAGGCTATGGTCGAATGGAGGGGACCAAAATACTAGATGCCCTTTTAATTAAGCGGTTTTATAGATTTTTTTATTAATTTTTTTTATGGAAATGAGGAATTTTAGATGAAAGATAATAGAAATTAATACAATATCTTAAATGCATTTATTTAAAAGATTTGAAAGATATTTTTGAGATGTCTATTGGATTTGTCACATAAATTAGACAAATGCTTCTAGTAATACCTATACATCTCTTAGATAGATGTATTTTATGTGTGTTATAAACCTCTTTAAATCATGCAATATTTTGTTTTGACAAACAATGGCACATATAATATTCATTTAAGTGTGTTATATACATCACATGAAATCAAAACTAATGAAACTTTTCACAATCATCGGAATGCATAATTGACATCACATTAAAGGAGTATGAGGTATTTGAAAGAATTATTATTTGTCAATATATATGAATTAGTTCAACAAATGAAACTTTTCACAATCATCGGAATGCATAATTGACATCACATCAAATGAGTATGAGGTATTTGAAAGAATTATTATTTGTCAATATATATGAATTAGTTCAACAATATTGCACTTTTAAGGAGTTGAGTCTATTTTCCTTAGCTTTTCATTTGGAAAGTTATTTTCATATTTTTATAATAGTTGTATGAAAATGGCAACAAAATTTTAAGATTGTCCAAGGACTTTATTGAAAAATAGTCACAAATGTTATCCATGTTATTTCTTTGTTTTATATCAATTGGTGCTTTAGAAAGAGTTAAACCTTGTGATTTGTGTTAATGTGTGAGCTAATTGTCGAGATAATTGGCATGTGTATTGTCTTTGTATTGTTGTAATTGAAATTTTATGTGAAGATGCATCAAATGATATTCCAAAGTAACCATCAAACTTCACCTTATAATGTCTTCAATTATGGTGGAGCACTCTTGGGTCACTCTTGGGTTTGTATATTATACTTTGAATATATCCTAGAACTTCATTTATAAGTCTCACTTTTATCTATTGATAAACATTAATATCACCCTTGCATCCTTGGCAATTAATAAGTCCACATCAAGTTCATAATTTTGATCTCTTAATGGATTAATACTCCCTTATTTGCTTGCAATTCGACTTGTAATTAGTCTTTTCAATAATTATAATTCCCTTTTGTTACGGTTATGCACATTATCATTTGTTGTGAATAGATAGATATTATTATCAAAATATTCTCTTATGGTTAGATCTAAAGAAACATCAATTCTTCTCATTAATAACTCACAACCATCAATTATCAAATGTGTATCTCCAAGATTTGTGATAAGTTGATGAAACCTTTGTTGGTCCTAAGTTTTTCTTTCCTATATAGATAGCTTATCTAAAGTGATAACTATTTTTGAATTCCTCCCATAATATTTTTTCACATTTGTTACTATCATATAATGATTTGTCACTCACATGAGGCAATTGTCTCAAATCCCATACTAATATGATTGATATTCTTGTAAAAAAATTATTTTCATTTTATAGTAAATACCTAACAAAGTCATGGGCTTATATTTTTTGGAAAACAATATCCAATGGTGTCATTTCATCAATTAGTTTGCATTTTATATATGAAATCCCTTCTTGGGAACTTGTGAGTCTTGTTCTCTCTAGTTTAGTGAAATTCGTGAGTGGTATTTGAAGTGTGGAATGAATAATAAACACATGAATATTGGATGTTGTGACTTTAATTGGTTCAAGTAATAGCAAGGGACAATACTGGAAATTATTCATCTTGAATACCATGATGAATGGTGTCAATTGGATATGATTTTTTATTCTTGTTGGTTTTTGTATTATCATGCATAATGGAAAATCACTTTTACCTCGATGGTAATGTAAAATGGTTATATGAAGCACTCACTTTATTTAGCGCCTAAGGTTTCGTATGACATATTTAACATTGTATCATTTGGTATTGTTGTTGCATATTTATTGTCTTGCATTTAGTTAATTACTTTATTGCATATTTGTACCTAGGATAGGATAAGATTGCTTAGATAGATATCTACTTAGATCTAGGTTGTATTAGCATGTATGTAACTTGTACTTTCCCTAATTAGTAGAGTTGTACTAGGTCACATGTGAGTATATCTCCTTTGCTTCACATTGGTCGTATACTCATATATCTTGGTGATATATCTTATATATAAACATATCACGTACTTACATAGATGATCACATTTTGAATATTTGCATCATTTGATAAAATATAATTATTCTCTCATTCTGGTTTTCTTTTGTGCTTTCATTGGAACTCTTTGATCTTGGGTGGCTATCTCCATAGTCAAATTTTATATTTGTGATTAACCCCTTATCTTTCATTGTGATTGTGATCAAGAAAAAATGAGATATAAAATGAAGACTTGAACATACAAATTTAAACCTTTACCTCATGCCCAGTTATTACCTCTATTTGAGCTTAAGAGACAAGTGCACCCAAAATAAAAGACCCAAATCATCTCTGAAAATCCTCTCATTACACACTAAGAGTGTGGATACGCTCAAGATTTTGGATGGAAAATTAAAGGTATATGGATGCTCACATGAGCAACACAACCTTGCATTGAGAGAATATATTGAAAATAGCCTACACAAAGTGCTATTTAAAGATTTTTGGGATGATTGGTCAATGGATAAAATTAAAGTTGGAGACCAAGGGTTTGGATTGATTGAGATATTTGGATTTAGGAGAGGCATTGAAGTGGCACCTTGCAATTGATGCACAAAAGGAGCTCCATGATTTACAAATATTTTATGAATATGATCTTCTTGGAAAGGGTGGATGAAAAGAATAAAAAAGAGCCTTTTTGGGAGCAAAAAATTATTTTTTGGATTTATGTGAAAGGTCAAGATCTTAATAAAATGGATATATGAGATTTCATGAGATATTTTTTTGACAAAGTGAAAAGTATGGGTCAATGTAAATGCAATGTCCTTTTCTAGACGCATGTGCATTCCAAGGACTTGGACAAGAAAAATGGAATTACATAAATAAAATTTATTTATTTAACTTTCTAGAGTGGGCATGATGAGCTTAAATAAATAAAAATTGAATCCATTTATTTAAGGTTGGATATTAAAGAAGAACATGATCAATTAAAGTAATAGTCTTGATCTATTTAATTAATGCTAGAAGAAGGATTAGGTTAATTAATTAATTAAAATTATTTAATTAATGTTGGTAGTCAAATTAGGATAATTAATTAATTATAATTTATTTAATTAAATTAAAAGTGGTGATATGAATTGAATTGATAATAGTATAATTATTGAGAGATGATTTAAGGTGTCTACAATGATTATGAATTTTATCACTATATTGTGTATTCGTCTCTTTCATATTTGGTATTCTATGACACCTACTTATCAAGATGTCTTTTGTAAAAAATATTTATTTTATTTAATTCCATAATTTGTCTATGATGTAGTATATATATTATTTTCTACTCATGCTTTGTTGTGTTTTGTAATAGCTTGAATATATGTTTGTTCATAATCATTATGATTTTAATGTCTTGTGTAATAGTCTTTCACTCCAAATGCCTTTTTAAATATTTAGAATATGACTATAATTGAATTAATTCCAATTTGATGTAATTATATTATCATCAAGTTTGATATCTCTTTGTATATCATGAAAGGACTTATAAAGTAATAAATCCAACCAACAAAAATCAACTCATTTATCTTAAATTTGTAGAAGTATGTTGGTAAACCTTGGGAATAATCTCATGATAGATGCCATACTTATTGTCTCCAATTTTTTAACTATTTTACTTGGAATTATATGTCCAAGATCTAGCTACATCTCTAACTAAAATATTTTCCATTGCATATGGTATTTCCACATGTATCCAACCATGAAATGCTTTACATGTTTATTATAGGCCACATTCATCAATTTGTGCTACTATATTGAATACCTCTCATGAAATATTCACAATGACAAAGACTTTAAACCATAAACTAATTCCTAAAACTATAATACCCCAAAACCATGACATGACAAAAACTCAATGCCCCCATGTGACTCACCAATGCATCCATGAATAGAAAACATAATTCCCAATGATATTTGATATTATTCAATCTAGTACACACCAAACATAAGTATAACACTCTAAAATAATACCAATACCTCAAGTAGACCCCACCCATTATAAGCAATATTTTCCACTCCCCCATCTAGTGCCTAGAAACATGAACTTGGTGTTAATGGGATTTAAACAATTAGTAACTACCACCATCATACTCCACCTCCCTCATGAATGGTAGTATTTATAATTTATAATGAGAATAATAAAATATTAATATCTCTCAACCATATGCATGGACATCCAAGTACCTATTCCAAGATGTTTGAAAATCCAACACTAATACATTGGGATTGCAATTGAGCATCACACTATCCTAACTTTCTCCCATTTGATATTATATGTTTCAATGGCATTAGAGTAACCATAAAATAAATAAAGTATAGGATGCAAGGCTCATAGCCTCCTTGCACCTTGATTAGGAAATCTAGGAGGATTCCCTAATAGAAATTACGATGAAGATACTAATATCATTCTACCTTCTCCTAAAAATAAATTGAATTCCAAAAGAAATCAAACTATTTCAAGGTCTATGTCACCAAGTCATGTAAATCCAAGATAATTTAGTGATCTATGTCATTATTATCTTTTATTCAACCTCTAGTGAGATTTCAATTGTACATCATAGAAACCTCAAACCCTGTGGTTAACTAATTGGAAATAGAGATCTAATTCATCCATAAATGGATTTATTATACCAAAATCATAGATCTATAAAAATTAAAAGTTTAAGTCCTAGATCTAAAAATATTTCTTTTGCTCATGTAGAGTGTTAAAATACCTCTACTCAATTTGAGCACTTAGCATTTGCTTAAAAAATATATATTATATATTTTAATTTATTTGTTAAAATATTAGAGTTAGAAAAATAAAATAAAAAAGATGAATCTATTTTGAAATATTGTCAATTAATCAATTTGTTGAGAAATGAATTGAACTAAATTTGATTGATTAGTATTATACATAATCATTGACACAAGGCAATGCAATCATCTAAGGATTTCCTTTAAAATGAAAGAAAGCATGCAAAATTATTATATTACACAAGAAAATTAATACATCACCTCAAGAACCCACTAGTTGAATTTGGCAAATAAATGACTACGTGACTAAAAATTTTAGTCACGTGACTAACACTAGTAGAATTTGGCAAATAAATGACTAATTTGGTCATCAGGTAAAATCACAACTAAATGACTAATATTAGACAAATAAAAATGACTAAATAAATGACTATTACTCCTCTATTCTTTTTTCTTTCGAATTTGATCATAATCCATAGAGCTTAAGCCCCCCTCATGGGACCCCTACCTAAGCGGGCCATTTGGCCACCTAGGTTGCTTGGTGCACCAAAAATACCTATTGCATGGAAGGCATTGCCTCTTGGTGCAGTCTTAAGGCCTTCACATATTTTATAAAAAAAATTAACATTTACATTCTTTAACTTTTATTACTCATTATGTTAGGGAGCCCTAACTTCAACACATACTCTCTAACATATTAACATACATAATTTAAATGAACACATATATAAATAAAAAAGAAATTGCCTAGGTATATATTACTACCATTGCCACTTAGCATTGGCTAGAAGTGCATTAAATTTGAAGCTTCTATGAATGAATGTGAAACACATTACATTTGTTATTTTAGAAGAGTTGCTTCTTGAAAATTTCAATTCATTTATCATTGCTTCAAACCATTTGCCACATATAAAGATATAGAATTGTATTTGTAGACATCTAAATTTGGACACTTAATTTATTCAAATTCATCCCCTTTCGTCTTATTTTCGTTAATTAAGTAATACTGCTATTATTTAATTAATAACTTCAATTCTGCCAAATCCCTAAGGTATTTAATCAATACTACCTTATCTCTTTAATCCTCCTTTCATCAAATGAATTAATAAAATATGACATTTATTTAATTCCTCACATGTCACATCCTCCATCTTTTATTATCTAATCTTAATCCTTCTTCTAATCTCATCATTAGGATGTGCACATGCCTAATCCTTGATTAGGATGTGTCACATCCTCCAACTTTTGCAAGTTGGCCTCTAATTTCTCTTAACCACCTAACCTTCCTCTAACCCCTCATCAACTTGTCTAATCACCCCCTTTAGTCAACTCTTCCCATCCCCAAGGAATTTTTAATTCCTTTTGTCTTCCCAAAGTCCTTTGAGGAATTTTTAATTCCACTCTCATCTTTCAAGGAATATTAAATTCCTTTTCTCTTCCCCATGTCCTTTATGACATGTGTCATTGGTCAACCTTATTAAAGGCCTTCCCCTTTTGGACAAGGCACTCCACTTCCCCATGTGAATTTTTAATTCACTTTTAATTCCCCAATGCACTCAAAGGAATTCTTTATTCTTTCCCTTCTCCCCATGAAGATATTTGAGGAATTTTTAATTCCTCACATGTCCTCTCACCCACATGGGACAAGGACATCCTTTATGAGGATATCTTGATCAAATCCCTATGGTCCTTTGAAGTACATCCATGTCATGTACTTCCCTTACACCTCATCTCCACCTCATCTTTCTTAAGCCTCTCCCCTTGCCACATGTCAAGATGTGAGGGCTTGTGAGTTCTCAACTCACCATAGCCCTACATCTTGGCCATGTTGGGATCAATCTCAACCGTCCATTTCTTCTTGGAATTCTCAAAATTCCTATAAATACCCCCTCTTTTATCTCATTTGGGAGAGATCATTTTGCTAGCCAAACTTTTGCAATTTTATTTCTCAATCTACACTTAGCCATTTTCATGCTTTTATCCATCTCCATCCATCCTCACATCATCATCTAGTTTGCATATCTTGCCATCCAAGGAGCATACACATCAAAGATCAAAGGGCCAACCAAAGGATCGATTCGACACAAGGTATAAAGTTCCATTTGTTGCTTTTATCTTGTGTTGATTCCAACTTAGGCTAATCTTGAGGTGTAGGTTGTTTTGGTGTTTATTTACACTCTTTAGTTTGCTGCTCATTTTCTAACGCATATATTCGACCTATCACAGTATTATTCAACTACATATGCTATTAATACCACTCGTTTCATTTACATATACTAAATTAAACTATTAAATTATACCATAGACTAAAATCTAAAAATTATGACATTCCATCAATATTAAAAAAAAAATATTATTCATAGAAATTAACTAATAAAATTGTGTCCATATCAATGCAAGACGATTAAATGAATCTTAGCCATTCATCATTTTTCACCATTTTTTGGATGTTTTTCATAGTTTTTTGCTACTTTCCCCACCACTATTGGTTTCCCGCTCCTCCAAACTCTTCCTCATTGGTATTGACCTTTCACTTCCCCAATTTGGCAAGCTGCAACCTAAAAATAAGGTTTTGACAAGGGTTTTAGAGTATGTATCATCAACATCTTCGACACCATGACATAATTTGTGTAGAATTTTTAGGTAAGTCGCTTGCCATGGTTTCAGTGAATTTTATTTTTTGGAATCTTTAGGTGTTTGTTGTGAGTGGGTTTGCTCGGGTTCATCCAAGATGAACTCACAATTAAAAGCACGCCCCCTTGTCTGAATCCCCATCTGGATCAACCTGGATCCCAAATTAGATTTGAAGTAGACTCAAAGCTGGGGTTTGCACTAGGCAAATGGGCTACTTAGCAAATAACAAGAAGAAACAAAAAAATGAAAAAGGCCGGGTCCATACCCCAATTGTACTTGCACCAAATCTAGATTGAGAACTAACCAGACCCAGATTTGAGGGTTTTCCCAATGGAAAGGTAATGCATGAAAATAGAGCTAGAAACACTATTTGAAGCACAACTAGTGATGCATGTTAGCTCCAGAAATGTGTTTGTCATAAATCTTACACTAAAATTAGGTTTGGAAAAACTGGACGGTTAACCAAGTGTCTAATTAGTTTTCTTTGAATAAGTGCCAAGCTTCAGTAAGGAGAGAAGCTTGGAAGATATTTGCAAGGAGAGAAACCAAGTTTCTAGAAGTAAAGAAAATAAACCTATTTTGTAGAGTATGTAGTGATTACACTCAACTATGTTTTGAAAAAAAAATGGAACTTAGAAAGGGCTTATTGAGTGGAAGTAAAAAGTTAAAAACCATAATTTTTTTTGAAAAGTCACCATTAGTTGTCCAATGTCATGAATACTATAAGGATCACATCATATAAAAAAATAAGTTAAGATAAGATGATGTAGAAATGGAATAGTATCAACATTTCAAGATAGATGCCAAAAAGTGCAAGGTAAAGACGGCATGCCTATTTCATCAGTTGTATTTATAATGTAGTATGATAATCCTTGAGTTGTATGAATATCCCCTGTGATAGTATCAAAAATTATGTCAACAAGAAGCAAATGATGTAGAAAGTGGCTTGGGACCCAATCAAAGACTTTCCTGAGATGAACAAAACAATAGTAGAACATTGATGACTTTTGTCTGGATTCGTCAATAGAAGAAGCAATTTAATGTTAAAGGATGGAGCATCTCAAGAGATTTTTTTTTTTATATATACACTGTTCTTCAAGAAAAAATAATTAATAAATTAGTCTTTGAGTATGGCTGATTGAGATGGAATAGTACGAAAAACTTATATCAAGATAAATCATAATCATTTTAAAGGTAATTTAATCATTGTTAATATTTTTATTCATCATGATATATTTTATGTTAGCCTACATACTGTAAAGAGTCTTTGTTCTTTGAACACACACTCCTAACTTCTACAATTACAAGCATGTAATTAGCATCCAACCTTATGTTGGGTTTCATTATTTAGAGCCTTAATTTCTAGTTATTTTGGTTGTGGCTACAACAAATGTTGTGTTGGGATTAGGAACATGGTTGGGAAGTTTTATTTTCCATTCTCTCATAGGCCATCAAGGGAACAACCAGAAGGTTGTTGCACTCAATCTTAGTCCTCTTCAAGTATGCAAATTTAACTAAAATCTCTTTATTTTTTAGTAGTTTATAAATGCTTGCATAATAGAAAATTTGATAGTATGCAAGCAACAAAATCATCTCTTGAAAGAAAAAGGCCTATAGTAAGTTCCTGAAGTAGGTTAAACCATGTGGGTGCCTTCATAATATGATCTTGTTGAAATTTATAGTTGTCATTTCATTCATTTAGGCAACTTTTTTTCAATTTATGTAGATCATTATGTAATATTTTAGTTTGTGTTTTGTTTGGTGGCACATTTTGTTTCTCATATCTACATAAGTAGCTACTATGAATAAGATATTATTTTTCATTTTCACATGATGTAATGCTCAACATGAATGCCATATCTGATTTAATAAATTTGTTACAATTGTGGAATTACTGTCTATTTTTTAGTAAATGAAAGATTCAGGATCTAGAGAACTTAAGTGCAAGATTTATTTTTTTGTTAAGTAGCTATTAACAATCACAACTGCCTATATATATATTATATTTGAGAGTTGCTAATGATATCTGATCAAATCCTAGGAAGAAAGGTTATGAAATCTTCAACAATGATTGGAAGTCCCTTTTGACGGCACTTGCCTAGATCATTAGGTATTTTTACTTAATGGTTTTCTCTCATCTTTCTATTTCATTAGTAAACTAGCAATTTCCATCTAGGTGACACTGTAATACAATATTTTAGTTTATTTTTTCTTAAAGAATCACTATAAAAAGCTCTAAAATTTCAAAAGTTTTCATTGATATGTTTTGGGATTGATTAATTTCTATCAAGTAGTTCTTTCAATTTTTAGTTATCGTGATTTTTTTCTTAATGATCTGATAAACTTGTTATGCTGCAAGGACATTTAGATTTTAGTGCATGTTACCTGGTCTCTCACTGTATGGTGAGGACTTTCATATCTTAGTTCTTTCACCTATTAGATCTATCTTCTTCTGATGTAGTGAGAATTTAGGTCACAACTAGGCTTTTGGTATTTCCAAGGTGTGTTTGAAAGCTATAAACAAGTGAACTGTCAATTAATGGATTTTCAGCTTGGATCTCATCCACTTCAATCCACTTACCTCAAATTTTTTGCATTGCATTTTCAAAATATCTATTTAAGTGCATGGATAATTTCCATTGTAAAAGGAATGCAAACCAGAGATTTAAAATGTTTTCAATTTTTGTTTTGGTTACTTAGTGGTTTTTGACCTTTTTCCTTTTGTCTCTGAGCATTTAAATATATCAAATATATCAAATGACTATGGCTATTAGTGGTAACTTATTTCTGGTTGATTCTAGAAAATTGGTACATCATAAAACTTGACTTAGAACATTATTAAGTTGCATAGACCACTTTGTTTCTATTGATTATCAGAGTACTACTTGTATTGCTTCTCATGCACAAACTTGCATAATCTTAGTTCGTTAAATGGATTTTAGCTAGTAAGATACCATGTAAAAGGTATCAATGTTTTTCCCTTTTCTTGTGTATGTTTCAAAAGGTTGGAACTAAGTTCTGGAGTAAAATGCATTTTGGGTAATCTAGATCTGAATTATGCTATATGATAGCCTGAGCCATATATGACACTGATTCTGGTCTGACAATTTGTATGTGAGCAGTGCCTTCCAGTAACTATTGATGTTGGGACCAACAATGGAACATTGTTGAATGATGAATTATACATAGGGCTTAGATAGAGACATGCTATAGGTTAGGTTTTGTTCTTAACTAGAAAATATTTCCATCTTTACTTTTCTAATTTGTCCTATGGCCCAAGTCTACATAGTACAAGTTTCTAACTATATTATGTGCTCAAGGAATATGATGACCTTCTTCATGAGTTCATGTCTGCTATCAAACAAGCTTATGGAGAGAAAGTCCTTATCCAGGCCTAGAGGATCCCCTGCTTTTAATTGAAATGGATCTTTAACTTGAGATTCCTTTGTCAAATTGGGTTAAGAATATGGTCTAAGTTTTCTTGTAGAATTTTCCCTGCTATAACTGATAGTGAATACCTAACAATTTTTTTTTGTAATAATTGCATCTTCAATTAATACCTAATCTACAATGTTTAGCTATTGAAATAAATAATATATGTAGAATATTCGTCAATCCATTATTTGTGATTTTCAGAGCATTAATCCATATTATGCTATTTATTGCTTTAGCTTACAAAATCTTAAGGAAACTGAAGAAATGTGTGCTCTTATGACAGTTTGAAGACTTTGCTAATCACAATGCCTTTACCTTGCTGGAGAAGTACTCTTCATCTCACCTTGTCTTTAATGATGATATTGAGGTATGTCCATAGTTCACTATGTTCTAATTGTCAAAGTGCTCTAGAATGATTTGCATATTTTTTCTTATCTCAAGTTTGTAAAATGATGATTATGTAAACTTTGTGTCAAGTGAATATGACTCCTGGTATGTGTCTCTGTGATAGAAACATATTTTGAAATGAGAGATGGGTTTGGCTATGCCTAGAAAATGACCAAGACAGTTTTGGCTCTCTCCAGATATTTCTTTGGAATGCCTCTTAACTTTTAGGAGACATGTCCCCACAAGACATGCAAATACACTTAAAAGATAGATTGGAAAATGAAAAAAAAAACCAAATTTTCTATCCATCCTTTAAAAACATCATGTGCTCCACCAAGAACCTTTCAAAGCATAAAAGGGTGCATGTTCTTCACAAAAAGGAAAAATGAAGGTTTTTAGGGAGTAGAGGAATACGAGGAGGATCAAGATGTTAGTGAGATAAATTAGGGTTCCAAATGAGTGCTAAGTTTGCTTTTAGAAAGTGACCAGCTGTTAGAAAACTCACTAGGGTGAGCATTCATGGGTTTGGAGGGAATTTGAACTTAAATTTGAAGTAGACACTAGCACATGCCCTTATGATAGAGCCATTTGAAAGATGGGGAACAAAGTTTTACAGTAGAAGGGATTTTAGGTTTGTAGACATGCAAAATTCACATTATGCATTCGATCAGATTCGGTCAAATTAGCTCTTACATTAGGCAAATTCATCACTTTCATCCATTCATTAAATAAGTTCATTTATCAAATAAACATTATCATTCAACCTTCATCTTGCATCATCCACTTAATTAAATAAATCAAAAAGCCATTTAAATCAAATCCTAAATCATATTTCCATCCTTTTCTGATTTAAATAAATCAAAAATCAAAGTCTTAAAAGTCAAATCAACTAATCAGCATTAAATCAGCCTAATCATCATTAACTTAATCTAATCCTGACCTAATGATAATCCCATCCCACTTGCATTATCTAGACCTAGCCACTTGCACAATAAATCAATTTTATTGATTTATTAAAAACCTCATTTTCTCTCAACATGACAAGTCAAACAGGGCATTTATTGCTCTTCTTTCTTGTCCCCCTCTCAAAATTTATTGCAAATTTGAATTCAAAATTTCCCCCTCTTGGGCACTCTTCCCAAATCTTGCACACACATCAACTAATCACATGATGACAAGTGTCCTCATCATTGGCTTAATCTTTAGTCCCACATTGGTCCCTCTTCAACAATCTTAGCATTTGAAATCTTCAAATAGAGGCTTCAACATTGAGCAAATCCTCACAATCTCTCACAATCTTGCAAGGTCTTCATTTGAGATTTGATCTTGTCCATTTCATCATCATCATTTCATCAAGCTTATTGATCAAGGATTGGGAAAGGGTCACTAGCACATGTGACACCAATCCAACATGGAATAAGTGTTTATCTTGCTTTTAAAATGTCTTCTTGATGCTGTTTTTGTTACTTGTGGCATTTCTTTAGCATAGATATTCTATTTCATGGAGGTATTTGCAGATTTGTATGTTTAGACTAACATTTCTAATGAGTATTTGAAGTGGTCTTACATGCAGATTTTGGGTACTTCAAGGTTGAGTGACTTGGCACACCTGTGATGAGTTTTGGGACTAGAAATGGGAAAAATGAGACATAATAATGACCGAGTGACCCAAAAGAGTGCAAGAACAGACAATGAAAAGTGTGAAGTATGCAATTGTGATTCTATACCTTTAGCTTGAGCAGTCTCTTATGTTCTAACTTTATTGATTTCACTGGTTATATGCTTGGTGTAGGAGCACCCAAAGGTTATCTCATAGGTTGTTTAGGACAGTCTTGTCTAGGACAACATAGCAAGTAAATTTTGTTCATTTGGATGTAAGCCTTAATGGCATCTTTGGTTGGGTTTTCAACTGATGAAGGTCATGTTGACCAATGGATAGGCCTTTAGGTTTTTGCTCAAATAAGGTTTTGACCTTTTAGGATTTTAGGTGTTGTTTTTCAATTTTTGAAAAGAATGCTCAATTAGAGTTTCAAGTGGCCAAGAGAGCCCATGAGAGTGATAACTGATTTAGGTGACCCTATTTATGTTTTGTCTCGGATTGGAGCAGGGTTGGAAGCATTGGAAATTATTGAAGTTTTGAGTTCAAGAAGAAACAACTGTGTTTTGTGAGAATTTCCTGATTTTGCATTGTAGTATTGCTTTAATGGATTGATCATAGCACTAAAATCCATGTAGGATGTAGAATGGTGTTTCTTCAAGCTTTGTGTGGCATTTAGATAGGTTTCTAATTCATTTTTCAGCTTTAATTATAAATAGTTTTGTTTCTTCACTGTTGCTGGTCTGAACCAGACAGTTTGCAAAGAATGGGGTATTAGTTCACTTTCCCACCGTACAAATTGTACGACCCTTTGGGAATAGTGACTAGACTCCATGGTTGTAAATATTGTAGGATTTAGGTTCCTTGAAAGCACAGGAGCTGTTGGAAAAGTCTTGCCCTAGGCGAGCCAGGGAGGTGCCCGACTAGGAAGACTTAAGTGTAGAGCACATAATTTGCAGGGGTGATAGATTCTTGACAAGTTTTATTTTGGAGAAGGTAAGTGTGGGTCTTACCAAGACCTGGTAAATAGGAGGAAACTCCATCAGTCCATCTGGTGTGAGGAATACTTAATAGTTTGAGAGCAGCCAGAAAATGGCTTAAAAACCCTAGAATTGCCCATTTTCAAGTTGAGGCTTTGTACGGATAGTTAAGACCCAAGAATTTAAAAATATTTGAGAGGTGTTCACATGAACTAGGAATCTCAAAGAAATATTGGGGGTTCTTTGGAAATATTGAGAGAACCAACCTGTTTTCTCGGAGAAGGAGACCTAATTGGGGCTCCTAGGGCTAGTAGCCTTTTCAAGACCTAAATGAGGGTTTGGTGAAAGCGACCAAGAATTGGAGTCAGGTGGACCTTCAAAAACCATAGTAGGATGGATTGAAGTCTTTTGAAGCACCTCCACAGCCCTGCAAAGTTTAATTCAATAATTTGGAGGTTTGTAGCCTTTAGGGTGGATTAAGGGCTAAGGTTAGAGTTGCAAGTTTGCACCAAGATTTGACTTGGTAGAAAGAATTTGTGTTGATAGTTTGGGTTGGAAAAGCAAGACCAGGGGATCCTAAGTAATAGAAGGTCCTATAGGTTAAACTGGTGGAGTGAGACACCTTAGAGGTCTTCCAAACAAGACCTAGAGCATGAATCAGTGATTGATTCACCCAACCTCCCTATCAATGCTACTAGTTGTTCAATGTTGTATCCTCTCTACAGGGATCCAACAATTCCCTCTTTGTCAAATTGGTAACAATAGTATTTAGAAACACCAATTTCTACCTGAGAGCAACTAAAAGCCTTCCTAAGAAAAGTGCCCTTTCCACTATAACTGTTGGTTCTAGTGTTTCCTTGTTCATTTTTTTTGGCATCTCCTCATTTTTCATTTCTTGATAGAGAGCTTCTGAAATATGTGCAAGATGTTCTTCAATCTCAACAATCAATATTGAGATAAAATGGAAGCTTTGCTCTTGCAAATAAGGTGCTAAATCATTTATCCTTGAAGGAGATTTATGTGCATGAAGAAAACTTAAGAGGTCTTCCAGAGTATTCTTGGACCCCTCATCTATGGTATCTTTTATTTGACTAACCTCAATTCCAAAATAAGCGTTAAGGTGACCAAACTAGTCTTCATCATTTGTCATCATAAATCTAAAACTCAACCCAGGTAAATTGACACTTTTTAGGTCCCCTCTCTTGACAAGCCAACCCTCACTAGTATGTAATTTGTGCAAATGGGTTTCAACATCTTTGTATCTTGCCAGAGATGTAACTGTTAGTGTAATTAATTATTTATTACACTAGCATAAGTTAACTTAGGTCTTGCATTTAATTAATTAAGTCCTAGGTTGCATTTATTAGATAAATCATTAATAACGGGGTAATTCCCCTTTCCATGTTTGTAGGAATAAGATTCCTTCTAGAAGATGAGTTGTCCTTTTATAACTTATCTCAATCTTTTATCATTTCCTAGGTAGGGTTCACATGTTGTTAGATCATGACACATGGAAACATCATATTGCATCTTGCATCTCATTCATGCCTATATATTCAAGGCATTTGTACATTTGTAATCATCTAATATTCTAGATCAATAGCAATCTCCATTTGCATACCCTTAGTTGCAACACTTTATGTGTTGTTGAATTTCTCTTTGGCAAAGGTCCTCTTGAAGGTTGTCGCTTCAAGGACATTGTGCATCCATTATTTCAACATGGTATTAGAGCCATTCCATTGAGAGTTCATCCCAGGATCAAGAAAGTTGGGTGAGAGAGATTCATCGTAGGATTGAAGGTTTCCATTGTAGTCTACTTGACTCCACCCGGGGAGCAAGCTGATTTCTGGAGCAGATTAACCTAGATCTAAGCTCGCCATTGTCTTTAGAAGGCCTCGAAACCCTAGGATTTCTTGTTCAATCATCAAAATCAGATTCATCAACCCAAGAGCCATCAGAGGTATTTTAGGGTTTGCAAAATCAACCATACTATCCATACAATTTGTAGTAAAAAATCATCCTAGTCAATTGTCCTCTGAGGCAAAAATTTTTTAGTCACAGACACTTTTTTTTTCAAAAAAATCAGGGCTTATATTTCTATTGTTTGGCAAAAAAATATATTCAGGATTTTTCTATAGTTTGTAGAAAAATATCAGAGCGACCTACTAATTTATTTCCTAGTTGAGATCAAGGGATTTGATTTTTTACAAATCTACGACTATAGTTTTAAATTCATTGGCACTATATTTTTCTTCGACATTATTATTTGGGGTTTAATAAAATCATCAGTTAGCATAATCATATTGGGGTTTGATTATAATCTATCAGCCTTCATTTTTTGAATTGCTCTTAGCAATATTCAAAAAATAATAATAAATATATATATTTTTTGGAGGTCATTTTTTATGGTCTGTGGAATGGTTCTTCGTCGACCACATTGACTACATGTTGCAGGGGTCCGTACCCTGATCACTAGTCACATCCACGCTGCCGTTGTCGACCACTCGCCAACCTGTCCACCCTCCCATCGATCGTTACTCTCCCCACCACCGACTAGAGCATCCTCATTGCCGGTAGTTTGTCATCGATGTTCGCCAGCCCATGCTCCTTTCTCTCGACGACGCCCCGTTCACCGCCAACCATCATCGGTTGCTACTTTCCCGACCGCCGAGATTTATTGTTGGCACCGAGTTTTTTCCTCCATCAGTGGAGAAATCCTCCAGCGGCGCCACCGTTTTCTGCAGCCCTGACACCACCCTATCTGGGGGCCTTTTTTTGCATTTTTTTCCACCACGGTCACATCAACGACTAGGTGCTAGTGCCCGAGGGGCTTATGTTTTGCTCTTGTTTAGCATGCAGAGTGCCTAATCTAGGCCTTTTTTTCATTTTTTCATAACTTTTCACCAGGGTATCAAAAATTGACAAACGAGATACCGTCAGAAAGAGGATTTGGTCTACTTTCTAGTGGTGACATCCATTCTACAAAAAAATTGTGGAAAAAAATATATATATTCAATTGAAGTCAAAACCCTAGTTTGGACATAAAGGCTCCTATCTTCTCATCAAATTGCTGGATTTTGGTGATTCTAGCAACATCAGGAAGATAATTCAGGGTTTTTTCATCTATCCATTCACTTTGATCAGTTTCAGCTCCAGGTACTCTCACATTAGATTTTTTTCAATTTAGTGCATTTGTTCAATAACTTGGATATCTTGAAGCTTGGGAAAAGAATATTTGATCCGGGTGGCATCACTTCAATTGCACATCATATTTGGAAGTTTCTATTTGCTATTGAAGGTCAGTGTCTTTGTGTTTTTGGAGAAATTTGATAGTACATTATGGGGCTTGTATATACTCCTTCACTGACTATGTTGCACAAGGGAAAATATAAACAATGGCGAGATGGGATCATCCACCATCTCCAATCACTTGCATTGTTGCCACATTTGTATGGTATAGTTCCTCATCCAAGTGAAGGTATTTATAAATTTGCTTGGAGTTGTAGTAGGTACACTGTCTTGGGGATCATTGCTATGCAAGTTGATTGTGATGTTTTGAGATCTATTGATCATTGTGATTGTCCTCACATCCTATGGACTAAGCTTTGGGAGATATATGGAGATTTAGATATTCCACCCTTCCCCGATGGTCATGATTCATAATTTCATTCCTTAGATCAGGTACCCCATGATGATATTGTTATGTAGGAGGTTTATTTCCTTGAATCTTCTGAAGAGGTTGACAAGGTTTCTTCAGAC
This sequence comes from Sequoia sempervirens, assembly GCA_007258455.2. Classification (NCBI taxonomy): domain Eukaryota; kingdom Viridiplantae; phylum Streptophyta; class Pinopsida; order Cupressales; family Cupressaceae; genus Sequoia; species Sequoia sempervirens. Next base: position 308,759,927 of record VDFB02086081.1, read on the forward strand.
GCTTCTTCTCCATCAGAGATAGTTGGTATCCCTTCACATTCAGTGATTCCTTGTCCAGATTCATTGATTGAGGCTTCCATCATCATCATTCATCAAGACACATTCAGTTTTCCAGACTTGACATCACAGGATGGCTTTTTTTCAATTATCACTAACTTGGCTACTTCTACAGGTTTGGAAGACATTCTTGAGGGGATATCACTCCTCTATTCAGATCTTACTTTGGAGAGTTCTCTCGAGTCTCCACATTCCTTTGTCTCAACCTTGATTGGGGATCTAGAGACTATCTTGGAGGCATTTGTTTTCTCTTCAATGATTTCATCTATGAGACTTCTTCCCTCTCATTCCATTCAAGAGTTGGAGTTTCTTCAATATCTTCCATTGGATTTGCTTCTCCCTAGTAGGAGACGTGGTTTGGACACCTTTGTTGCTTCAAACTTATTTTAGTGGTTTTGAGGACACTTCATTGTGGGGGGGCAATCTAATCTCCATCACATTCATTGTATCATTGTCTTTGGATCTTGTTCAACATCAGTTTTTGCATCGTCCTAGTTGGTCACCCTCTTCATTGATTGTGGCATCTTCTTCATCAGGCAAGGAGACACATGAATAGTTTTTAGAGACATCATCATCCATCTTCATCCTTCCTTCCTTCAATTCCTATCTAGAATGGGAAGCATTCCTGCACTTGCAGTTGGTTTTGTTTCTTCCGAAAGGGAGACAAATTGTTTGTCAACATTGGCTCATGTTTTGTCTTCAGACACTTACCATTTTTGCAGGTGATCTCATGTTCTAGGGGGGCTATATAGTATCTCTATTTCCATCCTATGGGGGGCATTGATTGTATCGTATCCATGTGACATGGTGTACTTGGGGGGGTATTTGGGAGTCCTCCATCCTTCCCATCCTTTCTCACTTCTCTGCATTTCATCTCCTTTTTGGAGAGGGTTTTGTTCCCACTAGGTTTTCCCCTTTTCTTCAGTTGTGGGAGATTTGTTGCATCTTTCATTTTCATCATGTAAATGGGTACCTAAAATGTCCATGTAGTAGCCGAGACCCATCATCATCATCATCATCATCATCATCATCATCATCACCATCTTTGCATAATCATTGCATTTCCTCCCTAAGTTGCACTTATGGGGGGGTGTTAGTGTAATTAATTATTTATTACACTAGCATAAGTTAACTTAGGTCTTGCATTTAATTAATTAAGTCCTAGGTTGCATTTATTAGATAAATCATTAATAATGGGGTAATTCCCCTTTCCATGTTTGTAGTGATAAGATTCCTTCTAGAAGATGAGTTGTCCTTCTAGAACTTATCTCAATCTTTTATCATTTCCTAGGTAGGGTTCACATGTCACATGTTGTTAGATTATGACACATGGCAACATCATATTGCATCTTGCATCTCATTCATGCCTATATATTCAAGGCATTTGTACATTTGTAATCATCTAATATTCTAGATCAATAGCAATCTCCATTTGCATGCCCTTAGTTGCAACACTTTCTGTGTGGTTGAATTTCTCCTTTGCAAAGGTTCTCTTGAAGGTTGCAACTTTAGGGACATTGTGCATCCATTATCTCAATAGTAACTATGGCTTCAAGGCATTTACCAACCTTAACTCTCTCATGTAGATTTGAAAATCCATCAACTATTATTTGTTTCATCCATCTAACAAACATGCTTTCAAAAAGTTCATCCTATAGACTCTTTGAGTGCTTCAAAAAAATCTCACACACACATTTCCATGTAAACTCAACATTTGAACCAAAAACAATTTTTAGCCACTCCAAGCTCCGTTTAAATGCATCCAGACTATCCAATGTTTCTCTGATCAATGTCTCATTCTCTGGAAGTTCCTTGCCACTTTTCACAAGATCAAGCAAATACTTTCCCCCAAGCCTATCTGCAGAGAGAATATCATTTGTACATGTCTTAAGCCATGCTAAGCAAATCTTTGATATAAATTCGCTCAAAAAAATCATCATGGCAGCTTGTAGCTTCTCTCTATGACATTTCCACAACTGCACCTCATTTTTTGGGTTTGGAATCCCACCAAACAACTGTGATCTAGGTTGCACTGCCAACACAGTCTTATAAAAAAGAGGCAAATCATTTAGAACCTCCAAGAAGAGTTCCCCAAACTGACATAGCATTACCTGTATGACTCTTACTGCATTATAGAAAATGGAACAGACTGCCCTCACCTTATCGGTCTATCGGTGGAGCTATGAGGGGAGTTCCCTTGATGTAGTAATGTTAGGTCGATATTTTCCTTGTTTAAAATGATGGAAATGGCTCACATCTCTCAGAAAATTAAATTTAATAAGTCAGTTGACAATAATGTTAAGTGATAAACACAAAAAAATATAGATTTTGATTCATGATTATCACAAACATGCATTTTAAAGACTCACCGAAAAATTAAACTACTCATTTTCATAATTATATCAAAATTGAATATGTGTGAAACTAATAGACACATATTCCCTACATGTAATTTGTAGTTCACTGTTTCACAAGTCATGAAAGGCTATCATGACCTTGAATCTACATTTGCAATACCACTATGTCTAGTATTCTTCCAGTACTTACAATCATTTCATTGTCAAGATTAAATGCATCTTGTAACAAAAATACTCATAGCATAAACATTATTTTCTAGCTCTGGTTCATCTCGGCGGTCCACAAAGAGAGGCAAATTCTATAAGTCCATCTCTCTTAGATTTTTGACCTAAGGTAATGTCATCAACCTTTTGGCATTGTTTCTTGAATTGTCTCTCTGTATAGTTTTTGTTTCCATTAGACAAAAGATAAGGAATTTGTGAACATACACCAATTTCAGTACTTTCTTTGAATCCAATTTGTTTCTTTTCATAGACTGAATGGAATCCATATATACTCCAAGTTCCCCATGAAAAGAATATCTAGCAACTTGTGAAATCAATTGTGTGGAAAATCTCTACTACTCAGGTACATGAATGTCATAACATGCCCAACATCTAGTGGGATTTGTGGTTTAAGTTCTATCATGTAAGTTATTCATTGATCCAAACTTACTTTGAGCTAAACAAAATGATTCTTCTACTCACATGACCCAGTATTGGGACTGAATAAAATCATAGGCAAACCTTTGCTTTCTACAAAGAGTGGCATAGATATCCCGCTTTGTTCATTGTGAATAAAAAATAATTCTCATCTTAATTAAGTGAAATAATGGGTTGTAGTTTGCTACAAAGGAACCATCTTGAGGTAGTGTCATCCTCCTGAACAAACATTTTCTTCAATAAAAAATAGGAATATCATATAATAAGCTCAATTGGTGCATGCAGCCTCATTTACAATTGTAGGTTTGTTACATTCATCCTTTAGAGTCCCAACTAATCATGCAAAACTTGAGACAACTTCATCATCTTCAACTAGCAATATATACTCCATAAATGCAAATTAATGCCTTCTTAACTACAATGACAATTAAATCAATTACTAAAAAAGAAAGCAAGTTACTAGAAATCAAATTTTTAGGAAAACAAAATTACTGAAATGGTTTGTGAATCTCATACTAATTCCATCACCATTTGCACCCCATAATGCCAGTGAAGGGATAACAAATGACAAAATGTCAGCTCTGATATGGTGTATTGGAAAACAAATTCAATTAATGAACAATCCATGCAATTTGAAAATGCTCACTAATTTGCATGATCCAAATATCCATGTTAGTGATTTGAAACAAAGCACTGGAATGCCAATGACTTGATTTACCATAGGATTCTAGATTTGGGCCTTACAACCTTGAATAATTCACCTAATCAACACATCATATTTTGAATGACAACAATCATGGATAACTAAATTTCTTCCTGAACCAATTCTTGTAAGTAAAGATAAAATAATAATGTTGACTCCATGGTATGGCCACCCTGCAAGACCACATATCCATCAAATGCAGTAGAAAGACCTTAAATGATGAGAAATGCTCACATCTGCAACAATTCCATCTCAATTATTGGCTCCATCACCCCAAGAAAAATAACATCCATCTAGTTGTTGATCAAGTTGGTTGATATACCCCTTGGAAATAGGAGTCTCATGTCTCAAATCAACATCACCCAACATGGTGGAGCTAAAATCCAGATCTTTTTCTTTTGAACACTTGAAATGATGCAGTAGCCTCATCAACACTTGAAAGATCCTGAAAATTCACGTCTAAAGGAGAGCCTCCAAAATAGAACTAGGTGTCATATCTTCATTTGCACCAAATAATTGGACAATAGTGGGAGTTGCAATGCATGTTGATGCATCCTAAAATGAAGCCATCTCATCAAATATGACATCTCTCTGAATGATGATTTGGCTTTTACCAGGATACCATGATTGTCAGGCCTTGGTTTCCTTTGCATAGATTTCCATTGTGCACTTGTGATTCTTAGAATCAAGATTTTTCCCATCTGCAACAATGCCATCTCAATTATTGGCTCCATCACCCCAAGAAAAATAACATCCATCTAGTTGTTGATCAAGTTGATTGATATACCCCTTGGAAATGGGAGTCTCATGTCTCAAATCAACATCACCCAACATGGTGGAGCTAAAATCCAAATCTTTTTCCTCTAAACACCTGAAATGATGCAGTATCATCTAACACAACCTCATCAACACTTGAAAGATTTTGAAAAGTCACATCTAAAGGAAAGCCTCCAAAATAGAACTAGGTGTCATATCTTCATTTGCACCAAATAATTGGACAATAGTGGGAGTTGCAATGCATGTTGATGCATCCTAAAATGAAGCCATCTCATCAAATATGACATCTCTCTGAATGATGATTTGGCTTTTACCAGGATCCCATGATTGTCAGGCCTTGGTTTCCTTTGCATAGATTGCCATTGTGCACTTGTGGTTCTTAGAATCAAGATTTTTCCTCATTTCATATGCAATATGGACCCAAGCGACAATCAAACATTTTATAGTGAACAAAACTTGGCTTCCTACCACACCATTTCAATTATATTGCCATGTCACAAACAACTTCCATAGGAACCTTGTTATGATAGTAAATACAATAAAAGACAACTTTATACAATGAACTTTCTATCTCGAACCACACAAATCCATCATGGTGAGCTCCTCTTGTTCCACAACCAACAAGGAGCTCAATCAAATAAAAGAAAGAGTATTACATTCTTCTCTTATAAAATTTCAATTAGAGAAAAATGTGGAGAGAAATGAATCATATGGTGGCTTCAAGTTCTCAAGGATGATCTTAATGATCTCACCATACTTTTTTCATACTCCTTGCTGCACTCCTCTAATTGAAATAGATAATCCTTCACATGAGCTAGATAGTCCACAATTTTGTCAGGCACTCATGGATCAAATGCATATGGTTCATGATTTAATTTGTAAATCTTGTATTCATTAATATTTTGGAACATCTTCTTCAGTAGATCTAATTTATTATTTGGGTTTTTTGATGGCTTAAAATGAATGCTAAGCTTTGTTGCAATTTGGTTCAGCGAAGTCTGTGTTTCTTGATCTTTCAATAGTAGTAGGCACCCCTTAAATTTTTTTCTTGAAGTCATCTAAATGGATATTTAGGGGTTGTGTCGATTTAAGTATAAGGTATGTTAAGTTTTATTGGTTACCTTGTTGAATAACATTATAATTGTTGTCATATTACAAAGAGTTAAATGATAATGACTTGGTAGATAAAGCTAACTAGTGGTTATATGGCTATCGGTGGCTAGTGTTGGATTTTACAATAAATCAGTCATATGAAATACTTTGGAGGGGCCCATATCCCAAAGGTTTAAATTTAATAAATAGGAAGGGTAATTTATGAAAACATTGGAAGTGGGAAATAGAGAGAGAGAGAGGCAAAGAAGAAAACTGGAGGAGGTTGTCAGTTTTGTCTTAATTTGAGTTTAGTTGTATTTTCTTTTTGCAAGCTCATCAAAATGGACACTAAAATGTTTTGTCCATTTTGGTATATCTTATGTAGTTAATAATAATAATTTGAATGATATCATAAAAGATACATTATTACCATATTTAGAGTTAAATAATTTGATTAGGTACAATCACCAACCAATGGTTATATACATTTCTTGTATTGGGTTTGATTTGGAATGAATTGGTCACATGCAAGACTCCATAACTTACAAAATTAAATCTTCGAAGTCTGAAAGGTTTTTATTGAAACCTTGGAAAGGGAAAAAGAGAGGAATAGGAAGATAATTGGATGAGGCAGTTAGTGTTTGATTTTAGCTTCAATCAATTTTTTTTATAATTTTTTTTGAGGTGATCCAAATAGTGTTCATTTTAGTGTTTGGTATTTGGTAATTTTATTGTTATGGGAGCTTTAATATGTGGAATCTCATCTTCAATGGATAAACTATATATAAAAGTTAGTTTTTTAAAATATAAATGATGAATTTCCCTACCAATATTACATTATGTAATGTTTCTATAGGTGTCAATTGCATACCTTACAAATTGAAATGTGACTACAATTAGAAAGATATAAATAGATTACCAAAATGTCCACAAATGACTAAAATTGCCACATGCGCATGCACACATACTTCACATAGAGATACACATTCAGACACACACACACACACACACACACACACACACACACACATCTTTTTAGATGGTCCTCAGTTGTGAGGCTCTTCTCCATAGTTACTTTACTCTCTTACTTCTCAACTGAAACTGGATGTACTTTTGAGTCTTGTTGGCTTGCTTTTGGTCACTTGTAAACATTAATATTATTTTGTTCTAATTATATTTCTATTTCAAAAACTGATGTTTAAACAGATCTTCATGTAACATTGGTTGGAAATTTGCCATATTTATTTTACAAAAAGGGACTATAGTAGACATTTCATCTAGTGAGGATGTTAGTCACCTATTAATCATGTTCAACATTTTTCTAGTAAGAACTATTCCTGCAAGCAATCATGGGATCTATGAAATTTACTTCCATTGTGACAGTCAATCACACTTTTTTTTCATATATTTTACTTGGTGATTGATTATACCTGAAGCAAGTGACAAGATTAGTGTGTACAATGTTGCAAACACCTTTTTATTCTATGTTTTTTGTACCTAAGATGTAATTAATTTTTTTTTTGCACTAGAGATTGCTTTTGGTAGCATCCTACTTTATCATTCTTCCAATTTTTATATGGTTTATAAAATTTATGTTGTTACATTCACTTTGCTGCAGGTTTAATACAACATCTGCATGAGAAACTTAATCTTAGTGAGGTATGATAAATGTTTTCCATGTATTATTATTCTAATTCAAGAAAGGAAATTGATGCTTTTGAATTTTGTATAAGATAAGATCCAATAGTGAGTTGGATTGGAATTTTTAAAGGAGTATGAATATGGCCATAATTTAATTATCTATTGTGTTGTGTTGGCCAACTAAAAAAGCAGTGTTGCTGGAAATACTCAGCCTATATTCATATATGATCCACATGTACCACATATTTAACTAGCATCTTAGTAATAATGTTTAGGGTGTCCTCAATATAGCCAACACGAGCATGAAGGTCAACCATGCACACCTAATGATCAACTATATATGTAAATTGTAATGCAATAAGGGTTACTGGCGTGTGAAGTATGTGCAACCCTCATCCACTAAACCTGCATGACTACATTCACCTAGAACCCAAGCAAATCTTACAATGTTAGGATGTGTTTTAGAGTGCTTCATTAATTCAAAGATTTTGAGAGTGTTGATGGTTCAGATGAGCACAACAACAGTTAAACAAAATATCACTATTCTGCTCTCCTGAAAGAGAAAGAATAACACATGGATATCTTAACTCCCAAGGTCTTTGTAATTGGTTCTTGACTGTGCTGATTTCACTTAGTGGTTGATGTGAACTATAATGTTCAAGGGGCCTGCTGGTGTTGAGCTTGCAGATTGTTCTAGAATCAAACATAAATTCAAACCTACTTTAACTAAGGTTTTTAAAGAAACATAAAAAGATAGATCAAAGCTTTGGAACTGAAGAGAATGATAATGCATCCAACTTAACCAAACTTGTTACCTTTCAAGGAATTGATAACTAAAACTAGAGAACAAAATCAACTTGTGATTAATACACAACTTCATTCATTCATAGTGCTAACTTCAATAACAAATTGTAACTTACCATTTAAACAAAACATAAAATAAGATTTTATTCCTTGATAGCTTCTCAAATCGAATGATTAACTGAAGATGAATACCATTCAGGAACACAACATGAAGTAGATTTAAATCTGGTTGCTTCTACTATTAGTGAATCAGATAAGCAACATTTACAACTCTGGCACAATCACCAGTGTACAGAAAATCTATGTTTTCAGATTGTTTCTATCTATTCTAAGAGAACTAGAAGGATACATTACTGCCTTCTATCGAATCTAACTCCTACTCTATTGCTACTCTTAACTTTCTCTACTTTTAGAAAAGTTCCTATTTTCCTACTTTTCTCCTCTCTTTTACAAAGAGGCAAAAATGCCATATATACCAAACGTGCCAAAAAGAAAGTCGACCCCTCTTTAGGCTTTTACAAAATATCAGTTCGTTACAGGAGGGTCGACCCTCAGATCTTTTCAGAATGAAGTTAATGCTGCATCCTCCATGTCCATATTGGTGAAAGATTGCTTCGGGGATGACCTCTAGATCTTTTGCAATTATGGTATTTACTTATGGTCTCCGTGGCCATATTCAAACTTCCATCAAAATCGCTTTGAATGCTCTAAAGCATTATCATTATTGTTGATCCCCCTTTTCTAGTAGCAATCCCAGTTGTCATTGTGACTCACAATTTCTTTCTCCTTTCTGCCTGATTCTCACTCCAGATCTGTCTGCAAGTTGACCATCTCTAGAAGCAACATCAGACTTTTCGTTAGATCTCCACACCAATGTTCACTAAGCTGCTCCATCGGCTCATTCACAGAGTAGATCCCCACCGGTTGCACACATTCTGTTGATCTTCTCCACAGGGGTAGTCAATCAGTCAAACTGTCTAGGGTTCACCTTTAATTCTCTCTGATTGGTTGAACACATGCCACATAAGATTCCCAAGCGGTCAAAAGTTGCTCACACCGAATCACATGTCGGTGAGACATGAATCATGTCTCCTTGATGTGATTATACCTCCTTGCAGCTATCAACAAGACATACGATGGTCGACAAGACATCCTAGCGAGCGGCCAGAGTCATATCGATATCCACGATGGTCACCGAGACAATCACTATTGACTAGACTTTATAGTGAGTCCCCAAGGGTTATACCGCTGTAGAGCTCCGTTGGCACATCATCCGCATTCGGCAAGACAACCTTCATTCGGCAGGAGGTCATAGCGGGTGCTAAGAGTCATACCGATATCTTTCCATTGGCAGGCTTGCTGCTATCAGCAAGACTTTATTCCCTCAGCATGACATCACATCGAGCCCCTCTTCCTTCGGTGAAACACCATCGGGTTAGCTAGACATCACGGCAGGTTCCATTAGTCATGCCAAAGGTTTTAAAACCATCAGCGAGACCACGCTTGTCAGTGGGACATCATGTAGAGCTCCTCCATTCTCCCCAAGCTCAAACTTTTTTGGTGGGACCTCCTATAGTCGGTAAGACGTTACGTTGAACCATGAACCTTCGGCGAGACCCTTCCCCCTCGGCCAGACTTTATGCCGACGTTATCTCTCTCGGTGAGATCTTTTCGATGAAAAACCTTTTTGCCGAGACTTCCACAGATCGGTGAGACCTTATGCCGAGCAGAGAGATATAAAACCTCACGATGACTGAGATGTCATGGCGATTGGTGGATCCCAAATGAATAACACACTGCTAGTCGGCAAGACATCTGGAAGGTCTTGCTGACTCTTTCCTTAGAGGAATTTTATGCCAAACTGGATTGGGGGATGCCTTCCAATTGAGCTCCTTGAGAAATATCATCATGTGCATGATTTAATCCTACAAAACAAGGCCTCCATTAGTCCTCAGAAGCATATAAAATATATCCTTTTTGATCATTTCACTTAATTTTCAACAAAAAGGAACCCAACTTTAACTGAGGCAGAACCAAATTTAGCAGAACAAAAACAAACTCAGGAGGGAAAACAAAAGAAGTCCCAAGACCAAACCAAACAACCAAAGGTGACGAAAGTAAAAAGAAAAGGGGGACCCATTTTGTTCCAAAATAAAATGGGGTTGTTATGCAAGGCATAACAAATGACAACTTGGCTGGGAAAATGGTTTAACCATTTTCAAGAAACTGAAGGATTCAACTACCCAAAACTCTTGGTTTATGAACATCACAACTTTAGTTGGGTCAGTTTTAACAACCAAGGTTGAGCTAGAATCTCAAATGTAAATCAACAATGGCCACCCCTGAATCTATGTGTGTGCTTGATGGTGCATCATCCTTTTATAAAGTTCTCCTCATCTTTTGAACAACAATGTGCAAGATTTTAACTACATGAGTTGATTCCATTTAGCTGTTGTGCAATGATATCCTGGGCATTGCTCTGCTGCCAGTCAGGCGTCCATAGCCCTGACAGAGATACCTCTAGTTTTCTCACAACATTGCTCTACTACCAGTCAGGCATCCATAGCCCCAATAGAGATATTGGAATCACCCATTCATATTGGGTCCTCCTTTCTTTTAGATAATTCTTTTTCTCTTCTTCTTTTTTTTCTTTTCTCTTGGAGTTTCAGATAGTTCATTCATTTTTTCTCAATATGTCAGATGTCAGACATCTGTTCTAGGTTGAAAACTACCATGGACCTCATAACAACACTTGGGAGATCAGATTTTTCATTCAAATCTTGCAAAACTATCATCCTAGGACAAATATACCATTACAAGAGGAGATGATCTTGATGATTTGTGACATATTCAGAGGTAACTAATGGAGATTGTTTACTTTGCACCTTGTTTTCAAGACTTTTCACAACTTTTATTGGCAGTGGACATAAAACAAAGAATTTAGGACAAAATTATCCACTCAGAACCTGAAAGTATCTAAGCCACTTCTCTCCTAATAACCAAAGTATACTTTAGATAACAACCCACCATTTCAAGATGGAAAGAATAGAGAAACCCCAAAGAACAAACAAGACAAAAACCAAACATCAAAGGAAATGAAAGGACAGAAAGAAAGGACAAACAAACAAACAACAAAACTATTTACAAACAGAAAAAACAAAAAAAACTATTCACAAACAGAACAAAAAATTATTTACATAAATTATTTACAAGTAGAAACGCAGGAACTATTTACATAAACACTCCCCAAAAATACCAAACTTCATGACCCAAAATAATGTTTAAGAAACTGTCCATTGACATGCAATGGAACAGGTTCTCCCGTTAGACTACTCAGCCAGAAAGCATTTTCTCCTAGGATCTCAGCGATTTGATAGGGACCTAACCAGAGCTTATCAAATTTCTGGTGACTGCCCTTCTTTTCACTAGCTTTATCCCATAGCAGCACAAGGTCAGATATTCTAAAAGCCTTGATTTTGGCTCTTTTGTCAAACCAACATTTGACAACAACATGGTGGCTAAAGAATTGTTGCAAGGTGGCACCTCTCTGTTCTTCTAATTTCAACAAGGCAACTAATCTTACCTCTATCCTATCATCACTAGAGTAGAATTTTTGCATGAACTCAAGGATAGGTATTTGAAAATGAAGAGGGAACACAGGCTCTTGGCCATATACTAGTTTAAATGGTGAAGTCTTTAAAGTAGCCTTGATCCTAGATCTATCTGCCCATAATGCGAATCTTAGCTAGGTATGCCAGTCCCTAGGATTGTTTTCTAACAATTTTTTAATCACCCCTAAGAGATTCTTATTAGTTGATTCTGCAACTCCATTTCCTTGTGGGTAATAGTTTGAAGAATATTTTAAGACAATTTTGTGATCATAAGCCCATGAAATGAACTCAGCAGAAGAAAAGGAAGAGGCATTGTCACATACCAATGCGAAGGGTACTCCAAACCTAGTTGTGATGCATTCACTGAGGAACTTGATTACTACCTCTGTCGTGCTATTCTTGTAGGGTATAGCCTTTGTCCATCTTGTGTAGTAATCAGTGGTAGTCAAAATAAATTTGTGTCCTACAGAAGAATTTGGGTTAATTACCCTAATAAAGTCTAGCACCCATTGGGAAAATGGTCTTACCTCATAAACAGGCTGCAAAGGAATGGCTGGGTGGCATTCTTTTGATGCAAAAATATGACATATGTGACATGTTCTCACATGTTGATGGGAATCTTTGAACACACACGACCAGTAATAACCAGATCTAAGGATCTAATGTGCTAATGAATTTGCAGACCCATGACCTGTGCCATGTTTCCCATGAAATTCAGTAATTACATGCTTAGCCTCTTGCTGATCAAGGCATCGTAGGTACACCCCCTCAAAATTCTTCCTATACAACAATCCTCCTTTGAGCATATAATGAGAGCACTTCATTCTCAACGCTCTCCTCTTAGTCGTATTCATTCCTTCTGGGCACTGATTATTAAGCATGAAATAGATGATATCAGCATACCAAGGGTCGTTGGAAAAGGACTGAGTTGTGTATTGTTGGCAAATAATGTTTCCACTAGCATTCACCATGGATTTAGACAGGTCTGTACCTCTGACAAGTTTCATGGGACGTATCTCCAGGTCAAACTCTTGAAAAATGGCCATCCATTTCCCTCTTCATTCTCCCAGCTCGCTCTACATAAGTAGAGATTTCACAACAGCATCAAGAACTACAACAATAATTTGACTTCGGAGGATGTAATATCTGAACTTCTTGACAGCCCTGACCAGCACAAAAGCTTGTTTTTCAAGAGGTAGGTATTTGATTTCAGCATTCTTGAATGGAGAGCTCATGAAGGTGATTGGCCTCTCCTCTCCCTCTTCTCTTCGTTGCGTTAGGACAGCTGCACACGAGTGTTCAGAGGAAAAAGAATAGATATAGAATGACTTTAAGTAGTTAGGGATGGTGAGAACTGGCGCTTTTGAAATGGATCACTTGACTTGTGAAAACGTGGCCTTTGCCTCATTACTCCATTCTATTTTGGCGTCTTTCTTCATCATTTCATTAAGTGGTTTAACAATTTCTGCAAAGCTTGTGATAAACTTTCTAATGAAGTTGATCTTTCCAAAGAAAGGTATCATCTCCTTCTTGCTTCCTGGCCTGGTTATCTTTAGAATGGACTCAACTCGGTCTGGATTGATCGATATTCCTCTTTTAGAGATTATGTGTCCCAGAAGTTTCCCCTCAGAAACCCCGAACACACACTTTTTAGGATTCAAGGAGACACCATACTGGATACATCTTTCAAGAACTCTAGCTAAGTCTGCAGCGTGGTTTAGTCTATCTTTAGAGAACTATCAAGTCATCAATGTAGATGATGATGCATTTTCCAATTAGATCTTTGAATGCTACATCCATGGCATGCTGAAAGGTTGCCCCAATGTTTATCAAACCGAATGACATTCTATAAGCAAATGTTCCCCACTTAGTAGTGAAGGCTGTCTTCATTCTGTCTTCACAATTAACCATCACCTGGTTGTATCCAGAATAACCATCCAGGAATGATATCATCTGAGACCCATTGACAGTCTGCAAGACTTCATCCAGTGAAGGGAGTGGGTAGTTATCTTTTTCTGAAGCTCTGTTCAAATTCTGAAAATCTACGCATAGCCTAATCTCTCCATTTTTCTTACGGACTAGAACTAGGTTGGCCACCCATGTTGAATGTCGTACAGGGAAGATTATTCTTGCATAAATCAATTTCTGAACTTCTTTAAAGATTAGTGGTTCAATGAGGGCGTTAATAGGACGTTGTTTCTACCGAAATGGCTTAGCTTTGGGCTTCAGAGGAATGGTATGAGTCATTACAAAACCATCAAATGTTTTTAAATCCTCATACCCCTAGGCTATTGCAGCAATGTCCTTCTTCAATGCCCTCAGTATAATTTTTTTGATTGCTTCAGGGCAAGCTTTCCCTATGTAAACATTCTTTTTCGGGCCAAAATCAGCTAGATTAATAGTTTGATATTCACCTCCTTTATCTTCAACTGATATCTTTTCCCGAGCCCTTGGGTTTGAATAAAAAATTCTTTCTAAGGCCACCATTCCCTTGGGAATGCTATTACTTTTGAAATTGAGGACCCCCTCTGTATCACAATCTTCAGTGTTTCAATCTCCTTGATCCCTGTTGGACTCATCAATGATCTGCCCTTCAAAAACATCTGAGCTTGCTAGAAAAGCAAGGATATGTCGATCATCCTCAAAAACTTGAAAGTTCCTGACATTATCAAGAATAGCCGGGGTGGAAATCAATTCTACTAAGAATCTTTTAAACTTGGAGCCTTGCATGGGTTCCAGGCTACTTGCAGCAACAACTAATGAATCAGTTATCTGATTCTCCTCTCCAGGGATTAAGCTAATCCCAAAAGAATCGAAGTCTTCAATTAGGTTCCATACCCGATTTCTATAAGTTGCCAGCCTTCTATTATGACATGTGTATTGGCTGCGCACCTACTTGATAACTGTTTATGAATCTCCTTTAACCATCAAGGCAGTGACTTTCTTCTTATGTGCGAACATCAGCCCCTGAGTTAGAGCTTCATATTCTGCTATGTTGTTAGTGCATCCAAACTGCAACCTGTAAGAAGCAAAAAAAGTTTTCCCTTTCGGGCTGGTTAATTCAATTCCAACACCACAACCTATTTTGGATTTGGATCCATCAAACGTGAGGGTCCACAACTGATCATGAGCTGGGGTTGATCCCTTTGAGGTTATTATGGGCGTTTGGATAGGATGAGCCATAGGTAGGGGCAGTTGATCCTTTGCATCTAATATTGGTAAGAGGTGTTCAATAGGTTCCTCAGGGTACTTTCTAATTCTGGCATAGACATATCATATAATCTGTGGCTATCCTTCTGACAGTCACTTACATCTTTGATTAATCCCTTGGGTTTTGGTATACTTGTGAGTGCAGGGGTATCAAGCAAACCTTGGGTTTGTTCCTCATAAATATGCCGGTTTGGAAATGTGACTGGGGTAAGTTCAACTTGAGAAGGCACTTCCTCCGAAGGTATCTTATCCCTGATTAACATTGTTGCTTCTTTGGCTTCAAATGAGAAGTGATCTGCAACGGTCTCAAGGTGACTTAGGCTAGTTTCCTCAGCTTTGGAAACATGATTTAAAATGTTGGTGCAGGGTTGGCAGGTCAATTCAGAATGATTTTGGTAATGCACCTTGCACCAATTAGCTAGGGAGTAAAAGGCTTTGCAAGTTGATATCTTCCCCTAAGACCAGCTGATCCTATTGCAGCTTCCTGATCAATGCCTGTTGATTTTCATTAGTCATAGAATCAGGGAACTTTTGTATTGATAATTCTTTAGGATCAAGAACTGAAAAGGTCAAAATTTCATCTCCTTTGTAAACTCCTATCCTAGTTTCAAAATAAGCTACCTCATTGGGACAATCATATTCAGTGATGACATGTTTGAGGCGAGGTTCACTTCCAATCCTAATCTATGTAGGATCTCCCCTCCATGGTAGCCACATATGTGAAAAGTTGAGGGAGATATATCCTCCTATACTTTTCATCAAATCTCTGCTCAACAACATACCGTAAGTCTCGGGAATGTCTGCTACCTGAATATCTATATTGGTTAAAATCCTGGGGTCAGACCCTACTTGCACATGTATATTTCTCAATTATCCGACTACATTAACCTCTGTTTTATCAAGATGGATGACTTTCTTGTTTGTTTGGATAGGGTTCAATCCCAACTTCTTGCATATAGAAAATGACATAACATTACTAGAAGCCCCTGAATCTAGCAGACAATTATGTAGATTCTTGCAACAAATTCTCAAACTTAAAAGAAATGGTGGGGTACCTACCTTGCTTCTGTACAAAGCCGTGTTCATGTCTACAGCGGGTGCCACCTTGGTTTTCCCTTTTGATTTATCAGCTTCCTCCAAAGCTTTCAGCACTCTCTTGTTGAGCAGGGCACCACTTTAGGATGTCAAAATATGATAAAGAGGTTTTCTATCTCTGCATATCAACAACAATATCAAATTTTGTGTTATAACTTGCATTACTTTTGACAACCCCAAGTGAATTACCTTTACTATGGAAGTCAGGCAGGCCTTTTGGTGGAGGAGGGTTTTTATCAACACTTTGATTCAGAGGCACCATGTGATTAGGGGGTGCTGATGTAGTGAACAAACCCTTATTCTGATTTCTTAGGAAGTGTCCTCCCTTTGTCTAAAAGGCTTGGGCATCATATGCATCTTCCTCTGGTTCATTTTCACTTTATATTGGGAATGAAGGTTCTTCCTCAAAGAGGTCATAAGTCATTGTTGTATCTATTGAGCCACCTTCTTTGTTTTAATTCCCTTGGAAAGTTTGGGCATTTGCCTATGCCATCTTGACAAATTTCTCCATTTCAGGGTAGTTTACCTCAGAATGGGTTGCAGTATCATGCAACTTGCACCAGTTAGTCATAAAATTAAGGTCAGCCACATTTGCAGTATGTGACCTCTCCTCATTAGCTTGATAATTGTGAGGAACTCCACCATTATTTGGCCCTGTATTCCATTGTCGGTTGTTGTTTGGCCTTTGGTTATATCCTCTATTTTGATTTGGATAGCCCTGGTTAGGGGAATTTTGGCCTTGATAACCCCTTTGGTTGTGATTGTAGCTGTTCTAATAATTACCCTGGTTGTTACTGCTCTAATCAGGATAATTACCTTGGTTTTGAGAGGGGTTCAATCTAAGCTGAGCCATGTCATTTGTGACTTGAGACAAAATTTTCTTTAAGGTCTCTACCTCGTTTGTGAGTTGAACTGTCTTTTCACTTTCAACACTCTTAGCAACAGGTGGTTGATCGCCATGATTTGGTGTTCTGGTTTGATTATGATGACTATGCGGACTATGATGAGCCTGTGATTGTTGAAAGAAGTCAGGAGCTCCATTGGAAAATAATGGAATAGGAGATTGAGTCTGTAACTCATACATAGGTCCATAATGGGAATGAGACATTCCTGGGACAGTATTGAATAAAGGGGTTGGGCTAGACATCTGATACCCCATTGAAGGAAAACCTCCTCCCAAACTTCCTTGTTGAGAACTAATTTGTTGTTGCAGCTTAATGACTAGATGATAGACTTTAGACATGGAATCAATATCTGCCGATTGGTAAGTCCTTTGCAGGAACAAGCCAATCAATGGGTCTATAACTCTAAAGTAAGCTTGGATGGAACTATTCTCAGCAACTAGATAGGGGTCTTGTAGTCTCGTATACATTCATTGAAACCTGGTATTAAACAAGGGAAAAGGATCGCCTGGCTCCTTCCTAATGGTAGAAAATTGGTGGAACAAAATGACTGGATCCAAGTAAATTCTAAACTGATTGATGAAATCATTCTCCAGATCTGTCCAGCTTAGAATAGAGTGCTGAGGAATATTTAGGTACCAGTTGTACACCATATCCCCTAAGGAATAAGGGAACAACCTAAAAAATACATCATGGTGAGCTATCTGAGCTCTGATACAAATGTCCTTAAAAGCTTGTATGTGCTCTTCAACACTCCTTGATTCGCCATGAATGTACTTGGGACAAAATTTCTTAGGATTCTTAGGCATATCGTGAAAGCCTCCAGGAATAGTCCCCAATGGAGAGGGATTATTCTGAAAAAATTCCATTGGTAGTGGTGGTGGTGGTTGAGCCAGCTGTGATGGTAATTGAGATGAATTTGGTGGTGGATTGATAGGAATCCAGTGGGGTATTGGTGAAAAGCCTGGTGGAGTAAGCGGGGATGACAAGGGTGGTATGATGGTTGCCCCAGTCTTGTGACTCTTGTGTCTTATTGGGGTCTTGAGTTCTATCAAAGGAGGTGGATTTTCAGCTAATCGAAGAACTCTTTGGGACCTTTCTGGTGAGAAGAATCCAGTATTATCCAGTTTTCTCCTCTAGGCCCTCCTTCTAGCCCCAATTCTTTGTTGATGGTTCAGATGAGCATAGCAACAGTTAAACAGAATATCACTATTCTGCTCTCCTAAAAGAGAAAGAATAACACATGGATATCTTAAATCCCAAGGTCTTTGTAATCAGTTCTCGACTGTGCTGATTTCACTCAGTGGTTGATGTGAACTATAATGTTCAAGGGGCCTGCTGGTGTTGAGCTTACGGATTTTTCTAGAATCAAACATAAATTCAAACCTACTTTAACTAAGGTTTTTAAAGAAACAGAAAAAGATAGAACAAAGCTTTGGAACCGAAGAGAATGATAATGCATCCAACTTAACCAAACTTGTTACCTTTCAAGGAATTGATAACTAAAATTGGAGAACAAAATCAACTTGTGATTAATACACAACTTCATTCATTCACAGTGCTAACTTCAACAATAGATTGTAACTTACCATTTAAACAAAACATAAAATAAGATTTTATTCCTTGAAAGCTTCTCAAATCGAATGATTAACTGAAGATGAATACCATTCAGGAACACAACATGAAGTAGATTTAAATTTGGTTTCTTCTACTATTAGTGAAACATATAAGCAACATTTACAACTCTGGCACAATCACCAGTGTACAAAAAATCCATGTCTTTAGATTTTTTCCATCTATTCTAAGAGAACTAGAAGGATACATTACTGCCTTCTGTCGAATCTAACTCCTACTTTATTGCTACTCTTAAGTTTCTCTACTTTTAGAAAAGTTCCTATTTTCCTACTTTTCTCCTCTCTTTTACAAAGAGGAAAAAATGCCATATATACCGAACGTGCCAAAAAGAAAGTCGGCCCATCTTTAAGGTTTTACAAAATATCAGTTCGTTACAGGAGGGTCGACCCTCAGATCTTTTCAGAATGAAGTTAATGCTGCATCCTCCGTGTCCATATTGGTGAAAGATTGCTTCGGGGATGACCTCTAGATCTTTTGCAATTATGGTATTTACTTATGGCCTCTGTGGCCATATTCGAACTTCCATCAGAATCGCTTTGAATGCTCTAAAGCATTATCATTAATACTAATCCCCCTTTGCCAGTAGCGATCCCAACTGTCACTGTGACTCATGGTTTCTTCCTCCTTTCTGCTTGATTCTTGGTCCATATCTTTCTGCAAGCTGACCATCTCTGGAAGCAGCATCAAAATTTTTGTTAAATCTCCACACCAGTGTTCACTGAGCTACTCCATCAGCTCGTTCACAGAGCAGATCCTCACTAGTTGCACACATTGTATTGATCTTCTTCACAGGGGGAGTCAATCAGTCAAACTGTTCAGGGTTTGCCTTTAATTCTCTCTGATTGGTTGAACACATGCCACATAAGATTCCCGGGCAGTTAAAAGTCGCTCACACTGAATCGCATGTCGGTGAGACACTAATTGTGTCTCCCCGATGTGATTATACCTCCTTATAGCTATCGGCAAGACATACGATGGTTGGAAAGACATCCTAGCGAGAGGCCAAAGTCATATCAATATCCATAGTGGTCGCTGAGACAATCGCTATCGACCAAACTTTATAGCGAGTCCCCTAGGGTTATAACATTGCGGAGCTCCGTTGGCACATCATCCGCATTCGGCAAGACAACCTTCTGTCGGCAAGAGGTCATAGCGGGCGCTAAGAGTCATACCGATATCTTTCCATTGGCAGGCTTGTCGCTATCGGCAAGACTTTATTCCCTCAGCATGACATCACATCGAGCCCCTCTTCCTCCGGTGAAACACCATCGGGTCGGCCAGACATCACAGCGGGTTCCATTAGTCATTCCGAAGGTTTTAAAACCATCGGCAAGACCATCGCTTGTCGACAGGACATCATGTCGAGCTCCTCCATTCTCCCCGAGCTCGAACTTTTTTGGTGGGACCTCCTATAGTCGGTAAGACGTTACGCTGAACCATGAACCTTCGGCAAGACCCTTCCCCCTTAGCTAGACTTTATGCGGACGTTATCTCTCTCGGTGAGATCTTTCCGATGACAAACCTTTTTGCTGAGACTTCCACAGATCGGCGAGACCTTATGCCGAGCGGAGAGACATATAAAACCTCATGGAGACTGAGATGTCATGGCGACCGGTGGATCCCAAATGAATAACACACTGCCAGTCAGCAAGACATCCAAAAGGTCTTGCCGACTCTTTCCTTAGAGGAATTTTATGCCAAAATGGATTGGGGGATGCCTTCCAACTAAGCTCCTTGAGAAATATCATCATGTGCATGATTTAATCCTGCAAAACAAGGCCTCCATTAGTCCTCAGAAGCATATAAAATATATTCTTTTTGATCATTTCACTTAATTTTCAACAAAAAGGAACTCAACTTTAATTGAGGCAGAACCAAATTCAGCAGAACAAAAACAAACTTAGGAGGGAAAACAAAAGAAGTCCCAAGACCAAACCAGACAACCAAAGGTGACGAAAGTAAAAAGAAAAGGGGGACCCATTTTGTTCCAGAATAAAATGGGGTGGTTATGCAAGGCATAACAGAGAGGTTCCTTGCAAAATCCATTTTGTGCACATTCTACATTCAATCATTTCATTCCATGAGATTACATCTCTTTGAGGCATTCTATCAAAAAATTTAGTTGTTTTGTCTACGATTCCACATCTTTCATATATGTCTACCAGAGCATATCCAACTATAACATCCAAGTATCTTTTTAATTCCTCCATCTTTCATCAATCTCTTTACTATTTGAACCTTGTATAGATGTTTAGAGAAAAACATAAGTTGCAACAATTTTAGGATCTAACTAAAAAAGCAACGTTGCTAGAAATACTCAACCTATATTCACTATCAACCTAACATTACTACATTGGGGGAACTCCCCTCATAGCTCCACCAATAGACTGATGAAAGCATATCGGCAACACTAGAACATATCGACAAAAGATAACACACTTTCCCACTGATGGGGTGATATCATGCTTAACCATGAAAAGTGCATTCATTTTTGCATTTTTTGTTTGAGTTGTGGCATTTGTTATTCTCTCTTATTTCCTTACATGAAAAGAATCTTTGTTAAATTCTTCAGAATGAGAGAAGGGAAGAGCTGTGTGTTGAACATGCCAAGGTCCCTTGTTGTCTAGTTGACGGGGTTCCATAAGCATGACTAGGTCGTGATTCTCATTCTTCTTGCAAGTATTGGCATACTTAACCTCATAGATCCATTTGATCACTTTGTGGGGAAAACTATGTTGAATGAACTGATGTATCCTCTCAAAGAAAACACAGTCCCATTTTGGGCCGTTTCAGTAAGTGTTGGAATCATTTCCTGTATATCCTTTCCATGCTATAATTTGTAGTAATAACAAATTTTCATAAGAAATATTTTACTGTATTTACTGCTACACATTTCTTCTTACATGACATTGAATCAATTTTTATATTTAGTGTTTTCTTAAGCTGATGAATAAAGAATCCACTTACATCTACTGTAGATATTTTCAATTCCATGTCTGACATGAAGGGTGTTAACTGTTATCAGATACTTGCAGTATTTGTATCATCCATTGTAATTTGTATCTACTATTTTTTCACAAAAATATTAATGAGCTACACCATGCTATTCTTGGTAACATTCTTATTTGCTTTGCATTCTATCTTTGAATAAATGGTTTTCTATTTCAATTGATTTAGGACAGCTACTGATAAATTTAAATTCTTGATCTGAGTCTATGACAAGGTTTTTGTTCTCAATACTTGTAACTGCTATTGTAACTGATGCTGTGAAAGATGCAGTTGAATGACCTCACCCTAAATTTTTTTGGTAGTGTTTTCCAGATGGAATATCAGTTGAGAAAAACTTATCAACCTCTAGCACTAAACTTTAGTCTTAGCTTTTTTTCTCTTCCTGATTAATGATCATTTTGGTGACAAGCTCTTTATTTATTGTTATTATTTTATCATTGATGATTCAAATTAGCCTTCTAATTGTATGAGGTTGTTCTAGAAATTTGATAAAATTATAGGGAGGGTTGAGTGTCATGGCAATGAACATGTCATAAGGGAAGTTCACAAAAGCTTTCCTAGTGGACATACTTCATGCAAGTGCAACATCCTATACTTTTTTGTTAAAATCATCAGGGGAGGTTTCCCTTTATTTATAACCTGTGGAAAATTTACAAGGTGTGGAATATACAAGAATACTTGCATTCATACAAAAATCAATTACTAGATCAATTATTCAATAACGTGCTATCTTAATAAAACAACACCATGCAAAGAAATAATGACAAATTTTCTCCTTTGTTGCTACATTCCAAAATATTAAACACCCACTTGGAATAATGTACATAACAGGGTGGAGGTAGAATTTTTTCATAAACTAGCATACAATATAATAAAATAGCATACAATATAACCTTGTATAAACAAACCAAAGAAGACACAAGATTAAGTCTCAAAAGATAGATCTCTTTTGTGATATAAAAACCTTGTAAGACATCTTCACTCTATTGCAAATAAATGTAGTTATTCCTTTACAAACTTAGAAACTCTCAATAGCTCTTCTCTTGGCTATTTGAGAAAAAAAAATTGTTTACAATTATTAAAGATCCCTATTTATAACCCCCTAGTAGTTATAAGCTACTTACATAACTAACTCTCACAATTGCCCAGGAAACCCTAAATTAATAAGTTATCACTTAAAACACTTTGAAATTAGAAAGTGGGACTACTTGACTTAAGTGATGACTTAAAGTCACTTCAAAAATATAATCCCATGATGGGATCTATGACCTCAATGTGAAAATATAATGTGATCCACATTTCATTCCTTGTCAATGGCTTCAATCCTTCTTGAAGGTGACAATCCACTTGTAGAAGACTTCCATTTGTTGATGGATTTTCCCATTGTAGTGAGATCAAGTGGCCTAAAATTTCTTGATTGAAAGTTGAAGCAAGAGATGGTCATTTTGCAGCTTCTTTGTTCCTAATTCTTCCACTTGGGCCTCTAGTTTAACTATGTTTGAAGAGAGATCACATGCTTCCTGTATGAATGGTTTTTCAATGTTCACATTAATTCAAAGATTTTGAGAGGTTCCTTGCAAAATCCATTTTGTGCACATTCTGCAATCAATCATTTCATTCCATGAGATGACATCTCTTTGAGGAATTATGTTAAAGAATTCAAGTGTTTTCTGTACAATTCCACATCTTGCATATATGTCTACCAGAGCATATCCAACTATAAAATTTGAAAAAAATTCCCCTACCATTATGCTTTGGTGCATGTTCATAGCCCATCCCAAAGCTCCCATTTTGGCATAGGCAGGGAGGATTCTGACAAAAAAATTGGCTTTATACCTACCAATTGCATTCGCTTGAAATTTTTGAAAGCCTTTTCAACAAATAATTTTTTGCAAAACCTGCAATCATTGCATTCCATGAGATGACATCTCTTTGAGGCATTTTGTAAACAATTCATGTGCCTTGCCTGTGCTTCCACATTTTGTACGCATATCTACTAGAGCATTTCCAACCATAATATATGACAGAAATCCACCTTTAGTTATGCTTTGATGGATGTACATACCCTTTCCAAAGCTCCTATTTTATTACAGGCAGGGAGTATGCTGGAAAAGGTTGTGGAATCTAGCTTTACACCTACCAATTGCATTTTCTTGAAAGTTTCTAAAGCCTTTTCAACAAATCCATTTTGTGCATATCCTACAATATTGCAATCCATAGACCACATTTCTTATAGGGATACTGCCGTGTATTGTCTATGCATTGATGAATATTCATATCTTGTTTCAAAGCTCCCATTTTGGCATAGATAGGGAGGATGTTGGAAAATGTTGTAGAATTTGGCTTTACACTTGCAAATTGTATTCGCTTGAAAGTTTTTAAATCCTTTCCACCAAATTCATTTTGTGCATATCTATTGAGGATGTCCTTAAGCTATATGACAAAGGTGTATATATAATTTGAGATCAATTGATAAGTTGAGACATGTAATGTTGATTTGATTTACATTTTACTTAAGATATAATTTTGTTACATTGCTAAATTTCATAGTTCAATAATTGGGATTATCAATGATCTTGTATACTCAAAGTGTATGTGATAGAAATAAATTAGGTAGTCATGTCGATTAGTTTGACAATTTGAATGATCTTGAGTTCATAAGTATATAGTGATGAGTTTTGACAAGTAATATAATTTCTTGTTGCATTTATAACAGAAACAAAGGCCTCTTTGGATTGTAGCAGAGGATGTAGAGAGTAAAGCATTGGCTACATTGATATTTGAAATTGATGATTTTTTTACTAAATTGAAAATGTTTGAAGTTTCTTTTTCTTTCTTAGATGTTGTGTCTAATTAATAAGTTTAATTTTGTGTTGCAACTTGCAAGTGAGTATATTGATATGATAAAGGCTAGCATTGTCAATCCTCTAAAAGTTATCAGAATTGCATTAGTTGATGCAGAAAGGTAAAACTATTTATCTTTATTATAATTAGTGGAACTTGCAACTACAATATCTGATAAAAATCTACTTCCAAATATTATTTTGATGGGTGTTCATATCCTCATCCAAAGCTCCAATTCACACATAGGAAAGAAGGACACTTTCAAGCTTGTCAATTACAAATTTACAATCAATAATCAAGCTATTGATCAGCTATTCAGGAATAAGGAAATTGCATATCACTAATTGAATATTGTCTATTTGTTTGCTTTCTTGTATGAATTTATCTTTTTAAAAATTGTAAGAGATAACTAGGAAACATTATATCTAGCGCCTAAGTTTAGGGTGTCATAGTTGGAAAAGGAAAAGAAAATGTTTTAATTTTATCCTCTATATTATTTGACTTTTTTGAGTTTTTAATGTGCAAATTTTGAAACCTTATTTTTAGGCTATAACTCTAAATTGGAGAAGTGAAAGGTGAATACCAGTGAGGAAGAGTTTGGAGGAGCCAAAACCAATAGTGGTGGGAAAGCTGTGGATTTGCAAGGGGATTAAATGGGTCGAGTCCCTATGGGAGGTCCTTGCCCTTCCAAAAGGATTGCAGTTAAGGAAGGGGAAAATAGTATAAGTATATGAAAATAGGAGTATTCTATTTATATAGTGTCTGTAAGTTGTACAGTGTCACTAAGACATTGAATGTAACCAATGAGATTTTGATTTGCCAATGAGGCTTAATGAAGTAAATTTTCAGAGTGGTTTTTTCTCCATTCATAAATACTGTGTTGTGGCTCCTCTTGATTTGTAATTTGTTTGTGTTTGTGTCTGATCAATCATATTTGTTCAAGCATTTTAGTCTTCATTTCATGGTGCTTCTTCAACATTTGAATATCTATGATACTTGAAGATTATATGCATAAATTTGCGAGGATTAATTAAGTTAGATTTGATTTGTAATGACTAAATATATGACTAAAGTAATGAATAAATTAGTGACTAAATACATGACTAAATTAATGACTAAATACATGATTAAATATATGACTAAATATATGACTAAATTAATGACTAAATATATGACTAAATTAATGACTAAAGTAATGACTAAAGTAATGACTAAATATATGACTAAAGTAATGACTAAATTAATGACTAAATATATGACTAAAGTAATGACTAAATATATGATTACCATGACTAAATAAATGACCAGTTAACAACAATCAATGACTAAATTAAAATTGTGCTTCAATTTGAGTTGGTATCAGAGCAACATTAGTATTAAGGAACTCCCATAATGTAAATTATTAGGATTTCAAAATGTAAATTATTATATCATATAAGATCTAGCTTCACATGGGTTTTTGTCTAGAAATTATTTCTAGCTTCACATTATTGTACATAATGTAAATCTTCTACTATACAATCTTACATTGGAGTAATGTACATAATGTAAATCTTCTGCCATACAATCTTCTACAATTATATATGTAGTATTAAGGAACTCCCATAATGTAAATTATTAGGATTTCCTTGTTCATCATCTCTTCCTATCAACCATAATGTACATTATGTACAAACTAGATCAACCCTAATAATGTAACAAAGAAGATTTACATAGTCTTTGTTGCTCTTACTCCAATATAACAATGGTAAAACATGACTCTTAGCAAGAACCCATGTTTGTCTTAAATCAAATGAACCTGCTCAAATTATTATGGGAGTTTAGTATCAGATTATAAAATTGGTAAATTTACAAATATTATAAGATTTCAATTTATAATATTATAAATTGAATGCATAGACTAGATAATCCTTCTTTACATATGATTGCTGCAATCTAATATATGATAATGGAAATCTTATCTGAGCTTAAACTGGTTCATATTATTTGAGTCTATTAGACTTTCATTATATAGTATTTACAATTTAAGCATAAGGGCTTAAATATTATGGAGAAAGTAAAAAGTAAAATATGGACAAAAAATTTAAAAGGTGGGGAAATATTGTAAAATAAATATTACACATGCATTAGAAACTTGGCTTTAGAAGAGTAAAATATTAGAATAAAAATATAATAGGAAATAATTCCTTGTATACTATAAAGTTTATTGTAAACCAATCATATTAGATATTTAATACTATAAGTTGGTATCAACAATCTTTGCAGTGGTAACACCAAATGATCAATTTCCTTTCTCCATAATATTTTATTCTATTATGACCTTATCCTAGACATACTATTTATTTTACAATATTAATTTTCACTTTTATGACACCGTGAAGTGAGAACGGCCCACTTAACACCTGTAAGTGGCTACAAGGATCTTGCTTTTTAAAACAGGGTTGCATCCTATTGTCAGATCTTAACGTGGCTGACATCACGACATAGACAAGCCCTTGTGCTAGCTAAATTATGCCACCCCTTATTTATTTATGATACATTATTAGGGTTCATTACAACTTTACACAAATAATTTACATTATGTACAATAATTATTCTCACCATGTTGTTGCATTGTCATCCATTATCCCACTCGAGAATGTGCCATCTTCCAATATCAGGTAATAAGTGGATACAAGGAATATTGAATATATTGTCAAGATCCATTATGTATTGGTACTGGTAATAGTGTTTGATCTTCTTCTGAGAAAATCTACCAGTATCTTGATCATACCATTTTCCAAGAAGGGAGGTCTTCGTATGCTTAATCACCCATTCAATCTGACTAGAAGGAAAATGGACCGCTAAATATATGATATCATATAATGTAATGTGTGGAGAAGCAAATTTATATGGTGTCATTTGAGATAATAAAATCTTACAACCAGTATTAAATATACTAGTTATATCATCCATGCTATAAAAATTAAGAGGAAAGTGATTAATGATATCTCTGCATCTGAAGATAATGTGAGAAATTTTATACTATCTCACCAGACTCTTTAAAGCCACCAATTTTGCATTGTTGAGAGCAGGTGATAGAATAATTATTTGTTGAGTGCTTGGAACAAACTGGATATTGACCCATCCATCATTCTGGAACACAGAGACTAGATTTTTATATAGAAAATCTTCTAAAATCAATCTTTGACAGGCTTCAGAGAGTTCCT
Organism: Sequoia sempervirens; assembly: GCA_007258455.2. Taxonomy (NCBI): domain Eukaryota; kingdom Viridiplantae; phylum Streptophyta; class Pinopsida; order Cupressales; family Cupressaceae; genus Sequoia; species Sequoia sempervirens. Next base: position 308,787,515 of record VDFB02086081.1, read on the forward strand.
TAATCTTGCGTATGGCAGAAGATTGTGGATCTTTTGGGAGGATATTTCCTTGTTCATCATCTCTTCCTATCATATACACTGACTTCATTTTTTTGGGAAGATACTGAAATGGAATTTCCTTATAATTTCCTAAGATTATTCCAGACTCAAAAAATGAAAAAGACTTTAACTGACTCAAAAAATCCCATCCTAAGATGATATCAGTTTCCATATTCTTCTGTTTCCAGAAGGAACACAAAGCATTGAAATCACCGAAGTTAACTAAAATATTATAGGCCTTTTGTTTAATAGTTTGTATAGCACCAAGACTTTTAACATATATTGTTTGCTGACTCCAATATAACAATGGTAAAAAATGACTCTTAGCAAGACTAATACAAGAACCTGTATCTATTAAGGTTGTTAACCTCTTACTAAATCCTTCTAATTTGACACTTATAATAGGCTTAGTAGGGAAAGTCATGAGCTCAGGCAACATCTTAAGAAAGGGTAATATACATAGAAAACTATGGTAAAAATATAAGACTCAAAAGATAATAAAGGAAAATAGGATCTATAGCAGTTTGGGAATATATTACATGATCTTGTTCAACTTTCTTCTTTTCTTCATTGTTTTGTAGAGAGGAAGAAACAAATTCACCATCCTTCTCATCCTCTGATCCAATTGTCTCAGATTCTATAGTATTGGAACATGAGCATAATCCTTCTAATTCTACTAATGATTTAGACAAACTTTTATTAGACAATGAGTCTTCTTCTTTTGTATAATCTATATTTTCTGCTATTTGAAGTCATGTTAGATTCTGACATCTTCCTTTGATCTGATTCATTGCCTTATGATCCCATCCTAGGATACTATCTGCAAGCTTGTCTATTGCTTCACACTTTGTTTGCCACAATCTTGATCTATAATCAAATTTAGTAGCTCTCCTTATCACATTTGAACTAAATGGAATCTTCTTTTTGAAATTTATTTTTCTAGAATGCAGAGTATTTCTACTATACCTACTATATCTTTTGTTGCATTTCCTACACTTACAAATTTTTCTACAAGTTTTCTTATTAACTTGCCTGATATTAGAAAATCCCTTTAAACTATTTGTAGGAGGATTGCTGCAAAATTCTATTAGACTGCAGGTAGAACTAAATTCTTCTGCATTGAAAGCTCCTATCAGATATTGTTTTTGTAACTTGTAGCCAAGAAAATTTTTAATTTCAACAAATGTGTAGTTAGAAATTGTAGGTTTCTTATAATCTTCATCCCAATCACCAAATCTTGTAGAATAAACATATTCTCTACCCTTATCAATATCTTTGACTATTTTATGATTTTTATCAATTGGAGTAGAGGGTCCATTATCAAGGAGTCCATTCCACTAGTATCTTAATATTACTAATAATAATCTAGAAGCATATAAAGCTTTTGTAGGATCATTCCAACCAATGCCACCTTTAGTATCAAATGAAATTTCAAAGGTATTTTCCCAAGTGCAGATAACAAGTTGATCAATATTCAAAAGATAACTTGATTTAGCATGTGGCCATGATTTCTCACATCTAGCCTTTTCTGTTAAGGATTCTTTATGTTCATACTTAGGTTCAATCTTGACCATATAATGTTTCTCTTAAGCATCAATTTGAAAGCTATCTAAAGAAATTCTTGTGGAAGAATCATTAGAATCAATCTCCAAACTATTATAAGACTGATAGTCCTTTTCCTCATTTGATTCTTGTTGTGCATACATTGGTTCATTCACAAAAACTAGTTTATTAATTTCTTCAGTGATTCTTACTTCATCCATCCAATCATTTTCCACAAATTTATGTGAATGTTCTTTAGAGAGAAATTGATTTCTAATTTGAAGCACTAGAATAGATTCAACATCTGGTTTTCTTGATTCAGTGACATCCGATTCTATAGACATATTCTGAGTAGATTCTTCATCTAATTTCTTTCCTTGTTTCACTAATGCAGGCCAATCTTTTTCAGTAATAACACTTAAATGTTTCTTGGATTCCTTTTTGGTGACCTTAGTAGAACCTTTACTTTTTTGAACAGATGTTTTTCTAGCAGGTTCTATTATTTGTTTATCTTTATCTTTTATCTTTTGCTTTTCTTTTTGATGGACTACTTTCTTTTCTTCCTTTCTTGAGCTATCATTGTCTTGAGCGATTCTGGTTTTCTGGACACAAGACCTTATTTTATCTGACTTCTTAAAAACCAATCAACCTTTTCTTTTTTTTCCTTCTTTTGTCTTGCTACTTGCCTTATCTTTTCAAATTTTTAGCTACAAAATTTAACAAGGCCTTAGATGGTTCTTTAGATTGTCTACTTGAATCCATAGTCCTAGCTTTTATGCCTTTCTCAAGATACAAATCTAAAATCTTAATATTTGGAAAGTTAAAATTGCCTTTGCTATGAACATATTCTTATTTATCTTCAAACACATTATGAATAATAGATGAAAGCAAAGAACTTGCATTAAGAGATCTTTGGCTTGCCATTGAAGAGTTTTAGGACTTATTGAAACTTTTTGCAGACCGTTTCACTGCTACTTTTACTGTCTTACTGCTCACCCTTCCACGCCTATCCTTCAGCTTCAACATGGGATTTACGGCCTTACTACGGCTCCACAACTACTTTGCGTCTCTACCTTCGATCATTCAGTCTTCACACTCTTATTCTAGCTACCAACATATGACTCTTATGACAAAATTTCACTATGACTAGATCTTAATAGAACATGGATGTGTTATTACACATGCATTAGAAACTTGGCTCTGAAATAGAACATGGCTCTTAAACTTGGCTCTGGTATGTAACTAGGCTTTGATACCAATTTAATAGTGGTAACACCAATTTCAAAATGAAACCAATATCAAAACAACAATACTAATGTTGCTCTGATACCAACTCAAATTCAAGCACAATTTTGACAGCAAGGCAATAAGATAGAACAAAGATTTTCAGAAATGAATTACTTCCATTAACTCAAAAGATATTACATATTTTTTTTTGTCATTATCAGATTTATGATCATCCAGATCGCTCAAAGCAAAGGAGAGGGCATACATCTGATATGTTGAACACCAAACTATTAGACTTATGGACTCTAGACAATACTCAAGACTCAACTTCTAAGACTCTAAGACTCTATCACTCAATACTTGATTCACCCAACTATCCATGCCTCAAATGAGCTCTTGGGGCCTTATTTATAGGCTTCAAATGACTTGGAGAACCTGTCACCAAAACCTTTTACCTATTCTACTAGGTCATTTCTCTAGAAAATGCAAGGAGGATTATCTTGCCACATGGAAGACATTGTCAGTCTTGGATTTTCTCAACAACCTTTATTTATTTGACCATATTATGGAGAGGACCAAAATATCTACTAGAATATTTTTCGTAGATATTGTCTATCTTTACTTTTTAGATAGTGGACAAAATGATTTTTACATGTGGGAATCTTTTGTACAAAATGATCTTTTTAGTACAAGGTTCCACCATGTGAGTAATCTTTTTGGTACAATATTTTTCTAGCTTCACATGGGTTTTTGTCTAGAAATTTCCCCACCTTTTGAAATTTTTGTCCATATTTTACTTTTTACTTTCTCCATAATATTTTATTCTATTATGACCTTATCCTAGAGATACTATTTATTTTACAATATTTATTTTCACTTTTATGACACTATGAAGTCCATAATAATTATTAATCTAGTAGGTTCTTTTTCCTTTGATATATTTCTTAATTTTTTGTGCTTAAAGAAAGTAGTCCATCAAAAAGAAAAGCAAAAGAAAAAAGATAAATATAAAGAAGTAATAGAACCTGCTAGAAAAATATCTGTTCAGAAAAGGAAAGGTTCTACTAAGGTCACCAAAAAGGAATCCAAGAAACATTTAAGTGCTATTACTAAAAAAGATTGGCCTGCATTAGTGAAACAAGGAAAGAAATTAGATGAAGAATCTACTCAAAATATGTCTATAGAATCGGATGTCACTGAATCAGGAAAACTAGATATTGAATCTATGCTAGTGCTTCAAAATGCAAATCAATTTCTCTCTAAAGAACATTCACATAAATTTTTGGAAAATGATTGGATGGATGAAGTAAGAATCACCGAAGAAATTAATAAACTAGTTTTTGTGAATGAACCAATGTATGCACAACAAGAATAAGATGAGGAAAAGGATTATCAGTCTTATAATAGTTTGGAGATTGATTCTAATGATTCTTCCACAAGAAGTTCTTTAGATAGCTTTAAAATTGATGCTTAAGAGAAACATTCTATGGTCAAGATTGAAGCTGAGTATGAACATAAAGAATCCTTAACAGAAAAGGCTAGATGTGAGAAATCATGGCCACATGCTAAATTAGGTTATCTTTTGAATATTGATCAACTTGTTATCTGCACTTGGGAAAATACCTTTGAAAGTTCATTTGATACTAAAGGTGGCATTGGTTGGAATGATCCTGCAAAAGCTTTATATGCTTCTAGATTATTATCAATAAAATTAAGATACTGGTGGAATGGACTCCTTGATAATGGACCCTCTACTCCAATTGATAAAAATCATAAAATAGTCAAAGATCTTGATAAGGGTAGAGAATATGTTTATTTTGCAAGATTTGGTGATTGGGATGAAGATTATAAGAAACCTACAATTTCTAACTGCACATTTTCTGAAACCAAAAATTTGCTTGGCTACAAGTTACAAAAACAATATCTGTTAGAGCTTTCAATGTAGAAGAATTTAGTTCTAACTGCAATCTAATAGAATTTTGCAGCAATCCTCCTACAAATAGTTTAAAGGGATTTGCTAATATCAGGTAAGTTAATAAGAAAACTTGTAGAAAAAGTTGTAAGTGTAGGAAATGCAACAAAAGATATAGTAGGTATAGTAGAAATACTCTGCATTCTAGAAAAATAAATTTCAAAAAGAAGATTCCATTTAGTTCAAATGTGATAAGGAGAGCTACTAAATTTGATTATAGATCAGGATTGTGGCAAATAAAGTGTGAAGCAATAGAAAAGCTTGAAGATAATCTCCCAGGATGGGATCATAAGGCAATGAATCAGATCAAAGGAAGATGTCAGAATCTTACATGACTTCAAATAGCAGAAAATATAGATTATACAAAAGAAGGTCTAAATCATTAGCAGAATTAGAAGGATTATGCTCATGTTCCAATACTATAGAATCTGAGACAATTGGATCAGCGGATGAGAAGGATGGTGAATTTGTTTCTTCCTCTCTACAAAACAATGAAGAAAAGAAGAAAGTTGAACAAGATCATGTAATATATTCCCAAACTACTATAGATCCTATTTCCCTTGATTATCTTTTGAGTCTATTATATTTTTACCATATTTTTACCATATTTTTCTATGTATATTACCCTTTCTTAAGATGTTGTCTGAGATCTTGAATTTCCCTGCTCAGCCTATTATAAGTGTCAAATTAGAAGGATTTAGTAAGATGTTAACAACCTTAATAGATGCAGGTTCTTGTATTATTCTTGCTAAGAGTCATGTTTTACCATTATTATATTGGAGTCAACAAACAATATTTGTTAAAAGTCTTGGTGCTATACAAACTATTAAACAAAAGGCCTATAATATTTTAGTTAACTTCGGTGATTTCAATGCTTTGTGTTCCTTCTGGCAACAAGAGAATATGGAAACTGATATCATCTTAGGATGGGATTTTTTGAGTCAGTTTAAGTCTTTTTCATTTTTTGAGTTAGGAATAGTCTTAGGAAATTATAAGGAAATTCCATTTCAGTATCTTCCCAAAAAAATGAAGTCAGTGTATATGATAGGAAGAGATGATGAACAAGGAAATCTTCTCCCAAAAGATCCATAATCGTCTACCTGTCATGTCCCCATTTTTGACGAGCATCAGAGTTCGTAAGTTTGGCCTATCAGGAGACCCTCGTAGGCTGATAGAGTGGTTAGAGGGTCGTTTGGGAGCTTGGCTCAGCTTCAGACAGGCAGTGTTGATCAATTGGCTTTTGTTTGGGCTCGATCGGAGACTTCTTGCAGAGTTGCTATTTTTAGTAGTTCCTGGCAGGCAGTGTGGGACCCCTGCTATTTTTAGCGGTATGAGATTGGCAATATTTGGAATCACTTCAGAGTTCGTCAGCTTCAGACGGAACAGTAATCGGATGAGTAACGAGGAAGATATTAATATTTAATTGTATTAATTAAATATTAATTATTTAATGATTATAATATAAAGTTATAATTTTAAATTATAACTTAAGTGATTCTCATAAAGGGGGCGCCCAACATCAGGGAAGGGGCCATTTGCATATTAAATTTATAATTTAATGTTTTGGCCGAGACTATTGAAAGATTAAAAGAATTAAAAGTTAAATATATTAAAATTCCCTATTCTTGAGGAAATCGCACTTTTCAGCCATATAGTGCATTTGCCTTGGGAATTGTGCCATTATGATATTTTATGAATTAAAAATTGATCAGGCTTTGCCAGAGAACGGAGACCTTAGGGTTTGTGTTCGAAATTCTTGGAGAACGAGCCATCTCCATTGAATCAGTTCAGAGGGTGTGAGATATCATCTGATTTACTGCCAGTTGTGAGATTTCTTCATCCAGAGGAAATTATTGAACATCACAGAACTCAGAGTTGTTTAAAATGTTAGGTTTACAGATAGTTAATTTGTCCAGAAGGCATCTTGCAAGTTAGGCGCACATTTCTTTGCAACCTGAAGACATAGAGAAGGCCGTACATTTAATTTTATTTGCTGCTGTTTCCTGACACAGCCGTACCACCTTCAACAGCCGTACTATCTCCTTTTTCTACATTATGCAGAGGGTTTTGGTTTGCAATCTCAAGCAGTGAAGTTATTAAGCTGGGGCGCCAATTTCTTCCCATCTGGAGATCTTCAATAAAGGAGCCGTACTTTTTATTTATTGTTATTGTTATTTCTGGCCGTACTACTGTGTACTTGGCCGTACCAGCAGCAGCAAGGAGGCGTGTTCCTTATCCAATCCAAAACGCCTATCTCCCATGGTTAGCAATATTCACAATGAGGGCGCCTGTGCATCTGGAGTCTTCTGACAACTTCTGACAGAGGGAGAACATACTTCACAATAGCCATACAAATCTGATTTATTCTTTAGGGCGGCTGAAATCAGGTTCCTTTTAATATTGCAAATCTATTGTATTTTCTTATGCATGTAAGGATCCAGTGTTGTATTGTTTTGGAAAGCACAATATTGGTATTGGTTATTTAATCATTAACTATTTGCCTCATGTTATCGACTACATGATTTTTAATTGCATTTATTATTCAATCTTAGTGGCAATCTGAGGATGACAATCACGACAGACTTTCACTCTGGGTTTGGGATCCAGGGATAGCTTGCGCAGTTGAGTTTTTGTTGATGCTACAGGAGACAGTTCGAGGTGTGTGGGACATTTCATAGTTTGTCTTTTGGGCCTCCCGAGGATTGGAGTTTCTTTGCAGTGGAGATTGCTTGGGGTCAAGCAATTTTAGGGAGGGCGGACTGTCATGTCCCCATTTTTGACGAGCATCAGAGTTCGTAAGTTTGGCCTATCAGGAGACCCTCGTAGGCTGATAGAGTGGTTAGAGGGTCGTTTGGGAGCTTGGCTCAGCTTCAGACAGGCAGTGTTGATCAATTGGCTTTCGTTTGGGCTCGATCGGAGACTTCTTGCAGAGTTGCTATTTTTAGCAGTTCCTGGCAGGCAGTGTGGGACCCCTGCTATTTTTAGCGGTATGAGATTGGCAGTATTCAGAATCACTTCAGAGTTCGTCAGCTTCAGATGGAACAGTAATCGGATGAGTAACGAGGAAGTTATTAATATTTAATTGTATTAATTAAATATTAATTATTTAATGATTATAATATAAAGTTATAATTTTAAATTATAACTTAAGTGATTCTCATAAAGGGGGCGCCCAACATCAGGGAAGGGGCCATTTGCATATTAAATTTATAATTTAATATTTTGGCCGAGACTATTGAAAGATTAAAAGAATTAAAAGTTAAATATATTAAAATTCCCTATTCTTGAGGAAATCGCACTTTTCAGCCATATAGTGCATTTGCCTTGGGAATTGTGCCATTATGATATTTTATGAATTAAAAATTGATCAGGCTTTGCTAGAGAACAGAGACCTTAGGGTTTGAGTTCCAAATTCGTTGGAGAACGAGCCATCTCCATTGAAGCAGTTCAGAGGATGTGAAATAACATCTGATTTATTGCAGTTGAGAGATTTCTTCATCCATGAGGAATTACAGAGCATCACAGTCGATTTAAACATCAGAGATTTATTATCTTCAGAGTTTTTACCAGTGTCGTATCTAGAAGTCATCCATTCTTCAAGGCGTACCTTTCAGAGGGTTTATACAGTGATTTGAGGAAGGCCGTACTTTTGGTACTTGCTGTCTTGACACAGCCGTACTATTTCTCACAGCCGTACTTTTCTTCCAAGCAAGAGCAACGCCTATTTACTTGACTTCCAGATTGCATCAACAAGGCGCTGGGTTTCCAGAATATTTTGCAAGTTACCAAACAGGAGGAGAAACTTGAAGAGAGGCCGTACCACTTGCATTCATTGCTGCTGCAGCAGCCGTACAGATTTGCACTGTCAGGCCGTACCAGCTGGAAGAGGACATCTTTCTTCATCAGTGCAAAAATGCCTTACTTCTCTTCAGTTACTCATCATTGACAGAGGCACATTACTACCTGGCTTGGTTCGGGAACGTCTGTAGGAGGGAGAAGAGCATTTGCATGCAGCCGTACAATCTCAAACTTTTTTACCAGCAAGCTGCTAAATCCAGGTTTTCAATAAAAATCATTGTTTTCTCATTTGCATGTATCTGGGTATTATTGTAATCTGTAGAGAAGATCAAATAAAGATACTGGCATCCATATTCTATCAATTCCAGAGTTATTTAATCTTTAATTGAATTTATTTCAATTTATTGCAAAAGTCGTACCTTTTCATTTATTGCATCAAAAACGGTCAAAAACCTAAAACCTTCAGAAAGTCAAACAAAACTGTCAGATTCAGAGAATAGGGGAAACTGGGGTTTTTATAGTGGTATCAGAGCTAAATCCTGCCATCCTGAGGGTTTAGCCGTCTTCTGCAGCCGGAGCAGTTTGGGTTTTACCAGGTATTATACATGTAGACGTGCTCTGATTGACATGCACCGGAGTTTGAGCAGGCAGCCGGGAAACATGGCTGACAGGAATTATAGGACTGATAAAACAGAAAATCTTAGAACATAGATTCCTCACGATAACAAAGATCAGAACAGTGCAGAGGTCTTGCATGCACTTAGAGATCTTCATGCAGGTCAACGGCAGTCAAATGGTGTATTACAGCAGTTGGCAGATACACTTTAGAGACTGGGTACTCCGAGGAGATCGTCACCACATCGTGACGATGACAGGAGTGTTGCAGGTTCACGGAGAGCTCCTAGGACAGTGTCACGGACAGCAGATAGGCCTACTAGGCCCACTTTCACGAGACAAGAACCCGATGAGGTTATATCAGGTGAGAAGCATGAGGGTTTGTTCGTTGATACATTTAGGACAGCGAACGATGAGTGGCAGTTAGTATCACCTGAGATCAGCGGAAGGATTACTATTGACAGAACGCCACAAAACACAGAAAGAGAAGTAAATAGCATGTTTCAGGAGTATATCATTCTACCGCAGAAAATTAAAAAGGAACTTCCTTTCTTGAGTTTCATGGATTTGCACCCGAGACTTTGTCATAAGACAGAGTTGGCAAGAAAGGAATATCTCACTATAGCTTGTGAGTTGTTTACACCTGGAAGGGATAGAGATTTGGTATCTTCAGACTCCTATAAAGAATGCAGAAATTTATATGATGAGTTTGATAGAAGTGCTGATTTAATTCGAGAACACACTAGCACAGCATTGGGTAATGATTTACCTACATCGTCCTTGCAAGAGGTGGCCCAAGAAATTTCTACCATGGAGGCTACTTCTGATTTTTATGACAGCGATGATGAAACTTCGCGTGAGCATGAGATAGCAGCTATTTCACAGACGCAAAGTAACCCTATTGAGTTGTCGCGTGAAGAGACTCAAGAGTTGGGTACTACAGATGCAATTGGTGTTGAGAACTTATATCATGGTGAGTCTGATTTTCTGGATCAGACCTTTGAAAACCAGCTAGAGGATTCATATGTTGATATGGAATCCCAGGATCATGCTTTGGATGGGCATGCAGTTACTTTTGGAGTAGAAGCGTGTGAAGATACTGTCATACCAGCAACTTCTACCGTACCAGTTGAGCCATCCATTGAGGTACAGAGCAGCAGTACCTTAGATGTTGAGGTGTGCATGGGTGAAAGCACACATGATGCTGCTTATCATGAGGTGAGTGATGACAAATCAGCGTCCTATCATAGTGCTTATTGTGAACCGGAAATCTTGTATGGGGGTCGTAAGCTTCAGAATCCTCATCATTTGGTTGGGCAACTACAAGTGAATGATAATATGATTGCCACCGCCCTTGAGCATTTTGACGTTGCTCGTCAGATGTTGACTACCTATGGTTGGAGTCCTCCTTTGACAGATGAGCACAGTGATAGTGGTTTTTCCCTTGCAGTGATACATGCACTCCGAGAAGCAATTGGAACGATGAAACAAAACTACCTTAAATTACTTGCAGACAGGGATTTCCTTCTCGAGTGGGATTGCATTTATTATGATGCATTGAAGGGAAAGGAAGAGTAGATTGATGAGCTCACTCATGCGCTTGAGGTGACTAGGGACTCATTGCATAGCACCCAGTTGGCTCTTCGAGAGTCACAGTTACAGATTGAGAAGCTTACAGTGGCATTGAGTTTAGCACAATCTTCACCATCTTTGGATATAGTTCAGTCTTCCATGGCAGCGGTTGGTGAGGAGTATACACCCAGGGTTCATAGCAGTGAGGGAGATGTTGTGGGTGAGGTTACATCCATCACGGTCACAGGTGCAGTTGATACAGATGGGATGAGTGCACTGGTTGAGAGTTGTAGGGAGCCACGTGTTGCACCAGGTTCTCTTGAGATTAGTCCCAGGATAGGTGATGCACGACGGATCATTGATAGTTCCTGTGACATGGTTGTTGATTCACGAGAGAGTCGTGTGACAACCCTCGACACTTGTCCATCTTCACAGAAGATATTCAGAGTCTCATCTAGTTGGGAGATTGGTACTTATGTTGATTTGTTTTCCTCTCCTGGAAGCAAATCAATCATTTCATTCGATGTAGTTGACTATGATCGGTAGCTGGTTGAGCCAAGTCAGGAGTACAATTCAATCTATTATTCCAACGATTCAGAGATGGATGATTCAGATCAGGATGGAGCGATTGTGCAGTTTGTGAACAATCCATTATTTGAAATTGATGGTGGTTTGGTCTATGATAATCCACTCTTCGAGTTGGAAGCTGATCGTACTCTTGATGCTAGTTCTTGGTTAGGTGATAATCGTAGTGTTTGGGATTGTTCCAGTGCATCGCGATTCCAAACAAGACTCACAGAGGAGTTTAATGAGGTGTACATGGTGAGGAGTGCTTATAGTTTTTCCTTTGATCCACCTGTACATGATTTGTATTCGATGCACAACACTTGTGCACAGGGTGATTCTCTCGGAACAGTCGAGGGGAGTAATTCATTATTGTGTGCAGAGTTACCATCTTCACAAGATGGGGTTGGCGGCTGCAAGTACTTGACTCAGCAGTTTGGGGGGTATTACTTCCAGGGACAGCAGTCAGTTATCCATCATGCCGATATGTATTTGACAGGGATTGATACTTCTATGTCGCAAATTTTTCATACGGGTACATGGGTACAGGGCGACTATAGTGTTAGTTGGCATGATGGCTGGGTCAGTTATCACATCTATGAGGGTTTAGCGGAGAACAGGGAGAGATTCAGTGTAGCAGATGCTTCTAGAAGTTATTTTCTCCACATGACAGATGGATGTGAATTCAGTTTGTACTGGGATCCAGGTGGTGACAGTTCGGGTACTGAGTATTGGATGGGTCCCACTGGGTCACTTCACTATTCTCAGCATGGTGAAGTTGGAGGCAGTAGAGCGCAGTGGCAATCTGAGGATGACAATCACGACAGACTTTCACTCTGGGTTTGGGATCCAGGGATAGCTTGTGCAGTTGAGTTTTTGTTGATGCTACAGGAGACAGTTCGAGGTGTGTGGGAAATTTCACAGTTTGTCTTTTGGGCCTCCCGAGGATTGGAGTTTCTTTGCAGTGGAGATTGCTTGGGGTCAAGCAATTTTAGGGAGGGCGGACTGTCATGTCCCCATTTTTGATGAGCATTAGAGTTCGTAAGTTTGGCCTATCAGGAGACCCTCGTAGGCTGATAGAGTGGTTAGAGGGTCGTTTGGGAGCTTGGCTCAGCTTCAGACAGGCAGTGTTGATCAATTGGCTTTCGTTTGGGCTCATCGGAGACTTCTTGCAGAGTTGCTATTTTTAAGTTCCTGGCAGCAGGGGACCCCCGCTATTTTAGCGGTATGAGATGGCAAGATTCGGAATCACTTCGAGTTCCCACAACAAGAATCGGATGAGTAACGAGGAAGATATTAATATTTAATTGTATTAATTAAATATTAATTATTTAATGATTATAATATAAAGTTATAATTTTAAATTATAACTTAAGTGATTCTCATAAAGGGGGCGCCCAACATCAGGGAAGGGGCCATTTGCATATTAAATTTATAATTTAATATTTTGGCCGAGACTATTGAAAGATTAAAAGAATTAAAAGTTAAATATATTAAAATTCCCTATTCTTGAGGAAATCGCACTTTTCAGCCATATAGTGCATTTGCCTTGGGAATTGTGCCATTATGATATTTTATGAATTAAAAATTGATCAGGCTTTGCTAGAGAACAGAGACCTTAGGGTTTGAGTTCCAAATTCGTTGGAGAACGAGCCATCTCCATTGAAGCAGTTCAGAGGATGTGAAATAACATCTGATTTATTGCAGTTGAGAGATTTCTTCATCCATGAGGAATTACAGAGCATCACAGTCGATTTAAACATCAGAGATTTATTATCTTCAGAGTTTTTACCAGTGTCGTATCCAGAAGTCATCCATTCTTCAAGGCGTACCTTTCAAAGGGTTTATACAGTGATTTGAGGAAGGCCGTACTTTTGGTACTTGCTGTCTTGACACAGCCGTACTATTTCTCACAGCCGTACTTTTCTTCCAAGCAAGAGCAACGCCTATTTACTTGACTTCCAGATTGCATCAACAAGGGCGCTGGGTTTCCAGAATATTTTGCAAGTTACCAAACAGGAGGAGAAACTTGAAGAGAGGCCGTACCACTTGCATTCATTGCTGCTGCAGCAGCCGTACAGATTTGCACTGTCAGGCCGTACCAGCTGGAAGAGGACATCTTTCTTCATCAGTGCAAAAATGCCTTACTTCTCTTCAGTTACTCATCATTGACAGAGGCACATTACTACCTGGCTTGGTTCGGGAACGTCTGTAGGAGGGAGAAGAGCATTTGCATGCAGCCGTACAATCTCAAACTTTTTTACCAGCAAGCTGCTAAATCCAGGTTTTCAATAAAAATCATTGTTTTCTCATTTGCATGTATCTGGGTATTATTGTAATCTGTAGAGAAGATCAAATAAAGATACTGGCATCCATATTCTATCAATTCCAGAGTTATTTAATCTTTAATTGAATTTATTTCAATTTATTGCAAAAGTCGTACCTTTTCATTTATTGCATCAAAAACGGTCAAAAACCTAAAACCTTCAGAAAGTCAAACAAAACTGTCAGATTCAGAGAATAGGGGAAACTGGGGTTTCTACACTACCATACGTAGGATTAAGGAACTCCTTGAAGCTTGTCAAAGATTGATTTTAGAAGATTTTCTATATAAAAATCTAGTCTCTGTGTTCCAGAATGATGGATGGGGCAATATCCAGCTTGTTCCAGGCACTCAACAAATAATAATTTTATCACCTTCTTTCAACAATGCAAAATTGGTGGCTTTAAAGAGTCTGGTGAGATAGTATAAAATGGCTCACATTATCTTCAGATGCAGAGATATCATTAATCACTTTCCTCTTATTTTTTATAGCATGGATGATTTAACTAGTATATTTAATACTAGTTGTAAGATTTTATTATCTCAAATGACACCATATAAATTTTCTTCTCCACACATCACATTATATGATATCATATATTTAACGGTCCATTTTCCTTCTAGTTAGATTGAATGGGTGATTAAGCATACAAAGACCTCCCTTCTTGGAGAATGGTATGATCAAGATACTAGTAGATTTGCTCGGAAGAAGATCAAACACTATTACCAGTACCAAAACATAATGGATCTCGACAATATATTCAATATTCCTTGTATCCACTTATTACCTAATATTGGAAGATGGTACATTGTTGAGTGGGATAATGGATGATAATGCAACAACATAGTGAGAATAATTATTGTACATAATGTAAATTATTTGTGTAAAGTTCTAATGAACCCTAATAATGTCTCATAAATAAATAAGGGGTGGAATAGTTTAGCCAGCACAAGGGCTTGTCCCCTAATATCTTGTAAGAACATGGCTCCAAAAAATATCATAAAATATTTAGCTATTATACTGTAAATTTACTCTTATTCTAGCTACCAACATATGACTCTTATGACAAATTTCACTATGACCAAATCTTAATATAACATGGATCTGTTATTACAGATGCATTAGAAACTTGGCTATGAAATAGAACATGGCTCTCAAAGTTGCTCTGGTATGTAACCAGGTTCTGATACCAATTTAAGCAGTGGTAACACCGATTTCAAAATGAAACCAATATCAAAACAACAATACTAATGTTGCTTTGATATCAACTCAAATTGAAGCACAATTTTGACAGCAAGGCAATACGATAGAACAAAGATTTTCAGAAATGAAATACTTCCATTAACTCAAAAGATATTACATATATTCTTACTCACATGGTGGACCCTTGTACTAAAAAGATCATCTTGTACAAAAGATTCCCACATGTAAAAAATATTTTGTCCACTATCTAAAAAGTAAATATAGACAATATCTATAGAAAATATTCTAGTAGATATTTTAGTTCTCTCCATAATATGGTCAAATAAATAAAGGTTCTTAAGAAAATCAAGGACTGACAATGTTTTCCATGTGGCAAGATAATCCTCCTTGCATTTTCTAGAGAAATGACCTAGTAGAATAGGTAAAAGGTTTTGGTGACTGGTTCTCTAGGTCATTTGAAGCCTATAAATAAGGCCCCAAGAGCTCATTTGAGGCATGGATAGTTACATCAAGAGCTGGGTGAATTGAGTATTGAGTGATAGAGTCTAGAGTCTTAGAAGTTGAGTCTTGAGTATTGTCTAGAGTCCATAAGTCTAATAGTCTGGTGTTCAACATATCAGACATATGCTCTCTCCTGCACTTCGAGTGATTTGGATGATCAAAAATCTGATAATTCCAAAAGAATATATGCAATATCTTTTGAGTTAATGGAAGTATTTCATTTTTGAAAATCTTTGTTCTATCTTATTGCCTTGCTATCAAAATTGTGAGTTACAAAAACCATATTTGTTAGGAGCTTTCAGTGTAGAAGAATTTAGTTCTACCTGGAATGTAATAGAATTTTGTAGCAATCCTCCTACAAATAGTTCAAAGGGATTTGCTAATATCATGCAAGTTAATAAGAAAACTTGTAGAAAAAGTTGTAAGTGCAGGAAATGCAACAAAAGATATAGTAGGTATAGTAGAAATACTCTGCATTCCAGAAAAAGAAATTTCAAAAAATAAGATTCCATTTAGTTCAAATGTGATAAGGAGAACCACTAAATTTGATTATAGATCAGGATTATGGTAAATAAAGTGTGAAGAAATAGACAAGTTTGAAGATAATATCCTAGGATGGGATCATAAGGAAATGAAGCAGATCAAAGGAAGATGTCAAAATCTTATAGAACTTCAAATAGCAGAAAATATAGATTATACAGAAGAAGAAGACTCATTGTCTAATAAAAGTTTGTCTAAATCATTAGCAGAATTAGAAGGATTATGCTCATGTTCCAATACTATAGAATCTGAGACAATTGGATCAGAAGATGAGAAGGATGGTGAATTTTTTTCTTCCTCTCTACAAAACAATGAAGAAATTTTTATACAACAATTTACTATACTAATATTATAGGTAATTTTAAATTTCCAGATATTAAGATTTTAGATTTGTATCACTCTAAGACTCTATCACTCAATACTTGATTCACCCAACTCTTGATGCAACTATCTATGTAATAAATACAGGGTCTTGTATTAATAGCCTTAATATGAGTCTTGAGTATTGTCTAGAGTCCATAAGTCTAATAGTTTGGTGTTCAACATATAGACGTATGCTCTCTCCTGTGCTTCGAGCGATCTGGATGATAAAAAATCTGATAATGCCAAAAGAATATATGTAATATCTTTTGAGTTAATGGAAGTATTTAATGGTTATTAATCAATAATTTATTTGATTAATATTAATACTAAACTCATTCTTTTTGGATTTTAGATTTCCCTGCTAAGCCTAATTCTCATTAATATAACCATTAATTGTTCAATATTGGTTTCATTTTGAAATTGGTGTTACCACTGCTTAAAAGATAATACTTGAATATATGTAATATCTTTTGATTTAACTCAAAAAATATTACATATATTCTTTTGGCATTATCATATTTCTGATCATCTAGATCGCTTAAAGCGCAGGAGAGAGCATACGTTTGATATGCTGAACACCAGAATATTAGACTTATGGACTCTAGACAATATTCAAAGGATTATGAGTCTTATAATAGTTTGGAGATTGATTCTAATGATTCTTCCACAAGAAGTTCTTTAGATAGCTCTCAAATTGATGCTTCAGAGAAAAATTCTATGGTCAAGATTGAAGCTGAGTATGAACATAAAGAATCCTTAACAAAAAAGGCTAGATGTGAGAAATCAAGGCCACATGCTAAATCAAGTTATCTTTTGAATATTGATCAACTTGTTATCTGCACTTGGGAAAATACCTTTGAAATTTTATTTGATACTAAAGGTGGCATTGGTTGGAATTATGACTACAAAAGGTTTATATCAATTTAAGCAGTGGTAACACCAATTTGAAAATGAAACCAATATCAAAACAACAATACTAATGTTGCTCTGATACCAACTCAAATTGATATACAATTTTGACAGCAAGGCAATAAGATAGAACAAAGATTTTCAGAAATGAAATACTTCCATTAACCTCTTACTAAAAAATATGGAAAAAAATTCAAATATAATAATAATAATAATAATAATAATTATTATTATAATTATTAATATATCATTATATATTCTTCATTTCATGGTGCTTCTTCAACATTTGAATATCTATGATACTTGAAGATTATATGCATAAATTTGTGAGGATTAATTAAGTTAGATTTGATTTGTAATGACTAAATATATGACTAAAGTAATGACTAAATACATGACTAAATTAATTACTAAATACATGATTAAATATTGTTACCCATTTTTCACCTATGGGCTCAATCAGGCAGGGTAACCCATGTTTTCAGGGGTTCTCGAAGACCAAATGGAAGAACACTTGCATCAGGATCACATTTTTCTAACTTGTTTGCTTCTTGTGTAGATGCAGGGGAAAATGATGTTTTAATTTAGCATGTGGATTAAATGTGGCTCCCAAGAGGGTTGAGCCCAGCGTGCATGTCTTCAGTTTAAGGGTGGGTTTTCATTTTTATGTTTTTCCTTGTCTTTCCCTCTTTTCTATTATGTTTTCTTCTGTCTCTTTCCTTGTTCTGTCGGGGGCAGAATCAAGTTGGGATCCGAACTTGGAAATTTTCCAAAACTCTCGGTTCCTGTCTCTGATCCGGTTCTGACCTCGGTTCTGCCATGTTCTTTTTGATGGGCCCCCTTTTTTCTTTGTTTCTGTCGGAGGCGAGATCATAACTGAATCCAAACTTGGAACTTTTCCAAAGATTCCAGTTCCTGACTTAGTTTTGGTTCTGGTTCCGATGGGCTTGTTCGTCTGTCTTCCCTTTTTCCTCTTTTCTGGGGCCGGGGGTGTTTGCTCCCCTCCTGTTTCTTCTTTTTTCCGTCCCCTTTTCCATCGTCCTTGTATATCGTCGGAGGCGGGATTAGAACAGATTCTGAACTTGAAACTTGATGAAAGTTTATGTTTCGGGTTAATTTCCGACCTCGGTCCCGCTCTTTCTTCTTTCCTTTTCTTCATGGCCTGGGATTGAGGGTTGTTTCCTCCTCCTTGGTTCCCCCTTATGTTTTTCTTTTCTTCTTCCATCGTGCCTTGTATGTTGCCAAGGGTGGGATCGGAACGGAATTTGAACTTGAAACTTGAAGAAAGTTTCAAGTCCAAATTTAGTTCTAGTTCCGGTTCCATGCATTTTTATTTTTCCCTTGTTTTGGTCCAGATCCTGGTTCCCCCGGGATTCATTTGTCTTTGCTTTCGCCCCCTTTCCCCCCAGTCTTGGTTCTGGTTTCGTCTTGACCTCGCCCCCGCTAGTTTTGAAGAGTCTTAGTGAAAAGGAGTGCCTTCGCCAAGAAATGAGGACCTTGCTATGATGTCCTGCCGATAGCAGAGTGGTCTTGCCGAGATGACTTGAGTTCGCCGTGACACCTTGCCTTCGGCATAGGTCTTGCCGACTCGATGGGGTCTTGCTGATGGCTTTTTGCGAGATCGATATAACTTCGACTGCTCGCCATGAGGTATTGCCGACCGTTGTATGTCTTGCCGAATGGATTGGCATGTTGGCATGACTCTAGCTGCCCGCTATGACTTCTCCCTGATAGGCCAATGTCTTGTCGACAACAAAGGGTTTTCGCCAAGAGTCTTCCCAAAATGAAGAGTTCACCGAAGGAAAGGGTATTCTATAAGATGTCTTGGCGAAGTGAGGTGGTCTCAGCGATGAAAGCAGGAATTGATATGAAGAAAAGAGCTCACTATAAGGTCCTGCCGAAAGAAGGAGTCTTGCCGATAGCGGTCACCTTTCCCACAAAAATGAACATCGGTCTAACTTCCGCAGCTCGGTGAGAAGTCCCGCCGACAGTCCTAAGTTACGCCAATAGCTACTATATGACATGCTCGCATCAAGGAAACATGATTCACCTCTCGCCAACGTGCGATCCTTCTGAAGCAAACTTTTGACCACCTTGGAATCCACCTAGCACCAACTCGACCAATCAAAAGGTGCTAGGACAAATCATGGGCAGTTAGACTATTCGGCTCCCCTCTGCGAGTGAGATCGACTCAGCATGACATCACTCTACTTTGAAAGCAAGGGTGATCAGTCAGTAATGGCGCTGAATCTAATGGATAGATCTGATACCGCTACTCGAAGGGGAGGTAGCCATGAGTCACTGTAGCAGCTAGAGATGATGGCTGGAGGAGCAAGGAGACATTAATGACCATGTCACAGAGCATTCAAGGTGACTCTAACGAAGTCTTAATGGCGGACTCGAAGGCTGCAAGATAACAACAACGGCTGTAAAAGATCTGAAGGCCATGCCCAGGGATGCGCTTTCACCGACATGAGTAGGGGATGCACATTAAATGCTTCATTGACTTCATTCAAACCCTTCTAGGGCCGATGTGTCCAGGTGCCGACTCATTTTTTGAAAAACCCTAAGGCAGGGGCCGACACACTTTTGTATATAGGGCATTTTTGCCTCTTTGTAAAGGAGTTCAAATTATGCATTCTGGAGAGTTAGTGATTTTTCCTCAAATCCTTTCTCAACTGATGTAGATTTTGTAACTCATTTGGAGTTCTCCTAATGCTTTTTTGAAGTCTATGACTCCTACCGTCCTCTCTTAGATTAGCAAAATTCTGTAACTCATTTATGAGCATGATGTATAAAGTTTGCCTTGGTGACTATTGATGTTCGGATTTCCATCTTGTTCTTGCAAAGTGTTGTGCATTTCAGGTTCATAATCAAGTTATTTTGTGAATTTCTTTCATTCCTTCATAAATTTATCTTGTGTTTTCATGCCTTCCTTTGCAAAAAAGCATCATTATACAAATCACAAACTGTGTTTACATAATCACATATGGATTCTAGTCTGTGATAAATTGTTTTCCTCTCTAGAAAAATTGTGTGAATCAAACCTGTTGTGACATATTAATGTATAGCTTATACTTATTTGATGTGTAATCTTATGTTCATCATCAGTATTCAAGTGTAACCTGAGTGTCTCATTGTTCTTATCGGTTTGGTGTATCACCATAGAGTTAGTTTAATTTCCATGCATTCCTTCTCCCTTTTCCTTACAAAATCGATAGTTTAGGTGATGACCCAACAAGGAATCCGGCTTCTCCAGAGGTTGACCTCTACTTACAAGAAACCCACATCTTTAGAGGTCTTCCCATGTTACACTGAGGTGCTGAACATTAGGTTCAGCAAGGGTGCAACTTCATGTGATAAGAAATATATGACTAAATATATGACTAAATATATGACTAAATATATGACTAAATATATGACTAAATTAATGAATAAAGTAATGACTAAATTAATGACTAAATATATGACTAAAGTAATGACTAAATTAATGACTAAATATATTACTAAATTAATGACTAAATATATTACTAAATTAATGACTAAATATATTACTAAATTAATGAATAAATATATGACTAAAGTAATGATTAAATATATGAATAAATAAATGATTACCATGACTAAATAAATGACCAGTTAACAACAATCAATGACTAAATTAACGACTAAATTTATGACTAAATTAATGGCTAAATCAATGACCAAATCAATGACAAAATCAATGACTAAAAATCAATGACTAAACAAATGACTAAAATAGTTTAGTCATAAATTTGGTCATGTTATAAATGACTAGAAATAAAGTACTAATAGTCATGTGACTAAAATTAGTCATTTATATGCAATTTTTAGTAGTTTATTTAGTCATATATTGTTGTTTGTGTACTAGTGACCACAATCAAGCATTGGCTAAAAATGGAACTTGTAACATGTCTTGGACTTCAATCCTAATTATTGAATTTCATAATTGAAATGTTACAACATAACCCAATTTAGGAACTTGAGATTACAAAATTTTACTAGTTTTACTCTAACCTTGCCTATCTCTTGCTTCTTAATTTTTTTTACCCTTTATAATTATTGACATTTTTCACCATTGGACTATGGTTTAGCACCATATTGCAAAAATAAGAAAATTAAATATTAATTTCCTTAGTTCCCAACACCAAAAAGGAAAATGGGAGGGAAGAAAGGAGTTTTAGCTTGTTAATGCTTTGACCTTGTCAACTCCACATGCATATGTTTGGAGGGAGTTGTGTGTTTAGAAAGAGTTTGATTCATGTTTTCAAAGGAGTTTTAGGTCAATACTCTTAGGGTTTTCATCACATTTTAAGGTCTTGCTCAAATAGTCTACAAAGCTTTCTATGGAGGCCAAGGGTGTTTCAGATCTATAATGGGGTTTTATTCTATGTCAAAACTCTTACACTCAATCACATAGTTGTAAAGAGCATGCAACATTGGTTCTCACAAATTGTTTCAGGTTTTAATGTCATGGACATCTTGTTGCACAATAGATTGGATGTGAAAGTTTCTTCACAAGGATTAAAATAAATTAGAATGGTTGTAGGGTTTCTCAATACCATCACACTACCTCTATGCAAGAGCATGCATGTGAGATTCAAGGATAGGATGGAGATCTACTAAATCCTACTTCTATCTAAGAAATAACACAATGAAATGCTTTCTAAGATATCAAAACCCTTGTCAATGGCAACCATTAGATGACTATCCTGAAAGGTGAAGGTGTGCCTTGGCGAGTATTACAAAATATTTAAATGTTGAAGGGCCTTATTGAAACCCTACCTCTATCCAAGGTGATCAAATAAAATATTTATCAAAATGTGAAATTATTCATTATTTATAGTGCAAAGGCCTAATGTTATGTGTAATAAATGGTATCATATGTTCTTTATATCTTGGCAAAATTGTTTCATAGAACTTAAAAAAATATGACAGGGTCATGAAGATTAAAATGATGGTGACTTCCTATGCACCTTGGTAAGATAGTCATGGTCTTATACTTATGATATGTAAAAGTTTTATTTCTATAACTTTAGACTCCAGACCCTAGAAGATAGTTATACACCTTATGGCTAGAGACTAGACTCAAGAACAATAGAGTTCAATGCCATGAAGAAATTATGAAGACCTTTGAGCAAAGTTAGGAGTCCATCATTGGTATGTGTCATGAGCATTTAAGAAATATCTTTCACTAAACAATTCTTTACCAAGAAGACATGTTATTATTAAATGTACATTAACAAGAGGATAGTGGTGTGAGCATACAAGAGGACAAAGTATCCTATCTTCTTGACTATGGAAAAAGTATTCTTATTTCAGTAAGAGTCTTCATGAGTAAATAACTGTCAAAGCTTTACATGTTTGATGAGGACATGTTTTGCTAAACAAATGATAATGAGGTCAAAGTAGGTTTGGAAATGACACAAATTTCCTTGTAACTGGGAGAAGTAGTATGAATATTGTGCTAGAAACACAAAGAGTATCATTAGGTGACAAACATATGTTAACAAGTTTGTGAAGGGTAAACCTATGCCTATGTTGATAAGCATAATGAACACAAGAAACAAAGGATTTATGTGAAAGTTTATGACAAAAATGCATGACCTAGTTGTAGGTATGGTGATCACAATGAGATTTAAAGAATGACTTGATAGCACAACAATGGCATGGGATACTGTATAGAAGGGATAGTGATAATTTTAGAGATCATAGTGACAAGTCATAACAATGAAAGTAGATTGTAGAAGGAGTAACATAGAAGACATAGTATATAGACCAAAAAAGGTAATATACAAGCTAGAATGACAAGATATAGCAAAAATATGATAAGTTCTAAACAAGTATATGAGGGTACCTAATGATAATGTAGGGATAAATATGGCTTTATGATGATGCCTAGTGTCAAAAAATTTCCCTTGAAGATCTTCCATGCCTTCACTTTCAAATCTCTTTTCACATGTCCTATGAGCTAGTTTGATGAGTTATGCAATAGATGGAGAAAATATAGGGCATTTTGACCCAATTTGGATCATCTCCAAGCATCTAGGAGCTATTCAAGGAGTTGTGGCTGATAGATAGGGTCCAAGTAAGAGGATTTCTTCATTCAAACACTATCATGGAGAATTTTAGAGGGATGGAATGTAGGGATAATAGTTTTAGACATCCAAGAAGGTTTGACCCAACAAACTGAAGCAAGCATGTGTCTTTCATTCCTCAAAACATGCTCCTCCTAATATCTAGTAAGTTGTTGAGTAGCTTAAAAGGAGGGATAAGGGTAGATTTTCAATTAGTTCTAGCTATGTTTAGCAATGTATTGTAACCTTTGAAGGTTAGTTCTAGAAAGAATTTTAGACTTGTATGCAGTTTGTAAAACATCTTTTGATCAATAAAGATAAGCTTTTTACCTTCTTAGAGTTGTTTCATTATGAAAATTTCTTCAAGATGGTTGATGCAATCTTGTGGAGATGTCTTTTCCCCTTGATGTTTGTCCTATTTTCATTTCCTTTGTGCAAAAAGTATGTATTTTGCAGGTCATAACTTGTGTTTAACCAATTAAGGATAGAGTTTAAGTTGTGACAACATTTCTCACTCCTTCTAAGCACTATCCTTGACATACTAAACCTAGTTATTAAACACTTTTGTAAAGATATATGAAATTATGACTTGTGTATATTGTAGTTTAACTATTGATTATGTTGTGTCCAAAAAAGAGTATAGGTTCTTGAAATAAATTTGGTGCATCACATTTTTAGTCTTAGGTTTCATTTTATTTTCCTTCCCCCTTTTTTCTCAACATGTAGTAGTATAAGTTAAATTAGGTGAAGTCCCAAAGGGAGCTGACCCTCTGGAGGTTGTTCTCCATCATATGAGCCCACACTTTGGGAGATCATCCCATGTTTCATGAGGTGGTTGAGTGATTTTATCAACTCAACAAGGGTGAACACTTCTATGAAAACCATTTTTGGCACGCTCAATGGGACTATTTGAACTATCAAAGTTCAAAACTTATCATTTCATTCTAGTAATTGGTGTGTATGTCAATTTTTTTTTCCTTTGGAGGAAATACTTTCACACACTCGATGAATCCAAGTTCAACCTAGTGGTTTCAAGTGGACTAAGTGCTAATATGTGCTTTTTTTTTTCAAAAAATCAGACCTGATTATATTTACTTTTAAAAAATATTTCATTAAATCTCCAACTTGTTTGAATGTTGCATCATGTCTTCATTTCATGAAGATATATTTTATCACCCTTCATTCCATGAAATTGTTACTCATATACCTTCTTATCAACCATATCAAACTGAACTTGCATCTAGTCTTACCCCAAATTCCTTTTCCACGTGAAGATAAAAGCATGTTCAATATATTTTCCACCCACCCACCCATGCTCAACCTTCTTGGTAGCCTACATATGCTCAAATTCAACCCCAAGAAGACCATTTTGTTTCCAACCACCATAGCTACCCTCATTTTCAGCCTCAAAATGTTAGTAACTTGAGCATAAAAGATATAGTGTTGGACTTTCAAAAGTAGATGGATGATATTGTAAGAGACCAAGAGTATAAATTTCAATGGGAAGAGTTGGCTTACCCAACTTACCAATAATAGAAAGAGATGGCGATACAAAGGAATCAATATGAGGAGTCTCTTGCAAAATAGATTTCTACCAAACAAGAGCAAATGAGGTTACTGCTTGCCCAAGTACAAAGGTTGGAAGCCCAATCAACTTCTTACATTCCATATGAGCTTGCAAAAGAAGAGTTTCCCAAGTTTGAAATTCTAAGCTTCAAGCAAGGTAAACCTCCTAAGTCTTCAAATTAGTATTTTGAGCTTGAAATTCCAAGTTTTAGGAGTCTTCATCTTTTGCAAGATCCCGAACCTAAGCAAGAAAAACCTAGTATCCCTATAGATAATCCTTCTCCAAAACTTATACATCCTCAAGAAACTCAACAAGACCTCTATAATCAGCCTTCTTGTTCTAGTATCATTTTTCTTTACAAAGTTGGACCCATTGTTTATCAAGATAGTTGGTTTAATGAAAAAAATAGAGGTGTTTGGGGAGAAACAAGACAAGTATTTTGTTGTTGATACACTTGCACATGATGTGGAAAATAAAAAATAAAACTTGCTACAAGAGGTTAATGAGCATGGTCAACTAGGACAAGAAAACAAGCAAGAAAGATTTGATGAAAATGAAGATTTGACATTATTATTCGATAAGCTTCCTTGTTTTGTTGGTGAAGATGAAGGGAGAATATAAATTAAAATATCATCAAAAGTCTTGGAAAAAATAGAAGATGAGAATGAGCATGAAAATATGTTGGTCCATGAGGAGGAAAATGAAGGTAGCCTTATTTTGTAAGATAGAGAAGTTGACACACACAAGGAGAGCTAGTATGAACTCAAAAATAATACTTTCAAACAAAAAAGAAAGGAAAGGGTTGAAGAAGACCTATTTTGGGATGATTTAGAGGTATTTTATTCAAACTTATATGTCAATCCAACACCTTTAGAAGAGGAAAATCATGATCAATAGGACCATAGTGCAAAAATCTCTATGTTTCTACTGGATCAGTCACAAGAAATGAAGCACCCCAATCAACAAGATGACAAAAAAGCAATGCATAAACATGAAGCCAACAATTGGAGTTTTAATTTTTCTCTTTCATGAGGATGTCCTATTAAAATTTCTAGCTAAGATGAAGGAAAACAAGCATCATAAGTAATTATTTCACCCACACATGAAGTTGTACCTAAGGAAAGATGCATTCAACTTACCTTTACACTTCAAATAGTAGTATGTATGGTCAAAATGAAGAGGTAAGTGGTTTTTATTTAATTATTCAAGAGGTATTGCACTAGTTGGTTAAACATTTGGAATTTATCCACTTCCTCTTGGATGTTCATAAGCATGTGAAGAATTGCAAATTGATGAGAGAAGGAAACTATTTCAAGGAACTAATTAATGGTTTCATTTGAGTAAATTTCATTTGTTGGTTAGTGTAGGTTAGGATATATTTTTCCATTAGGTTAATAAGTGTTTATTACAACAAGGTTATATTTTGTTTTCTCTAAGTGCTAAGACACAATTAGCTAGTTTCTGGTTTAGGTGTTTTAGTTAGTTTTTCTAGAGTGTTGTCAACTAGTTGTCAAGTCTGATTTTTAGTTTTATTTATAATATTTCGACTCCTATGCTAAATGGATATGCTAGGCTTGTAAGGAATCTAAGGTAGTGGAAAAAATTCATACAATAATCTTGAGAGGAGAATAATGCAAAACTTTACAGATCTTTAACAGTTACAAAAACTTAAAAAGAATAACATAAATATCCTGCATACAATTACAGTGATTTACGCAGGGAAAACCCTTTCGGGAGAAAAACCCCACACTCCAAAAGCTTCCAAATATATTATTCAGAAATCACAAAGATTACAATATACTTGCAGAGCAAACTTCTCATAGGAATATCACCACCAAAGATCAAGAGGCAACACAACCGATATTAGACTCTCAGAAGAAATCACTCTACTATAGCTGTAATACACCACCCTCATAAAATAGGGTTAAATTCTAGGGAAAGAGAAACCAACAAAATATCTTCCATTTGATCTAAAACCTAATAACGAATGGTCCAGATTTACAATATATTGTATGCCGACCATTTAGGATTTTTTGTTAATACGCTCACATTTCACTCTGTGCTACCAATGTATACACCTATTGGTGTAACTAGGAAATATATATACATCCTATGCAAGGTTGAGACACATTTTCCCAATAAATCTCCCACTTATCGAACACCTTGCAAGAGCAATGGGAGGGTGTAAACATTATCTCTTTAATTGCTAGGGGCCAAAAGGCCCATAGTCTCTTAACACCATCTGAACTTCTCTATGCTTATAGGCTTAGTTAAAGAATCAACACAATTCATCAAATTCTCTACCTTAACAAGCTTCATCTTGCCATATTCGACCATATCTATAACAAAATGATAATGTACATCAATGTGCTTGGTCCTGGCATGGAATGTCGGGTTCTTGGCTAGACATATCACATTCTGATTGTCACAATAAATTGTCACTGCACCTTGTTTTATTCCAATATTCGATCATAGTCTCTTAAGAAAAATGGCTTCTTTACAAGCATAAGTAGCTACTGTATACTTTGCTTCAGTACTGGACAAAGCAACCATAGTATGTCACTTACTCATCCAGCTAAACGCACCACCAAATAAAGTAAACACATAAGCACTAGTGGATCATTTGCTATCAACATCACCTACCTAGTATGAATCCACATAACCATGAATATCAAGAGAAATCTCATCTTTAGTCATATTACTATGATAAAACAAGGAGTAATATGAGGTACCACACAAATAACTAAAGACTCTTTTAACTGCATCTGAATGAACACTACTAGGATTATACATATATCTAGAAAGAACTTCCACTGCTTGGGAAATGTTTGGTCTTATACAAACCATAGCATACATTAAAATTCCAACTGCACTATGGTAAGGAACTTTGCTCATGTTGGACAATCTAAAATAGATAACTTTGTTCCAACTAA
Organism: Sequoia sempervirens; assembly: GCA_007258455.2. NCBI lineage: Eukaryota > Viridiplantae > Streptophyta > Pinopsida > Cupressales > Cupressaceae > Sequoia > Sequoia sempervirens. Next base: position 308,815,282 of record VDFB02086081.1, read on the forward strand.
AAAGGGAACACACAATAGTCTATGGTCTTGCATGTTGAATCTCTGTAAAATTGAATTGACATACTTACTTTGGACAAGCCATAGCTTTTTTTTTACTCTATCTCTTTTAATTTCCATCCCAAGAATGTGTCTAGCTGCACTAAGATCTTTCATTTCAAATTTAGCAGCAAGTTGAGATTTCATTTATGGAATCATAACTTTGCCTTTGCCAATAAATAACATATCATCAACATGTAATGCAATAAATAGGAAATGATCACCATTAGTTTTATAATATACACAATGATTTGATTTAGAATTGTGAGCATAGTATTTATACACCCTAAATACCCTAGATCTAATACAAATTAGACTCTATTTAGGTGTTTAAACTAGACTCCCAACAAAATCTATGAAAACTGTTCAAAGAGGTAGCCATTAGATGAAACAACGAAGAAACGAATAACAAAACCTACTTTAATGACCCATATTTCATCCCGATGGAGGATTGGTATCGTATATGATGTGGAATGTGATCCTTTCCCAATCCTTTAGATTAAGCAAGCCTTTCCAATTGATTTTATTGATTAAAATCGATGGAAATTGATGAAAACTGATGCAATATGACCAAAATATGGATGAAAAAGCTATATTAACATGATGACGGTGAATGCTAAATGCTAAATGCTTGATGGTAATGATGAAATATATGCTAAATGGAGTTTAAGTTCAAAGATTAAAGTCATTGATGCAAATTAGACTAAAATGATGCAAACTAAGCTAAAATAGAAGCCATTAATGGATGCTTAAGCTACTAGATCAAGATTTAAACTAAAAATGATAAATATATACTAAATATGGATGCAAGTGGATATGAGTTTTAATAGCATAAGTTTGCCATCAAAATATGGATACATTTGTCTCCAAATAGTGATCTATTTATAGGAAATCAAATAAAAAAATAAGGGCTCAAATTGAAAAGATCAATCAATGGTCAACAATGAAAGGAGGATGAAACATGGATTGCGGATTCCAATCCATGGTCAAAGTTGAAAGTTGACAAGGATCAACTAATTTAATCAATGGTCCAAATTAGCTTTCAACAAACACACTTCCTAAGAATTATGAAGACGTCAAGAGATATTTTGGAGGAATGAGTGCACAAAAGGAGATATTCCATAGGAATATTCTCTTTTGGAGGAATGCGTAAAGGAGAAATATTCCCTTGCAAGTGGGAGGATGAGGATAATTAGAAATTTATTTAAAAAACTAAATTTGAATGTGCAAGATGGAGAATAATAGGATATTCATTAAATTATTGATTTATTTAATGAAAAGGGGAATGCAAAATGATATTTAATTAAATAGTTTAGGATTATTTAATTAAATAAGATGACATAGGGGTTAACTTAAATAATTTGATTTATTCAATTTAATAGGGTGAAATGTTAGTGTAAGAGGGGGTGAATCAACCCAATTAGGTCAATTAGATTAATAGGTGAAAATGAGGCATTTGATTAAATAACTAGGTTAATTTAATCAAACAAGCAAAAATAGGATGAATTTCAGGATGAAACGATGTTAATATATTAGATTCAAGTGTGTATATCATTTGGGACATTTTTAAGTGTCTACAAGAATGCTCAAATCCCAAACTCAACACATATGTTTCAAATTTCTGGTACCACATCCTAGGACTCTATTTTAAGCCATACAAAGATTACTTCAATTTGCAAACCAACTTACTTTTACCTTTCACCATGTAGTACTATGGCTATTTCATGTAAATATCCTCCTCCAAATCACCATGAAGGAAAGCAGTTTTCACATCCATTTGCTCAACCTCTAAATCATAAGAAGCAACAATAGAAAGCAAATATTTAATGGATGTCATTTTTGCAATAGGAGAAAATATCTCACCATAATCAACACCCTCAACTTGAGAGTAACCCTTCACAACCAACCTTACTTTATACTTCTCAATACCTCCATCTGACCCAATATTTTTCTTGAACACCCATTTGCAACCAACAAATTTTCATCCTTCAAGCAATGGTACAAGATTCCATGTATCATTATTTTCCAAAGATGTCATTTCTTCATCCATAGCAATCTTCTAGGATTCTGCATCATTCATACCTAGTGCCTCTTCTATAGATCTGGGTTCATCCATGTTATTATTCAAAGCAAAAATACATCTCCAATCATTAGGTGAATACCTTTCAGGTGGTTTTCTATGTCTTGTATACCTATGAACAAGCTGAGTTGGAGGTTCTTCCTCCTCTTCTAAAGATTTAGAGCTAGATGAGCTCTCCTCAACTTCTTGTTTATCCATGGGCCTTGATTCAACTTTCTCAAGTGTTGAAGGAAATTGATTCACATCTTCTTGTTTACTTTGTTTTGGCTGCAATTTAATAGAAAGCCTAGTTTCTCTAAAAATCAAAATTCTACTATATATTACCTTTTGTGCAACAAGATCCCAAAGCTTGTATCCTTTCACACCGTAACTATATACAATAAAGATACATTTGACAACCTTATTCTCCAACTTTGTTTGCTTCTCCTTTGGCACATGTGCATATGCCTCACAACTAAAAACCCTAAGATGTCTTAATGAAGGCTTGCGACCGGACCATGCCTCTATAAGAATCTTATCAACAAGAGTTGATGTGGGAGACCTATTAATCAAGTAATAGGCAGTGACAATAGCTTCAACCCAAAAAAAATGTTCCAGACCAACACCACTCAACATACTCCTAGCCTTCTCCATCAGTGTCTTGTTCATTCTTTATGCAACTCCATTTTGTTGTGGATAATACGAAGTTGTCTTCTATCTATGAATACCACAATCTTTATAGAATCTATCAAAATTATTAGAGAAAAATTCACCACCATTATCACTCCTCAAAATTTTTATTTTCTTTCCATTTTGCAACTCAACCATTGCTTTAAATTATTTAAAGCAATTGAAAACTTTAGATTTACTCTTTAGAAAATATACCAATGTCCTACTACAATCATCAATAAATGAAACATAATGTGTGGATTTTAAAATTGAAGGAACATCTACAGGACCAAACACATCAGAATGAATAAGATCCAATACACCATAAGATTTATGGGAACTAGAGTAAAACTTAATGAAGTTTTGTTTTCCATAAATGCAATGTTCACAAAAATCAAATTCAAGATTACAATTAGACAAAACTTCAACAAGGTTTTTATTTTTCATGGTCCTTAGACCCTTTTCTCCAATGTGGCCAAGTCTTTGGTGCCATAACGTAGTTTTATTTGCAAGTAACTTTGATTCAGAAGAAAGAGCACCCTTGGGTATCCAAAAGCCATGACCATCTATTGAAGAAGAAACCCTCACCTCTTCCACAAACTTGCTTTTCATAGAAGTACTATTGCACTAAACAGTGCATGCATCAAGCTTATACAATGTGCCATATTTGTCACCTCTAGTAATCACCATAGTACCTCTAAGGATCTTCCATCCTGCATCAGAAAATATTACCTGCACACCCGCATCTAGTAGTTTTCTCACCAACAACAAATTTTGTGCTAATCTAGGGATATGCAACACCATTAATTCTTTTTATTATCAAGAAACCTGATTTAAGCTTTACCACATACACCAATTTCTAAATGAGAATCATCACCCAAGTACACCTTACCTCCATAAAATTCTTCATATTCAGAAAACCAATCTCTATTAAAGGTCATATGGAAAGATGCACATGAGTCAATTAGCCATGCATCATTACCTACATGAGTTGCCAAAGATGCAATGAATGAGTCACCATCTTCCTTCTCGAACTCAGAATCAGAATCAAATTTCTTCTTTTTCTTCTTCTTTTCTTCTTTGCATTCTTTAAAAATATGTCTAGGCTTACCATAGTTCCAACAAATAACTTTGGACTTTCCAGGAGACTTAGATCTTCCCTTAGACTTGGATTTTTCACGCTTCTCATTCTTCTTTCCTTTTTCCTTAGGTCTTCCATGAACATTTAGGGCCTCCTTGGTAGTGATGGATACCTTCCTCCTCATATCTTTAGAAAGAAAAGAACCCACCACATCTTTAGTCTTCAATATAATAGAAGTACTCCCAATAGGCATAACAAGAGAATCCCACGAATCGGGCAAAGAACAAAGCAAGATCTAACATTTCTCCTCATCCATTTTGACACCAAATTATGCAAATTGAGCCACCAACATATTGAATGCTTCCAGGTGGGATATGATTCATCCACCCTCTTCCATTCTCAAGGAATACAATTTCTTCCTTGAGAAAGTATTATTCACTAAATATTTGGCTTGATACATCTCACCAAGTTCCTTGCATAGTTTTTGTGCAGAGGTATCCTCATGGACATTGATTAAAACAAAGTCTACCAAGAAAAGTCTTATTAGACCCTTGGATTTATGGTCCATAACATCATATTGAGCATCCTAAGTAGGATCTATAGGCCTTGAAACATTCTCATCAACAACATCCCACAAATCTTGATCTATCAAAAAATCCTCCATCTTTAGCTTCCACATCTCAAAATTATTTCCAGAAAATTTCTCCACTTCTATTCTCCTCGATGAACTTGCCATCTAAAAATTTCTCCAACAAGATCACAAAGTGTCTTCTACACAAGCTCCCACTCAAATCTGGATTAGTTCAAAAAATCCAACAACCCACAACTGAAACCAAAGGTGATTAGGCTTTGATACCACTTGTAAGGAACCTAATGTAGCAAAACAACTTCCCAAACTAATCTTAAGAGGAGAATAATGCAAAACTTTGCAGATCTTTAATAGTTATAGAAATTTAAAAAGAATAAACTTAAATATCATGCATACCACGACACAATGATTTACGTGGGGAAAACCCTTTCAGGAGAAAAACCCCACACTCCAAATGTCGTCCAATATATTATTCAAAAATCACAAAGATTACTTGATATACTTACATATCAATCTTCTCATTAGAGTATCACCACCAAAGATCAAGAGGCAACATGACTGCTATTAGACTCTCAGAAGACATCACTCAACTATAGTGGTAATATTACACCCTCATAAAATAGGGCTACATTCTAGGGCAAGACAAGCCAAAAAATATCTGCCATTAGATCTAAAACCTAATAAAAAATGGTCCAGATTTACAATATATCATTATTTAATGTATGTCAGCCATTTAGGAGTTTTTTTTAACATGCTCACATTTCGCTCTGTGTTACCAATGTATACACCTATCGGTGTAACTAGGATATATATATATATATATATATATATAAATATATATACATCCTATCAATGATAGACCTTATATAATTGCAAGGTTGAGACATATTTTCCCAACAAGGCTACTAGTTTTATGAGTTTTAGCAAGAAAAACATCCACAAAGGTTGTAAAAGATGTTGACATTTTTCACCATTGGACTATAGTTTAGCACCAAATTAAAAAAAAGAAGAAAATTAAATATTAATTTCCTTAGTTCCCAACACCAAAAAGGGAAATGGGAGAGAAGAAATAATTTTTAGCTTGTTAATTCTTTGACCTTGTCAACTCCATGTGTGTATGTTTGGAGGGAGTTGTGTGTTTGGAAAGAATTTGATTCATGTTTTGAAAGGAGTTTGAGGTCAATACTCTTAGGGTTTTTATCACATTTTAATGTCTTTCTCAAACAGTCTACAAAGCTTTCTATGGCGGTTAGGGTGTTTCATATCTCAATGGGATCTATAATGGGGTTTTATTCTGTGTCAACACTCTTACAATAGGTAACATAGTTGTAAAAAGCATGCACCGTTAGTTCTCACTTATTGTTTTGGGTTTCAATGTCATGGAAATTTTTTTGTACAACAGATTGGATGTGAAAGTATATTCACAAAGGATTAAAAGAAGTTAGAATGGTTGTAAGGTTTCTCAATACCATCACACTCCATCTATGCAAAAGTATGCAAAGACATACATGTAGATTCAAGTATAAGAGGGAAATCTCCTAAATCCTACTTTTGTCCAAGAAATAACACAATGAAAGGCTTTGTGTGATATCAAAAACCTTGTCAATGTCAATCATTAGATGGATGTCCTAGGTAAGAGGTGAAGGTGTGCCCCGGTGAGCATTGACAAATGTTCAAATGTTGAAGGGCCTTATCAAAACCTTGCCTTTGTCCAAGGTGAGCAAATGATATCTTTATTAAAATATGAAATGATTCATTATAATATAGTGCAAAGGCCTAGTGTTATGGGTGATAAATTGTATCATATGTTATTTATATCTTGGTGAAATTGTTTAATATAACTAAAAAAGATGATAGGGTCATGAATGTTAGAATAATCATGCATTAGATAATAATTAATTAATCTTTAATTAATTATTGTTCTAAGTTATTTATTCTCATGCACTTAAGCTAAACTTACAAATTTCTTTTTCATTATTAGATTGGATAATAAAAGAAAATATATTGTCTCATTACATAAGATGGTGACACTTTTCACAGGATAATTTTATCCTCTCCTATGTTTTTAGATCTAGGATTTTTATCTCCTTTTTCATAAGGATTGATCATTCTTCGTATCATTCATTTTGTAAGTATTTTTCTCCTTTTTCTCTCTATTCTCATCCTGATGATGGATCACAGAGTGTGATCCGAAACGTTGATGTAAAAAATTACACACAATCAAATCCGAAAATCTTTGGAACAATACAATATGGATTGTGGAAATTTGATATCATTAAGTATTTTCTTGTTGAGGAATATCAAATCTTTATTTTATAGAGCTCTTACATGGAAGGTTTTTTGTTTATTATTTTATCTTGTGTCTTGTATTATTCAAAAATCTAACATGGCATCAAAGAATGGATTCAATGAACCCCTTCTCCATTTTTGAGCTTTTTTCCCAACTAGGGTTACAAGATCAAATCTAGAATTTTCAGTTTTTTTTGGCATTTTTTGGAGGTGGGGGAATTTTATGTGAAAAGGACCTCACCATTGCAATTAGGAGATCAATTCAATGAATTTTGACATAAAATTCACTTATTTTTAGTGATAGGGGTTCAAGAGGAAATTTTTTTACTAGGGGCCTCTGTACAACCCTTACATACATCATTTGTATGAACATAATTAAAAAAAATTCTTTTTAAAAGGCACACAACAATTTACTTAGGGCCATCGCACGTGGAGCAACACCCAAGTAGCTGCACCTCCAACACCTACCACTACAAGAAATTGGTAGAGGATCCATTCCCGCAAGCTTTTGTGCCTCCGCCTAGGTCACATCTATGATTAGGTGCCAACCCTTTAGCCTTGTGGGCTGACTTTAGCTTTTGCCTAGGTCACCTACATGACTAAATACTCCATTTCTAACATGTTACGTAAGCTTCAACTCCCCTATGGTCACGTGAGTGACCATGAGCTAACACCTAAGCCGTAGGCACCTTGTGATAGGTCACCCATGTGACCAGGGACCAAAAATTTAAGCCTCTTGATTCACTTTGCAAGGAATATTTGTCACCTTCTATGAAATTGAGCATAAATTTTACCTCACTGGTCCATTTTTTGAAAACTTTATATCATTGGGAAGTTGGTCTTGAGCTTGATCTAGTGGTGTAGGTAGGTTTTTTTTTTTTTATAAAAAAATTCTATAGATAGTTGAAGTAAGATCTACCTCTTTTCCCTTCCGTGGTCATAACTCAAACATATAGACTCTATTTTTTGTGAATAAATAGGTGTTGGAAAGGTGCTTTAGTTCTCTACACAACCATGCAGTCCATTTTTTTAGAATATTAACTACGTACAAAAAGATCTATTTGATGCTATTTTTTTAAAATATTTTATGCTCTCAAAGTTGCACTAGGGTTTGGTTTTCCTTATTGTGGGGCGACATATTTCTCGCTTCTAGTATCTATATACATTAGAGAACAACAAAAAATTTCCACAAATTGTTTTGAAAACCTCAAGCATCATGGCAGATACCTCTTCATTTGAATGTCTTACACCACATAACTGTCGTATCTAGAAGCTCATATGATCAGAATTCCCATAGGGTTTATGGTCCACTTTGGATGAAGTACAATGAAAATTGACTCATAAATTTGAGATATTTTAGCATAGAAACAAGAAGAATGAGGCTATGGGATTTATTTCACTGCATGTTTTAGATAGTATCTTATTTCATCTTGAGTCTTGAACCAATCCTAGGGCTATGTGGGAAAAGTTCACCAATCTTTTTGGCATCATCAATGAGTACATAGCTCTATAGACTGAGGCAAATTTGATATTACTTGTACCTTATTATTTCCCCTCCATTGAGGACTTATTACAAAATTTTAAGTCACCCAGTTCACTTTTATAGGGTTGTGGGAAGAATAAAATTGACAGAGTGCATTTTATTGATATTGTCTAAGCTTATAAGGCTATTTCAAGTCTTCTCTTCTACTTTCTACTCTAATATAAATGCATTGGGTGATGCATTTATCATGCCTACTTTCAAGGTTTTCTATAAGCATTTGACTTGTGAACAAGAAAATATGACTCAATTTGATTCTCTTTCTAGTTCTAAAATCTAGGCATCGGTAGCATATACATCCAAAGGGAAAGAAAAGAAGAAACAAAAGCCCAAGACATATACTTCATTAGGTAGTGAGTGTTCCTCCAAACCATCTCAGAAGTTAGAAAGGAAACCTCAAACCACTCCTTGGTATTATAAATATACTAAGTCTAGTGAGCCTTCCTCCAAGACAAAGAAGAAATTAGGTGAATATCGTATTTTTTGTGGTAAGGAGGGACATCTAGTCACTAGGTGTTGGAAGAGATTAGAGGCTTTGGAGGAATCCATGCAACAACATAAACTCTCTGCCCCTAAGTATTCTTCCTCATTTATAGGTAAATGCCATGCTCTTTCTATGTAGGCCTTACCTTTTGTATCTCCATTGATAATTGATTTTGGTGCAACACATCACATGACACACTCTTAGGATTTGGTCTCATCCCTTTCTGATTGTAGCACTACTCAAATTGTAGTTGGGGATTCTACAAATCTTTCAATTTTTGGCTCAAGTATTGTAATACTTGAGGAGGATAATGCAAAACTTTATAGATCTTTACAGTTACATAAACTTAAACATAAATAAATATAAATATCATGCATACCACAACACAGTGATTTACGTGGGGAAAAACCTTTTGGAAGAAAAACCCCACACTCTAAAAGCTGCCCAATATATTATTCATAAATCACAAAGATTACAATATACTTGCAAAGCAAGCTTCTCATAGGTTTATCACCAACCATAGATCTAGAGGAAACACGACTGTTAGCATCATACTCTCAAAATACATTACAATACCCAACTGTAATACAACTCCCTCATAAAATAGGATTACCTTCTAAGCAAGTCAAGCTAATAAAATATTGGATGTCAGATCTAAGACCTAATGATGAATGGTCTAGATTTATAATAATAAAATATACCTTTCGGGGGTGCTACCCTTGAGCCCCCATCGGGGCGCGCTACCCTCAGACCCCTAGCTAGGGGATGATCCCCCCGAACCCCTCACGGGGGGGAAACCCCCCGCCTCCCTTGTCGCTAACGTATCAACAATGCCTTATGTATCAACAATACCTTATTTAATTGCAAGGTTGAGACTATATTTTCCCAACATTGATAAGTTAGGATAGAAAATGAGAAAATATTGAAGTTTAAACTTAGGGTTTAAATTATAACATTAATGAACACACAAAATGAGAGGAGAAACTAGGGCATAAAAGCCACAAAGAACATACAAAAAAATAAAATTCTACCCTAGAAAACCCTAAAAACCAACCAAAAAACACCAAACAATAAATAAGAATCTAACACCCAAAAATCTACAAAAAAATACTACAATAACAATGAGTCAAGCAAATCATCAAACTAGGAAATTCAAAAAACAAGAATTAGAGAATGAATGAACCCCTACCTAGGAGTTATGCAAAGAAATGAATATTAGGAATGCACAAGAAAATCCAAATATAGATGACCACCTTACAAACATCCTCTAAAAAAATATCAAATGTAATCATAGTATCTTGCACAAAATGATTCAAGCTTAGGTTCATAGGAGAGAGATGGAGGTTGTAGAGCTCAAATGAGCATTAACATGGTAACAAAGTAATTAAAATGAAATGGTAAATGAATTTAAATGCATATAAAAGTGATATCAATGTAGATAAAAGTGAGTAGGTACAAGGGTAGTTATAGCCCGTAAGGATGATGCTTAGTTGCAAGTGTAGGGATAAGACCAACGAAGGGTAGCTCCCATGGATACAAGTAATTAGGGTGCATAGAGGTAGGGAAATGAGGATGCATAGGTGAGGCTAGTGATAGACATTTTAGAGTGATATTCCATGTAGATGGAGAGGGATGAAGGTAGGGGTGAGTGAGATCAAGCCTGTAAAACTAGTTGTTTAGCGAGATAGAGTGATGGTAGAGTAGGACACATGATAATTGAGTGGGATAGTGTGGTTATAGAGAGAAATTGACTAGTAGTAGAGAGGAATCAAGCAGTGGTCTGGAGGGATGCCCTACTCATAGAACAAGGTAACTAGATGAGAGAGAGAGAAAGAGAGATTATGGCCTAAGTAAGATGCTTGGGTATTAGAGAGAGACAGATTGTAGGAGCAACTACAGAGGCCTAGATGGACATAATGACTCCATAGTGAGCAAGACTAAGCTTGAGTATTGCTAGTACCATAGGTTTTTTTACAAGTGACTATAGGGATAACAAGGGCTACTAGGGACATCTGTGTCATGCACATTTAGTAAGCCGAGTACTATAGAGGTTTATAATGTGTATAATGAGTAGGAAGTACCTAGAAGATAGAGGGCACCAAAACATGTAGAGAGGTCAACCTCTCGAGCTAGTAGACCACTTGAGGATATCTAGCAAGTTGGTATTAGGGATTTAGCTTCCACCACCTCCACTAGTGAGAGGATTGAACCCTTGGTCACAAGGTGACAATGGTAGCTAAAGCTAGCGAGGGTTTATAATGCTCCATTGGATGATCATGTACCATATTTACATTGATGTATACATTAATTTTATGTTCTAAAAAGCTGGATATATTCTTGTTGATGTATATATAGAGGCTTTGATGTACATATGATGAGATATGTTATACCATAATATACATATAAATATACATACATACATACATACATACATACATACATACATACATACATATATATATACATATACATACATATACATATACATATATATATATATACATATACATATATATGTATACATATATATATACATATACATATACATATATATATGTATACATATATATATACATATACATATATATATATATGTATACATATATATATACATATACATATATATAAATATACATATACAATATGTATATATATGTATTATGATTATAATAATGCATTTATAATTGTGATTACTATGATGTGCTTATGATTATGATGATGTTAATATATAATATTTATGATTATGATGAGGATGTATGGATGCATTTTCATGATTATGAAATTGTGATGATGTGTATGATTATGATTATTTGATAGTTGATGTTTATTTTATGATTATGATCTAATTATAGATTATGATTTATAGATGTATGATATATGTATGTATATTGATGATGTTATGATGTATGATTATGATTTGATGATATTGTTCTATGCATATATGATGACTTTGATGATGTATGCACAATTACTTATGGAGATATAGTTATGATGATGGATGCTAAATACCAATATATGATGTATGTGTTTGTAATGATGGGAATAGATATATGTTGAATACGATGCATGATTATGGATTTGATGATAATGAATAATGATTATGATTTGAGAATGTATGTATGAGGATGCATTTGGCTTTATTATGATGTATATATGATTAATTATGACTATTTATGCAAGGTGTATGATGAGGATGTATGGTGAATATAGTGATGATTATTTTTGTTCTTGGTATGACCTAAAAAGAAAATGATGATAATAGAAATAAAATGATGGATAAATTAGAGAATAGAATGGAATCAATCAACACATTTAATAATTTGGACAATTCACATTAGGATGGTTATGGATAACAAAGAGCGATTTTAGATTCACAAGTGATGGGCTATGGTGAGAAACTATTTCATTTTGTCCCTCACGGATTTTGAGAAATAATTGTTTCCATGAAGCTGCCAGCTAGACTAGGTAATTGCAATGATGTAAAATCTTCAATCTTGTAAATTTGAGTCACATTGAGGCTTCTTGAAACAATGAGATGTCAAGAACACACATAAAAACCAAAATTGAAAAAATACAAACCAATTTTTTTGGGTGATGTAAGATTACTTGTAGACTTGGATGTTCTTGCATTACATTTTTTATTAATTAAATAAATTAAAATAATTTTTTTAATTAAGCTTTCCATTTCCCCTAATGTCTAATCTTAAATAAATAAATCCTCATTTACTTATTTATTCTCCACTCCCATTTCATATGATTTTAATAAATTTTATTATTAAAATCTCACTTTTCCTCAAATCCCTAATAGATCCTAACTATCACTAAAGTAATCATTTACAATTAAAATTCCATAAAATAATTATTAATTCTTCCCTTTTCTCCACCCTTAATCTCACAACCACTTAACAATCTCATCCTCAACCATTTGTCTTCTCAATCAATCTTGACCATTGATCTTTCCATTCAAAAATTTATAAATGCACCATTCCATAAGCCATTTTCATATCAAACCTCATGAATGCATAATTATGATGTCACACTAAGTACTTAACAACTTTTCTCTTTTTAGCAACAAATCTTTTGAGCACAACCACCTTTGGTAGAATAGGAATCTTTTGCTGATAAGAGTCTTGTTTGTTCATGTTTTTCAAGGTTTCTTTACTCAAACTAAGGTGTAGGCAGATGTGTAACGAGGTTTTAATCCTCTTTTTTGTTTCTTATTTTGTTATACACATTTTTGGCACATCTAGTGGGACTATGCCCCTCATCTACCCTTATGTTTAGAGTGTTTTTCCTAACTCAATCTTATAAGTTTTATCATTTTTTGGATAGATTTGAAGGTGGGGTTTATGAAAAGCCTCTTGATGTAAAATGGACCTCATGGTCAAGTCTAAAAGATTTGAGACATAATGATTTGTAATTTTTTTTCTTTCTTAGATTTTTCTTTCATGATTCATATAATTGTACAAATTTGTACTGTATTGACTAAATTGTATTACATTATACTTGTGTAGTTTACATTCTATTAATTTTTTCTTTTTCTTTTACCTGCTGATTAAATCATTTATTTACAAGGGCTTAACCACCTACCTAAGGCCCCAACCTCTTTTTAGAGCTTAAAATAACACTTTTTAAAGAATAAGGATTAACCACCTAGCTAAGGCCCCACCTTCCTTTTAAAACTTGAAATAACACTTTTAAAAGAATAAATACATTTTTAAAAATCACAAAATCCATGTTGTGCTTAGTTTCTCAGACATCCCATGAGAGTAGGACATACGCACATGCTATGCATCTCTTTCTAATTTTCTTAATTCATTGACCCTCTCATAAATGCATAAGGGAAAATTAGAAATTACATCTCAAGCTCACCACCACATCCCACTGAATGACAAATAGTGAAAAAAGTTTACCAGGCGCACTACAGTTTATAGGGGGACGGATACCTGACGGATTTCTGCAGTCTAAAAAAACACAAAAAATAAAAAGAAAAATTGAATAGACAGCATCATAGAACATGCCATCCTACTGACTCAACATGAACCAAAAAAACTTAAAGCTTTCTTCTTGAGAGTCCACTATCACTAATGAGAACATATGAGAGTAGTTGATCACAATCACCATTTGATGGTCTGTACAACCTAGGGAACAATAACAGTGACATCTTAAATGACCAGAAGGGCCTAAACTAGTTAGGTTCATACAAAAAATATCACCAATAACAACATTGGTAGGAAGAAATTAGAAATCAACCTTTCAGTATAGAAAGCTAGCAGAGATTTTGGCCCATGGCACTTTTTAGGAAAATAATGATTGAACTCTAGATGTTGCCTCTGATTCAGTGTTATTCTAATTCAAAAGCGTACAGGTTTCCATTTAGTTAGCTGTTCAAATTTTTTCATCAGTTTGTCAAATCTTATGAATTTTAGAAATTGACAATTATTTTTCTGCAGATGTACACAGTCGAACTCAATTGCTCAATGGAATAAAATAGTATATAAACTTATTACCTGGATCTCGAAACAAATGTTAGATGTGTTCTTACTTTAATTAATGAATCTGTGCTTGTATAGACTCTGATATTGAAGGCATCCTCCATTGTATCAGTCATGGGTATGTGCTTGCCCAGGAAGGAAGATAATTACTCACAAGTTGTTTCTAATGAAATTCAAGATCAAAATTTTCAAGGAAGAAATGATCTGAAATTTTTGCAGGACTTAGATTTGCTCAAGCAAGCTATCGATGATAATTTAAGTGTCCGAGATGAAGCAAACAGACATGAATTGAAAAATTCTGTTCATAAAAGATTTTATCTGAAGTTGGAGAATCCTAATGGTTCAAAAATGAGTCCTAATGGTCTGCGAAAAGGTACAAAAAATTTAATTTGCAAGAAGACCTTTCGTACCAGATTGTTTGGACTTCTCATGAAAAAGTTGAAGTCTAGATCAAGGTCAAAATATAGTGCCAAAAAAAATGTTAGTGATACATATTCTGCTAAAGAGTGTAATGGTAAGAGAGAGAGGCAGAAGAAATTGTCGTTGGTGAAGGGTCAGCCCTCTCAAGGTATGGTGGAGGTATCACATATGCAATCTGTTTATATCCATTTATAAAATCTTTCTGTTTGCAACAAAAATTTAACCTAATGTTTGTGTTGTGCAGATAAGAAATGGAATCCGCTAAAGAAGGTTAGGGTTTCTGAAGAAGTTGCAGAACCATCCTCAAACAATGAGGAGTACAGGAGAAGGCACGCACTGGTGTTTGAAAAAGGCTCACAGTACCACAAATGTGAGCTCCAAGAAGCTTGATCTTTTGACCAGAATTTGGAGGATTCGGGAATAAGATCGAAACCCTGTGAATAATCAAGAATATTACGCGCCTTTACAATCCAAAAACCCTTTCTTTGATCATTATCTTTTCATTGATCACAGAGTTTGGAATGGAATTAGGACGCTTCTGATTAATTATTATTTTATCCAAAAATCCCTTCTTTGATCATGATATTTTCATTTATCATACAGAGTTTGGAATGGAATTAGGATGCTCTGATTATGTTGATATTTAGAATGAGAGCACTTGAACTGTCTCGGATAGTTTGCTTGAGCAAATCGAAATCTGTAACCAATTTGGAGTTCAATAAATAATTTCTTGCCATTCCATTAATTGTTTTGAGGTATCAGGCATTTCCTTGAGTCCAATAATTGTTTTTCTGGAAAACTGGAGAGACTTCAAATTGAATTTAATGCTGTAACTTTGAGCAATAAAGATTGAATCCTATTTTTATTTTTCTCTCTCTGTTTTATTAAGCAAAAACTGAGAGTTTTTCTGGAAAGAAACTTGCAGTTGGATTCCAGACTGGACCAGAAATTGAATTTCAATTTTTTGATTTGAATGCACAACAAACATTATTGTTTGAAGAATTTAAGTACAACTACTGCTTATTATAATTGTATATGATTTTGAGGGAATTGGGAAAACCACACAATGTCTTAAGCACAGATTGAGCTCAAGATTTACAAGTATTGAATAATTCATATGGATCAAAATTGTAAAAATGAACTTAAGGCTTACAAGAGTAGATTTTGCATGGATTTTAAGAGTCTTAATTGGTCTTTATTTCTATTCTTGCTACTACATGAGTAGCAGGGCAGAATAGTTGTTACTAGGACATATTTATCTGCAAGAATATTCAATGCCAAAAATATCCTGTGTCTTTTTGCACAGGCCAGTGTCTTTAAATGTCTAACCTTATAATACTTAAATTAGTAATTGTATTCTTAGGCTTAATGGTTAAGTGATCATTAAATCTTTAATATAAAAAATAAATGGTATTGGTAAATAAAGTTATGACATCTATAATTTTAATCAGTTTAATTATAAAAATAGTTTGAGATGAATTCAATATTACAAGAGTTATATTAATTTTTTTTCAAGTTTTCAAGACCATCACAATTAGTTTAAAATTTTCATCTACTAAGTGAACATGTAATAAGTCTAATATGGAACAAATTGAAAGTTGCATATTTCTTCTAGATAAATAGTAAACTATATAATAATTAAGCAATTTAAATGCATGTCTAGTGAACATAATAATATGGATCCAACAACAATCACAATAACAAAAAGATTTACATAATACAAATTGAATGCCATATCTTCCTTCTAGATGAGTAGTAATTTTTTTATTATTGAGTTTTAGAGCAAAGCAAGCTAAGTGTGTGAATAAGTTTTTTGAGAGTTGTCTCTTGTGCTTGTATCTCTTTGTGTATTTTTCTTTTACTTCTATTTTTACATAATATATTGGGTCCTCACAAATTTGAACTAGATAGCTTCACAATTCTAACTCTTTTAAGAATAAAAGCATATTTTAATAGTTAAACCATGACCATTCAATATCTAAATATGAAAAGACATGCAATAAATGTCTACATTATGTCCAATTATTGTTTACCAATTAATTTGGTACCAAAAGAAAAAAATTGCAATAAAAATTCAACATCAATGACTATTATTAGAAAAGATATAAAAGCAACTGATAAGATAAATTTACAAACCATTCATTGAGTTCATGGGATTTCAATTCTATGGTTGATATATTAGAGGTGGGTTGTAGTCCTATGATTGAACATTGTAGTAGAGTCCACATAAATTGTATAATCTATAGTTGAAAGATGCTAATGATAGAATTTAAATAAAATTAGGTATATTGTAGAAGCTATGACCTTTGGTCACTGACTAGGCTTTTCTAGATTGCATTAAATGTCATTTAATTTATCCTTTAATCATAAAAAATAATAAAACATGAGTTAAATAGAGTCAAGCATAAAATAATTGATAAATGATCCTAGCAACTCAAACAATAGTACTATACATTACCGACTTAAAATTTCTTTGCAAGGAAATTGCAACTATCAAATTTTTACTTTAAAGCTAGAAAAATATATTTAATAAATAATATAGGATTTAGAGCTGAATAAATTACATAAGATTTAGAATTGAAGTGAAATGATGTTGGGTATTTCCAAAATAATAATCGATCCCAATCCATATAGATAAATTGGGATAAATAATTTTCTAGAATGCAATAACAACATTACCATGTATATATACATGTAAGTCTCCAAAATAAATGACTAGATAAATTGAAAAGAATTTGTAAAATTTAATAATCACGGTGGCATTACGGATACCTTCAAATATGATCTTACAAAAACAATCAAGGCTATAATTACAACAAGTCTATTGTATAATACAACAAAAAAGACATAATAGTTCAACCATGTAGGCCTAAGGAAAGTAGTTCATATAGTAACTACAAACTCCACCCCACAACAAGAAAAATATTTTATTTTGTAGAAGGAAGGAGAAAGATTTGTATTCCCAACCTCTCAATTGTGAGGTGAAAGGTCCCTTGATGAAAGCAGCTAATGTTCCATTCTATACTCTTTTTGAGGAAGTATTGAAGTAGGGTTGTAGAAGGGAGGATTTTGAGGCTGGCAGGGACATAAGGGAGACCCAATATTATGATTTTAGGAGTTTTCCCCTCCTTTTTTTTTTAATAAAAGGGAAATGGTTTTAGAGGATAAGCCTCCATGTGGCCCATTGGGTTCTTCCCATTCAAGTGTAAAAATGTGTTTAATTTGAAAGGATTTCTACATCAAGGATATGATGGTTGCATCTATCCAGTTCTCCCAAGAGAATTTTGGTTTTAAAATACCATGATTCAATTTTTCTCTTTTGGTACTTGGGTGCTTTGTCCACTTTTTACATTAACATCTTTGCTAGGTGTTTTCTATTGTAATGTAACCTTAGTACTGCTAGTTCCATGTTGTCACTCTTTGTATTTTCACTAGACTTCTTTGCACTTCTTTCTTGATCTTATCCCTTCCAAAAATCCACATTTACCCATCATTTTAAAAACTCTACTCTACAACAATACTTTTATAAGAATAATTAGTTTATTGTATTATTCTAGGAGGTGGCACAAAATATTTAAGACATGCATGGTGTAGAAAAAATATCCTTTATGCTATCAATAATTCATACGCATTTTTTAATTACAACACAAGAAAAAATATCCTTTATACTATGACCCCTCTACCCTACACAAATGACTTTTTAAAAAAAAAAACCCAACCTTTGAGCTGATCATTGTTAACAAAGGGAAACAAAACAAGTGTTTTACGAAGACAATAACTTGCATGATAAGCAAATGCCTCTTCTCATAACATCAGTTAAACTACTGCTGAATGAAGTTAACTGCTGTTGAGTCGTCGTTGTCCCTTTTCACTGTGGGTCTGCAGATTCCCAAGGAAAAAAACAGTTAAACACTGCTTTAACTATCGCTGCATTCACTGTTTTCATTTTTAACTACCTTCAACGATTAGAAAGGATAGTCACAGTGATGTAAAATTGCAGCTGAAAGTAATGATGTGAGAGAAGCTATAAGACTTCATACAAGTTTGAGTCCAAGGTGTTTGGCAAGTCATAAGTTGCAGAACTTTCTTAGAACTTTCTCATCTTCCCCATTTTCCCACCATGATCACCATCGAATATGTTACAATTATAAGTTTGATTCAATGGATGTAATAGCACTGCAATGTTTTATAATTTTAACAAAATTTTATTGTTTTAGATCGATATTTATGAGGCTTCCATTGTCTGAATGGATAGACAGAATACAAGGTTGCCTTATGATTTTTAAGAAATTCAATCAGTTTTCATTTTTCATTGCTATCTACTACTTTAAATTGTTGTATAGTATTTTTTTTAATGACATTAGATATATAGGTTGTTATAATCAAAATAATGAGGAATGAAAAATTATTTTTTAACATGAAACTTGTTTTAAAGGGTTCTCATGCACAATACATGTTTAGTGCTAGTAATGTTTAGAAACATATAAGAGGGATCATCAAATTGTGAGGATCATATTATCCTAGATTGACCCTTTGATAGGGCCAACTTTTTGGTCATGAAAATTATTAAGGATAGTAATCTTTAAAAATCTAGATACTCTAAAATAATTATCATTTTAGTGTTTCAATTCAAATAATTCTAATAGTGAATATTCTTTAAATATATATTTTATTTTGGCTCATTATAAGGATAAAATGAGTAAGAGATGATAAATTTTTAATTTGAATTTTAAAAATATGGAGGTCAAATATGTGGGAAACTTATCAATCTTGCACCCATAAGATTAATAAATGATAAGCGATGATAAATTTGATGCACAAAATTAATTTCTAGATATTGGAAATATAATAAATGTGATGAGGATGGGAAAATGTGTAGAAATGAATAAGGTATGGTTGATTATATGTGAATATGTGATAATGGGGATGGATAAGGGATTAGGGAGCTACTCCAATATGAAAAAATATTGTCATTTATTGATAATGTATATGCATTAAGATATTCTCTCAAAATAAACCCAAAACTAAATGGGAATTAGCATAGATATACAAATTTTAACATTATGATTTGCAACAAGTAGCATCTATAACACAATTGGGATGAAATGCAAACTAAATATGAATGGTAACAATCACAAGAATGAGAAGAAATTCCACCGTTTATGGAAAGTGATAGCGATCTTCCTTTCTAGGTGGCTAACATAGTGCATGGAGTGCAAGGCATACCATGTGCTAAATATGTTTACTCCTCTCTCCTCAAGATTTTTGAGCTCATGTGAGTAACATTCTAAATATGCACATAGTTATCAATGAGTAACATAAGGAAACACATAATGATGGAAACTCAATCTCAATGGGTATTGCAACCTTCATACCTTAAACTAAAGAATAAGGGGTGAAACCAATAGTTGTACCATATCTCAAATTTTAGATTTAAATTTTTATTTTTAACAATAATTATAATTATAAAGGATAATTATGATTTTAGTATACATAAGTAATCATTAAATAAATTTAATTAATAAATTAATCTCACAGGTACATAAAATAGTATAACCACTAAATCACTTAATAACTAATAACACAATGGGTTGACAACTACAACACTCAATTATAATTAGATTAGATTAAGTATAATTAGGTCATTGAGAGATGTCCACATATATAATATTGGTCTAACACAAAAGTACAATATACATACTAAAACAACCAAGAACTTACAAGATTATATTGTAAAAGTGTTTAATGTGGGTACCCTTAGAGTATCCAAAGTAGAAACCACATGACAAGGCCAGTCATAAAGTAGAGTACAATAATAGGCACCCTCATTAAATCCACTATAAAAAAATCCAAAGAATACATGGATCACAAAGAGAAATTTAATTAAAAAATTCTAAAAGAAACCATATGTGCACTCCCATCAAATAGGAATATAATATACTAGAGTGGGCAAAGACAAAAGCCTTCAAAACTAGCTAAGAGAAATACATATAAAATATTTAGTTGGCATGCATGGTTTAATCTTCTCTTCATCTACTCTAACCAACTCTATAAACATAATATATTCATTTTTCTATATTCACATTTCAAGTTAAATGAATAATAGTGCACATGTGGTGGCAATAAATATTTCTTATAATTGATACAATTGTATATATGTGACTATATAACTAAAACATATATTTGTTATGATTGTCAATTGTGAAGTTGATAATGAAGGCCAATTAGATTATTGTTTATTCCTTAAATACTAGTACATTAGGACCCATGACTAAATCCTATGAGAAGATAAATTCTTGTTTTCCACACATGTTTCTTTTATTTAATAGTTGTAATTGTTTTTCTTTCATTATTTATCTTTTCCTATTATTTTCTCATGATATATCAATGTCTCGTTTAGTAGTTATTTTCATTATATTTCTCTCATCATTTCTCTTTCATCATTCTTTATAAGTATTATTTTACTCATTGTTAGTCTATTGAAATATGTGTCAATCAAATAATCTAAAACATCTATTCTCTTAAGATCAAGTTGAATATATTTATATTATTTTCTTTCAATATAAATTATTGACTCATTGAATATCACTAAATACCAAGACATAGCAACATATTATATAAATATATATTAAATCATTTTAAAATAATAATTATAAAATTATTTCTCTTTTTCAATGGTTGTCTCCATAGCAACATGCTATATAAATATATATTAAATCATTATAACAATAATTATAAAATTATTTCTCATTTTCATTGGTTGTCTCCACTACAAATACCTTGCATGACACTCTTCTCTTCATTTGGTATGGGTTTAACAATTAATATTTTGTCTAAAATAAGGAATGCACAAGATAAGCAAAAGAAGGAAGAAGGTGGATATTCTAGAACTTTGGCATGGTAAATAGCTTGGGTGATTAATAATATTTTGGTGTTTTGTAGTTATATATATATAAAAATGAATTTTTATGGTTTTAAATTAATTACCCATTTGTGTAATTAATCCATAAAGTCCTTCAACTCATTATGTGTATTTTTAAATAGTGAATGGCCTTTGACCTGTCATATATATGTGAAGAAAAATAGGTCAAGGAAAATTAAAGGAGCATTAAAAATTGGGCATTGTTAATTCTATGGTATCAATAAAAAAGTGCACTTAAACTAGAATGCAAGTCATTTTGATCATGCCAATGTGCAAAATAAAACTTTAAAAGAAAATTGACAATATGGAAGCCATCTATCAACACAACACATCATTTCTCTAAAAATAAAACTAAAAGTTAAAAAAGTTAAATAGAACAACAAAACCAAACCAAAACCAAAACCAAAATGAAAGTAAAAGCAAACAACCAAGCTAAAATTTCTTATTCTATCAAAAAATAGTGATTAAAAGTCTCAAGGGTACAAATAGAATAATCCCCGCTCTTAAAATTCCTTTCATCTTTAAGCATTAACATCATCATAGTTGTAGTCCTAAAATTGTTGATTTACCTTTTAATTCAAAAATAAAAATATTGAACTATTAGGGTTCATATCCCAAATGATTTTTAGAAAAAAACTAAAATTTGAGGAATATCATTTTCTTCATGTTCAAACTATTAGGATTCCCAAACAAGATAGTAATATAAAAACCTTGCGCTTCTACCAAAATCACTTGCACACAATGATCAACCTAATTCACATTATCAAAGAGATTGATGAAGGAGTTGATTAAAATGTAAAATGTGATCTTGCATAAATAGGAAAGTTAGTGAAGGTAGTCATATCAAACAAAATGACTAACTAACCCTTCAAAGATGGAAAACTTGTTAGCTCACATGACATGTGTTCTAGTGAGCACAACAAATGATCATGCAAAAGGTGTAGAGGTGTCTCACAAAGTGAGAACACTTGTCTCAACCATATGAGGTGAGATAAAACTCTACAAAGTTCTCTAAGTGAGCTTAAGTGTAGTCTAAATAGGAATATACTAAGTAGGCTAAAAGTTAACTAGTTTTTACAATACCTCTTTTCACACTAACACAACCCACTAGTACATTTTCGCACATGAATCATTATAGTAAAAAAGAAGAAGGATTTATTTTATAAATATAACATATTTTGGTTCAAAGGAATCTATATTTAATGATTCCAAATCAATTTTTATGGTAAAGGACATATATCATTACTTCAATTTTTGTTACAAAAAAAATAAAAGATATAAGAAGGATGAACAGTAAGAGAAGGCTTAGACAAGTAATGTGTGTGCACCTATTCTTTTTAATTAGTGAATAAAGAGGAAAGTTAGAAGAATAATTGGAAACACATCACATCTATTCTAACAAATATTAAATAAAACTTGGCATATATAAATTTGTTATTAGAGTTCTTGTAGATGTGCCTCTATTAGAGATATAGAACAAGAGCACCTCTAGGATGTATTGGAAGCTTATTGTATTGTTTTTAGGTATACTCATTGTTGGTAGTGTGCATTTAGTTCATGTAAAACTTAACTTCTATAATTCAAGAAACCATTTTTGGGACTCATTAGCTAATATATAGAATTTTATTTCAGTCTTAGTGCTAGTATATTTAGTGAAATTATAGAGCTTACCTATATATACATGAAACATAATTATATCATTGAGTGAATAAAAAATTGATACATTTTTTCATACAATTTTTTAATAAGATAGAGGACTACTAACCATGCTAATTTTATTCAAAATGCACAAAAAGAGTAAACGAGAATCACTCATTGAACTACATGTGCAAGACACTTCCAACTAAGGAAATCATTTCTCAATTGAGGACCTTGAATGGACACCTATTGGAGATGATAATTATGATATAGAATTATGTGCTACATACATATATACATACATACATATATATACACATATATATACATATTATATACACACACACACACATTTATGTATATATACATATAGATATGCATATATATGTATAGATATGTATGTATATATACATATATATATGTAGATATGCATATATATGTATATATATGTATGTATATATACATGTATATATGTGTGCATGTGTGTATTGTATATATATTAGTTGTGAGTATAAATAGATATTGATGTGCTTTTGACCCCAAGGATAATTGAAATAAACCTAGAAACATGAAAAGGATACAAAGGTTTACCCAAAAAAAGGGTTGTAAAAACCTCCACTTTTATGTTAGGGTAATGTATTGTAGACCACAAGTTGCAATAAAATTAGATATAATGATTGGAGCTACTATGATACCAATGGTGAATTTTTCCATGGAAGGAATGACCCTTTTGGTGATCTAAGGAGAACTTTTGCACCAAGGTTATTGAATGAAATCATATAATGAGTCTTTATTGCTAATGAAAGTGGGGATTGACACAATATGTGAACAACACTACTTATACCATGGTTTAAATTATTTGATGAATAGGAGGGATGCATGTAAAATAGTACGTTCAATTCGATCCCAAAAGAATTAAGATGATGCAAAAGATGTTATTTTGTGGGGTATAAAAGAGAAAGATGACTTCTACTATAAAATACCAAACACCATGGAAAATATTCTATTTTTAATAAGCATCTAAACACCATGGATGTGAGAAATTATGGTCAAGCATTCACATAACTCAATTATTGCAATGGAGAAACATTCTCAAAAATTTAATATGGTGTAAGTAAAAGATTGTTAAGTTCTATAAATTTATGGATTCTAATTTACTCAATGATTTATTTTTTTTGGAAATATTAATTTGTCAATGGTTTAATAATATGTTGTCTCAATTATATACCTTAATTTTTTTTTATGAATTTAAGAGGCCGGTGTGCCTATTGTAGGGGCTATATCCCCAAGAAAAAAAGTTGAGAATATAAATGAATGACTAACAAAATTTTATAAACAAGGGAACAATGTCAAGAAGATTGGCATGTCAATGCTTCCATGACATATTATAATAGTGCAAATATTAAAGCCATCAAATTTTTATTAGCCTTAGTTTCTATTTGTACACTTAAATCAACTCATTATAATTGATTAATATTTCATTTATAAAAAAAACATATATTTCATAATTTACAACTTAAACTAGTTTTATGTATTTTGCATGTAGGCAAAGCATTGTTGAAAAATGTGTATAGATAAGTCTTGATATTTAAATAAAATATGTGGAAAATTATATGTTTGAACCCCATAGATTGATATTGTCTTTTACAATTCAGGTATACCAACAATAAGGATGTTGGTACAAACATATTTGATAGATTGAGTGAGATAATGTATGCAATGAGTGACAATACAAACATCACTACTCACCTGTTAAAAAAATCACAGAGGAATTCAAAGAAGAACATTGATTACTTCCAAAAGACTTGGTGTCATGATGACTATCGTATTGGTAAGTTTGTAAAATTATTCATTTTGGTTAAATATATGCATTTGCATCCTTTAAGTTATTTTTTTTGTTCATTACTTGACATCATTATGTTTTTTTGTATAACAATATAGGCAATTTTTTTTTTTTAAACTTCTCTCATGCAAATCAAGAAACCAATACTTCGATAGAGTCATACCACTTCCCCATCAAGAGCCATTATCTAAGTAATCATGCTAAGAAATGTACAAGGAGAATGGATTGGCTTATCCATACACTTCTTCATAGAGTAGGGCCATTTTATAAAAATAAATGATATTTGTAATTATCTAGATTTCTAACTAACTTTAAAAAAGAAAGATATTGCATAACTCCATTAAAGAGGTCAAATACAATATATTTGATATAGATTATTATCTATATGATCTCCCTAGCACATACAATATAACGATTCAATTAGTTCTAATGAAATGGTATCTTGATAGAAAATTTGGACTAGATTTACACATGTTTTTGTTAGTGGGAAAACAGGGTCCAAACACATGCAAACATGTGTTGAAGATTTTAGATATCCTAAAGAGAAACATAAAAATGAGCAAGATCAAGTTTTTGGTAATATCCATTTAACATATAAATACATTATATTTATATTTTTAATGATTATTTTATTATTTATATTTTTAAATAATCTAAACTCACTAAAGTAATCTTATTGAATTACATATGGTGCCACTCTATTGGTTGATAATGATGATGTAAGAGGAATTTTTATTCATAAGAATAATGGCTCTAGGAAAATTCATCATTAGCAATTCATTGATAGAAAATTCACCGTCTACAATTCACCGTGGGAAAATTCACTACCATGACAATTCACCGCCATGGAAAATTAACCGCCAAAAATTAATGCAATTAATTTTTCACACGGTGAATTATGATGGTGGTGAATTTTTCTGCGGTGAATTTCTGGCGGTGAATTTGTCATATGTACCACTAGTAATATTGATATGATCTTTATAATACAATATTCATTTATTTTTATGGTTCTTAAAATTTAATTAAATTTCTATTTCTATTATAGATGGTTGTATTCCACAAGAATATTGAGATGTGATTAGGGTTTTCATTGGCAAAGACCAAAGAAGTGGTAAATTTCAATATCATAATCTTCTTAAAAAAATATTGAAAAAATTGACTTATCCATTATTATTTTTATGATATTGCTATCAGGATTCAACCGTGTAGTTTCGAGTCAAACTCATTGACCCATGTTTCATGAGTAGTGGTTCACCGGAACCCATCTCTCATGATATCGAATGGTCCACTTAGCACTCATTGCACTCAGATGTTTGAGGTGAAGCAGTCGCCGCCCGGAGGTCACCCATCCCCGCATCGCCTGCCTCACGGTAACAACTGCCGGGAACCTTGGAGAAAACTCCTTGGTTGCTTGAGCTGGAGCGACCGGATGGGTGACCTCCCGGGACGGACCATTGCTTCACCTCTGTGAGCATCACCTAGATGCAATGAGTGCTGAGTGGACCATTCGATATCATGAGAGATGGGTTCCGGTGAACCACTACTCATGAAACATGGGTCAATGAGTTTGACTCGAAACTACACGGTTGAATCCTGATAGCAATATCATAATTTGACACGCTGTGGAAAAATACCTCCTACTTATCAATTATTATTTTTATTATAGATGGTTATTTCATGCCCACATTTTAATGTGGATTTGACATAAATGACACCAATTTTTTCTTTTTTAAACATAGGTATACAACACCACATGCTCCTGACAAGCCATCATTGTGCAACTCAACCTCTACAGTCAAACACTAAGAGATAGTGCTATTTTAATTGAAGCACAAATTGTAAATTAATAAGTTGTAGGCCTATATAGGAAGACCCCCCTTAGTCATACTTTATTTGATTTTGTCAACATTAAACTACCACAAATGTCTTAAGAGAAAGGTGTTGTTAGTAGAATCTTTCCAATTAACTTATCACTAAACTTAAAACTTTGTAATTGATTTCCCTTAGAATTCTATCATTATCACAATTTGATCAATCTTATGTAAGTGTAGAATAGTTTACCCTAGTTAATTGATTTAAAATTTACAAGGTCCAAAAGTTAGAGGCTCAATAGTGACAATACTCGATTTTACCCCCCTCCTTTGATTTCACATAGAGATACATTAATGACATTAATCATGTTATTTGTTGCTCTCCCAATTATAAGATGTGTTTCCTCATAGATTTAATTAAGTACACTTAAATAAATGCAATCCTTTCATTTATAATAGCCTTACTAAATTTAAACTACTTGCTTGTTAAAAAAAATCAGATTGAAAAATAAGTGGTTTTGATACCCCTTACTTGTAAAATAGTGCTAGTGTAAGATATTTATAATGGAAGAGTCAATAATTGTATTATAAATTTCATAGTTAATTAGTGAACAACTTAATTAATGCAACTTATTACTTGTCATGAAGAGAATCATTCACCAACTATGGCCATGGTTAATTAAAGTCAATTTACTTCTTCTCTCATATATACTAGTTTTCACTACTTTTAATTCATTATTTTATTTAGTATCTACAATGACAACTGAAATATTTCTATATACCTTGTATAATAATATTCACATAAATCAATATTCATTAAATAAATATTTCAATCAAATCATCAACACTTTATTTGGTTAAGAGTAGTTGAGAGTGGTAAATTAATCTAAGTTTACCCCTTATAGAAATATTTTATAAACATAACTTAATTAAATTAATTAATTTATCTTAGTTAAGTCTATACTCAACCAGATAGTTTTAATTAATTAGAGTGACAAGTTACCACTTGTTAGTAAGTTTCTTTCCACCTTTAGTTTAAATCATGTTCTAATCCATAATTATAAATTTAATGTTTGTATAAATTAGTCTCCATGGATGGCGTTAATCGAGTCCTTCTTATAATGGTTGTTAGCATGTTAAACCATTATCCCTTTACTATACAAACAAATAATAATTAGGTCTCTTCCCAAGCATATATAATGATAAATAATATAATACTATATAATATCTTAATTAACAAATAATTTAAATGGAGCTCCCTTAGCTGGATTAAATTAAATTTTATTCATAACCTCTCCTTATTTGATTAAAATTAAATATACACTTGATAAACTCTTAAATTTTAAACTTGCAAAAATAAACAAAAATATAATGTTATTTATTTAAAATTTGAAAAGTGACTTTAAGTTGTCACTCAAAAGAGAGGTCCTAGTCTCATGAACCCCCACCATGGATCAAATTGAAATTTGAATAAGATTAGTTATTGTAACAATAAATTTGTAGTTATTGCAAATTCAAATATGCTATTTAAACACTTTTAACAGAGTTCATTACTACACAACATTTTTTTTTCTTGTCAAAGGATGTTCAAGTTATTTCCTTAAATCGACAATTTTTTTGGTCATTGGACTGATTGATATATGATACAATTAAATATATTTATTGTTATGGGACTGATTGATATGTCTTACAAATAAATAATTCTTGTATTTTAGATTATTGATATCATGCCATTGATTACAAGAAAAGGCTGGGATCTCAAAAGTTGGTTTGGGGGCAGGATTAATGATCATTTATGAAAAATTTGCAGTTGACATAAATGTAAGATCTGGTGGTGGTTTTGGATCCCTGATATCTGCAAGAATGTCAAGGGATATTTAAATGTTAACAGTTAGAGGTTGTTAGCGAGTTACATAGTTTCTCTCTTAGCTTATTCCCTCATTCGCTCTTTGGGAGGTTGGTGCTAAAATGACTAGCTTAGTGGGGCAAGATTCTATAATAGAGGGGTTAAGGATAAGATGCTGTCTTTTATGGATGATGAATAATAAACAATGAATCATATACTATTATATAAATTTAACACAAAATTATATAAATATGGTGCAATATTAATATAAGAAGCTTCTAAATGAAATAAGAATGCAATTTTTCTTGTGTTTCTATTATACGGTGATTAGATAATATTATTTAATTTAAGTAAATTTGAAAAATTATTAAATTAAAATAATAATTATTTTCAATAATCATAAGTATAATTAAATATATATAATAATAATTATGATAGAGTTTTTATTGTATTTCTACTATAAGATGTTTAGCTAATATTATAATATTATCTAATTGAATTTAATTTAAAAAAATCATAACATTCATATAAAAATGATTTTCAATAACAATAAGTATAATATAATATAATTTTCCATATTGTCACTTTTAATGAAATTTCTAATTCATAATATAAGAAGAAAAAAAAATTGTGTAAAAATAGAATCATATAATTGAAAAATAATACAAATGTAATATAAATAAGTTAAAAAATATAATAATAAAAAATTTCTTGAAAAGATATATATGACCCCTTATTTATATTATTGCAAACACACAACATGCAAATTGATATATCTTGGTGTTTTCTATATAGATTATGTAATAAGATAGATAAACTAGTTATTGTAACAATAAATTTGTAGTTATTGCAAATTCAAATATGCTGTTTAAACACTTTTAACATAGTTCATTACTACATAACATTTTTTTTTCTTGTTACATGCGGGATTTATAACAACCATAGATCAGTTTCTATACTTTGTAGTGCGTTGGTATTTTAAATTTCATAAATCTCAATATATTTATTTTTAAATGCTCTATTTTTATTTTGTTCATGGTTTCATAATAAAAGAAATAGAGGGTATAATATTGTTTTTGATAATGTAAGCAACATTTATAGGGTGCTATACCCTACACAAAGAGCCACAAGGTCAGAAAATCCAAAAAAAAAAAAACAAAACACTACACCAAAAAAGACCTAATCAAAACCAGGCGAAGACTAACAACACACACGAACCAACAACAAACCAACAACATACTAGCTGGCCTTCTCCTAGTTCTTAGACAACAGCTGAACCATATCATCCCCGACCCACTCTTGGCGGTCCTTGGTCTTCATCCCCAGCTTGTCCTTCATGGAGGTCGACAGGGTGCTAGTGACATAGTGAATCATCTTGATCGTGAAGCAGGTCAACCCATAGATTTTTTTTGTCTAGGATGTCCAATCTTTCTTTCAGCACAACAAGTTCCTCCCCACCGCTAGTAGTGTAGACAGGATCATTCTGCTCAATCTCCAATGACTTCGATGAGTGGGAGGCCAAAATCTCCTCCTAAGCTTTTCCCTTGTCAAGAACAAAAGAGGGACCTCTGGATTTTTCATCTTCCTTGTCTTGTCTTTGCTGTCAGACAACTCCTCTTCAGTGTCCAAGTCTCTAATTTGCACTTTTTTCTTGTTCTTTTCCAGCCTGTCAGAGCGCCTAACGATGACATCACAACCAATAACCATAGTCTCTGCAACCACCGTATCACCCAAGGAGTCCTTTCTCACAACATTCTTCCCTTTACTTAGAGGTACCTTCTCCTCCTTACCTTTCTTCTTCATGCCAGGCTTAGCAGGAGTCTTAGCAAGGGTAGACTTTAGGTCACACAAACTAACCGCCGCACTGGTTTGGGCAGCACCATCAATACCCTTGAGGATTTTAGTAACAGGTTTGGGTTTCTGAGGATTAGTAGGGGTTGGGTGACTATTTCTGATAGGGCCTTTAGATTTAATCAGGGACAAGTTGGGCATAGTGGGGGGCTCAATTTCCTCAATACAAATAACCGAAATAGGTTTCAGAGGGCATAAAGCCAGATGAAAATGGTAGAGTCTTAGGATAAGATCCTGATGGAGAGGCAGAGGAGTAGGTTCATTGGGATTAGCAGTAGCCGAATCAATACATTTTTCAACCGAATTTTTAAGGTCCATAAGTAGGAAAAAGGGAAAGCTTAGAAGAACCTTATGCCTAAGATGATTTAACAAGGGAAAATGGTAGTAGTAATAAGTCTTGTACGTTCCTTCTAGCGTAACATAATTTATCAATGCAAGACACACCTGGTTCCACAGTTGCGGAAGAGCCTCCTGTTCAAACCCAGACTAGTTGCACACCGACGCCTCCTCCCCCACAAAAAAATTATTCATACTCTCACTGTCCTGGGTCTTAGAATGTTTAGGATGCTTCATTCCAATGCTCTAAAGGCCCGTCGCCTGCACAATAACTTCCTCATCCATCGTGAAGGAGATGAAACCAATGGTAACATGACAATTCTTCCATGAATTGACGAATTGGGTCAACAGATTTGGGTTGTGACCCACAAGTCTCTCCATCAAAGGAGCAATGCAACCTTCAATGCAAATGTGCCAGACCAGAGGATCCTTGCAAAATTCGTTGCAATTATCTGGCTTCATCCACACTCTATCACCCCCCATGATGTCGCTTTGCACACTGTATAACCACGAACTCTGAAACAAAGAAGATTAGAGACAATAGTAAGGTGAAAAAATCCCTACACAATAAGGCATTTAAGCGGAGAACGATATTTTTTGGTAATCAATCCAACAGATAGATCACATGCATGAGCAAAATAATTCCCTAAAACAATCTTAGCAGAACCATTAAATGGAATCACATCGCACAACTGGCTAAGTAAAAAGGACATGACAGGTAGGGAAGGATTTCCTTCCATGTCACAGAAGCACAAAATTCTATGCAAAATAGTTGCGGGGCCATAATTAGAAATCTCCAAATCCATAGCATTTAAGGGTTGGCCAACATTAGTTAACCTGTAGAAAGAAGTTATAAGGCACAAAACCAAAATAGCAGAAAAATATAAGCCAAAGAGGAGCTTAGTCTCATAATTACAAGTCACATCAAAATAAAAAACATGAATTTGAAAATCTGAGAGTTTAAGTATGGGTGCTATCATAATAATGGTTTACAATTCCTGAGAGGAATGAATTTTAGCTGAAATCACATATTTTTAGAAAATATAATGATTTAAGCCTTAAAACGTTCCATTTTAAGGATTCCAATTGAAGAGGGTTTGATCAAATCACCTTAGATCAAACCCCCTTGGATAGAACTTCACTAGTTTTAAACCATGCCTATAAATGCGTCTCCTTTACACCTATCAAAATGCCGATAAAAAATCACTTTTGATTTAGATTTTGGGGGATCAAATGAATTCATTTAAAATTTATTTCAAATGATTATGGTATTCCTCAGAACAAGCTATCCAATGAATATAATTTTAATATGTTTTGGTTTTGTTATGTATTTGTTTTTTAAGTTTTATTAAACATAGGTTTTTCATCCAAAATGAATTTCTTTGTTCTTAACATGTGGAAAAATAGAAGATTATCAAAAAAAAAATTTGAAAAATATGAGTGCACCAGATATTGAAGTCCTTGATCCAACAAAAAAAAATAAATAAAATTTGACATATACAAAAAAGTTACACGTATACAACGGCTTATGTTTGAATTGTAATTCATTTGACTTTGAAACTTGATTAAGGAAAAAATATTCAATAAAAACTATCTAACCAAGTGGAAGCACTAGATATCAGAGTTACAAATCTAAATTTGAAAGAATTAGAATTTTATCCTTCATGGAAAAAAAGTTATGCATTATACGGTGTGCGTCACTTTTTAAAAATGTTGTTTTCTGAAAAAATCTATTTTCGTGGGAGATGGAAAAAGAAGTGCAATTTGATTTCAAAAATTTTGAAAAAAATACTTTTAGATTCTATAGACAAAATTTGATGAGACTCTAGTTTGCACCATCTTCAAATTCCTCACAGTTTAGCTGCTATAGGTGTCCGAATGTGAAGATTTAGTTAAAAATAATAATTTCAGTGTCTAGTTTGGCCAAAAATTGTAAACCACTATTATGGGATCACCCGTATATCCCCATAAGGAGGTTACAACAAGTACGGTCCAACTTAGAATTAATCAACCGGTACTTGCCGTGACAACTCATGATTTCTTTGTTCAACATGGGCTTCATCTTATAATTTGAAAAAATCCACTTGATGTCCATCCCTTCGATATAGCTTATCATCCATCTCATTACCACAATAAGATCACCAAGCTTGATGAATAAGCAAGTGAGTCCCCCAGAAATCCAGCTAAGCATATGTGGTGTTGTCATCATGGGTTAAGTAAGGTCTTTGTTCCTTCACTATAATACTTTGAATATTAGGCAGAAGTATGCTTAAGTCACACCAAAATTTGGATAGTTTCCAGTGTGTGCTAAAATTGGCCAGGGCGTCAACAACTTGGTTCCCCTCTCTGTAGATATGACTAACCACATTTAATTTTAGTTTAGACACAAGGAGCCTAATATCAAGAAGAATATCCTTAGTGTTCCATCCCAACAACCTATCATAATTAATAGCATCAATAATGGACTTGGAGTCCCCTTCAATGTGCAGGTTTTCAATCCCCAGGGAAACAACTATCTGTAAGCCCTTTAACAACGCACAAGCTTCCACTATCATAGAAGAGTGAAGACCAATCCCCCCAACATAACCAACCACTAACTTTCCTTTGTGGTCACAAATCACACCTCCTATACTTTCTCTGCCTGGGTTTCCCTTAGCCGCCCCATCAAAATTTAGTTTGAACTAGCCCCTATCAGGAGGTTTCCAAACAATGGCTCTCCAGGCAAGAATTTTGGAGTTGTCATAAGAATTGGCATCCAAGTCTTGATGCCAAGCTTTAGCTATGTTTATTTCCATCTCAGTCGGGCCTATATCCAGGGTTTTCCCTTTGAAAAGAGAGATATATTCCTCAATGAGCTGGGCACCAATACCAAACACCTCTTTCAGGTTCATCTCAGTGTTCCTGAATATCCTATTGTTCCTCTCTTTCCATAAGCACCAACATAAAATGGGAGGAATTTGGTTCCAAATCTCAACAATTAAAGGATGGGAAAAGTGTCTAGACCAACTCAAGATAAAGGATGTGATATCCTTACTCATAATCTACCGAATCCCTAATCTTTTAAACACCAGCTCCCACACCTCCACAACAAAGGGGCAGTGTAACAACAGATGATTAACCGATTCTTCATTGCCTTTACACAAAAAAAACATTTGTTGGGGATCTGGAACCCCCTTATCCTTAGATTATCTTGTGTAAGGATTCTGTTATGACAAACAGCCCACCAGAAGAAATTAACTTTCGGTATCATGTATCTATTCCAAACCTTCTTCCATAGAATATTGACCATCCCCTGATTAGTCAGCTGTCTGTAAGTAGATTTCACAGTAAGATCACCCTGGTGATCATGGATCTAGAAAAACTCATCCCCACAGTGGGAAGGGGGTAATCTAGTGAGAGCAAGCAACTCCTGTAGAGTCTTGGAAAGAATACACATATTTGGTGATAAAGGACAAAAAATGCTAATATCATTCCATTTCCTAGCTCTCAAGGGCCCATTCAAGTAATCACTAATATATATACCAAACACTTGTTGAGCCCGACCCTTGAGGAATCTAAACTTAGAAGAATCTAGGGGAGAGTCTAGTAACCAAGTGTCTTCCCAGAATTTGATTTTATTACCATTACCTATCTTCCATTTAATCCCGTTCCTCAAAAGATCCTATAGGCTGCAAATCCCCTTCCAAACCAAGGACCCTAGAGGGTGGGCCTCCGATAGGCAATCAATCAGTGGCTGACTCAGAAGGTATTTAGCATTCATTATATCGCACCAATTCTTCCTATCCCTTAGATGATCCCAACCCACTTTGGCCATGAGAGCTTTATTAGAATATGAAATAGTTTTTATCCCAAGACCACCACCACTTTTCGGTTGGAAAACCTTATCCCATTTAACCAAAGCGAGCTTCTTTTTCTCCTTAGTACCCGACCAGAGGAAAGACCTTTGGATCTTCTCAAAATTTTCAGCAATATATCTAGGCATCTTCAACAGGGATAGGAAAAAGATAGGGATACCTTGAAGCACCACTGTAAGAAGCTGAAGCTTATGAGCATGGCTGAGTAAAGAGCCTTTCCACCCAAAAAGATTACGCTGAATCCTCTCCAGGATAGAATTCCAAAACTCCAGAGTAACATCTTTGATAGTTAGGGGTAACCCAAGATACACTGAAGGAAGAGTTCTAACCACTCTGATAGCCTAGAACCACAGTAACCCGAAGTTGTAGGTTAGGAGTGATGTTAAAGAAGTAAATCATGCTTTTGTTGTAGTTAATGCATTGTCCATAACAAGTGGCATAGTTTTTGAGACAATTTTTCCATTTCCTAGCTTCCAACACTGAGGATTTCCCAAATAGGAAAGTATCATCCACAAATTTTTGAATCACAGTCGGATCAAGGGTAGAAGCCACCTTAATTCCTTTTATAGACCCATCTGACAACATACTTGAGAAGTTCCTGCTTAGAATATATGCCACCATTATAAACAAATAGGGAGATAGGGGGTCTCCCTGTCTGATACCTTTCCCAACATGAAAGAACCCGAAAGGAGAACCATTAAACAAAACAAAGTACTTAACAGTAGTTACTCATTCCATAATAAGATTGATCACAAATTGATTAAAACCAAACTTAGCAAGGACTTTAGGGACAAAATTCCAGATCACCTTATCATAAGCCTTGGAGATGTCAAGCTTAAGGGCCATACTAGCATAGTTGCACCTATCCATCGAATGGATTAGTTCATGTGTTGTGATGGTAGCATCAAGAATATTCCTACCAGGCACAAAACCTTTCTGAGTTGGGCTGATAATTTTATCTGGGAGTGGTTTGATGCAGTTGACAAAATTTTTGGAGAGAATTTTATAAAAATTATTGCATAGGCTGATAGGGAAAAAGTCAGACATATGTTGGGGATAGCTATCTTAGGAATAAGAGCAATAAAGGTGTGATTTAGTTGCTTAAGAATCTTACTCGACTTGAAGAAGTCACAAGCAGCTAGAACCATGTCCTCACCAACAATCTCCTAGAAGGTCTGAAAGAAAGCCAAAGGGAAACCACCAGGGCTAGGAGCTTTGAATGATCCCATACTAAAAGTAGCCAGCTTAACTTCCTCGGGTGTGACAACACTAAGAATTCCCATATTGTCAATCTGAGAAATTAAATTCGAAAGTGAGTCTAGCAACAAACTATCAAGGGCCGGGTTAGGAGCTTCAACAAGAGCCACATAAGCCTTCTGAAAGTATTCCACAACCACTAAGCCAATAAGGGATGGCGAGCAGACAACCTCTCCCTGAGCATTGTACAACTTGTTTATTTGGTTTCTCCTCTTATTTTTGATTGCTGAAATATGAAAGAAAGAGGTATTTCTATTTCCTTCTTTTAGCCATTGCACCCTGGATTTCTGTTTCTAGAAGATCTCCTCTTTCTTACGAATTTGTTCCCACTCACCCCGGATCACTTTCTCTTGGTTGCAAGTGGAGAGACTGATATCACCCTCCTCCATTCTCTTTTGAATCATTTTCAACTTATCCCCAGTGATTTTCTTCTATTGGAAAACATCCTCAAAGACCATTTTATTCCAGCCCTTCACCATACATTTAATTAGCTCCATCTTAAAAAAGATTCAAAACATGGGGGACCCACGCACTAGGATATTCCACCATTCAACAATTTTCATTTTGAAATCAGGGTGGGAATTCCACATGATTTCAAAGTGGAAGGGATAAGGTCCAACAATAGACTGATCACATGATGTTAGCAGTAAAGGATTGTGATAATAAACAGTCCTAGGTAAAGCCCGCAGAGTGGCCCTAAGTAGGCTAGACCAGTTACTAGAACACAGGAAGCGATCCAACCGAACTTGAATAAGATCTTCACCCATACGTCTATTGGACCAAGTAAAAGCTTGGCCTGACAAGTCTATATCAATTAGGCCCGTAGAGCTCAAAAAGTTTTCCATATCAACCATACTGTCATAATAGTCAATCAAACCAACACTTTTCTCAGAAGGGAATAAGGGGGAGTTGAAGTCTCCAACCACCAGCCAACACAACCCATTGTTGTTATTTATCCTATCAACAAGAGACAACCAAAGAGTAACCCTAACATTCCTTTGGTTGGCCGCATAAACATTTATAAGCGACAAGAGCCTCTAGGGAAGTTAAAAGAGGCACCAATGCTATTCCGACAGCAGAAAAGTTCAATGCCATTTAGTCTAGAAGGGTTCCAGAGCACCACAAGACCTCTAGAGGCCCCTTCAACATCACTGTAAAAGTAGGATGCCTCAAGCCAGATGTACTTAACAACATTATCAAAATTAGCTTTCTTCATTTTAGTTTCTTGTAGGAGGACATCTAACTTATGTTCAAGAACATAGTTCTTTAAAGCAAGCTGCTTATGGGAGCTATTCATCCCACACATATTCCAAGACATTACCTTCATTTTTGACCTTTTTTAGAAGACACTTACAATGTCTTCTATTTTCCCAAGGCAATCTCATTTGTGGTTTCATGCAGATGCATGGATCTATGGCTAGGTCTTCCTAGCTTTGAGTCACCACCCACATCAGCCTTCTTCTTCCTTCCTCTTTTCTTTGGGGTTATCCAGTTCTCCTCATCTGCAGCTCTCACATGAGATGAATCGTCCAGGATGAAAGCGGACACCTCTACCAAGCCTAGATCTTCCCATATTTCACCCTCTTCACCAACAGTCTCACTAGAGCCAGCAGAAGTCACCTCTAACAACGCACCACTAGTAAGTACCCCATCCTCAAAAACCAAAGCAGGATTTTGTACTTCCAGTTTATTAACACAAGCCACATTTTCATTTAAGGACAAATTTGCAAGACCCTCGGTCAAAACTATCCTGGTTGTAGACCCAAGAAAAGTATCACCAGGAAGAGTGGGTTCTTCGTTGGCCACTAATTCAACCAAAGGAGACACAGAGCTAGGAACGTCTGTCAAAGAAGTAGCATCATATTTGGACATGATAGTACTTCCAGAGGAAGGACCAGAAGGAGCAGTAGAGACTCCTTTGTTAGGATCCTTATTAAAAGATGACTTGTAGTTAGTAATGGGTGAAGCCACAATAGTGGTTTACAATTGAAGTGAGGAAGGAAAACTCACAGAAAATGAATGGATGGCAAAAAAATTGATTTTAGGGGTTTGTACGAACCTTTAATAAGGTGCCTAGGCTTGGCACACTTCTGACAGAAGACCACAACATTTTCGTAGCACACAGGTTGGACCCAACACCCAAATTTGGAGTAGAGATTAACAAAGTTAGGCAAAGATTTGTTCACACAAATATTTACACAAATTCGGGAAAACACTAACTTGGATTTCAATTTGGTAATGGAGTCAGAGGTGATGAAGTGTCCTAAAGATTCACCAATGCTCTTAAATATTGATTCATCCCAGTATTCCAACGGTAATCCAGGAAGGCGAATCCATACCGGGGCTGACTTGATGAGGTCTACATCTGGGTTAAATCCCGACTTCTAGCAACATAAAGCCAAACTGTGTTTACCATATACCCAAGGTCCTAAGGATAGAACATATATGAGATCATCAGACGCTATGAAATTGAAAAGGAAAAGCCCACCAAACATAGTGCAGATCTCCACACTTCCCTTGAGTCGCCACTTAACCGCAACCCATTTCTTGACCATGTCCATAGTAGGTCTAAAAGATAGGAACCTACCCACTACTGCATTCTCCATGGAAGAGAGAATCCTATCGTTGATTGAGTCAGAAATAGAAAAGTCCATCCCAAACATAATAACCTCATCCCCATGAGGAGGCAGAGGGACAGTACCTAGTTTACTATTGGTTAAAATATCTTTCCACCTAAGGGGTTTAGGAGGAATCTCAATTGCTGGCACTTCAATTGATGACATGAGATTCATCGGAAGATTCGCAGTCAAAAGACCTGTCCCGCCAGGAGTGTCTCTTAAGGGACATGAGTCCGCATGAGGCAAGGCGAGGCTCGGGTCAGGGGTGGCTATAAGGGGACTGTGGGGTACCCCCAAGGAAGAATCCACCATGCGCACAGGAAGTTCAAACGTGGCCAAAGGATGGAGAGAGCGGGAAAAAATACAAATGCAAACTTTTTTTTAGAATATTGTTTTATATGACAATTTTTATTTTATTTATTGATGCCTTATTATTAATACTGTTTATAATAAATTTTTTACTTTTCACAGCCACAAGAGAGAACAACAATAATCTGCATTCTAGATATTAAAACACAAGAATACATTTTATTTTGTCTAAAATAGTTTAAAATTGGTTGCCCTGTGTTATGCAGCCCCACATGGGATGTCACCACTCGTCATGGAGTGGCTGCCGCTACGCCAAGGGAGTTAAACTCCCATGTAAATTTTATCTTTATTATTTTTTTTTTAAGATTCAAATTTATAATATGTATATATATATATATTTTTAGACTGCAGGAATCCTATAATATGTATTTTAATATATATATATTTTTAGTATTATTTTATAATATTTAAGTTTTGAATAAGCATAATATAATATAATGCTTGAAACATATAATGTAACATTTGGATATATAATATATATTTGAAATACAAAATGAATATATATTTTTATGTAAAATATATAAATGGATATATTTTTTTTAAATGAAACATAATATTATATAACATTTCAAATACATGATCTATGTAAATAATATATATATTTTTGAAATATATAAAAAAAACATATTTTCAAAGTAAAGTATGAGTTTTCTAGATATTGCTTTAATGGGTT
The DNA here is from genome assembly GCA_007258455.2 of Sequoia sempervirens. NCBI lineage: Eukaryota > Viridiplantae > Streptophyta > Pinopsida > Cupressales > Cupressaceae > Sequoia > Sequoia sempervirens. The sequence goes on from VDFB02086081.1 coordinate 308,854,962, forward strand.
GTTTTTTTAATTCTTCTTTTTGTATGTGCATGTGAGACTTTTTAAAACTAATGTAATGGGTTGCTTTTTTTGTGTTTTAACAACAAATTTTAAAAAAGTACGTATATATCTATCTATTAGTCACTAACTCTTAATATCAGTTTGTGTGACAATCTTACAAGTGTTTGAACGATTAAATTTTGTAGATCTAGCTCATTCCTTCATGATTAACATATTAAATATAAATTTACAAAACTAAGTAATTTATAAATCAATGTTTATTTGAGAATACTCTAACAACAACTAGTTGTAACATCATTCTATATTTTTAACTTCCTTTTTCTTACAACCTTAATTCCTTTCTTAACAAGTTTGAATATTTCAACAATAAATTTTATCCAACATCCCCATTTTACAAACCCTCTTCATTGGTTCTTTTTCACTACAATGTTTCAATATTTCACAAGCCTAACACCATTATTACAAGAGTTTACAAGTATCCTTAGGATCCATGCTTCTCACATAGCTATATTTATCCATCAAGACATCAAGACATCATATCTACACATAAAACTCATAAAAAATATTTTCCATGACCATAGGGAAGCTCACCTCCTAGCCTTAGGCTTGTTCACAAGCCATCCCGAGCTAGGAGATCCAACCAATAACCCAGGGATTACAGTTGATGCCACAAAAAAACAACATAGCTCACTATTTTATTTGACATGATTCATCATTTTACAACACCCATAACCCAAATAAGTGCACAATATAGAAATCCTCATCAAGGTTCTATTTAGGGAGAGATGGGGAGGCAACCTCACTCTCCCATCACAACCCAAAACCCACATCATTTAAGGTTAAAAATAAAAAGCACTCACAAACAAATTTACATTCTAAAACACTTGTTACATACATTTATTCATACATTTTACAGTTACATTAATAGAATGGAGACCTACCTCACAAGCTCCCAAGAGATTTTGATAAATATTTTGATGAAGACCCAATACAACTTCCTTCAAAAATGCTCTTGCAGTCCAACTCCTCCATTTCTCTCCCTTTTTCCTCCACTCTCTTCCACTCAGCGAAGATTTTTAAAAAATAATGAATTTCTCTCTAACTTAGACTTAAAGAGGGTATAAATAGTGATGCCATGTAATCTCTTCTCTCCCAATGATATGATAACACATGGATTCCATTTCCTTTCATTTTTTTTTCAATTCCAAGGAGATGTGACCTTCATTAATGCAACCACATGGGTGAGAGAGGTCATTCATGAATACTCCCATCACTTGTCTTCCTTGAATTTTCCCTCATAAATGTGGAGGTTGGAAAGTCTTCAAAAAGGACTTGTAAGGTGGGTGAGGAGATAAGACTAGGATTCTTGCTTGAGTTGCAAGTTAAAGAATTTCGTCACTTTTCTTTTATGGACTTTAAGAGGGGTTACATAAGTCAAAAACATCTAAATTTGGTTTTAAAAGCTTCCCAAACCCTATAGGTTAGACCTAGGAAGGTTTTGACACTAGGTAAGAGGTGAAAAGACTCATTTAAGGCCCCTTAAATGCCCTTGAAAGACCAATTTCGAAATTGAAACTTAGGATGACAACTCACCCTTCCACACCACCCTAGGGCACTTAGAAGATTTGAAAAAGTACATTAAACACACTTAGAAGGCTGGAGAAAATATTTAATAAATACCTTTAGAAGATTTGAGAAAATACAATAAACACACTTAGAAGGATTTTTTTTCTTCTAAAAAGTACAATAAACACCACAACACCATAGGATAACATATAAAGATATTAGTCCCCCCATATAGACTAATATCGGCTTTACAAGTTTCACACAATTGGGTTATTGGTAGATCTCCAATCCTTTGGTCATGGATAACCTACACAATTAATTCACATGTTAATGGTCCAAAATATATAACAAAAGCAACATAAATTAAGTTGCATAACCAAAATAAGCATGCACAAGTCATTTTAATATAATATTTCATCTTTGAACCAACTAGAGTATCTCAACATCAAATGTGATAATCAAGACAATATCCATAAACACAATTAGACATTAAATACATCCATGATCATTATTCATACTCATACTTAAATATTAAATCTATACATGATATTCATAATCCATCTCATACTAAAATTAACATCAATTTGAACATTTTAATTTAAATCCCATCTAATCATAGCAATTAACTAACCACCTATCATATGAGCCATATAAGCAATAATTAAAGATACTACAAAAAATCTAATCATCATCCATATCTAAAATATCATAATAATGTTCATAACATAATGTATCTAGCCAACAATAAGTAAAAATGTTGCTATTTTCTATGTAAATAAAGGATGGCCTCACAGGTTACAAATAATTTGATTCTTCCAATGATAACTTCCAAAATTCTATTGATTATTTGAAATCACTGCTATGAGATTTACCAAGAAGAATAGATGAAAAACAAATTTTTAGTCAATATGTAGAGATATTTAGAAAATATCTCCAAGAATCTCTTACTTCTTCCAAATTTACATTGATTTGTGGCTTGGAGGATATGACTATAGATATTAAAATAACATATGTGATAGGTCAAATGACCATTCATTGTTTATAAATACACATAACAACTTGAAATCCTCTATGGATTAATTATACAAATTAATAATTGACTAGAAACCATAAAAAATATTCAAACATATACATATAGTAAATAGACTACAAAATACTAAAATATGGACTATATTACTAAAATATAGTCCATGAAGTCAAGTACAAAATGTTGATGTTTCTTTATGCTTGCATCCATTACTTTTGTTTTAGAAGCAATAAGTCTACTAACTTGTAAGATAGGCCATAGATAATTTATTTCAAAATGTAACCATAAATATTTGGTAGACATTTATTTTCTACCTCAAAAAAATTATTATATTTGAGAGTAAATTTAAAGTAACATTTTTCAATAAAATTATTGATGACTTAACAAAGTTGTCTAGAATGCTTATCCTTAAGAATATTAATTTTTACAATTTAATCTTTTTTCATGGCATCCCTTCAATATAGTTTAAACCCACCAACCTTCCCTCCTACTTAATCTTTGGATCCAATTAGATAGCTAAAATTAATAATATTATTTTAAATTTCTCCAATGAGTTCATAACCTTCAAAAGGTATTTTGCAACCTAAAATTAGTTCTCAAGGTTGCTTCTCATTCTAAATACATTGAAGCATTATTAGGGAAATCAGAATGATGCTTGATTTATTCTAATGGATCATGTTAATGAAGGGGGGAAACTATTTATTTATGTTCATAGATGGGTCCTTTCAAGGGGGTTTTCCCTTTCGTAAATAAGTTGCAGCAATAAGATAGTTTATTTTTTAATAAGTCTTATCCTTTGATCTTCAAGGTTCAATTTTAGATTGATAGTAAAGAAGGGTATGTATATATTAAGGGTTATGAATCTTTGTGTCTAATTTTTTCATTAAGAAATGTGTAGGTGTTTCCAATTTATACTTCATGGCTTTGTCATTCTTCTTCATTTTGACTTAACTCCATGGCTAATGGATTAAGGATTTATTTTTGGTTCTTTCATCTTTATTGAGCTAAATATGTCATATAAGTCATTAGTAACTATAGTGAGTTATCGCTATAACACATAATTTTATAATTTTACCTTGTAATGAATTACTTCTTAAAATCCTTACTTTTGGACTATTGCATTTAAAATTTAGCTTTTTGAATGGTTAAGAGTCTATAGTTTGTTGATCTCTAACAACTCACATAGAGTTTTAATTAACATGTCTATCTTGTCTAATGAAATTCAATGCATTATGTTGACAACCATTCTAGTACTACTTAAATTTGTCTCTTCCAATTTCCTCTTAAGGCCTTTGTGTTTATAACAAATCGAAAAAACATAAATTAGGGCATTTTCTTGAACTTGTTGTCCCACTTTGTGAAATCCACCCTAATTTTGTGCTCTCATACTACACAACTCTTCATGTTGTCACATTCTCATTCTTCTTGTCATTCAATATTATTTTCATATCTTCCCTACTGATTGGTATCTTTGTTGGACCTCAATAGCATATATGTGGTAACAAAAAACTTCCTATGCACACTCTTAAAAAATTACATATTGCTATGGAGACCTTTGTAGCATGCATGTTGGGGGTTCTATTTCCTAATCCTTATAACTAAGTTGAGCTTCAAGTTTAATTAATGGCAGTTAGGTTTGAATTGTACAAGTTCTTTGTCTTCATCCTTGTGATTTTATTGTATTTGAACAACTTGTTGTGGATAGTTAAAAAGCTATGACTATACATGATAATTGGATATTGAGAAAAGAGATGATGAAAATGGTATTGGTAGTTTCCTTTGAATCCTTGTCCATCTCTATATTATGTTGGTTTAGACAACATAGAATTGATCATGTGGTCCATTGAATTTTTATGTGTATCATAAGATTAGATCTTAATTAATCTTTGAAAAAAATTATAAAAACAATTTAATCTAAGAAAACAAAACTCTTATCTATTTAACCTAATCTTATATCAAATAATAAAAAATCAACTTTAAATAATAAATTTAAAATTATGATTTATAAATATACTAAATAAACTAAATTAAATAATATAAAATAAAATAAATTATAAATTTAGAATTTTAATAATGACTTCCAAAATCCCCAACCCTTCCCTATATTAATTAAGTTATTAGATTTTTTTAACAAAATGACATAAGTTATAAATTAAAAATAATGTTATAAATTTAAAATAATACAAAATTAAAAATTAAAAATTATAATAGACAACTTTCTGCACATATTAATTAAGTTACTATTTAAAAAAAAAATGGGCAAGAGGACATTTTGATCAGTCATAGGTAGAGTTAAAAATGGAAACAATGATGCACCAACAGTTTGTGACATTGTCTAACAAATTTTTACCTTGGACATCTGCACACCCGCTTCAACAACAGTTAACTTTACTCAACAACAGTTTAATGATATTATGAATGAATGAGAGATTTTAATGTCATTTACTAGATTAGATAGTCTAAAAGATAGAGAACCACAAAACTACAAAATCTCCAAATTTTCGATGCTAAATCTTCTACTATAAATTTTGACAAAAAAAACTAGTGGCATCATCTAGGCTTGGAATTTGATGGCCACCCCTACCTGTCATACGAAAATTTTGTGACAGTTTATTCATTTAAATGCCTGTCACTTTATGTTTTATGAAAAAATTCAACTGTCAAAAAAACATTTAATTTATATATTTTTTATATAAAATCTTTTATATTAAAACATTATCGATTGGTAGGCTTGGTCCGCACTTCTTCCTCTCTAATAGAGGGGAGCCCCAGCCTATTGAGGTGGTTTTGGGGTTGGCATTGGGGTGGTGGATGCTTCTGGAAGATCGCTCCTCTACTGTGATTGGTGAGTTGTACCCCTTTGGGGTTGAGAAGATGACTGGTTATGGTTCACCTTTGAGTAAAAGATCTGCGGCAGGTCTACTACTACAGATGGTTTGTGGCCTTCTGAATGGAAGGACTAGGGTGTTAGTTCTATGTGTTTGGTGGTTCCTGGTCTCATGCTAGGAATGGGATGTAAGCCTATTTTTGGCTTAGTTTGCTCTGTGTCTTTGGTTTCTGCTGTGGTTCTATTGTTAATGGCCTGTAGGGCCTTATTCTGTGGGGACCACACCCTTGTTGTTCTGCAGTGTTTATCTGCTGGTGATGGCCTGTAGGGCCTCGTTCTAAGGGTTTTCACCCTTGTTTTGTTATTTTTCTCATGTTCTGGTTTTTGGCCAACTAGGCATTGTTCTACACGGATGACATCCTTATTTTTCGTTTTTAATTTCAAAAACATTATCGATTTTATTAATCATACATATTAAATATGATTTTTTTTTTTTTATGAATTTCTATTTTTAATGTAATACAAGTAATTTGGTTATTTTTTAAAATATTATGTATCATATAAATTAATTAAGTATTTTTTATAGGAATCATAATTCTTAAAAATACCAATAAATAATAAATAATAAATAATATAATAATTTGATATAAACCTACATTATATAATTTGCATATATTTAAACAAAAAAAATAACTTTTCGAAAGAAAGAAACTTTTTTTTTTTTTTTAAATTGAGAGGCAAAAATTAATATTGCATTACATAGAGAATAAACAAAAATAAATGTTATCAAAGGTCAAGAACTCTTCTTGACTTTGTATTCTTCCATATTTGATATAGTTTATTCTAATTTACATCATTTTCTTAAGGTCCATTTGAAGACACTCTCAATGTATCCAATGTAAACAAATTGATTTTATTTTTCATATACATTTTAAATTCAATTATCTAAAAACACATTTAAATATCAATTTCAAACCTACCAAGAAATAGTTATATAAAATTAAAATTAATTTAATTTATGAATTGGTCTATCTAAAAATACATTTAAATATCAATTTCAAATCTAAAAAAAGAATTATATAAAATTAAAAATAGTTTAATCTTTATTCAACTAATTATTTAAAATTTCAATATGCTCACCAATAAAACAAAGATGTATTATCTTGGAAAAAATCAAAGCTCGCCAATCACTTGTAAAAAAATGAACCATGTTGAATTTTTTTATAGTTTAATCTTTAAATTCATCTATCTAAAAACATAAATTATTTGTAAAAGGTAAATAATATTTAACATGCTCACCAATAAAACCAAATGCTGTATTATCTTGGATGGTTTGGTCATTTAAATGCTTGTCAAAAAAATTGTTTAATTTATGAATTTTTATATAAAATATTTTATAAATGCAATATCTTGAAAAATTACAAAACAATGATAATTATGAGTAATAAATATAAAAATCTACTGTTATAATCAACAATTAACAAAAGTTTCTAAGTTCATATGAGAAACAAATCCTATTAAATATATTCTAAAATTTAAAAATAATTATATTCTATTTTGAAAAGATTATAAATTAATATATATTTCTATAATAATATTATAAATCACATAGGAGAGACTATAAAAGGAGGTATAGTTGAATAAATCACATATATTGATACTAAAAATATAACTATTATAAAAATGTTAAAAGTTTCTAAATTCATATTAGAAAATATTCAAAAAAGTTATATTCTATTTTAAATTAATTTATCTTTTTATAATAAAAATTATAAAATGATATATATTATAAATTAAAATACTATATTATATTTTGCTTATAATAATTTTTTACCGTTTAATAAAAATATAGCAAGTCAAACTATACGGTCTAATAAATTTTAAAGTTATAATATACGATCTAAAATTGAAAAAACAGTCAAATAGACCATCAAATTCCAAGCCTACATAGACTATATATATTAAAAAATTGTAAAATTAGAAAATATTGATAATTATAAATAAATGTAAAAATCTTAAATTTACTGTTAAAGCAATGATGACTATTAGTAAAAATGTCAACATCTTTGAAAAATTAGAAAAAAATAAATTTAATCTTGAAAAGATTCTATTTTGAACAGATTTTGAATTAATAAATATATTTATAATAAATCATATATATTAATATATATGACTATTAGTAAAAATGTCAAAATCTTTGAAAAATTAGAAAGAATTAAATTTAAACTTGAAAAGATTATATTTTGAACAGATTTTGAATTAATAAATATATTTATAATAAATCATATATATTAATATAAAGTGAAATTAGAAAAAAATATTTCAATTATAAAGTAAATCATATATATTTAATAATAATTTTAAGTGTCATATTTACGGTTATATAAAAATATAGTAATATCAGTAGTTATTTCTGAATTCGATTGTGTGTAAGCTTTTTGAATCAACGTTTCGGATCATCGTTGATTCAAAAAGCTTACACACAATCGAATCCACAAATAACTACTGATATTCTTATAGATTGTGGAAATCTAATAACATCAAAATATAGCAAGTCAAATAATATGATCTAATAAATTTTTAGATTGTAATATAAGGTCCAAAATGAAAAAAACTGTCAGATAGACCATCAAATTCCAAGCCTGGCATCATCTATACCATAGCTACATCGTGGGATAGCTGCTGGCAGTTGCAACCGACCAAGAGAAACTTCTAAGAAAATCGAAATCGAAGATATGCATAAATCTAACTTTAGCTCTAAACGGATTGTGCGATGGAAACGTCCTTATCCAAAACACAAATATTTATCTTGCAAAACCGTTCACTAATAAAAATTCAGTGGCGTGCAATGCCTCAGAAAAGAAAAAAGAAAGAGCAAAAAAAAGTAGTTGATATAAGGCGGCTGCTGCTGAATGATTGCATTGAAAGTTTTGTATCCAAGCATGGCGTCCTACAGAGGTGGTATGTTGTGGGCAATCATGTTTTTGGCAATTCATGGAGGCTGTGCTGACTCTGATACAATCAAAAACGCCTGCAGTGATGCCTTCTATAGAGATTTCTGTATTTCATCATTATCCAAAGCTCCCGGGGCTTTGCAGGCAGATTTAACCCAGCTTTCTGTTATTGCAGTCGATTTGCCTAGTGAAGAAGTGAAACAAGTTTCTCGTCTTATTGAAAAGCTCAAAGAAGAAAGTCCCAGTGTTTCGGGTCTTAAAGATTGCTCAGATCTTTTTGAGGATACAGGGCTTAATCTTGCTGGTTCACAGTCAAAGCTAAAGCAATTGTCTAATGCCAGTTTCAATGAATATCTTTCAGACGTGCAGACATGGTTGAGTGATGCAGAGGGTAATCCAGATACTTGTGTGACTGGGTTGGAGGAAATCAATGCTGCTGCAACCATGGTTTCCACTGTTAAGCAGAATACAGATAATCTTACCAAGTTGATTAGTGATGCTCTAGCTGTTGTTAACAAGCTTAGGCAGCAGGGACATATTTGAGTACCTTAAATAACAATAAACATACTGGCATTGGGCTTGTCAGCAGTGATATATTTCAGTGCCTTAAATAGGAAATAACACATTGGCCTTGTTTTGTGAGATGTATCATTGTACCTTGCATAAGATACAAATGGCATGGCTGATTTTGAATAATTTTAGTGTGTTTGGTGGTTAGAAATATATTTCCAAGATATATCACTGAATCTTAGTTTTTAAAGGTTCACCCTATAAATGTATGAATTAAAGAAAAGCATAAAAAACTTCGTATCTTCTTTGGCGTTTTGCTAATCTTATGTGACAGGGAATATCCTCAAGATTTCCACGTTTGAAAGTAATTTACCCTGATGTCTGCCTTAATCGAAATGAGTCTGTGCTCCATTTAAGGAAGCTTTTCAATACATTGTAGAATAAGAGCCATCTTCTAAAGTGATACCATTCTGAACTGATCAGTATCATACAGAAATTATTTTTGTGGAGTAGGGGTTTTCGGAAATCAAAAATTATGCTATATGATAATTTAAATATGTTTTCAATAAAATAGGAGCTTCTGATCCTAAAATTTTAGATTTAAGAGGGTGTGTTTGTTGTGGGCTTAAAATTTTGCCTCTTCACTTCTTAATTTTTTTATCACATGCAATTCATCTATAATTCTTTGAATTCTTGTCATTAATATTTTAGATTTAACTAGATAATTGTAAATTTAACATTTCTTGTTATTAGAAAAATCATAAGGCCACAAAAATGATAGAGTGAATAATTAATCTATTCACTATATTAAGTGTATTTAGGTTGATGAGGTTAGACAACTTCTTGTCTAACTAAATGCACAACCTTTAAGTCTATAGAGGTTATCAAGTTATTTGGTTAATCTCATGCACACACCTTTTGAAGTTGGAAGACTTTCCATCTTACTGCAAAGGTCATTCAACACTTGGCACACAAGGTTGATGACTTGGTCATAAAGGTTGTTGGCTTGCATACTCCAAGTGTTCCTAAGGTTGACACCTATAGGGAACTTATCTACTTATTTGTGCCACATTATAGGGCACTTGTCAATCCACCCCATAAGTGGATTGCATCATCCTTGCCTATATAGGCAAGCTCATATTGTAATCAAATCAACTCTTTTATCAATATCATTTTGATAATGGAAGATTAGGCATATTGTTTGCAAGTGTATCTTTGTGGAAGAATGAGGTTTTTGCTATCATGATCTTGGATGAAAATCCTAATAGAAAATTTTAGAGAAAATATTAAGCTTGTCCATTATCACAAAATCCATAGAACCCCTTGCTTATAAAAAGCTCCTAAATCCCCTCCATGGGACCACAACCTAAGCCCTCTTAACTAGACTTAAAATAATATCTTCTAAGAGATAGTCTTATAATATTATTTTGATAAATTAATTTCCATAGAAGCCCACATTAACAAATCTGTTTTAGTGTAGATGTACTTAAAAGTGGTAGTTGTAATAAGAAAAAATATTCCACAATCATTCATAAACCCCTGTCAAAGAAATCAACATTAAGATTTATGTACCTTGTTCCACAATCATATGATATCTTGTTTTGGTTTCACAACTCACACAAATCCACTCATATCTTAAAAAAAAATATGATGGGTTACCTTGGTGCAAATAATTCTATTCACACAAACGTCAATCTTGCTATTGGTTGTAGGGCACTAATCAATTTTCTTTCTTAATCCTATGGCTATACTGAATATTAAGTACAATGAACTCAAACACATTTATATACACGTACCAACATACACTTTAAAAATTTAAGCATCATTCCACGTACATATGTCTATTTGAATATCCCACAATTTAGATTACATAACATTGGACAAATTCAATAAATTGGTTTTTTCTCTATCATATTGACTAAACCAAACAATATAATTTCTTTAATAATATGAAAACATAGAACATAGGCATTCAAGCCTTTCCTTGTGGTTGACTTACACACAATGATCTCCTTTTTACCTAATTTTGTAGACCTACCCTAATCTTTCTTGAAATTTATAGACTCACACAAAAGATAAGGTTTTCTCTTTCTTTTAAAATTTCTAAATATCCTTAAATTCTTCCCAAATTCTCACTCCTCTAACTCACCTAACCACTCTCTACATCACATAAGGACAAAAAAGTGACTACAATTATGTACCTACTCTAAATTCTTCCTCATTTAACATATATTGTTTACCCCTCCAATTTCCTCTCTTTTCCTTCTACCCTACCTAACAACCTATGTTGTTCTTACTTGATCGCTTTCCATTTGTTCCACCTCAAACACCTCCTTTTTAATCCTTTATTGTCTCATTGTTCAATTTTTTTTAATCTTCTCGTGATTGTTCATGTAGCACAAAATAATGAACTCAACCAAATTGGGTGGTGACCTTGCTATTATTTCCACATAATAACTATTGAAATTTCCTTTAGCTAATTGGCTTGACCTAGAAAATAGAAGAATCCCATGCAACCTCCTTTCTTTTCTTCTTTTTTTCTATCTTCTTCCTACACGTGTCTTTCTTTTTCGCAAAAATTGTGTAAATGTTTTCTCATGAGCACCAACATATGTACATTTAATGTCTTAAACAACAAAATATAATGAATTCAATCTTTAATCTAGCACTCATATTCAATTTGAGAAAATTAACTTTTTCAAAATTATGTGTGGATATTTTTTATCCTTTATAGGATTCCCCTACATTAAGCTCCCAGGGTTACAAAAATATGAGCCCTTGTTGATTGCCAAAAAATGCATTGTTGTAGCTTGCATAGTGTATTGTTGCAAGTAAACTTGTAGTTGAACAATTACACTATTTCTTCAACTTCTACACCTTTAACATAATCCAACCTTTTTCTTCCATCTTAATGCACAACATGCCACTACCTTATTTTTAAAAATATCATTTCAAGGTTTTTGATATGCCTCTTAATCTCAAGGCCATAATATTATTTTTCTTACAAACTATCCACTTCAAATTCACTTTTAATTCTTCATACTATTTTTTCATAAATTAATTAAATAAGTCATTATTTAATTAACTACCTTTCACAACTAACCATTCATCCACCAACTAATCATTAACTATTTCCTCATTATCCCCCTAAATCTGATTAATTAAGTCAATTTAATCATTTTACCTTAGCTTCCATTTCCTCCAACTAACCAATTAATTAATACTTAATTAGTTGATTAGGATAATTAATTTCCCCTTAAATTTCGTCTCCAATTTAATAATCCAAATGCTCAAAGTGGAAATAAATCTCAATTCCTCCAACTAATCAATTATATTAATATTTTGTTAATTAATTGATTAGGCTAAGTAATTCTTCTTTCCAATTTCTTCTAACTTTAAATTCTACACTGAAGGATAGAGAAACTAATTTAAAAACAAGGATTAAAATCCTCACCATTGAATCTCTCATAAATATAAGATGAGACAAATATATCTTATTAAATTCTCTATTAGAACTCTTGCTCCCATCTCATTTTATCATATATCTTGAAAAAATATCATTCAATGAAAAAAAATATTGCATGCTCTTGGGACACTTATTCCAAAGGCTAAATACTTTGTTCATACAATTAATATATCCCCCTGATTAATCTTCTAATATCACCCCTCCATTCTCCTCATGTGAATTCTATTAAAGAGAGTCTTGCACTCCTCATATGAGAATCCATGAATCAAACAATACTCTTATGATTTTAAATTTATTGGAAATTAGAAAAAGATCATCCACATACAATCACATGCCATCACTTGGAGCACATCAAAAGTACCAATAGAGGTGTAATGCTTTAGTTTATTTTTTGTGTTATTAATTTTCCTCTATTATTGCTCTAAGTGTTTCTTTCTAAAACCTCAAAAATAGGGGGCTCCTATCTTTTAGGGAGATGGAACCTAGGGGTTTAGGACCTATTTCACTTAGTTTCACTCAAGGAAACCCTAGAGATCTCAATCCAAGGATGGAGTAAGGGAAGAGATCTGCTAAAGGTTGTCCTAGGGTGTGATTAATGAATAAAAGGGGGTTCACCAAGAAGCTAGGGCTTGGAAAGACAAGTAACATGTGAAATGTATTGATAAAACTTAATGATATGCAAAGCTTAAATAAATGACCTAAAAATGAATGCAAATCAAAATAGTAAACTGAGAAATCAGAGAGGTGCACCTAGAAACCTGTAGAAGCTTGAATGAAGGTTTGAAGTGCTAAAAATATTGACTTTTATGCACACTAGGACTCATACGCTAGTAGGGGTTATTTAGTCCCAAGGGTTTCAGGTTGAAATAGAAATCTGGAACCGTTGAATCATGATCTACAAAAAAAGTTTGAAAATAGGTATACTGGGACTCATATGCCACAAGTGGCAATTTAGTCCCAGTATTAGGGTTCCTCTAAAAATTTGATATCCTTTGATGATTTTCTATAGCTTCCTTCCTACCAAATCTATGAGTCTAAATCACTAGAATGCAACCTGTAGGTGACTTTCTATGATCTTGCAAGTAAGATGACAACTTTGACAACTTGACAAATTTTCTCCAATCTTGCTCTTTAATGGATCTTCAACCTAAACCACCTAGATCTACAATCACACATAAAAGAGAGGGAAAAATGTTGTTTTGTTAGTGGATAGGGGTTTACCTTGGTCAAACCTCATTCTGGTAATAAAACCTTGAAATGAAATGAAATAGAAAGGAGGAATGAATGAACAAAATGATATGTTGCAACTCACCAAATCCTAGGAACAAAAGGCTACAATATTGTATGTAATGGCTACAATGAATTTAGATCTTGACTCTTGCTTGAATGATATGGATCTCAATTTGAATGCTTACTTGAATCACAAAACCCTACATCACAAATGTTAGCTAAAAAAAAAAATGATGCATAATGACTTTGACATGATGCTTGAATAATGCTAAAAAATTCTTGATAATCACTCTTGAATGCTCTTGTAAACTCTTGTGTAAGTGTTCTTATGATAACTTGATGAATTGTAAGCTTGTTACGTGAAATTGAGTGAAATAACCTTGTAGTTATGCTTGTTAATGCCAAATTTTGAAAATTACAACACTACAAGCCGACATTAGATCTAGGAGAATAAAATCACGTAAATATTTTGAATTCAAATTAGGTCTAAGCTAAGTAGGCCTCATACACCAATTAGTGTGTATGAGTCCCATAAGGCTAATCTTGGGACACATTTTTCAAGTAAGGTTTAGTTTTATGTGAAATTTAGATCTAGACCCCAAAACCTAGGTGGGACCCATACACCCAAGGTGGTGTATGAGTCCCATATCAATAAATTTGGGCCATACAATCCAAAATCATTAAATTATGATTGGTCATTTGATATGCGTCGAGATCATCCTCAGAAAGATGCATTAATCAAGGCTTGTGGGTGCAAAATAAGGCCAAATAAGGTATAAAGAATCCCAATTAATTGATAAAACCATAGATTAGTGTGAATGTGTAAGAAAACACTTTATAACACCCTAAATAAGGAACCAATAAGTCTATTTAGCTCACAAGGTCCCAAACAAGTGTGAAAATGTAGAGGGATACATTTTCCTACACTACATTTAGCCCCCACTTTAGTGAGAGGAGGAACTTGCTTGAAAATCAAACTTTAAAAGTAGACAAACACACATCAAGAGGGGTTCAAATGTACCAATGCTAGTGAGATACAATGACAACAATCAAGAGGGATGATCAAACCCTTACGATCAAGATCTTATGGAAAACCAACATAGGCACAAAAGAACACACATTAAAATGATGTAAGGAGCAATAAGGCACAAGAATACACTGCCAAATACATAAAGAAGAAAGAAAAAAAAACAAAAACATAAGAGGTGGATCAACCTTTGACCGTTTATCATGCATGCTGTGGATCAAATCTAAGCTATTTTTCCAAGAAAGTTTACAAGTGGAACACAAAGTCCACAATGCAAACCAATGCACACTCACAAGGGCTAGTGGAACCTCAGGTCATCCACTAGGTGAGCCCCCAACGAGACACATACGTGCGCTACTGGTATGCACTCACATAGACAAATGAGTGGCTATGGGAAATTCATGCCTAAGTTTGGCTCCCATATGTACAACCATACCAAAGCTATACCTTCTAATAAATTTGATAAGGTTCCACACAAAAATGAACTTCGAGCTCCATGAGGCAAGCAAAGCTTTGTATGCTTGAAACTCATGAACAAACAAGATGACACCACATGCAAGAAAAGTGTGTTATGCAAGGTGGCCATATAATGAATGAAAAATGGTGTAAGGTATGTCCAAAGGAGTTTTTCTTAGTTTATGTAAGGTCTTAACTTAGGGAAAATCATGCCTAATGTCTCCAAGAGAGGACGAATCAAAGAATAGAAGATTCACAACTTAGGGGATGTAGTGTGTCACATCAAGCAACTAAGAGGAATATTATATTCTATGAAAGATCACACTCTTGAAGGACATCACACCCAATGTCACCATAAAGATAAAGATGCATCGCATGAAGTAAGAAGACTACACAATGAAACATAAATTGAAAAATAATTATGCCAATGTATGCCCCCACTTTAAAGAAATTGATAACACCATGCAGTGAGAAATTACTTTAAAGTAGAAAATGATAAATTCTAAAAGTCAAGAGGAGATGAGAGATTATTTGGAAAGCCCTATGCCAAGTCATATGTTTCCAAATAAAGCTACGTCATGAAAAGGACAAGGGGTTTCCCCCAAAATAAAACTCCAAACACATGAGGGATCCATGGATTTGGGGTCAGTATGTTCTTGCTACAATGTTGTTAGAGAGCTCAGAACTAACATCATTCCCCAAATACTCATGGAACAAGAAGAGTGACACAAAGAGAGCGAAAATAAAGAAAAACCTTTCAGGTGAACATGGAAGAAACATGAATGTATCAACACCTTGTGTCCTCCCCAAAAGGAAAGCACAAGACAAATGAAAAAGATAAAGGAAAATATTTTGGGTCAACATGGAAGAGACATGAATGTCTCGATGTGTTGCATCATCCTCTAAAGGAAAACACAATAAAAACGAAAAGATAAAGATAAAGGAAAAGCTTTTGGGTCAACATGGAAGAGACATGAATGTCTTGATTCCTTGCGTCATCCCCAAAAGGAAAACACAAGACAAATGAAAAATATAAAAATAAAGGAAAATATTTTACGACATAGAGAAGAAAGAAGATACAAATAGAGGAATGTCACAAAGAGAGAGAGATCAAACAAAATAGTACGGGGGATCAAATTACGCACAAAATGTAAAAAAAAAAAGAAAACAAGGAAAAGACTAGTAAGGTACATGTGAGTCAACCTATTAGCAAGTCGTCCGCATCCCAATCATGTTCATTGTATAGGGTGATCCCACAAAGCTGGTTTACAATTTCTGGGAGATTCTGATTTTTGCTGAAATCACATATTTTTAGAAAATATAATTATTTAAGCCTTTAAAGGTTCCATTTAAAGCATTCCAATTGAAGAGGGTTTGATCAAAATACCTTAGATCAAACCCCGCTAGTTTTAAATCATACCTATAACGAATTCTCCTTTACACCTATCAAAATGCTGATAAAAAACCATTTTTGATTTACCTTTTGGGGGATCAAATGAATTCATTTAAAATTTATTTTTTGTAAGTATGTAGTCCTTATTATAAGCTTCCCAAAAAGTATAATTTTAAATAAATTTAATTTTATTATATTATTTTTCATTTCTTGTGAATATAGGTTTTCACTAGAAATCAAGCTCTTTGTTTTTACATGTGGAAAAATAGAAGATTATAATTTTTTTTGAAAATATGAGTGCACCAGATATTTAAGTCCTTGATCCAACAAAAAAATGAATTTCGATAAATACAAAAAAAGTTGTGTTATACGACATGCCTATGTCTGAATTGTAATTGGTTTGACTTCAAAACTTGATTAAGGAAAAAATATTCAATAAAACACTATGAAACCAATTGGAAGCACTAGATATCATAGTTAAAAATCTAAATTTGAAAAAAATATAATTTTATCCTTCATAGAAGAAAAGTTGTGTTATACGATGAGCATCACTCCTTAAAAATGGTGTTTACTGAAAAAACTAGTTTTCAAACGAGATGGAAAAAGAAGTGCAATATGATTCCAAAATTTTTGAAAAAAATATATTTAGAATCTACAGACAAAATGTCACAAATCACTAGTTTGCATCATCTTCAAATTCCTCACGGTTTAGTCGCTATAGGTGCCCAAAAGTGAAGATTTAGTTAGAAAAAATTAGTTCAGTGTCCAGTTTGGCCAAAATTTGTAAACCAGTATTGTCGGATCACCGTATACAAAAGGTAGACAACTAGCCAAAGGGACAATGAAAAATGTGCTACTAGGACAAGGCTGTCCAATTCTTGCCCCCATTATGTGCAAGACAAAAATGAGCTGAGGGAGGTGATGGGAAAGGGGCTCATTGCATTTTGAAATGATTTGTAATTAATGTAAAGCATGTAATAGTGAGAATGTGATAATTCAACAACTATTACATGGCAAGGAGCGCAAGGACATGCTTTAAGGGATTATTTCTATGATTTCAAACTTTTTAAATATATGTTTTAAATCACGATAGTCATCAGTACCGTGTCCAATTCTAACTCTATGGTATCGAAAATGTGGAACATTTGCATCTTTAGGGTATAGTTTTGGATTTTTTCTCATGGGCACTGGTAATGTTATAAGTCCTTGGTTTAGAAGTATTTGTAAAGTTCTTTCAATGGAAGATGGTGGACAAGGGAATTGTAGTTTCTTTAGTTTGTAAGGCCTTCGTTGTTTGCTAGATTCACCAACTTCTTGAGTTAGATGTTGAGGAGGAGGACCTAATATGATCCTATCATCCTTATCATCATTATGAGGCATTGGTTGTTCTTTAGGAAGGAGGAAACTTATTTCGGGAGGAGGATCTTGATATCCTAACCCTTTAGTATTGTAGATTGGTATTTTCTCTAAGAGTTTATGAATTTCATGCTCGCTTGTTGTATCACATCCTTGTTTACTTAAGACCATGAATCCTTTCCATATGTCTCTTCTAAGTTGATAGGAGTATTTGTCACTTTGTTAACATAGGATTGTCAGATGCTTGCTTGATTAGAGGAACTAGGTTCACCTATTGTAGGGAACTTAGGCTCAACTTATATTTCCATTTCATGATGTAATAGACCAAACATCTCAAGAGTTGTTGGTTGTTTCATAGAAGGATAAAAAGGATGCATTATTCTACAAGTTGTTAAGGAAATAACATATGAAGTTGTTCATGCTTTCATCATCTTCTCCAATGATGTCAACATCACGAGTAGGACATGCATTAGGAGTTGAGTGAGCATAAGTGATTTCAATTTCATTAGGGTTATTTCCAAAAGCACAACTTGACACATCCACTAAGGATTTCAAGGACATCCACAACTTACTAAAGAACATATCCATGATGAGATGCAATGCAATAACTTAGAATAAAATATGTAAATGCAATTTTGAGATTATGTAATGCACATAATGAGCTAAATGAAGCTAGATGCAAGGAAATGAATGAAACTAAAATTCTAAAAAATGAAACAAATAACTAACAACATCAAATAGAAACATAGAAATAGAGTTTTGAATGTTGGTGTGACCAATGACATAGTGAAGGTTAACTACACCTGATCCATATGAACTCGAGGCATATTTAACCCACTAAGAAATTAATCCCAATAAGATCATTTACTATAAACAAAGACAAAGAAGCCATTAAAACTAACATTCTAAATTGTGAAAGCTTGAAAAACCTCTAATCTAAGACATTGAAACTTATCCTATTGGGGGAGTGGTGTTGCATTGATGTGGAATAGTGACCCTTTCCCAATCCCTTGGATAATGAACTTGTTTCAATCAGTTTTATTGAAGAAAACTAATGAAACCATGGATATATGTGTACGAAAACATGATTTAAAGCTAAATAAATATGATGCAAGCTATTTTAACATGATTTATGCTAAGATGATTGATATGGGTGTATGAAAATCTACTCTAAATGTATGCAAGATTAAAAAGATTAAAATCCAAATTAACAAATAAGCTAAATGTATGCATCTATGTTATCATGGAAGCCATTAATGGAAGCTTAAAGCTAATACGCAACTAAAAATAAACTAAAATATGCTAAATGTGAGTAAAGTATGAGTGTGAGTGAATTCAACAACATAAGTTTACAATTGAAAGATGGATCCATTTGTCTCCAAATAGTGTTCTATTTATAGGAAAACAAATGAGAAATGAAGGGTTGAAATAAAAAGGCTAATCAATGGTCAAGGATAAAAGAAGTTGGAGGCATGGATCAAAAATTCTCATCAAGGGATGGGAATCAATGATGAGATTTAATCAAGGGTTCTCATTTGTTCCAAACAAACACACTTTTGACTTGCACACACTGGTCACAAGGTAACTTGTTCAAGAAGTCACAAGTTTAGCTTGCTCAAGAAGCAAAGTGAGAATATCCCTTTTTCAAATGATTGGAGGAGAGAGAATATTCTCATGGGTGAGGAAATAGATATTTTGCAAATTAAAACAAATTTTAATTGTGCAAAAGGGGAAGGAATATTCCATGGGAATGTTCCCCTTTTGGAGGAATGTGAAAAGGAGGAATATTCCCTTGGAATATTTCCTTGCAAGTGGAAGAATTAGTAATTTGATAATTAAAACAAAGTTTGAATTATGCAAATTAGGGGAATTATATGATATTCATTAAATAATTGATTTAATGGAGATCAAATAAAAAAGCAATGGATGAGATTGATTTGATCTATTGATGGTCACAAATGAAAGGAGGATGAAACATGGATCAAGGATTCTCATCAATGGATGAGAATCAAAGATCACATGGATCAAGAAAAGATCAAGGGATCACAATCATACAAACATACACACTTTGCAACAACTTTAAAAAGTTGTTTCCAAGTTTGTTTGGAGAAATCATTACCTTTTTTCAGAGGAAAATAGGGGAATATTCCTTTGGAATATTCCCTATGCAAGTGGATGAGAGGGAAATTAGCAATTTAGTTAATTAAAACTAAATTTGAATGTGCAAGATGAGGAATGTGAGGATAAATTCATTAAATTATTGATTTATTTAATGAAAAGGAGATGCAAATATGATATTTAATTAAATAGTTTAGGTTATTTAATTAAATAAGGGGACTTAAGGTTAATTAAATATTTTGCATTATTTAATTAATCGGATGAAATGTCAGTGTGAGAGGGGGTGAATTAATCCAATTAGGTCAATTAGATAAATAGGTGAAAATGAGGCATTTAATTAAATAATTAAGCTTATTTAATTAAACAAGCAAAAAGAGGATGGGTTTGAGGATGAAATGATGTTAGTTAGCCAATGTGATCCATCGAGAGATTTTTAAGTGTCTACATTTTTCCCCTCTTTGAAGCAATGTACTCGTTGCATTGGTTCAAAGACTGATGCTGATGCAAAAATGGATATCGATGATCTCTTTGAGATGTTGATATCCAAGCTAAAGTTGATTGATCTGATTGATTGATTGATGACATTGTTGAGGATTCATAACAATGCAAGGATTGTGTTAAATAACACGAGGATTGATAGGGAAAAATATATCCCAATGATGATTGATTTGATAGATTGGTCAAGATTTGCTAGCGAGGCTAGGAACAAAGTCTTTTAGATGATTTGATATCGATATGATTGAAAGATGGTTGGTTTCCCCCTCGAGAGATCAATCGGAGAATAAAGTGTTCTGATCGAGGTCATAATAAGTGAAAATCAGACTTATGCTTGAGATGCTTGAGATTTCAAGTTGCTTTTGAATCAAAGAGCTGCAACTTTCAGATTGTTGAGCTTAAGATGATATGGATTCCCCACTGTGCCCCAGTGGAAGAGGGATTGCTGGTGTGCTATCTCAGATATTGATGTAAACAAATTTTAGGATGTATAGACAATCATCGGCTATGGGTAGCCTCATGTATATTTCGATGTAGATCACATAGATATGATGCTTGGATAGAATTGTTAGTAAATATAAAAGAATAAGAAGAATAAGATGAATGGATTGACCATTTATTTTGAGATTGATTCAAAAAGTCCAACAAGTCCACGATGCACCGAGAATTTGTTAGATGATGGTGGTGAGATAATGCATGATGATGATGATTTTCTCATATCTTGGGATTGGGATTTTCCGTAATTCCTTATTTTTGGTATAACACATAGACATGATGCATCAAGGTATTGAAAACCAGAATGGTGTTGTATCTAGTGTAATGGACTTTGCCTCTGTAAACAGATAGGATAGTTCTTGTTCACACCTTGACATACGAAAAACCTTGCCGGAATATAGTTTAGACTTAGCTTAGAATATATTGGACCAAAGCATACAAAAAAGTCAACAATCTACTCCAAATAACTTTCCTACACACAAATAAGCAAGTATGCGCCAAGATTATTTTACAAAAATACCCACAAG
Organism: Sequoia sempervirens; assembly: GCA_007258455.2. Lineage (NCBI taxonomy): Eukaryota > Viridiplantae > Streptophyta > Pinopsida > Cupressales > Cupressaceae > Sequoia > Sequoia sempervirens. Next base: position 308,876,409 of record VDFB02086081.1, read on the forward strand.
CACAACAAATGAAATATAATGATTGATGCCCATTCCTTTCTCTCTAAATCATTTTGATAGACATCATCGAGAGGTCCTTGGAATGGGCCATTAAGATAAATCAAAAGAAAAGATCAAAGATAAACAGTCAGTGTTATCTATATCTCTTGCCTAGTTTAATTTAGCTAAGGTGATTTCTGATACTAATGTCCATTGCAGGAAGGATACATCCTAGGACATGTTCATCAGATGGTTTGATTTAGGATGATGTTTATGATAAGCCATTGTTAAAAACTTCACTGATGCATTTACCTATGATCTAGACTTTAGATTTTGACACTTAGGTTATCACTTTACAACGCATGACACTTGTTTTCTACTTGTTTTACCAAAGGTTGTAGATGACGATTGATTTATTATGGATGAAGGTTTATTTTGGGTGAAAGTGAGATGAGATGGATAGGTTTTGGATTTTCTAGAATATTTCAATTTGTTTTTGGTATTTTGAAATATTCTGAGGATGTTTTTGATTATTTTTGAAAGTTTATGTGAATGTTTATATGTTTTTGATTTTTTGAGGCTGTTTAGGTCTTTTGAATGTTTTCTAATATTTTTGGGGTTTTCTGAGATTTTGAATGTTTTTGTGTTTTTTGATTTATTTTTTTGATAGGTAAGAGGTGAGTTTCTTAATCTAACAGGAATTTAGCCTGGCATGTACCAGGTGAGATCACAGAAGAGGGATCTCTTCCCCATAGATACCAAGTATATCTGTTTTATTCATCCATGATCAAATTGACCAAATAATTTACTACCTACTTATTCGGTCAGAAAAAACTATAGTTGATAGATTACCAATTCTATCCTACTATGCCATCGATTGTTGAGAGCTGAAACTAGATTTAAATTGTGGATGCAAATTGTTAAGAGCTGACACTAGATTTAATTTGAGGACGCAAATTGTTCCTGATCTCCTTTAACTTGAGAATAAGCTTTTCCTTTTTTTGATCGCTGATCAATACATCATTTCCCCCCAATTTTTGTTCCTCAGTGACGGAAAGGGGCTGAGGCTGCATTCCTTTGAATACATCCTTATTTTAACTGTTGCACCGCTTCTTTTTCCTTATTATTTGCCAATCAATTTTTTCAACCTCATTAGAAGAATCCAATTGAGCGAAAGTTGGAGCTTGAGAGAGTGAGCACTCGACAACTATGGTATGAGTACCCACAACTGCAACACTAGAATTTGGAGAGATCTCATCCAACCTTCCTTCCTCCTTTGAGCTGAGATCAGACTTTGAGGGACCACTATTCTTGGGTGAGCACGAGATAGAGTAATGCTCGGGAGAGGCATCTTTCCACCCTGACGCCTCCCAATTGCTTTGGGACTTCCCTATTGAAAATTCTGTTGCAACATGACCAACTCTATAGCACCTTCTACATCTGAAATAAAAGCCTTCATAGTCCAATGTTTGCAACCAACTTTTTCCATTTGCATCCAAGTTGATTTCTGTCGGGAGGGCTTTGGAGATGTCCAGCTCTACCAATATTCGAGCAAAGGTTGTGTGAATGATTTTTTTTGAGTTTGCATATGTACAAATGAACTTACCCAGAGAATTACCAATGGCTGCAAAACACAATTCGAACCAACAGTGCAAGGGGAGATTTGGGAGGCGAACCTAGATCGACACCACTAAAAAGGATTCAGTGGTAGGATCAAAGTTTGGATGCCATGATTTTAAGAGAAATGTACTATCACCCCACCACCAAGTGCAGTTGAGAATGGATTTTTTTGTCTTGCTTGCTGTCAAAAACCACTGCGAAAAAACATTTGGCACTTGGATAAATTTCCAGATCTTTTTCAGTTAGAGGGCCCCATGAGTTTGAAATCCATTCATGCAATGCAAGAAGACTAGGCCAAAATTGATTGAACCTACCAATCAACCCATTCTCAGAGATATTTTTTTCATTTTCACGCAACTCTTTTGATAATTGGTCATCGAAATTCACCTTCAGAGGTTTGTCTGAGCATTGAACTGACCTTCTAATAGTGGTTCCTAAATTTGACATCTTTGGAGAAACCCCACATGACTCAAACCCAGAATAGAGCTCAACTATGGGTGCACCTGATATAGAAGCTTTTGTTCGGCGTGTGAAAGTGCCCTTTCCACACTTTATAGCATCCGCAAAGGGTGGAAAATGAGGCATATTTGACTCCCGAGGGTGCACAAAAATCATCCCTATTAGCAACACAAGCGCCCATAAAAGTAGATGGAGTTTTAAGTGCTGAAATCCCAACATCACCAGCAACAGAGGCATCACCTGACGAGCCATTTTGAGCCCCAATCAAACCTGAGGCCAGCGTCACACTCTTGTCAATATCTCCATTTGGCGAAGAGGAGGAGCCAGTGAAAGCCTACATCGAAACATCCTGACAATCGTGAGAGCCCAAACCTGTAGATAGAGAAGCATTCCGCGTGACAAAGAACCCACTCACGCCAACTGCAGAGCCCTATAGACTAGAAGCAAGGATGCTTGACAAAGAGGATACCCAAACCGCAAAAACCCCAAAATGAAAACCCGAAGTTGTGCCATGACATGAAGCCCTAATTACAGGCGAATTCGGCATCATCGACATTTTCGGTAGCGAGCAATTTTTTAATATTATTTAAAAAAAAAGATATTAAGGTTTGGGCCTTGGCTGTTGGCACTACAGGAAAGAAGCCCCACCAGTTCACCAAGGAGCCTCCCCTTAACACCAAGGTAAGAAAACTCCATTGTTGATGCAGTAGAGAGTGACCCCGCGAGGTTTGAATCTTGGTTGTTAGCTCTACAGGAAAGAAGCCCCACCATTTCACCAAAGGGTCACCCTTTTTTTAAAAGATATTAAGGTTTGGGCCTTGGTTGTTAGCACTACAGGCAAGAATCCCCACTAGTTCACCAAGGAGCCTCCCCTTAACACTAGGGTACACAAACTCCATTGTTGATGTGGTAGAGAGCGACCCCGTGAGGTTTGAACCTTGGTTGTTGGCTCTATAGGCAAGAAGCCCCACCATTTCACCAAAGGGTCGCCATTGTGTTTTTTGATATTTTAATGTTTAAGGCTTTTGAGATATTTGAATGTTTTAGGGATTTTCGAGAGAATATTTGACTAAGAACCTAACCTAAAAGACCTATCCTAGGGGCCTTGGGGGCTGATCAAAGATAACCCTTGCCTACGTTATACACGCAGAGACCACATAGTTCAACTGAATCAACCTATTTACAAGATGAGAAATGCACAGGTGATGGAATGTCAGATTATTATGACAGACTCCTAAAAGACTGACCTAGGGTGTCTCGGGGGCACATCAATGATGGCCTTGCCTATGTATTCAAGCTCAGAGACAACATAGTTTGACAAGGGTACTACTGTTTGGATTTTCGATGTTCAACCTTTTTAGGGATTTTGATGTGTTTTGGATTTTGAATTTACAATTTTGTGAATGTTTTTAGATTTTAGCTGTACAGGATTTTGATATTTTTGGATTTTCTGATGAACATTAAAACAAATGTTTTTGGATTTTAGCTGTACAAGATTTGGATGTTTTTGGATTTTTTAATGAATGTTTTATGAATGTTTTTGGATTTTCTAATGAGATTTTGAGGTAAACGATACCTAAATCATGATGTCGATGTCACGTTATGAGATATAAGACATGGATCAAGAGTTATTTGAAAACAAGAGTGCAATAACCTGCCCCCAGTGTTTAGCAATTCTTCATAATACAATGGATAACCAAGATAGGTAATGTATATGCAAAGAGTTTGATAGAGTTTTAGCATGCTAGATATAGACTATAGGACTTCATGAAATAAAATGGTAAAGAGCCTTTCAAAAATTTTCCATGAGTAGAGTTGAAGTATATGTCGAATCTTTGTCAAGATCAAGATAAAGTGGAATATCTAGATAAATATGGATTGGATGGATGGAGGGAACATTGGTTTTATCATGACAAGGATGAGATGCTTCTATCTGAGAAGGATCATATAGATGCTCAATTCTAATCATGACACTTGTTTTCCAAGTTTTCATCATGGTACTTTCCCAAAGTGCCACCGTAGTGGTTTCACTAGAGGACGATTTTTATTTTTACTATTTTCTTGATTTTTTGATTTTTTTAAATTTTTTTGGAAGTTTTACCCTCATGTTGAACCACCTGGTGGAACTAATGTAGAGGGCATTGTCATAACATGCCAATGATATCGTTCTTGAAGAAGTTGCTTTGCTAAGATACAAGCACTTGAATGAAACCTCAAAGAACTATGATCTACCTTGTGGATACCATAATTAACCTTGTCTATGTGCACACATTGTGATAAAGTGCCTTTAGAATCCTTATGATAAAGGGTAACTGCCAACACATAGGTCAATGCGAGAATTGAATATTGTGAATGGAGTGTATGGTGTCAGGCATGAAGGAATATGAGATGGATTGGTCGATAGTTTGGAACCTTTGACAATCCAAACTTGGGAAGATGAGTGATGATGGATGGGGATGGAGGTTTTCATGGAATTAGGACCAGCCATTGGATATACTTTGTTCCTTGCTTGAGAAGCTTGCTTTTGTATTTGAGGACTCTTTTGATAGATACATTTCCCTTTTTGATTTTTTCCCATAGTTTCTTTGACTAGTGGAGTTTTTGAGGGATGATTTGCTTTATTTTTCATTGGTATCCATTTGTACTTGACGTGTCCTTTTTGCTTTACTGCTTCATTTTATTTGATGATCTTTTCCATTCTTTGATAGGAATTCTTATTTTTACATTGGTCCCAATTTGCGTATGAGATGTATCTGGGTGAATTCCAACTCATGATACGACTAGTTGTAGCATTGACTGCATTTTCATCATAAGGATTCTTCGTGCCCCATATGTTGATGTTTGTTGTAGACAAGATTTTCCCCGATGTTGTGAAGGTATTATCAATACCTAATCCTTTTCCCTGATAATGTATCCTCTGATCCATAGCCATTGAATATGACTTGTTGTGAACACATGATATTGTTATGGGTTCCTACTGTTGAGAAATATAAACTGTTTGCTCTGATTCTATGACATTTTTTTCTATTGATACTGCTTCAAAAGATGTCGATGATGCACAATCACTGTAAGGATCATGAATCTCAATTGCTGCTTGTTCTTGTGTGGAAATATCAAGAGTGGGAGACTCTTGTATTGGATGAAGAACGTCTATATGATCATCAAAAAGAAAAATCTCAGGGGTGATATCAGGGACATCTTTGGAGTTTAAAATAGTTTGGAAGATGTCCCTTAGCTCTTGGTGAAACTCTGGGGATAGGGGTTCTTGATCCTGACTCGATTCAGAGTAACTTTCGTTATCCTCAAGAGCCTCCTCTTGACATGATCCTTGGGTGGATGATACATCATCTGTAAAAGACTCTTCACAATAGTTTGTGGGTATGGGTGCAACAAGGGATATTTTTGGCTTGTTTGGAACTTCTACAACATGCCCAATCATTGAGTCATATGTGGGAGAGATATCACAATCTCATATCCACTTGATGTCATTACAGTATAAAATAGTGTTAAACACTATTGATGGGTTTGGACTTTGTTTTAAAATAGTATCTTGATACATGTCTGATTCCTCATTTTGTGATAAATAAATATGTCCCACCATTGTATCGTGCAGGGTAATGTTTACATTTTTTGAGGTTGATGCCTTTCCTGGATATTTTGCTTTTGTATGGTCAGGCATAGGGTTTGTGTAAATTTTTAGATTTTCATTCCCATATTTTTGATCGACATGAATGTCTCCTTGTTTGATAAGATCTTCTATTAGATGTTTGAGTCTAAAACAATTTTGTGTGTTATGACCTTTTTATCGCTGAAATTTACAAAAATGATTTTCTCTATAGCTACAAGGTTTGACTTGTGGCTCTTGATAGTTTGAGAAATCTGGGAGTGTGATAATATTAGACTCTATCAACCTCTTCAAAAAATATTCCATAGGTTCCCCTAAGGAAGTGAATTGTCATTTAGGAGCACTATTTATTCTTTGTTGTCCATGTTGAATATTTGTAGCATTGATCATTGGTTGATTTTTTGGTGGTTGCACGTATAGTTGTTGTGTGTTCATGGGTTGGGTGTTTTCTTGTCTAGGAGCAGTTAAGACCACCATTGCATCAACAACACCATCACTAGTAACATTTTTTTTCTTGGCCCAATAGTGGGGCTTGTTGTTATAACTAGTGGATGAACGATTGTCTTTGTAGGTTGTGTATTTCCTTGTGAGATTAGAGTTCTCTCGATGTTAAGGGTTCTAAGGAAAATATCATCGTAAGATGTGATGCATTGCATCTTCAAGTGGAAAGACAGATCAAGGTCTAGATTTGCTATGATAATTCCCACTTGTTGTTCATTAGAAATTGGCCACTTGCTCTTACTAGCTCTTTGTCTCCACCTTTGCAAGAAATTGGCAAAATATTCCCCATTTTTCTATCTAAGAGTGTACAAATATTCTAGTCTTACATCCATGTCAAGATTAAAGGAGAAGTGGTCAATGAATTTATCAGTGATTTCTTGGAAATTTTTAATACTTGGAGGCAATTGAGAAAACTAGTCCATGGCCGGGCCTGTTAAACTTTGAGGGAAGAGGCACATTAAATAAGAATAATTGTAGGAAACCTCCATACACATGACGTTGAACTCCTTGATGTGATCTATAGGATTTTCTCTCCCTTTGTATTTATTGAATTTGGGGATTTTAAAGCTGGGAGGGAATGGTACCATTGTGATGTTTCAATCGAATGGATAGGGACATAAGTTTTGTGTATGGGGATTCTTTGTCTTTCCCATCCAAAGATCCTGCATTTCTTGTGATAACGCCTTAAGTTGTGATACTAGATCGTCTTGCATGTTTGGAGGAGGAAAATATGTTGGGATGATGGATGGGTTGTATGTGGGATTTTGATATGATAAAGTGTTGTATGGGGTTATGGTGGTGTAGGCGTATATGTTTCTAATGTGTTTGAGTTGATGATGCTTTTTTGATGGTTATAGTAGGAACCTTGTTGTTGCGTGATCAATTGTGGTTGTTGGGAATACTATTGAGCTTGTTGGGCCACTAGGAATGCTTGCTGTTGTTGCACTACTAAGGTGGCTTGTTGTGCTTGTTGTTGTTGCGCTACTAAGGTGACTTGTTGTGCTTACTGTTGTTGTTGCACTACTAAGGTGGCTTGTTGAGCTTTTTGTTGTTGCGCTGCTAAGGCTGCTTGTTATTGTTGTGCTACTAAGGCTGCTTGATTTTGTTGTTGTGCTACTAAGGCTGCTTACTGTTGTTATTGTGCTACTAAGGCTACTTTCTATTGTTGCTATGCTACTAAGGCTGCTTTTTTTTGTTGCTGTGCTACTAAGGCTTCTTGTTGTTGTTGTCAGATGGCTTGCTGATAAGCCTATTGTGCTTGCTGTAAATCTAAGACATGTGCTTGCAATGTAGGATTAGTTGGTTGTAGGGGTCCATTTATGATGGATTTTGGGTTTTTATGTGTTGTGTGGGTTGTGGGTTGTTGATGAGAGGTTAGGTGTTCCCTTGGTTTAACATTCCTTGTAAGATGGTGGATTGAGATGGAGGAATGTAGGTTTGAGGTTCCATTTGATATTGCATGGTGAAGGGGACTATGGGGAAAGGTGATGTTAGTTCCATTAGGTATTGCGATGGGAATGACACACTAGGACCTTGAGTCCATTGATTATAAAGGTTTCCTTGTCCCATGTCTTGAGGATTTCCTTGTGCTAGAGATGTAGACAAGGTATTACCTGGGTTGATGGGATTTGTTACCAAGGGATTGTTTTGAGATGGGTTGATAATGGATGGATAGATGTGGATGGTTGATTGACTTGAGTATTTTGGGTAACCACTTGTTTTGATGTATCAATGGGGTTGTTGGAACCACTTGCTAAGGGTTGACTTGGCGTGAGAGTGTTAACTTTCCCCTATTGTCCTACTTGAGGTACTTGGTTCACATTACCTTGTGTAACATTAGGCACACTTGGGGTATTTATGATGATGGATGAAGATGGTTGTGCTCGAACTGTCGAGGCTATTGTACTGTCATGGAATGTAAGTGTTTTACCAAATGTTGGTGTCCAACTTGTGTTTTGGGGAAGGTTGGTGGTTAATGAAATGGTCATTTTGTGAATACCCAAAGTTGTGTTTGTTCCTAGACATGAAGTGAGACCAAGGTTGGTTCCTAGCCTAGTTGCAAGACTAGATGTTAAGGGTTGACTTGGCACAAGGGATGGAGTTGGTTGAATCGTAGATGAAGTCAAGCCTTGTGTCAATGATTGTGAAAGGAAAGATGGGGAAATTGGAGCCACATTTTCTAAGGCTTGATGTTCCATGATTTCTTCTCTAGTAAGTCCAAATGGATTTTTCGTGACATCTTCTATCTCATATGGCCCTAATGGAGATGAGGGTTGTTATGATGGGATAACTTGACTTCTTGGATCAAATTCTTGAGGATTGGGATCACTTGAGGTGAATGTGACTTTGGTTTTCTCCATGTTTCTTTTGTGTTATGATCTTGTCTTTACCATAAATTTTGAGTCACCTATGGGAGAGTTATGTTGAGATTTGTAATGTTTGAACTCTCTAGTTGACTCAAATCTAGGTAAAAGGGTTTCTATAAGTCTTTTTGGAGAAATGATGATAATGGGGGATGAAAAGGTGGATGATATGGAAAGTGATCTTTGTAAACTTTTTGGGACAACACTTTTGAATTAAGAGTTTGATGTTTGATGTTTGATAAAGGAGGTAAATATGAACTTGGAAATATTTAGGATAGACTCATGACCTTCAAGATGAAATAGTTCAAAGAGGATAACTAACTTAACCAAATGCATGGAAAATGATTCATTTCACATACAAAGTAGCCAAGTTAGGGGTTGGTTTGATAGATGTTTAAGTCAAAAAGTGTTGGTGTATTTGAAATTTTTGCAAAGTTTGGTGAAGTGAAGGATGAGTTTTGATGAAGGGGTGGATGAAATTTTTGATCCAATATTGACCTAGAATGAACCTTTTTTTTCCAAGACCAAGGTAGTGAGAAACATGATACACCTCTAAAGTGATCAAACCCTAAAGACTCAATGATTTTGGTAAAATAGAACTCAAATGATTTTGGAAATTGGAGCCAATTATTTTACAATAGAATTTAATGACTTTGGATATTGGAACTTAATGATTTTGACAATAGAATGATTTTGGACTCAATTTTTGCAATGTTTTCCTTGTATGATAGCGGGCGTAAGGTTGGGTTGTTCAACTAGTGTGATCGGTCACCAAATGGTCATGTGGGGTTCAATTTGTCATTTTATCTTGCTTAATGAGTTTCTTTTTACCACAAACACTTGTCTTGATTAAGTTTTTCAAACTAAATATCTATGTCAAAAACATCATAAATTTCACAATGTCTATTTTGTGAAAAGAATGAAATTTAAGCCATAGTTCCCTATGTTGACTTTGGGAAGTATGGATTGAGATATAAGTCAAGATATTTAGAAATATCTAAGGATAGAAATCCTTAGGACACACATTAATATCAAGGCTATTTCAAGAGGTATCCATACTTAGACCAAAGGGTTTAAAATTTTGAGGAAGATAGTGAATGTTTGTTTGTAATGTTTTGGAACCAAGCAAAGTATTAAACTAACTCACAATCATTTACAATCCTAGGATGAAATGGCCATACTTGTTGAGTCCCCACTCATATTTCTCCAAACACTAAGACATTGTGAACAGTTAGAGATTTGGTGACACTGGCTCCCCTCCATGGCACACACTTCTCGGGACCACCAAATCTCAAAATCCTAAAGATCCTAAGGATTTTTCTATTTCAACAATGAATAGTACAAATGTGGGGTGGCTTTAGAACGACCTTTCTTGCACCAACGAGTATTAAGGATTTTGGATTCTAAAGAATGGTTCGTAATAAGGGCTTCTGATTCACGGGATGTACTATGATAAACTCCTACGAGAGGTCTCCCAACCCTTAGAACAAGGGATTTTCACATCATAAAGATACTATGTTAGAGCTATCATGTATCACTTCTCGTTGAATGCAATTTTCATCGCAACCACACATTTATATAGTGGTTCAAAAGAGCTTGGCTTTAGCTTGTTACTGCTTGGGTCGTTCCCTCCTTTCGAAGCGGGGAGGTAGGCCCTCTAAAGATAAACAATATCAAGGAAGTACATTTGTAGTTCGATCATCCCAATTTGTATGAAACGAGGAGAGAACACACACCACACCTTTTCCCTACACTAGCAACTTGGGGTTCATTTTTAATCCAAATTGAAAGATGTAGGTGATTTTGCAAAGTGTTAAGGAATGTTTTTGTTTCTCAATATCGCTGAGTGGCATGAGAGAATTGCATATGCATTCAATAACACATTTATAAATCAAAATGCAACAAACTCTCATAAATTTTAACCCCTAAAGCTAATATGAATTCATTTTATGCACCAAATGAAATGTTAAGTTACCTTGTTCAATTTTAGACCCAAAATGCAATGATGAAATGAGGGTAATTTTAGTCTCGTTTGAGCATCTTTTTTAAGATCCAATTGAAAACTAGTGTGGCTTTAAAGCGTGAAATTAAAAAGCATTACAAATGGGTTATAATTTCCCCAAAAGTGTCGAAACACTTGTTACAATTATAGTTCAAATGATAATAGATTGCTTCTTTTCTTCAAGTTGTATTGTCCAAACTTGCAAAACCCAAAAAACCAAAACAAGAAGTTACAAACATGTTAGAGATCAGATGAAATCAAAAATTTAAAACACATGTCAAAATTTAAAGAAAATGTGAGGTTGTTTGGCTCAATTTTATCCAACTTTGAAAGCTAATTCATTTTATCCTTTCAAGTGTTTGAGAAACATTTTTAGAAAATTAGATTATAACAACTTGAGATAATGTCAATTTTGAAATTGTAAAATATTTTGGAAAGCCAAACATGAGATCTTCAAAACCCAACAACCTTTCCACAAGATTAGTCATGTAGAATTCATTAAAAAATAAGGAAAATCATGCATTTAAGAGATTAAACCCAGTTAAAAAAAATAAAAAATAGCAAAATTAATCATGGACAACAACTTGAGATAATGACACCTTTCTCAAATCTTGATCAATTTTGAAATCTAAAATCTTGATCAATTTTAAAATCGTAAAATGTTTTGGAAATCTAAACATGAGATCTTCAAAACCCAACAACCTTTCTACAAGATCAGTCATGTAGAATTTATTAAAAATTAAGAAAAATCACGCATTTAAGAGATTAAACCCAATTAAAAAAAAAAAAACAGAAAAATTAATCATGGACAACAACTTGAGATAATGACAACTTCCTCAAATCTTGATCAATTTTGAAATCATAAAATATTTTGGAAAGCTAAACATGAGATCTTCAAAAGCCAACAACGTTTATGCAAGATTAGTCATGTAGAATTCATTTAAAATTAAGGGAAATCATGCATTTAAGAGTTTAAACCCATTTAAAAAAAAAAAACAGCAAAATTAATCATGGACAACAACTTGAGATAGTGAAAAGTTTCTCAAATCTTGATCAATTTTGAAATTGTAAAATATTTTGAAAAGCTAAACATGAGATCTTCAAAACCCAGCAACCTTTTTCCAAGATTAGTCATGTAGAATTCATTAAAAATTAAGGAAAATCATGCATTTAAGAGATTAAACCCAATTAAAAAAAAAAAGTAAAATTAATCATGGATAGCAACTTGAAATAATGACAACTTTCTCAAATCTTGATCAATTTTAAAATTGTAAAATATTTTGGAAAGCTAAACATGAGATCTTTAAAACCCAACAACCTTTCTGCAAGACTAGTCATGTAGAATTTGTTAAAAATTAAGGAAAATCATGCATTTAAGATATTAAACCCAATTTTTATTTAAAAAAAAATAAATCCAAAACATTAAAGTTCGTCCTCCTTCATGCCAAAATGCAACCAATGACATAGTGAAGGCTAACTACACCCAATCCATACGAATTCGATGCATATTTAACCCCCTAAGTATTAATCCCAATAAGATCTTCATTGTAAACAAAGACAAAGAATCCATTAAAACTAACATTCTAAATCATGAAAGCTTGCAAAACCTCTAATCTAAAAAAATGAAACTTATCCTATTGGGGGAGTGGTGTCGCATTGATGTGAAACGACGACCCTTTCCCAATCCCTTGGATAATGAGCTTGTTTCAATCAATTTTATTGAAGAAAACTAATGAAACCATGGATAGATGTGTATGAAAACATGATTTAAAGCTAAATGAATAAGATGCAAGCTATTTTAACATGATTTATGCTAAGATGATTGATATGGGTGTATGCAAATCTACTCTTAATGTATGCAAGATTAAAAAAATTAAAATCCTAATTAACACATAAGCTAAATGTATGCATCTATGTTATCATGGAAGCCATTAATGGAAGCTTAAAGCTAATATGCAACTAAAAATGAACTAAAATGTGCTAAATGTGAGTAAAGTATGAGTGTGAGTGTGAGTGAATTCAACAGCATAAGTTTGCAATTGAAAGATGGATCCATTTGTCTCCAAATAGTGTTCTATTTATAGGAAAACAAATGAGAAATGAAGGGTTGAAATCAAATAGGCTAATCAATGGTCAAGGATGGAAGAAGTTGGAGGCATGGATCATGGATTCTCATCAAGGGATGAGAATCAATGATGAGATTTAATCAAGGGTTCTCATTTGTTCCAAACAAACACACTTTTGACTGCACACACATGTCACAAGGTAACTTGCTCAAGAGGTCACAAGTTTAGCTTGCTCAAGAAGTCAAGTGAGAATATCCCTTTTTCAAATGATTGGAGGAGAGAATATTCCTTCTCATGGGTGAGGAAATAGATATTTTGTAAATTAAAACAAAGTTTAATTGTGCAAAAGGGGAAAGAATATTCTCCTTTTGGAGGAATGTGCAAAGGAGGAATATTCCCTTGCAAGTGGAAGAATTAGTAATTTGATAACTAAAACAAAGTTTTAATTATGCAAATTAGGGGAATTATATGATATTCATTAAATAATTGATTTAATGGAGATCAAATGAAAAAGCAATGGATGAGATTGATTTGATCTATCAATGGTCACAAATGAAAGGAGGATGAAACATAGATTGGATGAGAATCAAAGATCACATAGATCAAGAAAAGATCAAGGGCTCACAATCATGCAAACAAACACACTTTGCAACAACTTTAAAAAGTTGTTTCAAAGTTTGTTTGGAGTAGTCATTACCTTTTTTGGGAGAAAAATAGGAGTATATTCCTTTGGAATATTCCCCATGCAAGTGGATGAGAGGGAAATTAGCAATTTAGTTAATTCAAACTAAATTTGAATGTGCAAGATGAGGAATGTGAAGATATTCATTAAATTATTGATTTATTTAATGAAAAGGAGATTCAAATATGATATGTCAGTGTGAGAGGGGGTGAATTAACCCAATTAGGTCAATTAGATTAATAGGTGAAAATGAGGCATTTAATAAAATAATTAGGTTTATTTAATTGAACAAGAAAAAGGAGGATGGGTTTGAGGACAAAATGATGTTAGTTAGCCAATGCGATCCATCAAGACATTTTTAGGTGTCTAAAGCTAGAAAATACAGTTTAAAATATGAAACAAGACTAAATTGCCCAGAGGGGCGTATGAGTCCCAATCAAGGTTTTTCAGGGATTCAAATGCTAATAAAATGTCAACATAAAATACCCAAAAATCAAGCAAAACCACCTGTACTGGGACTAAATCACCCAGAGGGGTGTATGAGTCCCAAGTTAGGGTTTTTGCACAAATTTTAGAAAATTTTGAGTGAATTTTAGGTTTTCTAGTTTGAATGATGTCTAGACTAAGTGCAAGTGCAAATTTCAAGTGAATGTCAATGATGCAAGAGGTAAACATGCAACCTATATGCACTTTCACTAATACAAAATTTAGAAACCCTAGATGCAAATTAATTAATGCAACACTTAATGCAAAGTTAATGCAAGCTAGATTTAGGATTATGATGCACTCCAAATCATAAATAAAGTGTTTTAAGGGGTAGGTTCACCAAAATGAAACCTTAGAAATAGGGGGATCCTATGTTTTGGGGAGATGGAACCTAGTGGTTTATGAGCTATTCACTTAGTTTCACTCAAGGGAACCCTAGAGATCTCAATACAAGAATGGAGTAAGGGAAAGATATTTGCTAAAGGTTGGTGTGATTAAAGAATAAAAGGGGGTTCACCACTAAGCTAGGGCTTGGAAAGAAAAATAACATGCAAAACCTATTGATAAAACTTAATGATATGCAAAGCTTAAATAAATGACCTAAAAATGAATGCAAATCGAAATAGTAATATGAGAAATCAGAGAGGTACACTTGGAAACCTATAAAAGATTGAATAAAGGTATGAAATGCTGGAAATACTGATTTTGATGCACACTGGGACTCATATGCTAGTAGGGGCGATTTAGTCCCAGTTTAGGGTTTTAGGGTTGAAATCAAAATTTGGAACTGCTGAATCAGGATCTACGAAAAAAGTATGAAAATAGGTATACTGGGACTCATACGCCACAAGTGGCGATTTAGTCCTAGTATCAGGGTTGTTTCAAAACTTTGATATCCTTTGATGATTTCCTGTAGCTTCCTTCCCACCAAATCTATGAGTTTGAATCACTAGAATGCAACCTATAGGTGACTTTCCATGATCTTGCAAGTAAGATGACAACTTTGAGAACTTGACAACTTTTCTCCAATCTTTCTCTTTAATGGATCTTCAACGTAAACCACCTAGATCTACAATCACACATAAAAGAGAGGGAAAAATGTTGTTTTGTTAGTGGATAGGGGTTTTCCTTGGTCAAAACCCGTTTTGGTAATCAAACCTTGAAATGAAACAAAATAGGGAGGAGGAATGATGAATGAACAAAATGATATGTTGCAACTCACCAAACCTTAGGAATAAAAGGTTGCAATATTGTATGCAATGGATACAATGAATGTAGATCTTGGCTCTTGTTTGAATGATATGGATCTTGATTTGAATGCTTGCTTGAATCATAAAACCCTACATCACAAATATTAGCTCAAAAACAAACATGATGCATGATGAATTTGACATGATGCTTGATACTTGAATAACACTTGAAAATGCTTGATAATCACTTTTGAATGCTCTTATAAACTCTTGTGTAAGTACTCTTATGATAACTTGATGACTTGTAAGATTTTTAGGTGAAAATGAGTGAAATAACCTTGTATTTATACTTGTTTATGCCAAATTTGCTGAAATTACAACACTACAAGTCAACATCAGATCTAGGAGAATAAAATCTCATCAAGAATTTGAATTCAAATTAGGTCTAAGCTAAGTGGGATTCATATGCCATTTGGGGTGTATGATTTTGATTAGGCTAAACTTGGGACACATTTTTCAAGAAAAGTTTAATTTTATGTGAAATTTAGATCTAGGCCCCAAAACCTTGGTGGGACCCATATGCCCAAGGTGGCGTATGAGTCCTAGATCACTAAATCTAGGCCATATAATCCAAAATCATTAAATTATGATTTGTCATTTGATGTGTCAGGATTATCCTTCGAAAGATGCATTAATTAATCCTTGTAGTGCAAAATAAGGCCAAATAAGGCATAAAGAAGCATGTAATTAATTAATAAAATTCTACACTAGCATGAAAGTGTAAGAAAACACTTTACAACACATTAAATAAGGCACCGTTAAGTCCATTTAGCTCACAAGGGCCCAATCAAGTGTGAAAATGTAGAGGGATACATTTTCCTACAATACACTTTGATTTGGTTTTTTGGGTTTCATTGTTTTTGTGAGTTAAAACTCATAGGGTCCAAGTTATCATGTACACTCCATTATTTTATGCATCATTGGCACCATTTGGTGTCACCACGTAGATGACTCACCAGTGTCATTCATCACCTTCGTTATACCATGTCGCCTCTACCTCCTAACTGGGCACCATTTTATCTTGCTAAACTATATTTATTTTCATTTTATTTTAGCCTCTTCTCTATCATTCTTTGGTTAGTTTTGTAAGGATTTTACGATTTAATTTTTTAATATATTTTTTTTACCTTTTCTAGGTTGACCACTTTTTCTTGTAGGTTTCTTTCTTTGTCTTGACCATTACTTGGTTAAATTTTGATGCTTACTATCATATCACCCATGATTATTAATTTTCTAGTGATTTGTAATTGGATATGTGCAGGATCATGATGGGCCAAAAAGTGGCAATATGATGGGTATGTGTAGGGTATGTGGTTGACGACTTCTTTTTACCCAAAATTGATGAAATGAAAAGGGTTTTTAAAGGAGATTATCAGATTTCCACCAATATAAATTATGCTATACTTTGAATTTAATAAATAATTATTATTCATTTTCTATTTGAATTACGACTAAAGTCCTGATTGATAGGCTGATTGGAAAACATTTATAGCTTGCAAACGGTATCGCATTTTTTGAATATGAAACATGCGTCACATTCTATACTTCACATAATATAGGATTAAAAAAAGAAAAATTGAATTTCATGAAGTTTTGACCAAGTTAAGGTGGTTAGACATAATTTTTTTTATATTTTTTAAAAGTTATAATAAAAAAATCATAATTAATTATTTACATGGAAAAAAATTACAAAAAAAATGCATCACATTCAAACATGAGTCCTCTACTTATATATAAAATAATATTAAAAATATCATCATTTTATTGTGGTTAGGGTTGTCAGACAGACATCTACTTCTTATTTTTTCCTTGAAATTTAAGTACTACTGCATTGAAATTTCAATTTTTCACCAAATAGATTTTGTTCTTTTTTTAAGTAAACCTAGTAGTTTAGAAACTAAATTCAATTTTGTATAGATTCTATTCTTACACATTTTTGAAATAATATAGATAACTTATTCAAATTTTTACATCAAGTTGCCTAACTCTGATTTTTCTGAATTTTTTGCCACTTAAGGGCCTGTTTTTTCCATGATGATCCTCCACATACCTAATTTTTTCCTTACATTTCTAGGATTTTCCAACCTTTTTCAATCATCCATTAAACTTATAGTTTTTGGTTTAATTGTTTTTTGTTGATTAACACTTTTGCTTATTATTTTCATCATTTTCGCTCTTGAGTATGTAGGTTTTTCTCTATTTTTTTATAGATTTTATTAACACATTTATTTTTTGTAGGGTTTCTATTTCAACATCTCTATTAGTTTAATTGACATTGTTAATTATTGTCACTATTATTCTAGAGTAGTGCCTCTACAGGTAGAAATTTTGACTATCGATTTTTATTATTTTATAGTTTTTCCTTTTATCCTTAATTTTTTTTTTCAAAATGTTTCAATTACTTTCCCATCATTATCACCTCAATTTTTTCTATTTTTTAAAATATTTTTGTCAAGATATGTGAATTTTTATCATGTAATCTAGAGAAGCCTCTTAATCGACACCTTAGTTTCCTAAATTAGTGTGTGTATAGATTATTGTACAATACTTGCAAATTTTGGTTACTACATGGATCATCACCTATACAAACCAAACCATCACTTGTGTTGGTAATTTTAGCTAAATCACTAAAATATTTTAGGTCAACACCTTTATTTTAAATCATTACTCATTCTATCATCACCTCTACTTAAATTTGATGCACATAATATCTCAACTACAATTCAATCATATTATTGTGATTTTTGGGGCTAAATTTTTTTGAAACAGTTTACAAGAAACTAACAAATTTGTATATGAAATCATGCTAAATAAAAAAAATTCGTTAAAAGCTATTTAGTTATGGTTTTGTAGGATGTGTGTAGAATATTGTATTTTTTTTTGTGCTTTTACATTATTGTTCTTGTTTGATTACTTTTAAATTTGGATTTTAAAGTAATAAGTTTCATTTAATCCCAAATTAGTACTTGAGTATGCTCTCCCCTTGTTTCTTAGAGTGATCTTAGGGATAAAAAATAAGTGCTATGTTATTTTCTTTGTAGAATTCCTTTCTAAGGTTTTCATCACCCTAGAGAATGAATTTAACCACACATTCTTGTGGGTTATAAAATGGGAGAGAATGAAATTTGTACCCCATAGAAGCTATCATTGTGTCTCATACATCCTCATCCATCCATAGCCTTTGTTGGACTTGAGGGGAATGGGTGAAGTGGAAGATGATTATACCTCATTTGAAAATGATTATAAATGAGATCTAGCTCATGGACATAGGCCTCATGTACCCTTATGGAATATAGAGGTGTATAAGAGCGAATTTGCACCCCATGTGCAAATCCCTTTTTTTTTCCTTTATCCACCTTAGAAAACCAAATTCAGAGGCTTAATTCCACCTAAGCCCACTACTTGCATCACACTTGGCACCTGTTTTGAGCATCGGTGGAGGCATTACTATCAGGGATTCCCGTGTGGTGTGCAGATGTCCGCGCGATGTGCTTATGTCCCTAACAGATTCCCGCGTCTGGAGCCTATAGAGGCATTACACTTCCCATTGGGGGTCGATTTGTAACGCCCTCCTCAGCCGACTGACCTAAATATGGCCGTTTCTCTTCATCTCTTCTTCATATTCACTCCTTCAACAAGAATTTCAACTCTCCCTCCATTTCTAGCTTCACCCTAGCTCTCTCTAAGCCCTCTCTTAGCTCTCCAAACACTTTACACTTTACAATAGCAACATGAACACTCCACCACTTCAGTAGAGAAAGTGTGGAACGAACACCATTGCAACAGAGGCTTGAGTTCCTCTCATTTTCTCCCCCATTAGCCTTGAGCGCTCTTGGTAGAGGTGGTAAGCTTTCACTCATCTCCTCTATTACTTGGTTGAGTAGCATTACACTATTTTGTAGTGCTTTAAGTGCTCTTTACTTCATTTCTACTTTTCTCTATATCTATCTGGCTGTCCGTGGAGGCGGGAACACCAAAATAGGGTCTGACTGAGGAAGACCCCTATACAACCACCCAACCATTTCTCTCTCCCTCTTGTGTGTAGATATTGAAGACACCCACAAGTTGGAAGCTTCATTATTCACACGGTTGTAAATGTTTCCTTCCTTTCTTCTCCTCATCTTTATCATTTACTCTTTACTTTATCTCAATTCTATCACTCTATGTTATTTTGCTATATTCTATGGTTTTTAGCATTCAAAGTAGAAGTGGTCACTTTAGGCAGTTTCTGTGATAAAATCACTTTTTGGTCTATAGGAGATGCCAACGCGCCTTTGGGACACTAGCGCACCACGCTACCATCTGTATTTTGTGCTGACGTCCTTTAGTCGATAGCTTGTCAGTTTGTCCAAAAAACATTTAACCTGCTCTTTTAGGTTCTAAAACTTTTGCGCTGTTCCATTGAGGTAGTATAGGGAAGTTCACCCCGTGAGGCTCTCTGAGTGAAGAGAACTCATGAGTACCGAATCCCCCTATATTACATTTTGGTGAACCTGATGTGGAGAACATTGTTTGTTGAAAAACTAGGAATTTATTTACCCTTACTTGGTGGGGTCGTAACTTTTGACTTGGTGCTCGGATTTCAGAACCGTTTGCACCATTGGAAAGGTCTCCTAGAGAACTAGTTTACTCCCTAAAATACAAGTGCCTTTGGTAGTCAAATTTTAGAGACCGACGCAAGTTCCGACCTAAAATTCTACTATGGAGACCTCTGAAAATGCGATTTACTAGAACATAGAAAATACAAATTTTTTTATAATGGATTTAATATCTTCTTTCATTAGTTCTGCATCTAATTTTGTTCAAAATGTTAATGATATTCCATTTAATGCATGTGTTGGTGACTTGGATTTTCCCATGTCACTTGATATCTTTGATCCTTCTCATGAGATTCCTCTTTCTTTGGAGGAAATCTTATTGCAAGAAGTAGAAATCATTGATGCCTTTCTTAATGTTACTTTACCTACCCTTCATTCCAATGCACTCTCTTTTAGAGATGATGCATTAGTGAATGATGAACCTCCTTCCACATCTGATTCTCCTTGGATCGATGTTGAGAATGTTTCTTTGAATAATTATTCCACATTTGATCCTGTTTGGATTGATGTTGAGAATATGTATTCGAGTAATTATTCTACTAGTTGTGATGATTCTAGAAATGTAGTCTATGTCTCTGTTGCCTCTTAAAGGCCTAAGAGATCGATCATTTACGTGACTCCAGCTAGTCTTTCTTCTAAAAGAATTTGTTCTATTGATGGTGTTCCATTTGATTGTAACTCTCTTGATATTCCTATGGATCCCTCTTATAAAGCAGTAGCCTATACCTATGAGAATGGAACAAATAAAAAACCAAGACTTCTTCAAGAACCTAAAAAGGTCTACAACTAAAATACCTAGTGGTAACAGTCTTGTTGAGCAACCTCACATTACTCCAGATAAGATCTCACTGTGGGACTTGCTTCAGTCCACTCTGGTTTATCAAGGTATGCTTCAAGAATCCTTGCAAAAGATCCTCTTGCCTTCTTCCACTAGGCCAATGGATGTTAATGCATTGATGGCATATATTTGTGCGGATTCACTGAATATTACGTTTTGCCTACAAGAGCTCCCACCTCCGGAAGTACATGAGCAAGCAAATCCTCTAATGGTTATAGTTAATATTAATAAAATTGGCATTAGACGTACTCTTGTTGATGCCGATTCGACACTCAATGTGTGTAGTATTGATCTATTGCCTAAGATTAATATTGACTCATCTTCTATTAATAATTCTTCTGTTGTTATTCGTGGGTTCGATAATGTTGTGCAACAAGCTCTAGGTATGATAGTATTATCTTTGCAGCTTGGACCCATTACTGTACCTACCCTTGTATATGTCATGTCAAATAAGTTACCTTATAACCTTCTTCTTGGTAGACCGTGGATTCATGCTATGGGTGTAGTCCCGTCTACCTTGCACAAATCTATTAAGTTTATTTGTAATAATAAAGTAGTCACAGTGAAATTTGATCTAGAGGCTATGCACTTATGTGAGATGGCCATTGCTGGTCGACCTTCGGTTATGCCTACTCTTATTCCTTCAGTGTCTTCCACTGTGTCAATGTTTACTCTAGTAGTACCTACTACAAAGGATACTCTAGAGATAAATGTCCATGAAGAAGATCCTTTTGAAGTAGGGAGCCCTAAGTGTGCTCCTTCTACCTCTTAAAAGAATGCATGCCTTGGTGATGATTGGGGTTCTTTAGAATTTACAGATTCCTTCATCCAAGAATATAAAGTCGACCCAATCCACTTAGACCTTCCAATAACATCATCTACACTCGCTATCAAAGATGCTTACTCTTCTGTATCACAGGGTAAGGTGAATGTAAATTGTAATGTTCTTGGTGTTGATGGGTGGCTTTAGAATAGTGGTTTACAATTTATAAGAGGAAGGAAATTTTGCTTTTTTTTTTTCACCATATTCAATGGGTTCGGTTGAACCTCACAAGGGGTTTGACCGAACCCATGGTTCAACCGAACCACTAAAACCTAAATTAAAAAATCATATTTAAATAGGTTCGGTCGAACATGGGTTCAACTGAACCCCTTAAATATGACAAAAACCAAAAATTCTTTCATTTTCAACTGTCACTTTTACTTTCAACTTTACCAGTCACTTTCCCTGGTGCGTACGGCGAACTGAGAACGTGACGGTGACCAAACAGAGGTTTTTCTTTCTGGAAAAAGCAAATTTAAGTTCGTCTCTCCAAAGTTCATCATTCCAGTTTGCATATTGAGCACTATCGAGCACTAGGTATTTAAAATTTGATTTTTTTAGAGTTCAAAATGCATCTATTTGTTTAATTTTGAAACCCTAAATGCAATTTTTTTCAAATTTGTTGAATTCAAATTGCATTTGTTTGAAAGTTTTTAAAGCGTTTTCAACATATAGTATTTTGCTTCTCCATTTTGCATACATTTTTTTCTTGTGTAAATGAAATATGCCTTCCCATTTCAACAATCAAACCAATGGATAAATAGATTTAATTTTAGTTACAAGAAAAATGTATAAATTATAAATTTATAACATAATTATGTACATGGGAAAATCCTCTTGGAAGAAAAATCTCACAACCAAAAACATGAACCAATTATATTATTTGATAATAATATCATTTACAATAAAATATTCGTGTGCATACCCTTATAGTAGTATCATTTAAACATGTGAATATGGAGTAATTTCTAGTAGCATGATGATACCTACAAAATCATTATGCTTTCTCCATCTCAAGCACCCATAAATAGAAAAAATATAAACCATAAAGAAAGTGTGGTTTAACCAAAGCCATGAGCCAAAATAATGACCTAAAAATGGCACCAAATTTGGCACAAATTTCAACATCATATTCCTTGACTTGGTTTATAGGATGAATTTAGCAAATTCTTTACATTTTGTCAAAAAAATTCAAATCCTCCTCCTCATAACCGACACTCCATTTTTGACATATTCAAACCCATTATTTAAGATGATCTTGATGATTTTCATAATTCTAATCAATATTCTAGTGTAACCCCCATTTTTTATTCTCTTATGTGTCATATAACATTTCATAAGTAATTCCCATCTTACAATTTCATACAATGCTCTTACAACTTTTTAAATCTATAAAAATGAAAACCCTAGTTCAATTAGGATTATTTAATTATTATCACCTACATCCATTCATTACATGTTATTAGTTTGTAGTTGCACACATTATTAAAGGAAATATGCATTGTCTAAGCAATTGGGGTATATTGCATGTTTGAGAATGTTTTCCTTGATCTTTTATCTAGTTAAATTAATATCCTTTAAAATCTTGTTTTATGGAGTTTTCATCTTAACTCTAATATGACTAGCAAATAAAATGACGATTGAATCATTTTTTCATATAATAGCTAATGACAACCATATAAAGAGCCACATTAAAGAAGATGAAAAATAATGATCACTTGAGACTATGATTTAGATACATATGTTGGTAAACAAGATATTTTCCTAAATTGATAATTACGTATTGATGCACCTCTCCACCCTAAATATCCTCACTCATTGGCTAGTAATTTATATAATGTATTAGGTGGCTATCCTTAGGGAATTAATACTATTCATAATATTACCACTCTAATGCATTTTAATAATGTTGTACCCTCTATGCATCCATCTACCCTTCATCCTCTTATAATGATTCCTCCTATCATACTATAGTTACCACTTCCATGGGATCCACCACCCATGTCCTACCGCCTTTCTCTCCACTAGTATTTTTCTTATCTCCCATCCTTTTATATATGTTCACACCATTGTTACTACTAGCACTATCCTATACAAATATACATTCTTCATACCATTCCTCCTTATCCTATGAAAATCTAACCTTATAGTGTAACTTCTCCTTCCATTACCATGTCATTACCTTTCTAGACCTTCCCCTCTTTATACATTCTCCTTTTTATCCTACACTACTCTTACCACTAATATATCCCTATACCTTGGATATACTATTGAAGAAATTTAATTGACTTTCAATATCACAAAAATTAGACCCATATTTTTAAACGTAAAATGTGTATAATAAAGCACAATCCATGCTTCCTAATTCAACTTCACTAATATCTATTGAATGAACTTAGGTTCATTACAATAAGATAATCATATAGCCATAATTAGTTGTAAAGATAATGGTAAAGTTTTCAATAGCCATATTTATCCTTCCACATGCCACCATTAGACATACACATAAGATTCATTAGGAAAAGTGGATGTGTGGATATGTGGATCATATGTGTCAAAAAAATGCTTTGATAAGATGTGTGTAAGGAAAAAATGGAGTTCAAATGTTTGATTTATGTCTATATAATAGGTCATAAACTCTAGGGGAATTATTACCACTTTGCACAATATTGCACCATATATATATATATATATTCAAAATGAGGCAAAAAATACAATAGGAATAATATGGATATGCAAATTTTATCATTACATTTTTTTCCACTTTAAGATGCATGTGAAGATTTTAAAATAATCGTGCATCTCAATTTATGTGGTATTCACAAACATGTATGGAAAGTAAATATTTAGACATCAAAAAACATGAAAAAGTGGTTTGTTGTCTTGTGCACAACACATGTCCTTTTTCTTTTGAGAAAATTATCTATCACTTTGTAAAATCCTTGCTACATGTTGAGATTATTTAATTTTTTCCCTCCATATTTGTAGTCCTTTTTATTTCTAGAAATATAATTTATGACATTTTTTCTTAATAAACAACATATGAATAAATTTTACATGGTTGTAAATTTTACACATGGTTGTATGCAATCTCATATATATAGTACGTATGGTTGTGATTACAATGTTTATATTGTGTTTAGATTTGGTTTTATATTATCCTTCCAAAAAAAGTTTGATGTTTATAATATTTTGATTTACCTTTGGATTTTGTAGACACTAAATCTCACATACATTCATATCCATACCATGGTCCCCACCCGAACACCTAACATCCACTTATTAACAAAATTCATGATACCTTAATTCCTACACTTTATCAAAATCAAATCAATTTTTCTTTTCAGACCTAAAACGATCAAGGCCTAAACTAATTAAAATATTTATTGTAAAAATTTCCATAGTAAAGTACAAAATAGAGAAGGGCATGTCAACCCACAAATCATGAAGGTGTAGGGACAAAACCAAGAGACCCATCAAATAGGATTGTAGCAATCATATATAGACAAAATTGATTAAGAAAACCTACCATAAATGAAAAAAAACCTAAAAAGAAGACATATATTACATATTTTTTGAGTGCCCATATATTACATATATATAGCAAAAACTAGCAGAGGGTGAGGGACATGAGTGAGGAGAAACAACATTTCCTTATGTGCCTCCATTGTTTCTCCATACAATAGAGCACCCAATTCTATTTTATGTCCATTGATTGTATTTTCCACTAAAGATTCATCCCATTCTTGCAAGGTTCATTTCAAAGAAATTCAAACACAAAGGAAACTAGAGTTTTCCTTTAAAACTTTGTGTCTAAGCAAACACCCAACAAAATATTTTTCATTATGTAAGTCATCATCCTGAATGGAATTGTTTAGGGAATGGTCCAAAAAGAACTTATAAAACATAATCCACTACAAACTAAGCAACTAAACCATAATTTTGAAGAAGATCCATAGCATTAAACAAAAATAAAGACACTACCTAAGAGAGAGACATTAACTAGAGAGTTTCATATAGAATTTGGTCACCTACGGTCACCCAAATTACTAACTCCACACGCCAGCAATCAATCTTGAAAATTTTCTTCAGCATTTTGAAAAAAAAGTCCCAAACTCTAAATGTACTCCCTTTTTGGGATGGGATGAATGCTCTCCTATTGATCAAATCGGCCTCCATTGTTACTCGAGTAGAATAAATTAACCAAATATTTAAATGAATCATTCTCTCACAAATATTGAAATAAATTAAAATAAATCCAAGTATTTAATCTATTATTCCTAGATAATTCAATGAAAATTATGATAAATTAGTTTATATATCAATCAAATTATTTAACATATTTAATCAAATTAGATAAAAATTGAAAATAATTCAATCAATTCATTGATCAAAATAATTAAGAAATTTCATTAAATAAATAAATTAGTTAATTAGGTAATAATAGTAGCCACATTTTAATTGGGTTAAACTCATGATACATGATCAAATCCTAGCAATTTATCCATCATATAAAAAATCTATAAATTGAGATCAAATCCATCATTTTATCGTCTCAATTTTGAGCAAGTATATTTTATCTAGTTGGGAAATAAATGTTTTATCATTTGCAAGATATATCCATTTGTCAATATGTATTTCATTATAATTTTAGTTCATTTTTTGTGTAATTCATCTT
Source organism: Sequoia sempervirens (assembly GCA_007258455.2). Classification (NCBI taxonomy): domain Eukaryota; kingdom Viridiplantae; phylum Streptophyta; class Pinopsida; order Cupressales; family Cupressaceae; genus Sequoia; species Sequoia sempervirens. Next base: position 308,902,379 of record VDFB02086081.1, read on the forward strand.
TTCACTCTATTAGAGGTGATTTTTTAATTCAATTTGAAGTCTACATTTATTTTCCTCAATGTCTCATTTATTTAAATTCAATGCTTACAAATTGACATGCTTGGTGGGATGCAAACCCACAAATGCTTGGTTACATTTTATATTTTATACTATTAAAGTATTTGATTTATGCTTTATTTGTTATTTAATCTATGTTGATCACATTTTTCTATATCTATCCTCTTCGCCTATCCTTCTCTATGGATATGTTCCACTCATATCTACCACCCTAAGGTGATCCATGTCTCAATCCTTGTCAAGGTCACTCCTCCTCTCTACCTATATCCTTTCTCAATGAGCTAGATCTATCACTGCTACTCCCCAAAACACCTACATTTAAATATTAAAAAAATGTTTAATAAATCATACAACATTGATTAAAACTAACTAAACAATGAAAGCATTTAATATTATTTAACACCTTATGAATTATATTGAATGTCCCCAGCTTGAAATTTATAGCCATCGATGTCAATCACTTATTCATACTATAGCTTTGTTCTCCAAAACACCTACATTTATATAAAAGTGATTTTTTAAGAAAAATATTATTTAACCTACTTTTAACTCAACAATAATGGATGTATTTCTATCATAAACTCTTTGTACTCATAACAAAATCATGGCCTAGGTAGAGTATAAAAAATGTTGTTTCCAACCTCATATGTAAATCTAGAGTTAGAGTGTCAAATTGTTGAATTTCATCCTATGGGCTATTAATTAGCTTCTTATCGACTCATGGAAGCCTACTGCTAAAAGCCCAAGTATGATTTTCAATAGGACTTTCTAATCATGATCTTATTGATAGTAGTTTTGATAATGTTTTACGATTTAGGCTTAATTCAAGACAAGTTTACCTTAATAATTGAGCCTTTTTAATTATTTAATTTGTTACTAATTATGTTATTAGTCTATGAGCAACTCTTTTATCTTTTTCCTTACTATTATTTACAATAGAATTTAATGCATTAAAAAAAACGTTAACAACAATATTATTTTGATCAAACTTTTTGTTTACATGAATCTTTGAAATTTATTTAGTAAAGGTCTCATTTTGTACATCTTTAGTAATTGTATAAAAATTTGGAATATTTTGGTTAATACATCTTATTGGAAAACCATTCATTGAAATTTTTGAAGCCCACAACCGAATGGTTTGTGATGACCTCTTGCCTTCAAGAATTTCTATTATGCTCATCAATTTCAAACCATTTTGGGGTTCTTGAATGTTTTTAAATTTTAACAAACTCATTACAAAAAGATGGATTTTGAATTTCTTTTTCTTCTTCACATTTAGGTTCGAGCTCTTCTTATGTAATTTGGAGACACATTGAGTTTCATTGGTTCATGTGAGATATTTATAACAAGTATGCAAATGAAGTCAAACTTTATTAGATTTGATTGAAGTAATATGAGATATTTATTTTGCTTTCCAATCTATAATTTTTTGATGTTCTTGGCTATATAATTGAAGTTCATTTATGTTAACAACTATTAGATTAAATATTTTTATCCCTAATTATTTTCAAATAATTTTATACTTTAATCTTTGTATTCTTATTCTTTCTTTCATCGTTTCATTTAAAATTTGAACCATTTAAGGATGCTATGTTATAGATTATAGTTGTCTTCCAATTCTTTTTAAATTGTTAATAGTATGAAAATATTATTGATGAGTAGATGAATTATTACAAGTTCTATTTTAGATTTGTATTCTCTTTATCTAGATATATTATTTACCAAAGTCTCATTATTTTTTTAGGTGTACTATATATATATATACATATAACATGGAAAATGCAGATCATGTTCCACCTGTGTAGAATCTTTGTTTGCAAATACTAGTAATGAGATAAAAAATTAAGAGATTCATTAGCACAGGGTGCAAACCCAGGGATATATAGTGAACCATGCATGTTAATATTGCATAGTCTAGAAAAACTAAAAGATGAACTTGAGAGGACTAGTGCATATTCCCAAGACAGAGTGACTGCTATTCTTTCCCGCATGCGGGAAGAAGTACATGGTGATGTTCCCCTTAAACAAATACAAGATAGTGTCACCAAAGAAATGATAAAAGCCACTTGTTTTCCATTTTATCAAAATGTGCGTAAGGTTAGGGGATACTAGGTCACTAGATGTGTCGATCATGCTATGGCCTCATTGATCTACCCACGATTTCTCGCAGCACATGGTCTATACCCAAACAATGACCAGATTCCATTGTATTTTGTTCAACAGTTGTATGTTGAGGTCCATTTGGGCCTCAAAGTTAACTACCTGGACATTCCACCATATGCTTTGGTCAGGGGCGTGGTAGGATTGATGATAGGCCTACCTATCATCAAGCAGATAGACCACCCCAATGTTTATGGTATTAGTTAGTGACAGGTCTCCTGCTCTCACCCCACCCTAGCCCCATAGCAGATGAGGTTGTTGTTGCTTCCCAAAAGGAAGCAATTGACACTATAAGTGACATTGCAGCTGCCACCACTAGGATATCTGATGATTGTGTAGGTCAGTATTTGATATCTAGACATTCCCGATCCACACCATTTTCAACATAGTGGACCACCATGGATCCTTTTACAGTGGCCGACATCCCTACTCCTACATAGCTTGATGCACTTACAGGAGATATGCCATGCATGACTCTGCATTGTTTGGCTGAGGACCTGTTGGAGGCATATGCCCACATTGCATCAGACAATGGGATCAGTATAGAGCATGTTAGAGATCATTTGAGACATAGATGTCATTCAGTTCTAGGATCCCATCACTCTTAGCCAAGCACTAGTGCACATTGGGATCCACCTACAGTTCATACGGTAGCTGCACAGACTATGGGTTTTACTAATATGTTGATTGGTTTTGGTTCATCATCACTGATGCCATCTCACCCTCATAGTCCTCTACATTCATCATTTATGGCATGACATGAGATAGATCGGATGGATGCAAATGTTGATTCGTCGCTTGATCATTTGGTGGATATGGTGGAGGTGACTATTTCAGAGGACTTAGGTCATCCGATATCAGATGATGTGTATGTATGTGTGCATGTGCATGTTTCAATTCTTTTTTCATTATTTTTTAAATTTATTTTTAACTAGATATTCATGTACGTTGATATATGTGTATATATATTGTTATAGGTGGGCATACCTCATATCACTCCTAGCCTTGGTCCAGATTGTGTGCATGATCGATGTGACTCTGTGGATGAATCTGCTATCAGTGGACATGTGAATTTTACATTTTTATATAATAACATGTGTATATGTACATGCAATATATTTATGTACATGCATAGATCTAGATTGATTTTTAAAAATACAAATTCATTTAAAAATAACTTTCATAAAATTTAATTAGTATAAATTATATGTATTTAACACATCTTGTACACAATTTTATTTGCAGGGCTAAGCACATCCATCAGAGCAGGACCATTCTCATTTAGATGGCCATTTGTCTAGGAGTAGACATTCATATTAGGCCATGCATTCTAGATTTTTGATCTTTACCACATGTATTTGATTATATGATGATCTTTAATAGTATTTGATATTTGATGATCTCTAACTTACACTTTGCTTTTATGATATGTACATATATTTTCTTATATGATATATACATACATTTGCCTCTTTTCTTATAATATGTGTTATGTTTATATGTATTGAATCCCTTTACATATATGTACATGTGTTTCCTTATGGTTTAAACATGTTTACATGTAATATATGTATGCATTTGCTTTAAATATTCAATATACATACATGTTTTCTTATTTTATGATCTCTTACAACTTACATTTCCTTATATTCAATATACATTTGATCTCTAGTAGAATTTTGGGGAAATCAATGCCATTTTATAATTAAGTTCATTCATGTTGATCACAATAAATATTTTTTAAATAAATGGCTTAAGCAACATGAACCATTGAGTTGAGAACAAGATATAATATTTTTGACAAGTAACTTGAAATTCAATTCAAATATAATTTTAAGAAAATTCAATTCAAATTATATCGAGCTATTATATGTTTTTACAAGTACGAAGTCCAATTCAAATATAATTAATAAATTTAATTCAAATTATACCTCTATTATACATTTTGACAACTAACTTGAAATTCAATTCAAATATAATTAAGAAAATTCAATTCAAATTATACCTCTAATACTTATACATTTTTGACACTTTAACAAAATTCTAAAATTACTAGATATGTTGTGCATACCTATGAATTAAATAACAACAAACTCCACAATGAAATAACTTGTTTGTTTACTACTTGATTCATTTAAACTAGGATCTAGTTATTCCATGTACACTTGAATAATTTTGATTTACTTGGAGCGCTGATTTTGGAGAAGAAGTTTTTGCACATTTATCAAGGAGGCAAATATTGGAGCTCGACAAATTTTCATTTTTATTAATCAAGGCAAAATTTGGAGGATAATTTAACTAAGTTGGTAGAGGACTTGTTTAGAGTCATCTTTAAGTTGAAGAAGAAAATGGGACAACAAAGAAAAAGAAAAAATGCATCTCAACGACAATTGTCAAAAGAAGAAGAACAAAAGAGGCATGATCAAAACTTGGAAAATTATCATAGAAAGAAACAAGGTACATGCTTGTTTCTTCTCTCTCTCACTCTCACGTGTGTGTTTATGACCTTTACTTTGAAGGTTTCTAACCATCATTGCACTTGAATGACTATAAATACTTTTAAATATCCTCAAGTCATCTTGGTCATGCAAGTTTCAATGTTTATATGATCCTTGACTGCAATTCCTTAAGCCAATTCTTTTTGTTTCAATATTTGTGTTTTGTGTCTTTCATCTTTTATTTTCATCACTTCAATGTTTTCAAATTATTTTTATGTTTTATGCTCTAGGGATTCCTCAAGCTGGAGTCGAGCCAAATCTAGATATTGGATCAAAGCGAATCCGTTGAAGAACACATGGACCTTGAAGTTAGGGAGGAGACCAAGTTCAAACAATGCTTGTTGGAGGGGGGTCAAGATCACTTCCTTCTACTGGTATGGATGAACATATAAAACTAGAATAAAGTTCTCTCACTTATAGCATCATGTCTTATCACTTTGTTTGCTTGCATACATAAAATTCACTTATATAACATCATCTCTCAGTTTTGTTTGCAAAATATTTTGTGACATGTAGGAAGGGCTCAACAAGAAGGAAGTTCTCATGCTCAGAATTAGGAGCCAAATCTGAACATTGGATCAAATGGACGTCCATGAATTCCTGGTCCTTGAGAGAGAGATGGGGAGGAGGCACAAGTTCAAACAATGCATGTTGGAGAGAGAGTGGGGATCACTTCCTCCCTCTTGGCATGGATGAGCATATAAAACTAGGCGAGAAGGTGGAAACAAATTTCTCATAGAAATTTAGATCATTACTTGAAATGGATATGGAGAAACTCAAATATTATATGGCCATTATAATAGAGGGTCCGTGACTGTAATCTGTCAAAATGGGACAGTCAATTCATCATTTTCAATCATCTTGATACACTTGAAAAAACCCAATTGTTATCCATTTTCTTTGGTGGTGAACAGAAAGTGTTACAATTGTTGGGTGTCCATTCAACATCAAATAAGAAGAAACACATGGGATTACAAAAGGATATTGTTCAAAATGTTAAAAAGGGTTTAGATTCCATTGGGAAAGGATCTCGAACCGTGGATAAGGCCACTACAAGAAGGGTGATGTTGACATCTATTGTACATCAAGATATAGCAAGAAAAAGAAAAATGTTAGCACTTTCAACTGAAATTGTTTATAGTAGAACCACATTGATAAAATATGAGAAAAAGAGAAAGTTTTTGGATGAGAGTTTAGAAGGAAATTGGGAAATTATGTGTAGAGCTCCCTATTCTAACAGGATTGAAGATGTTGCTAGGAACTTGGTCTCGGGTTTTTGGCATGATCAGATTCGTCCATCATCAAATACTAGAGATGTTATGAGATACAAGATTGAACCTAGTATTTATGAAAATCATATCAAACATCGCCTAGACATAACACAATTTGAGATGTATATGAACTTTTGTAATGCATATCCTCATACAAAGATTGGGAAAACAATGTTTCAAAGGTTAAAGCCATATTATGTGAAGATAAACAAGTTTTTTGAAACTTGTTGTTGTCGTTATCATATTGGATTTGATCTCTACTATCAGGTGTTTCGAAAGATGAGAGAAGAAAGATGTGGGTTTCAAAATGCACCTCCTAAACAGGCAAGTTTGTTCAT
>VDFB02086081.1:308908802-308927566 GCA_007258455.2 Sequoia sempervirens
AATTTGGATTAAAAATGAACCTCAAGTTGCTAGTGTAGGGAAAAGGTGTGGTGTGTGTTCTCTCCTCGTTTCATACAAATTGGGATGATCGAACTACAAACATACTTCCTTGATATTGTTTATCTTTAGAGGGCCTACCTCCCCGCTTCGAAAGGAGGGAACGATCCAAGCAATAACGAGCTAAAGCCAAGCTCTTCTGAACCACTATATAAATGTGTGGTTGCGATGAAAATTGCATTCAACGAGAAGTGATACATGATAGCTCTCACATAGTATCTTTATGATGTGAAAATCCCTTGTTCTAAGGGTTGGGAGACCTCTCGTAGGAGTTTATCATAGTACATCCCCTGAATCAGAAGCCCTTATTACGAACCATTCTTTAGAATCCAAAATCCTTAATACTCGTTGGTGCAAGAAAGGTCGTTCTACAGCCACCCCACATTTGTACTATTCATTGTTGAAATAGAAAAATCCTTAGGATCTTTAGGATTTTGAGATTTGGTGGTCCCGAGAAGTGTGTGCCATGGAGGGGAGCCAATGTCGCCAAATCTCTAACTGTTCACAATGTCTTAGTGTTTGGAGAAATATGAGTGGGGACTCAACAAGTATGGCCATTTCATCCTAGGATTGTAAATGATTGTGATTCAGTTTAATACTTTGCTTGGTTCCAAAACATTACAAACATTCACTATCTTCCTCAAAATTTTAAACCCTTTGGTCTAAGTATCGATACCTCTTGAAATAGCCTTGATATTAATGTGTGTCCTAAGGATTTCTATCCTTAGATATGTCTAAATATCTTGACTTATATCTCAATCCATACTTCCCAAAGTCAACATAGGGAACTATGGCTTAAATTTCATTCTTTTCATAAAATAGACATTATGAAATTTATGATGTTTTTTACATAGATATTTAGTTTGAAAAACTTAATCAAGACAAGTGTTTGTGGTAAAAAGAAACTCATTAAGCAAGATAAAATGACAAATTGAACCCCACATGACCATTTGGTGACCAATTATGCTAGTTGAACAACCTGACCTTACGCCCGCTATCATATAAGGAAAACATTGCAAAAATTGAGTCCAAAATCATTCTCTTGTCAAAATCATTGAGTTCCATTATCCAAATTCATTAAATTCTATTGTCAAAATAATTGGCTCCTATTTCCAAAATCATTTGAGTTCTATTTTACCAAAATCATTGAGTCTTTAGGGTTTGATCACTTTAGAGGTATAGCATGTTTCTCACTACCTTGGTCTTGGAAAAAAAAGGTTCATTCTAGGTCAATATTGGGTCAAACATTTCATCCACCCCTTCATCAAAACTCATCCTTCACTTCACCAAACTTTGCAAAAATTTCAAATACACCAACACTTTTTGACTTAAACATCTTTCAATCCAACCCCTAACTTGGCTACTTTGTATGTGAAATGAATCATTTTCCATGCATTTGGTTAAGTTAGTTATCCTCTTTGAACTATTTCATCTTGAAGGTCATGAGTCTATCCTAAATATTTCCAAGTTCATATTTACCTCCTTTATCAAACATCAAACATCAAACTCTTAATTCAAAAGTATTGTCCCAAAAAGTTTACAAAGATCACTTTCCATATCATCCACCTTTTCATCCCCCATTATCATCATTTCTCCAAAAATACTTATAGAAACCCTTTTACCTAGATTTGAGTCAACTAGAGAGTTCAAACATTACAAATCTCAACATAACTCTCCCATAGGTGACTCAAAATTTATGGTAAAGACAAGATCATAACACAAAAGAAACATGGAGAAAATTAAAGTCACATTCACCTCAAGTGATCCCAATCCTCAAGAATTTGATCCAAGAAGTCAAGTTATCCCATCATAACAACCCTCATCTCCATTAGGGCCATATGAGATAGAAGATGTCACAAACAATCCATTTGGACTTACTAGAGAAGAAATCATGGAACATCAAGCCTTAGAAAATGTGGCTCCAATTTCCCCATCTTTCCTTTCACAATCATTGACACAAGGCTTGACTTCATCTACGATTCAACCAACTCCATCCCTTGTGCCAAGTCAACCCTTAACATCTAGTCTTGCAACTAGGCTAGGAACCAACCTTGGTCTCACTTCATGTCTAGGAACAAACACAACTTTGGGTATTCACAAAATGACCATTTCATTAACCACCAACCTTCCCCAAAACACAAGTTGGACACCAACATTTGGTAAAACACTCACATTCCATGACAGTACAATAGCCTCGACAGTTCGACAAGGTAATGTGAACCAAGTACCTCAAGTAGGACAATAGGGGAAAGTTAACACTCTCACGCCAAGTCAACCCTTAGCAAGTGGTTCCAACAACCCCATTGATACATCAAAACAAGTGGTTACCCAAAATACTCAAGTCAATCAACCATCCACATCTATCCCATCCATTATCAACCCATCTCAAAACAATCCCTTGGTAACAAATCCCATCAACCCAGGTAATACCTTGTCTACATCTCTAGCACAAGGAAATCCTCAAGACATGGGACAAGGAAACCTTTATAATCAATGGACTCAAGGTCCTAGTGTGTCATTCCCATCGCAATACCTAATGGAACTAACATCACCTTTCCCCATAGTCCCCTTCACCATGCAATATCAAATGGAACCTCAAACCTACATTCCTCCATCTCAATCCACCATCTTACAAGGAATGTTAAACCAAGGGAACACCTAACCTCTCATCAACAACCCACAACCCACACAACACATAAAAACCTAAAATCCATCATAAATGGACCCCTACAACCAACTAATCCTACATTGCAAGCACATGTCTTAGATTTACAGCAAGCACAATAGGCTTATCAGCAAGCCATCTGACAACAACAACAAGAAACCTTAGTAGCACAACAACAACAAAAAGTAGCCTTAGTAGCATAGCAACAATAGCAAGTAGCCTTAGTAGCACAACAACAATAGCAAGCAGCCTTAGTAGCACAACAACAAAATCAAGCAGCCTTAGTAGCACAACAACAATAGCAAGCAGCCTTAGCAGCACAACAACAAAAAGCTCAACAAGCCACCTTAGTAGTGCAACAACAATAGTAAGCACAACAAGTCTCCTTAGCAGCACAACAAGTTGCCTTAGTAGCACAACAATAACAACAAGCACAACAAGCCACCTTAGTAGTGCAACAACAGCAACAACAACGGCAAGCAGTCCTAGTGGCCCAACAAGCTCAATAGTATTCCCAACAACCACAATTGATCACGCAACAACAAGGTTCCTACTATAACCATCAAAAAAGCATCATCAACTCAAACACATTAGAAACATATACGCCTACACCACCATAAACCCCATACAACACTTTATCATATCAAAATCCCACATACAACCCATCCATCATCCCAACATATTTTCCTCCTCCAAACATGCAAGACGATCTAGTATCACAACTTAAGGTGTTATCACAAGAAATGCAGGATCCTTGGATGGGAAAGACAAAGAATCCCCATACACAATACTTATGTCCCTATCCATTCGATTGAAACATCACAATGGTACCATTCCCTCCCAGCTTTAAAATCCCCAAATTCAATAAATACAAAGGGAGAGAAAATCCTATAGATCACATCAAGGAGTTCAACGTCATGTGTATGGAGGTTGCCTACAATTATTCTTATTTAATGTGCCTCTTCCCTCAAAGTTTAACAGGCCCAACCATGGACTAGTTTTCTCAATTGCCTTCAAGTATTAAAAATTTCCAAGAAATCACTGATAAATTCATTGACCACTTCTCCTTTAATCTTGACATGGATGTAAGACTAGAATATTTGTACACTCTTAGATAGAAAAATGGGGATTATTTTTCCAATTTCTTGCAAAGGTGGAGACAAAGAGCTAGTAAGAGCAAGTGGCCAATTTCTAATGAACAACAAGTGGGAATTATCATAGAAAATCTAGACCTTGATCTGTCTTTCCACTTGAAGATGCAATGCATCACATCTTACAATGATATTTTCCTTAGAACCCTTAACATCGAGAGAACTCTAATCTCACAAGGAAATACACAACCTACAAAGACAATCGTTCATCCACTAGTTATAACAACAAGCCCCACTATTGGACCAAGAAAAAAAATGTTACTAGTGATGGTGTTGTTGATGCAATGGTGGTCTTAACTGCTCGTAGACAAGAAAACACCCAACCCATGAACACACAACAACTATACATGCAACCACCAAAAAATCAACCAATGATCAATGCTACAAATATTCAACATGGACAACAAAGAATAAATAGTGCTCCTAAATGACAATTCACTTCCTTAGGGGAACCTATGGAATATTTTTTGAAGAGGTTGATAGAGTCTAATATTATCACACTCCCAGATTTCTCAAACTATCAAGAGCCACAAGTCAAACCTTGTAGCTATAGAGAAAATCATTTTTGTAAATTTTAGCGATAAAAAGGTCATAACACACAAAATTGTTTTAGACTCAAACATCTAATAGAAGATCTTATCAAACAAGGAGACATTCATGTCGATCAAAAATATGGGAATGAAAATCTAAAAATTTACACAAACCCTATGCCTAACCATACAAAAGCAAAATATCCAGGAAAGGCATCAACCTCAAAAAATGTAAACATTACCCGCACGATACAATGGTGGGACATATTTATTTATCACAAAATGAGGAATCAGACATGTATCAAGATACTATTTTAAAACAAAGTCCAAACCCATCAATAGTGTTTAACACTATTTTATACTGTAATGACATCAAGTGGATATGAGATTGTGATATCTCTCCCACATATGACTCAATGATTGGTCATGTTGTAGAAGTTCCAAACAAGCCAAAAATATCCCTTGTTGCACCCATATCCACAAACTATTGTGAAGAGTCTTTTACAGATGATGTATCATCCACCCAAGGATCATGTCAAGAGGAGGCTCTTGAGGATAACGAAAGTTACTCTGAATCGAGTCAAGATCAAGAACCCCTATCCCCAGAGTTTCACCAAGAGCTAAGGGACATCTTCCAAACTATTTTAAACTCCAAAGATGTCCCTGATATCACTCCTGAGATTTTTCTTTTTGATGATCATATAGGCGTTCTTCATCCAATACAAGAGTCTCCCACTCTTGATATTTCCACACAAGAACAAGCAGCAATTGAGATTCATGATCTTTACAATGATTGTGCATCATCGACATCTTTTGAAGCAGTATCAATAGAAAAAAAATTCATAGAATCAAAGCAAACAGTTTATATTTCTCAATAGTAGGAACCCATAACAATATCATGTGTTCACAAGTCATATTCAATGGCTATGGATCAGAGGATACATTATCAGGGAAAAGGATTAGGTATTGATAATACCTTCACAACGTCGGGGAAAATCTTGTCTACAACAAACATCAACATATGGGCACGAAGAATCCTTATGATGAAAATGCAGTCAATGCTACAACTAGTTGTATCATGAGTTGGAATTCACCCAGATACATCTCATATGCAAATTGGGACCAATGTAAAAATAAGAATTCCTATCAAAGAATGGAAAAGATCATCAAAGAAAATGAAGTAGTAAAGCAAAAAGGACACGTCAAGTACAAATGGATCCCAATGAAAAATAAAGCAAATCATCCCTCAAAAACTCCACTAGTCAAAGAAATTATGGGAAAAAATCAAAAAGGGAAATGTATCTATCAAAAGAGTCCTCAAATACAAAAGCAAGCTTCTCAAGCAAGGAACAAAGTATATCTAATGGCTGGTCCTAATTCCATGAAAACCTCCATCCCCATCCATCATCACTCATCTTCCCAAGTTTGGATTGTCAAAGGTTCCAAACTATCAACCAATCCATCTCATATTCCTTCATGCCTGACACCATACACTCCATTCACAATATTCAATTCTCGCATTGACCGTGTGTTGGCAGTTACCCTTTATCATAAGGATTCTAAAGGCACTTTATCACAATGTGTGCACATAGACAAGGTTAATTATGGTATCCACAAGGTAGATCATAGTTCTTTGAGGTTTAATTCAAGTGCTTGTATCTTAGCAAAGCAGCTTCTTCAAGAATGATATCTTTGGCATGTTATGACAATGCCCTCTACATTAGTTCCACCAGGTGGTTCAACATGAGGGTAAAACTTCCAAAAAATTTAAAAAAATCAAAAAATCAAGAAAATAGTAAAAATAAAAATCGTCCTCTAGTGAAACCACTTTGGTGGCACTTTGGGAAAGTACCATGATGAAAACCTAGAAAACAAGTGTCATGATTTGAATTGAGCATCTATATGATCCTTCTCAGATAGAAGCATCTCATCCTTGTCATGATAAAACCAATGTTCCCTCCATCCATCCAATCCATATTTATCTAGATATTCCACTTTATCTTGATCTTGACAAAGATTGGACATATACTTCAACTCTACTCATGGAAAAATTTTGAAAGGCTCTTTACCATTTTATTTCATGAAGTCCTATAGTCTATATCTAGCATGCTAAAACTCTATCAAACTCTTTGCATATACAATACCTATCTTGGTTATCCATTGTATTATGAAGAATTGCTAAACATTGGGGGCAGGTTATTGCACTCTTGTTTTCAAATAACTCTTGATCCATGTCTTTATCTCATAACGTGACATCAACATCATGATTTAGGTATCGTTTACCTCAAAATCTCATTAGAAAATCCAAAAACATTCATAAAACATTCATTAAAAAATCAAAAAACATCCAAATCTTGTACAGCTAAAATCCAAAAACATTTGTTTTAATGTTCATCAGAAAATCCAAAAATATCAAAATCCTATATAGCTAAAATCTAAAAACATTCACAAAATTGTAAATTCAAAATCCAAAATACATCAAAATCCCTAAAAAGGTTGAACACCGAAAATCCAAATAGTAGTACCCTTGTCAAACTATGTTGTCTCTGAGCTTGAATACATAGGCAAGGCCATCATTGATGTGCCCCCGAGACACCCTAGGTCAGTCTTTTAGGAGTCTATCATAATAATCTTACATTCCATCACCTATGCATTTCTCATCTTGTAAATAGGTTGATTCAGTTGAACTATGTGGTCTCTGCGTGTATAACGTAGGCAAGGGTTATCTTTGATCAGCCCCCAAGGCCCCTAGGATAGGTCTTTTAGGTTAGATTCTTGGTCAAATATTCTTTCGAAAATCCCTAAAACATTCAAATATCTCAAAAGCCTTAAACATTAAAATATCAAAAAACACAGTGGCAACCCTTTGGTGAAATGGTGGGGCTTCTTGCCTATAGAGCCAACAACCAAGGTTCAAACCTCACGGGGTCGCTTTCTACCACATCAACAATGGAGTTTGTGTACCTTAGTGTTAAGGGGAGGCTCCTTGGTGAACTAGTGGGGATTCTTTCCTGTAGTGCTAACAACCAAGGCCCAAACCTTAATATCTTTTAAAAAAAGGGGTGACCCTTTGGTGAAATGGTGGGGCTTCTTTCCTGTAGAGCTAACAACCAAGATTCAAACCTCGCGGGGTCACTCTCTACTGCATCAACAATGGATTTTTCTTACCTTGGTGTTAAGGGGAGGCTTCTTGGTGAACTAGTGGGGCTTCTTTCCTGTAGTGCCAACAGCCAAGGCCCAAACCTTAATATCTTTTTTTTTAAATAATATTAAAAAATTGCTTGCTACCGAAAATGTCGATGATGTCGAATTTGCTGTAATTAGGGCTTCATCTCATGGCGCAACTTTGGGTTTTCATTTTGGGGTTTTTGCGTTTGGGTATCCTCTTTGTCGGGCATCCTTGCTTCTAGTCTATAGGGCTCTGCAGTTGGCATGAGTGGGTTCTTTGTCACGTGGAATGCTTCTCTATCTACAGGTTTGGGCTCTCACGATTGTTGGGATGTTTCGATGTAGACTTTCACTGCTCCTCTCTTCGCCAAATGGAGATATTGACAAGAGTGTGACGCTGGCCTCAGGTTTGATTGGGGCTCAAAATGGCTCATCAGGTGATGCCTCTGTTGCTGGTGATGTTGGGATTTCAACACTTAAAACTCCATCTACTTTTATGGGCGCTTGTGTTGCTAATAGGGATGATTTTTGTGCACCCTTGGGAGTCAAATATGCCTCATTTTCCACCTTTGCGGATGCTATAAAGTGTGGAAAGGGTACTTTCACACACCGAACAAAAGCTTCTATATCAGGTGCACCCGTAGTTGAGCTCTATTCTAGGTTTGAGTCATGTGGGGTTTCTCCAAAGATGTCAAATTCAGGAACCACTATTAGAAGGTCAGTTCAATGCTCAAACAAACCTCTGAAGGTGAATTTCGATGACTAATTATCAAAATAGTTGCGTGAAAATGAAAAAAATATCTCTGAGAATGGGTTGATTGGTAGGTTCAATCAATTTTTTCCTAGTCTTCCTGCATTGCATGAATGGATTTCAAACTCACGGGGCCCTCTAACTAAAAAAGATTTGGAAATTTATCCGAGTGCCAAATATTTTTTCGCAGTGGTTTTTGACAACAAGCAAGACAAAAAAATCCATTCTCAACTGCACTTGGTGGTGGGGTGATAGTACATTTCTCTTAAAATCATGGCATCCAAACTTTGATCCTACCACTGAATCCTTTTTAGTGGTGTCAATCTAGGTTCGCCTCCCAAATCTCCCCTTGCACTGTTGGTTCGAATTGTGTTTTGCAGCCATTGGTAATTCTCTGGGTAAGTTCATTTGTACATATGCAAACTCAAAAAAAATCATTCACACAACCTTTGCTTGAATATTGGTAGAGCTGGACATCTCCAAAGCCCTCCCGACAAAAATCAACTTGGATGCAAATGGAAAAAGTTGGTTGCAAACATTAGACTATAAAGGCTTTTATTTCAGATGTAGAAGGTGCTATAGAGTTGGTCATGTTGCAATAGAATTTTCAATAGGGAAGTCCCAAAGCAATTGGGAGGTGTCAGGGTGGAAAGATGCCTCTCCCGAGCATTACTCTATCTCGTGCTCACCCAAGAATAGTGGTCCCTCAAAGTCCGATCTCAGCTCAAAGGAGGAAGGAAGGTTGGATGAGATCTCTCCAAATTCTAGTGTTGCAGTTGTGGGTACTCATACCATAGTTGTCGAGTGCTCACTCTCTCAAGCTCCAACTTTCGCTCAATTGGATTCTTCTAATGAGGTTGAAAATTTTTATTGGCAAATAATAAGGAAAAAGAAGCGGTGCAACAGTTAAAATAAGGATGTATTCAAAGGAATGCAACCTCAGCCCCTTTCCGTCACTAAGGAACAAAAATTGGGGGGAAATGATGTATTGATCAGTGATCAAAAAAAGGAAAAGCTTAATCTCAAGTTAAAGGAGATCAGGAATAATTTGTGTCCTCAAATTAAATCTAGTGTCAGCTCTTAACAATTTGCATCCACAATTTAAATCTGGTTTCAGCTCTCAACAATTGATGGCATACTAGGATAGAATTGGTAATCTATCAACTATAGTTTTTTCTGACCGAATAAGTAGGTAGTAAATTATTTGGTCAATTTGATCATGGATGAATAAAATAGATATACTTGGTATCTATGGGGAAGAGATCCCTCTTCTGTGATCTCACCTGGTACATGCCAGGCTAAATTCTTGTTAGATTAAGAAACTCACCTCTTACCTATCAAAAAAATAAATCAAAAAACACAAAAACATTCAAAATCTCATAAAACCCCAAAAATATTAGAAAACATTCAAAAGACCTAAACAGCCTCAAAAAATCAAAATCATATAAACATTCACATAAACTTTCAAAAATAATCAAAAACATCCTCAAAATATTTCAAAATACCAAAAACAAATTGAAATATTCTAGAAAATCCAAAACCTATCCATCTCATCTCACTTTCACCCAAAATAAACCTTCATCCATAATAAATCAATCATCCTCTACAACCTTTGGTAAAACAAGTAGAAAACAAGTGTCATGCGTTGTAAAGTGATAACCTAAATGTCAAAATCTAAAGTCTCGATCATAGGTAAATGCATCAGTGAAGTTTTTAACAATGGCTTATCATAAACATCATCCTAAATCAAACCATCTGATGAACATGTCCTAGGATGTATCCTTCCTACAATGGACATTAGTATCAGAAATCACCTTAGCTAAATTAAACTAAGCAAGAGATATAGATAACACTGACTGTTTATCTTTGATCTTTTCTTTTGATTTATCTTAATGGCCCATTCCAAGGACCTCTCGATGATGTCTATCAAAATGATTTAGAAAGAAAGGAATGGGCATCAATCATTATATTTCATTTGTTGTGCTTGTGGGTATTTTTGTAAAATAATCTTGGCACATACTTGCTTATTTGTGTGTAGGAAAGTTATTTGGAGTAGATTGTTGACTTTTTTGTATGCTTTGGTCCAATATATTCTAAGCTAAGTCTAAACTATATTCCGGAAAGGTTTTTCGTATGTCAAGGTGTGAACAAGAATTATCCTATCTGTTTACAGAGGCAAAGTCCATTACACTAGATACAACACCATACTGGTTTTCAATACCTTGATGCATCATGTCTATGTGTTATACCAAAAATAAGGAATTACGAAAAATCCCAATCCCAAGATATGAGCAAATCATCATCATCATGCATTATCTCACCACCATCATCTAACAAATTCTCGATGCATCGTGGACTTGTTGGACTTTTTGAATCAATCTCAAAATAAATGGTCAATCCATTCATCTTATTCTTCTTATTCTTTTATATTTACTAACACTTCTATCCAAGCATCATATCTATGTGATCTACATTGAAATATACATGAGGCTACCCATAGCCGATGATTGTCTATACATCCTAAAATTTGTTTACATCAATATCTGAGATAGCACACCAACAATCCCTCTTCCACTGGGGCACAGTGGGGAATCCATATCATCTTAAGCTCAACAATCTAAAAGTTGCAGCTTTTTGATTCAAAAGCAACTTGAAATCTCAAGCATCTCAAGCATAAGTCTGATTTTCACTTATTATGACCTCGATCAGAACACTTTATTCTCCGATTAATCTCTCGAGGGGGAAACCAACCATCTTTCATTCATATCGATATCAAATCATTTAAAACACTTTGTTCCTAGCCTCGCTAGCAAATCTTGACCAATCTATCAAATCAATCATCATTGGGATATATTTTTCCCTATCAATCCTCGTGTTATTTAACACAATCCTTGCATTGTTATGAATCCTCAACAATGTCATCAATCAATCAATCAGATCAATCAACTTTAGCTTGGATATCAACATCTCAAAGAGATCATCGATATCCATTTTTGCATCAGCATCAGTCTTTGAACCAATGCAACGAGTACATTGCTTCAAAGAGGGGAAAAATGTAGACACTTAAAAATCTCTCGATGGATCACATTGGCTAACTAACATCATTCCATCCTCAAACCCATCCTCTTTTCGCTTGTTTAATTAAATAAGCTTAATTATTTAATTAAATGCCTCATTTTCACCTATTTATCTAATTGACCTAATTGGATTAATTCACCCCCTCTCACACTGACATTTCATCCGATTAATTAAATAATGCAAAATATTTAATTAACCTTAAGTCCCCTTATTTAATTAAATAACCTAAACTATTTAATTAAATATCATATTTGCATCTCCTTTTCATTAAATAAATCAATAATTTAATGAATTTATCCTCACATTCCTCATCTTGCACATTCAAATTTAGTTTTAATTAACTAAATTGCTATTTTCCTTCTCATCCACTTGCAAGGGAATATTCCAAAGGAATATTCTCCTATTTTCCTCTGAAAAAAGGTAATGATTTCTCCAAACAAACTTGGAAACAACATTTTAAAGTTGTTGCAAAGTGTGTATGTTTGTATTATTGTGATCCCTTGATCTTTTCTTGATGCATGTGATCTTTGATTCTCATCCATTGATGAGAATCCTTGATCCATGTTTCATCCTCCTTTCATTTGTGACCATCGATAGATCAATTCAATCTCATCCATTGCTTTTTCATTTGATCTCCATTAAATCAATTATTTAATGAATATCATATAATTCCCCTAATTTACATAATTCAAACTTTGTTTTAATTATCAAATTACTAATTCTTCCACTTGCAAAGAAATATTTCAAGGGAATATTCCTCCTTTTCACAATCCTCCAAAAGGGGAATATTCCCATGGAATATTCCTTCCCCTTTTGCACAATTAAAATTTGTTTTAATTTGCAAAATATCTATTTCCTCACCCATGAGAATATTCTCTCCTCCAATCATTTGAAAAAGGGATATTCTCACTTTGCTTCTTGAGCAAGCTAAACTTGTGACCTCTTGAACAAGTTACCTTGTGACCTATGTGTGCAAGTCAAAAGTGTGTTTGGAACAAATGAGAACCCTTGATTAAATCTCATCATTGATTCCGATCCCTTGATGAGAATTTGTGATCCATGCCTCCAACTTCTTCTATCCTTGACCATTGATTAGCCTTTTTTTATTTCAACCCTTCATTTCTCATTTGTTTTCCTATAAATAGAACACTATTTGGAGACAAATGGATCCATCTTTCAATTGTAAACTTATGTTGTTGAATTCACTCACACTCATACTTTACTCACATTTAGCATATTTTAGTTTATTTTTAGTTGCATATTAGCTTTAAGCTTCCATTAATGGCTTCCATGATAACATAGATGCATACATTTAGCTTATTTGTTAATTAGGATTTTAATCTTTTTAATCTTGCATACATTTAGAGTATATTTTCATACACCCATATCAATCATCTTAAAATAGCTTGCATCATATTCATTTAGCTTTAAATCATGTTTTCATACACATCTATCCATGGTTTCATTAGTTTTCTTCAATAAAATTGATTGAAACAAGTTCATTATCCAAGGGATTGGGAAAGGGTCACCATTCCACATCAATGCAACACCACTCCCCCAATAGGATAAGTTTCAATGTCTTAGATTAGAGGTTTTTCAAGCTTTCACGATTTAGAATGTTAGTTTTAATGGCTTCTTTATCTTTGTTTACAGTAAATAATCTTATTGGGATTAATTTCTTAGTGGGTTGAATATGCCTCGAGTTCATATGGATCAGGTGTAGTTAACCTTCACTATGTCATTGGTCACACCAACATTCAAAACTCTATTTCTATGTTTCTATTTGATGTTGTTAGTTATTTGTTTCATTTTTTAGAATTTCAGTTTCATTCATTTCCTTGCATCTAGCTTCATTCGGCTCATTATGTGCATTACATAATCTCAAAATTGCATTTACACATTTTATTCTAAGTTATTGCATTGCATCTCATCATGGATATGTTCTTTATTAAGTTGTGGATGTCCTTGAAATCCTTAGTGGATGTGTCAAGTTGTGCTTTTGGAAATAACGCTAATGAAATTGAAATCACTTATGCTCACTCAACTCCTAATGCATGTCCTACTCGTGATGTTGACATCATTGGAGAAGATGATGAAAGCATGAACAACTTCATATGTGATTTCCTTAACAACTTGAAGAATAATGCATCCTTTTTATCCTTCTATGAAACAACCAACCACTCTTGAGATGTTTGGTCTATTACATCATGAAATGGAAATATAAGTTGAGCCTAAGTTCCCTACAATAGGTGAACCTAGTTCCTCTAATCAAGCAAGCATCTGATAATCCTATGTTAACAAAGTGACAAATACTCCTATCAACTTAGAAGAGACATGTGGAAAGGATTCGCAGTCTTAAGTAAACAAGGATGTGATATAACAAGCGAGCATGAAATTCATAAACTCTTAGAGAAAATACCAATCTACGATACTAAAGGGTTAGGATATCAAGATGCTCCTCCTGAAATAAGTTTCCTCCTTCCTAAAGAACAACCAATGCCTCATAATGATGATAAGGATGATAGGATCATATTAGGTCCTCCTCCTCAACATCTAACTCAAGAAGTTGGTGAATCTAGCAAACAACGAAGGCCTTACAAACTAAAGAAACTACAATTCCCTTGTCCACCATCTTCCATTGAAAGAACTTTACAAATACTTCTAAACCAAGGACTTATAACATTACCAGTGCCCATGAGAAAAAATCCAAAACTATACCCTAAAGATGCAAATGTTCCACATTTTCGATACCATAGAGTTCTTGGACACGGTACTGATGACTATCGTGATTTAAAACATATATTTAAAAAGTTTGACATCATAGAAATAATCCCTTAAAGCATTTCCTTGCACTCCTTGCCATGTAATAGTTGTTGAATTATCACATTCTCACTATTACATGCTTTACATTAATTGCAAATCATTTCAAAATGCAATGAGCCCCTTTCCCATCACCTCCCTCAGCTCATTTTTGTCTTGCACACAGTGGGGGCAAGAATTGGACAGCCTTGTCCTAGTAGCACATTTTTCATTGTCCCTTTGGCTAGTTGTCTACCTTTTGTATACGGTGATCCGACAATACTGGTTTACAAATTTTGGCCAAACTGGACACTAAACTAATTTTTTCTAACTAAATCTTCACTTTTGGGCACCTATAGTGGCTAAACCGTGAGGAATTTGAAGATGATGCAAACTAGTGATTTGTGACATTTAGTCTATAGATTCTAAATATATTTTTTTCAAAAATTTTGGAATCATATTGCACTTCTTTTTCCATCTCCTTTGAAAACTAGTTTTTTTCAGTAAACACCATTTTTAAGGAGTGATGCTCATTGTATAACACAACTTTTCTTCTATGAAGGATAAAATTATATTTTTTTCAAATTTAGATTTGTAACTATGATATCTAGTGCTTCCAATTGGTTTCATAGTGTTTTATTGAATATTTTTTCCTTAATCAAGTTTGAAGTCAAACCAATTACAATTCGACATAGGCAGGCCGTATAACACACAAATTTTTTTGTATTTATTGAAATTCTTTTTTTTTTTGGATCAAGGACTTAAATATCTGGTGCACTCATATTTTTCAAAAAAAAAATTATAATCTTCTATTTTTCCACATGTACAAAACAAAGAGCTTGATTTTCAGTGAAAAACCTACATTCACAAGAAATGAAAAATAAATATAATAATAAAATTAAATTTATTTAAAATTATACTTTTTGGGAAGCTTATAATAAGGACTACATACTTACAAAAAATAAATTTTAAATGAATTCATTTGATCCCCAAAAGGTAAATCAAAAATGGTTTTTTATCAGCATTTTGATAGGTGTAAAGGAGAATCCGTTATAGGTATGATTTAAAACTAGCGGGGTTCTATCCAAGGGGGTTTGATCTAAGGTATTTTGATCAAACCCTCTTCAATTGGAATGCTTTAAATGGAACTTTTAAAGGCTTAAATCATTATATTTTCTAAAAATATGTGATTTCAGCAAAAATCAAAATCTCCCAGAAATTGTAAACCAGCTTTGTGGGATCACCCTATACAATGAACATGATTGGGATGCGAACGACTTGCTAATAGGTTGACTCACATGTACCTTACTAGTCTTTTCCTTGTTTTCTTTTTTTTTTTTACACTTTGTACGTAATTTGATCCCCCGTACTATTTTGTTTGATATCTCTCTCTTTGTGGCATTCCTCTATTTGTATCTACTTTTTTCTCTATGTCGTAAAATATTTTCCTTTATTTTTATATTTTTCATTTGTCTTGTGTTTTCCTTTTGGGGATGATGCAAGGAATCAAGACATTCATATCTCTTCCATGTTGACCCAAAAGCTTTTCCTTTATCTTTATCTTTTCATTTTTCTTGTGTTTTCCTTTAGAGGATGATGCAACACATCGAGACATTCATGTCTCTTCCATGTTGACCCAAAATATTTTCCTTTATCTTTTTCATTTGTCTTGTGCTTTCCTTTTGGGAAGGACACAAGGCATTGATACATTCATGTTTCCTCCATGTTGACCTGAAAGGTTTTTCTTTGTTTTCACTCTCTTTGTGTCACTCTTCTTGTTCCATGAGTATTTGGGGAATGATGTTAGTTCTGAGCTCTCTAACAACATTGTAGCAAGAACATACTGACCCCAAATCCATGGATCCCTCATGTGTTTGGAGTTTTATTTTGGGGGCAACCCCTTGTCCTTTTCATGACATAGCTTTATTTGGAAACATATGACTTGGCATAGGGATTTCCAAATAATCTCTCATCTCCTCTTGACTTTTAGAATTTATCATTTTCTACTTTAAAGTAATTTCTCACTGCATGGTGTTATCAATTTCTTTAAAGTGGGGGCATACATTGGTGCCAAGGTAAGTGCACAAAGTTGAGTGCACGAAATGTAGAATTTTTTGCCTTAACCAAAAAATTGAAATCGGCATTGAACAAACGGGATCCCGATTTTAATAAACGGGATCCTGATTTTTAAAAATTGGGATCCCATTATGGTTCGGGATCCCGAGCCTGAGACAAAACGGGATCCTGATTTTTAAAAATCGGGATCCCGTTTCCCATCGGATTTTGAATCGATGGAAAAGGCACGAGATCCTGATTCTCACAAAACGGGATCTCGATTTCTAAAAAATGAGATCCCGATTTATATAAATCGGGATCCCATTTTTTAGAAATTGGGATCTCATTTTGTATTGCTATTTATTTTTTATTTTTTTAAAAATTCACTGCACAGCGGACGGGACCCCGAGTATTGGTGACAGCGACCCCCACAATCAGCTACAGGTATGCCCCTACATGCCATTTTTTTGCATTTTTTAATTTTGAATTGAAATTTTGAAGAAAATAAATGAATTTAGCATGTTTTTTTTAATTTATTTCACTTTTTGAGTATTTTTTAAACTGTTATTATAGAGATGAATAACTGTAAAAATAGATGAAAAAATGCAATGAAATCTGAAGGTTTTTTAATAAAAATGAAAAAATGAACCTTGAATTGTGTTTTAGAAACAAAATTTAACTTTTGAAACCTAAATTGTTCGATTAAACCCAAAAAAATTGAATTTGAAAACCTTTTAATTCGAAACAAAAACAAAAAATTTTGCATTTCAAAACCCTGAAATTGAAATAAAATAAAAACATTGCATTTCTGTTAAACTAAATCAAGCTTTTTGAAACCCTGAATCCAAATCAAACAAAAAAAATTGAATTTGAAAATACTAGTTTGAATTGAAACGAAAAAATTGCATTAAAAACCCTAATTGTTTAAAATTGAAACCCTAAATTGGATTGGAACAAATAAATTGTTAAAACCCTAAATTGGAATCGAACAAATCATTTTGATTTTGAAAACTAGGTAATTTCGAGCTCAAAAAAATTCATTTGCATTACTTAAATGTTTTAAATTTTATTTGCTTTGTATGGAAAAAACGATATATATTAAACTTTAGTTTGAATGTTAAATTATAATTAGATTAGAAATCAATATGTTAAAGAATAGTTAAAATTCATAAAGTTTATCTTGATGTTTGTTTGCAAATTTAGTTAGCAAATTCGTAAATCTAAGTGCGTACAATCAATTCCAATTGACACTAACTTGCAAGTCTAAATTATGCCAAGGGCCACCCAAACTTCACCCTAAGTTTGCTAAACCCTAGACCCTAAACTGTAAATCTAAACCCTCAACACTAGAGCATTTGAAATTTATGAACTCTAGACCCTAATCTTTCATTGGACATACCTAAAATTATGTAGGTTCAATGTCAAGAATGGGTCTATTTGGTTGATTTATGAAAACTATTTTGAATATCTAGAATGCCATAAAAGTATAATTATAGCAATTCCAATTGGAAACACTTGGGTACATATATATCATATGAAATTTAAATCTAGAAAGGTGTCTATTATATAGGAGAGTTGATAATACATGGAAAGAGGTTTGTATGGGAATATATATATTAAGAAAAACATACCACATTACCTCTATAGGATTTTTAAGATGTGATCCTAGATAATAATCCACCCATCCTCAATCATAATGGATTCTTTCGCAATTAAGAGAGATTCAATAACCATAAAATTACCTATATTTTGATACTATATAGATTTATGTGGAAGGATAGAAATGCATCAATAAGGAAACCAAGATGGAACCATTTAACACCTACAAGGTACACCTATTACATGGGAAAGGGAGGAGGTACATGATGATAGTTTGGAGGAACTCCATGCTATTATTACAATTTAGGAGATAGGAGGATGATTCATATAAAAGAAATATAATTAAATATTTATATTATTTAATATATTATATTTACTATAATATATTAAATAATATGCAACATTTAATATCATAAAAATATAATATAAGATTACAAATTAAGGATAGGTACTGCCACAATTTCACTTGGGCTCTTAATGAGGATTAGCTTAAGATCTCAATTAGGGCTCTTGTAGTAAATAGTTAGGTTACAATTAGGAATATATAATAAATACAATTATGTAATTATAATACAACATAAATTAGTTTAAATATAATATAATATAGGAATACATTTAAGATTAGGTAAAGGTTGGTAATTTAATTAAGTTTCAATTAGGTTTGCAATTCAACTAGGATATGGTTAGGG
Organism: Sequoia sempervirens; assembly: GCA_007258455.2. Lineage (NCBI taxonomy): Eukaryota > Viridiplantae > Streptophyta > Pinopsida > Cupressales > Cupressaceae > Sequoia > Sequoia sempervirens. The sequence goes on from VDFB02086081.1 coordinate 308,927,345, forward strand.
GTGGGGATCATTTAGCATTCTATTATTGTTAGAGTATGGGTTACATTTAAGAATATTGTTATTTTTGTGATATGTATAGATTGATTCATTTTTAACATGATACTTTTTTTATTAGAGGGGTAAACACTTTTGACCTATAGCTAGATGGAACCAATGAGGCTATGGTATGACTAAATTTGGAGCTTACTAGACATCTAGATCCCCTTAAGCCATCCTATCACC
>VDFB02086081.1:308927666-308979426 GCA_007258455.2 Sequoia sempervirens
GGGTCTACCTCCCCGCTTCGAAAGGAGGGAACGACCCAAGCAGTAACGAGCTAAAGCCAAGCTCTTCTGAACCACTATATAAATGTGTGGTTGCCATGAAAATTGCATTCAACGAGAAGTGATACATGATAGCTCTCACATAGTATCTTTATGATGTGAAAATCCCTTGTTCTAAGGGTTGGGAGACCTCTCGTAGGAGTTTATCATAGTACATCCCCTGAATCAAAAGCCCTTATTACGAACCATTCTTTAGAATCCAAAATCCTTAATACTCGTTGGTGCAAGAAAGGTTGTTCTAAAGCCACCCCACATTTGTACTATTCATTGTTGAAATAGAAAAATCCTTAGGATCTTTAGGATTTTGAGATTTGGTGGTCCCTTGAAGTGTGTGCCATGGAGGGGAGCCAGTGTCACCAAATCTCTAACTGTTTACAATTTCTTAGTGTTTGGAGAAATATGAGTGGGGACTCAACAAGTATGGCCATTTCATCCTAGGATTGTAAATGATTGTGAGTTAGTTTAATACTTTGCTTGGTTCCAAAACATTACAAACAAACATTCACTATCTTCCTCAAATTTTTAAACCCTTTGGTCTAAGTATGGATACCTCTTGAAATAGCCTTGATATTAATGTGTGTCCTAAGGATTTATATCCTTAGATATTTCTAAATATCTTGACTTATATCTCAATCCATACTTCCCAAAGTCAACATAGGGAACTATGGCTTAAATTTCATTCTTTTCACAAAATAGACATTGTGAAATTTATGATGTTTTTGACATAGATATTTAGTTTGAAAAACTTAATCAAGACAAGTGTTTGTGGTAAAAAGAAACTCATTAAGCAAGATAAAATGACAAATTGAACCCCACATGACCATTTGGTGACCGATCACGCTAGTTGAACAACCCGACCTTACACCCGCTATCATACAAGGAAAACATTGCAAAAATTGAGTCCAAAATCATTCTATTGTCAAAATCATTGAGTTCCATTATCCAAAGTCATTAAATTCTATTGTCAAAATAATTGGCTCCTATTTCCAAAATCATTTGAGTTCTATTTTACCAAAATCATTGAGTCTTTAGGGTTTGATCACTTTAGAGGTATAACATGTTTCTCACTACCTTGGTCTTGGAAAAAAAGGTTCATTCTAGGTCAATATTGGGTCAAACATTTCATCCACCCCTTCATCAAAACTCATCCTTCACTTCACCAAACTTTGCAAAAATTTCAAATACACCAACACTTTTTGACTTAAACATCTATCAAACCAACCCCTAACTTGGCTACTTTGTATGTGAAATGAATCATTTTCCATGCATTTGGTTAAGTTAGTTATCCTCTTTGAACTATTTCATCTTGAAGGTCACGAGTCTATCCTAAATATTTCCAAGTTCATATTTAGCTCCTTTATCAAACATCAAACATCAAACTCTTAATTCAAAAGTGTTGTCCCAAAAAGTTTACAAAGATCACTTTCCATATCATCCACCTTTTCATCCCCCATTATCATCATTTCTCCAAAAAGACTTATAGAAACCCTTTTACCTAGATTTGAGTCAACTAGAGAGTTCAAACATTACAAATCTCAACATAACTCTCCCATAGGTGACTCAAAATTTATGGTAAAGACAAGATCATAACACAAAAGAAACATGGAGAAAATTAAAGTCACATTCACCTCAAGTGATCCCAATCCTCAAGAATTTGATCCAAGAAGTCAAGTTATCCCATCATAACAACCCTCATCTCCATTAGGGCCATATGAGATAGAAGATGTCACAAACAATCCATTTGGACTTACTAGAGAAGAAATCATGGAACATCAAGCCTTAGAAAATGTGGCTCCAATTTCCCCATCTTTCCTTTCACAATCATTGACACAAGGCTTGACTTCATCTACGATTCAACCAACTCCATCCCTTGTGCCAAGTCAACCCTTAACATCTAGTCTTGTAACTAGGCTAGGAACCAACCGTGGTCTCACTTCATGTCTAGGAACAAACACAACTTTGGGTATTCACAAAATGACCATTTCATTAACCACCAACCTTCCCCAAAACACAAGTTGGACACCAACATTTGGTAAAACACTTACATTCCATGACAGTACAATAGCCTCGACAGTTCAAGCACAACCATCTTCATCCATCATCATAAATACCCCAAGTGTGCCTAATGTTACACAAGGTAATGTGAACCAAGTACCTCAAGTAGGACAATAGGGGAAAGTTAACACTCTCATGCCAAGTCAACCCTTAGCAAGTGGTTCCAACAACCCCATTGATACATCAAAACAAGTGGTTACCCAAAATACTCAAGTCAATCAACCATCCACATCTATCCCATCCATTATCAACCCATCTCAAAACAATCCCTTGGTAACAAATCCCATCAACCCAAGTAATACCTTGTCTACATCTCTAGCACAAGGAAATCCTCAAGACATGGGACAAGGAAACCTTTATAATCAATGGACTTAAGGTCCTAGTGTGTCATTCCCATCGCAATACCTAATGGAACTAACATCACCTTTCCCCATAGTCCCCTTCACCATGCAATATCAAATGGAACCTCAAACCTACATTCCTCCATCTCAATCCACCATCTTACAAGGAATGTTAAACCAAGGGAACACCTAAATTCTCATCAACAACCCACAACCCACAACCCACACAACACATAAAAACCCAAAATCCATCATAAATGGACCCCTACAACCAACTAATCCTACATTGCAAGCACATGTCTTAGATTTACAGCAAGCACAATAGGCTTATTAGCAAGCCATCTGACAACAACAACAAGAAACCTTAGTAGCACAGCAATAACAAAAAGCAGCCTTAGTAGCATAGCAACAATAGCAAGTAGCCTTAGTAGCACAACAACAACAGCAAGCAGCCTTAGTAGCACAACAAAAAAATCAAGCAGCCTTAGTAGCACAACAATAGCAAGCAGCCTTAGTAGCGCAACAACAAAAAGCTCAACAAGCCACCTTAGTAGTGCAACAACAACAGTAAGCACAACAAGTTGCCTTAGTAGCACAACAAGTTGCCTTAGTAGCGCAACAACAACAACAAGCACAACAAGCCACCTTAGTAGTGCAACAATAGCAACAACAACAGCAAGCAGTCCTAGTGGCCCAACAAGCTCAATAGTATTCCCAACAACCACAATTGATCACGCAACAACAAGGTTCCTACTATAACCATCAAAAAAGCATCATCAACTCAAACACATTAGAAACATATACGCCTACACCACCATAAACCCCATACAACACTTTATCATATAAAAATCCCACATACAACCCATCCATCATCCCAACATATTTTCCTCCTCCAAACGTGCAAGACGATCTAGTATCACAACTTAAGGCATTATCACAAGAAATGCAGGATCTTTGGATGGGAAAGACAAAGAATCCCCATACACAAAACTTATGTCCCTATCCATTTGATTGAAACATCACAATGGTACCATTCCCTCCCAGCTTTAAAATCCCAAAATTCAATAAATACAAAGGGAGAGAAAATCTTATAGATCACATCAAGGAGTTCAACGTCATGTGTATGGAGGTTTCCTACAATTATTCTTATTTAATGTGCGTCTTCCCTCAAAGTTTAATAGGCCCAGCCATGGACTAGTTTTCTCAATTGCCTCCAAGTATTAAAAATTTCCAAGAAATCACTGATAAATTCATTGACCACTTCTCCTTTAATCTTGACATGGATGTAAGACTAGAATATTTGTACACTCTTAGATAGAAAAATGGGGAATATTTTGCCAATTTCTTGCAAAGGTGGAGACAAAGAGCTAGTAAGAGCAAGTGGCCAATTTCTAATGAACAACAAGTGGGAATTATCATAGCAAATCTAGACCTTGATCTGTCTTTCCACTTGAAGATGCAATGCATCACATCTTACGATGATATTTTCCTTAGAACCCTTAACATCAAGAGAACTCTAATCTCACAAGGAAATACACAACCTACAAAGACAATCGTTCATCCACTAGTTATAACAACAAGCCCCACTATTGGGCCAAGAAAAAAAATGTTACTAGTGATGGTGTTGTTGATGCAATGGTGGTCTTCACTGCTCCTAGACAAGAAAACACCCAACCCATGAACACACAACAACTATACGTGCAACCACCAAAAAATCAACCAATGATCAATGCTACAAATATTCAACGTCGACAACAAAGAATAAATAGTGCTCCTAAATGACAATTCACTTCCTTAGGGGAACCTATGGAATATTTTTTGAAGAGGTTGATAGAGTCTAATATTATCACACTCCCAGATTTCTCAAACTATCAAAAGCCACAAGTCAAACCTTGTAGCTATAGAGAAAATCATTTTTGTAAATTTCAGCGATAAAAAGGTCATAACACACAAAATTGTTTTAGACTCAAACATCTAATAGAATATCTTATCAAACAAGGAGACATTCATGTCGATCAAAAATATGGGAATGAAAATCTAAAAATTTACACAAACCCTATGCCTGACCATACAAAAGCAAAATATCCAGGAAAGGCATCAACCTCAAAAAATGTAAACATTACCCGCACGATACAATGGTGGGACATATTTATTTATCACAAAATGAGGAATCAGACATGTATCAAGATACTATTTTAAAACAAAGTCCAAACCCATCAATAGTGTTTAACACTATTTTATACTGTAATGACATCAAGTGGATATGAGATTGTGATATCTCTCCCACATATGACTCAATGATTGGGCATGTTGTAGAAGTTCCAAACAAGCCAAAAATATCCCTTGTTGCACCCATACCCACAAACTATTGTGAAGAGTCTTTTACAGATGATGTATCATCCACCCAAGGATCATGTCAAGAGGAGGCTCTTGAGGATAACGAAAGTTACTCTGAATCGATTCAGGATCAAGAACCCCTATCCCCAGAGTTTCACCAAGAGCTAAGGGACATCTTCCAAACTATTTTAAACTCCAAAGATGTCCCTGAGATTTTTCTTTATGATGATCATATAGACATTCTTCATCCAATACAAGAGTCTCCCACTCTTGATATTTCGACACAAGAACAAGCAGCAACTAAGATTCATGATCCTTACAGTGATTGTGCATCATCGACATCTTTTGAAGCAGTATCAATAGAAAAAAATGTCATAGAATCAGAGCAAACAGTTTATATTTCTCAACAGTAGGAACCCATAACAATATCATGTATTCACAACAAGTCATATTCAATGACTATGGATCAGAGGATACATTATCAGGGAAAAGGATTAGGTATTGATAATATCTTCACAATGTCGGGGACAATCTTGTCTACAACAAACATCAACATATGGGGCACGAAGAATCCTTATGATGAAAATGCAGTCAATGCTACAACTAGTCGTATCATGAGTTGGAATTCACCCAGATACATCTCATACGCAAATTGGGACCAATGTAAAAATAAGAATTCCTATCAAAGAAAATGAAGCAGTAAAGCAAAAAGAACACGTCAAGTACAAATGGATACCAATGAAAAATAAAGCAAATCATCCCTCAAAAACTCCACTAGTCAAAGAAACTATGGGAAAAAATCAAAAATGGAAATGTATCTATCAAAAGAGTCCTCAAATACAAAAGCAAGCTTCTCAAGCAAGGAACAAAGTATATCCAATGGCTGGTCCTAATTCCATGAAAACCTCCATCCCCATCCATCATCACTCATCTTCCCAAGTTTGGATTGTCAAAGGTTCCAAACTATCGACCAATCCATCTCATATTCCTTCATGCCTGACACCATACACTCCATTCACAATATTCAATTCTCGCATTGACCATGTGTTGGCAGTTACCCTTTATCATAAGGATTCTAAAGGCACTTTATCACAATGTGTGCACATAGACAAGGTTAATTATGGTATCCACAAGGTAGATCATAGTTCTTTGAGGTTTCATTCAAGTGCTTGTATCTTAGCAAAGCAAGTTCTTCAAGAACGATTTCGTTGGCATGTTATGACAATGCCCTCTACATTAGTTCCACCAGGTGGTTCAACATGAGGGTAAAACTTCCAAAAAAATTTTAAAAAATCAAAAAATCAAGAAAATAGTAAAAATAAAAATCGTCCTCTAGTGAAACCACTATGGTGGCACTTTGGGAAAGTACCATGATGAAAACCTGGAAAACAAGTGTTATGATTAGAATTGAGCATCTATATGATCCTTCTCAAATAGAAGCATCTCATCCTTGTCATGATAAAACCAATGTTCCCTCCATCCATCCAATCCATATTTATCTAGATATTCCACTTTGTCTTGATCTTGACAAAGATTCGACATATACTTCAACTCTACTCATGGAAAATTTTTGAAAGGCTCTTTACCATTTTATTTCATGAAGTCCTATAGTCTATATCTAGCATGCTAAAACTCTATCAAACTCTTTGCATATACATTACCTATCTTGGTTATCCATTGTATTATGAAGAATTGCTAAACAGTGGGGGCAGGTTATTGCACTCTTGTTTTCAAATAACTCTTGATCCATGTCTTATATCTCATAATGTGTCATCGACATCATGATTTAGGTATCGTTTAGCTCAAAATATCATTAGAAAATCCAAAAACATTCATAAAACATTCATTAAAAAATCCAAAAAATCCAAATCTTGTATAGCTAAAATCCAAAAACATTTGTTTTAATGTTCATCAGAAAATCCAAAAATATCAAAATCCTGTACAGCTAAAATCTAAAAACACTCACAAAATTGTAAATTCAAAATCCAAAACACATCAAAATCCCTAAAAAGGTTGAACATCGAAAATCCAAACAGTAGTACCCTTGTCAAACTATGTTGTCTTTGAGCTTGAATACATAGGCAAGGCCATCATTGATGTGCCCCCGAGACACCCTAGGTCAGTCTTTTAGGAGTCTGTCATAATAATCTGACATTCCATCACCTGTGCATTTCTCATCTTGTAAATAGGTTGATTCAGTTGAACTATGTGGTCTCTGCGTGTATAACGTAGGCAAGGGTTATCTTTGATCAGCCCCCAAGGCCCCTAGGATAGGTCTTTTAGGTTAGGTTCTTAGTCAAATATTCTCTCGAAAATCCCTAAAACATTCAAATATCTCAAAATCCTTAAACATTAAAATATCAAAAAACACAATGGCGACCCTTTGGTGAAATGGTGGGGCTTCTTGCCTATAGAGCCAACAACCAAGGTTCAAACCTCACGAGGTCACTCTCTACCACATCAACAGTGGAGTTTGTGTACCCTAGTGTTAAGGGGAGGCTCCTTGGTGAACTAGTGGGGATTCTTGCCTGTAATGCTAACAACCAAGGCCCAAACCTTAATATCTTTTAAAAAAAGGGTGACCCTTTGGTGAAATGGTGGGGCTTCTTTCCTGTAAAGCTAACAACCAAGATTCAAACCTCGCGGGGTCACTCTCTACTGCATCAACAATGGAGTTTTCTTACCTTGGTGTTAAGGGGAGGCTCCTTCGTGAACTGGTGGGGATTCTTTCCTGTAGTGCCAACAGCCAAGGCCCAAACCTTAATATCTTTTTTTTTAAATAATATTAAAAAATTGCTCGCTACCGAAAATGTCGATGATGCCGAATTCGCCTATAATTAGGGCTGCATGTCATGGCACGACTTCGGGTTTTCATTTTGGGGTTTTTGCGGTTTGGGTATCCTCTTTGTCAAGCATCCTTGCTTCTAGTCTACAGGGCTCTGCAGTTGGCGTGAGTGGGTTCTTTGTCACGTAGAATGCTTCTCTATCTACAGGTTTGGGCTCTCACGATTGTCAGGATGTTTCGATGTAGGCTTTAAGTGGCTCCTCCTCTTCGCCAAATGGAGATATTGACAGGAGTGTGACGCTAGCCTCAAGTTTGATTGGGGCTCAAAATGGCTCGTCAGGTGATGCCTCTGTTGCTGGTGATGTTGGGATTTCAGCACTTAAAACTCCATCTACTTTTATGAGCGCTTGTGTTGCTAATAGGGATGATTTTTGTGCGCCCTCAGGAGTCAAATATGCCTCATTTTCCACCCTTGCGGATGCTATAAAGTGTGGAAAGGGCACTTTCACATGCCGAACAAAAGCTTCTATATCAGGTGCACCCATAGTTGAGCTCTATTTTGGGTTTGAGTCGTGTGGGGTTTCTCCAAAGATGTCAAATTCAAGAACCACTATTAGAAGGTCAGTTCAATGCTCAGACAAACCTTTGAAGGTGAATTTCGATGACCAATTATCAAAAGAGTTGTGTGAAAATGAAAAAAATATCTCTGAGAATGGGTTGATTGGTAGGTTCAATCAATTTTGGCCTAGTCTTCTTGCATTGCATGAATGGATTTCAAACTCATGGGGCCCTCTAACTGAAAAAGATCTGGAAATTTATCTAAGTGCCAAATGTTTTTTTGCAGTGGTTTTTGATAGCAAGCAAGACAAAAAAAACCATTCTCAACTGCACTTGGTGGTGGGGTGATAGTACATTTCTCTTAAAATCATGGCATCCAAACTTTGATCCTACCACTGAATCCTTTTTAGTGGTGTCGATCTAGGTTCGCCTCCCAAATCTCCCCTTGCACTGTTGGTTCGAATTGTGTTTTGCAGCCATTGGTAATTCTCTGGGTAAGTTCATTTGTACATATGCAAACTCAAAAAAAATCATTCACACAACCTTTGCTCGAATATTGGTAGAGTTGGACATCTCCAAAGCCCTCCCGACAGAAATCAACTTGGATGCAAATGGCAAAAGTTGGTTGCAAACATTGGACTATGAAGGCTTTTATTTCAGATGTAGAAGGTGCTATAGAGTTGGTCATGTTGCAACAGAATTTTCAATAGGGAAGTCCCAAAGCAATTGGAAGGCGTCAGGGTGGAAAGATGCCTCTCCCGAGCATTACTCTATCTCGTGCTCACCCAAGAATACTGGTCCCTCAAAGTCTGATCTCAGCTCAAAGGAGGAAGGAAGGTTGGATGAGATCTCTCCAAATTCTAGTGTTGCAGTTGTGGGTACTCATACCATAGTTGTCGAGTGCTCACTCTCTCAAGCTGAAACTTTCACTCAATTGGATTCTTCTAATGAGGTTGAAAAAATTGATTGGCAAATAATAAGGAAAAAGAAGTGGTGCAACAGTTAAAATAAGGATGTATTCAAAGGAATGCAGCCTCAGCCCCTTTCCGTCACTGAGGAACAAAAATTGGGGGGAAATGATGTATTGATCAGCGATCAAAAAAAGGAAAAGCTTATTCTCAAGTTAAAGGAGATCAGGAACAATTTGTGTCCTCAAATTAAATCTAGTGTAAGCTCTTAACAATTTGCATCCACAATTTAAATCTAGTTTCAGCTCTCAACAATCGATGGCATAGTAGGATAGAATTGGTAATCTATCAACTATAGTTTTTTCTGACCGAATAAGTAGGTAGTAAATTATTTGGTCAATTTGATCATGGATGAATAAAACAGATATACTTGGTATCTATAGGGAAGAGATCCCTCTTCTGTGATCTCACCTGGGACATGCCAGGCTAAATTCCTGTTAGATTAAGAAACTCACCTCTTACCTATCAAAAAAATAAATCAAAAAACACAAAAACATTCAAAATCTCAGAAAACCCCAAAAATATTAGAAAACATTCAAAAGACCTAAATAGCCTCAAAAAATCAAAAACATATAAACATTCACATAAACTTTCAAACATAATCAAAAACATCCTCAGAATATTTCAAAATACCAAAAACAAATTGAAATATTCTAGAAAATCCAAAACCTATCCATCTCATCTCACTTTCACCCAAAATAAACCTTCATCCATAATAAATCAATCGTCATCTACAACCTTTGGTAAAACAAGTAGAAAACAAGTGTCATGCGTTGTAAAGTGATAACCTAAGTGTCAAAATCTAAAGTCTAGATCATAGGTAAATGCATCAGTGAAGTTTTTAACAATGGCTTATCATAAACATCATCCTAAATCAAACCATCTGATGAACATGTCCTAGGATGTATCCTTCCTGCAATGGACATTAGTATCAGAAATCACCTTAGCTAAATTAAACTAGGCAAGAGATATAGATAACACTGACTGTTTATCTTTGATCTTTTCTTTTGATTTATCTTAATGGCCCATTCCAAGGACCTCTCGATGATGTCTATCAAAATGATTTAGAGAGAAAGGAATGGGCATCAATCATTATATTTCATTTGTTGTGCTTGTGGGTATTTTTGTAAAATAATCTTGGCGCATACTTGCTTATTTGTGTGTAGGAAAGTTATTTGGAGTAGATTGTTGACTTTTTGTATGCTTTGGTCCAATATATTCTAAGCTAATTCTAAACTATATTCGGGCAAGGTTTTTCGTATGTCAAGATGTGAACAAAACTATCCTATCTGTTTACAGAGGCAAAGTCCATTACACTAGATACAACACCATTTTGGTTTTCAATACCTTGATGCATCATGTCTATGTGTTATACCAAAAATAAGGAATTACGGAAAATCCCAATCCCAAGATATGAGCAAATCATCATCATCATGCATTATCTCACCACCATCATCTAACAAATTCTCGGTGCATCGTGGACTTGTTGGACTTTTTGAATCAATCTCAAAATAAATGGTCAATCCATTCATCTTATTCTTCTTATTATTTTATATTTACTAACAATTCTATCCAAGCATCATATCTATGTGATCTACATCGAAATATACATGAGGCTACCCATAGCCAATGATTGTCTATACATCCTAAAATTTGTTTACATCAATATCTGAGATAGCACACCAGCAATCCCTCTTCCACTGGGGCACAGTGGGGAATCCATATCATCTTAAGCTCAACAATCTGAAAGTTGCAGCTCTTTGATTCAAAAGCAACTTGAAATCTCAAGCATCTCAAGCATAAGTCTGATTTTCACTTATTATGACCTTGAACAGAACACTTTATTCTCTGATTGATCTCTCGAGGGGGAAACCAACCATCTTTCAATCATATCGATATCAAATCATCTAAAAGACTTTGTTCCTAGCCTCGCTAGCAATTCTTGACCAATCTATCAAATCAATCATCATTGGGATATATTTTTCCCTATCAATCCTCGTGTTATTTAACACAATCCTTGCATTGTTATGAATCCTCAACAATGTCATCAATCAATCAATCAGATCAATCAACTTTAGCTTGGATATCAACATCTCAAAGAGATCATCGATATCCATTTTTGCATCAGCATCAGTCTTTGAACCAATGCAACGAGTACATTGCTTCAAAGAGGGGAAAAATGTAGACACTTAAAAATCTCTCGATGGATCACATTGGCTAACTAACATCATTTCATCCTCAAACCCATCCTCTTTTTGCTTGTTTAATTAAATAAGCTTAATTATTTAATTAAATGCCTCATTTTCACCTATTTATCTAATTGACCTAATTGGATTAATTCACCCCCTCTCACACTGACATTTCATCCGATTAATTAAATAATGCAAAATATTTAATTAACCTTAAGTCCCCTTATTTAATTAAATAACCTAAACTATTTAATTAAATATCATATTTGCATCTCTTTTTCATTAAATAAATCAATAATTTAATGAATTTATCCTCACATTCCTCATCTTGCACATTCAAATTTAGTTTTAATTAACTAAATTGCTAATTTCCCTCTCATCCACTTGCATAGGGAATATTCTCCTATTTTCCTTTGAAAAAAGGTAATGATTTCTCCAAACAAACTTGGAAACAACTTTTTAAAGTTGTTGCAAAGTGTGTATGTTTGTATGATTGTGATCCCTTGATCTTTTCTTGATCCATGTGATCTTTGATTCTCATCCATTGATGAGAATCCTTGATCCATGTTTCATCCTCCTTTCATTTGTGACCATCGATAGATCAAATCAATCTCATCCATTGCTTTTTCATTTGATCTCCATTAAATCAATTATTTAATGAATATCATATAATTCCCCTAATTTACATAATTAAAACTTTGTTTTAATTATCAAATTACTAATTCTTCCACTTGCAAGGAAATATTCCAAGCGAATATTCCTCCTTTTCACATTCCTCCAAAAGGGGAATATTCCCATAGAATATTCCTTCCCCTTTTGCACAATTAAAATTTGTTTTAATTTGCAAAATATCTATTTCCTCACCCATAAGAATATTCTCTCTCCTCCAATCATTTGAAAAAGGGATATTCTCACTTTGCTTCTTGAGCAAGCTAAACTTGTGACCTCTTGAACAAGTTACCTTGTGACCTGTGTGTGCAAGTCAAAAGTGTGTTTGGAACAAATGAGAACCCTTGATTAAATATCATCATTTATTCCCATCCCTTGATGAGAATTTGTGATCCATGCCTCCAACTTCTTCTATCCTTGACCATTGATTAGCCTTTTTTTTATTTTAACCCTTCATTTCTCATTTGTTTTCCTACAAATAGAACACTATTTGGAGACAAATGGATCCATCTTTCAATTGTAAACTTATGTTGTTGAATTCACTCACACTCATACTTTACTCACATTTAGCATATTTTAGTTTATTTTTAGTTGCATATTAGCTTTAAGCTTCCATTAATGGCTTCCATGATAACATAGATGCATACATTTAGCTTATTTGTTAATTAGGATTTTAATATTTTTAATCTTGCATACATTTAGAGTAGATTTTCATACACCCATATCAATCATCTTAGCATAAATCATGTTAAAATAGCTTGCATCATATTCATTTAGCTTTAAATCATGTTTTCATACACATCTATCCATGGTTTCATTAGTTTTATTCAATAAAATTGATTGAAACAAGTTCATTATCCAAGGGATTGGGAAAGGGTCACCATTCCACATCAATGCAACACCACTCCCCCAATAGGATAAGTTTCAATGTCTTAGATTAGAGGTTTTTCAAGCTTTCACGATTTAGAATGTTAGTTTTAATGGCTTCTTTGTCTTTGTTTACAGTAAAGGATCTTATTGGGATTAATTTCTTAGTGGGTTAAATATGCCTCGAGTTCATATGGATTGGGTGTAGTTAACCTTCACTATGTCATTGGTCACACCAACATTCAAAACTCTATTTCTATGTTTCTATTTGATGTTGTTAGTTATTTGTTTCATTTTTTAGAATTTTAGTTTCATTCATTTCCTTGCATCTAGCTTCATTCTGCTCATTATGTGCATTACATAATCTCAAAATTGCATTTACACATTTTATTCTAAGTTATTGCATTGCATCTCATCATGGATATGTTCTTTAGTAAGTTGTGGATGTCCTTGAAATCCTTCGTGGATGTGTGAAGTTGTGCTTTTGGAAATAACCCTAATGAAATTGAAATCACTTATGCTCACTCAACTCCTAATGCATGTCCTACTCATGATGTTGACATCATTGGAGAAGATGATGAAAGCATGAACAACTTCATATGTGATTTCCTTAACAACTTGTAGAATAATGCATCCTTTTTATCCTTCTATGAAACAACCAACAACTCTTGAGATGTTTGGTCTATTACATCATGAAATGGAAATATAAGTTGAGCCTAAGTTCCCTACAATAGGTGAACCTAGTTCCTCTAATCAAGCAAGCATCTGACAATCCTATGTTAACAAAGTGATAAATACTCCTATCAACTTAGAAGAGACATATGGAAAGGATTCGCGATCTTAAGTAAACAAGGATGTGATACAACAAGCAAGCATGAAATTCATAAACTCTTAGAGAAAATACCAATCTACAATACTAAAGGGTTAGGATATCAAGATCCTCCTCCCGAAATAAGTTTCCTCCTTCCTAAAGAACAACCAATGCCTCATAATGATGATAAGGATGATAGGATCATATTAGGTCCTCCTCCTCAACATCTAACTCAAGAAGTTGGTGAATCTAGCAAACAACGAAGGCCTTACAAACTAAAGAAACTACAATTCCATTATCCACCATCTTCCATTGAAAGAACTTTACAAATACTTCTAAACCAAGGACTTATAACATTACCAGTGCCCATGAGAAAAAATCCAAAACTATACCCTAAAGATGCAAATGTTCCACATTTTCGATACCATAGAGTTCTTGGACACGGTACTGATGACTATCGTGATTTAAAACATATATTTAAAAAGTTTGACATCATAGAAATAATCCCTTAAAGCATGTCCTTGCGCTCCTTGCCATGTAATAGTTGTTGAATTATCACATTCTCACTATTACATGCTTTACATTAATTGCAAATCATTTCAAAATACAATGAGCCCCTTTCCCATCACCTCCCTCAGCTCATTTTTGTCTTGCACACAGTGGAGGCAAGAATTGGACAGTCTTGTCCTAGTAGCACATTTTTCGTTGTCCCTTTGGCTAGTTGTCTACCTTTTGTATACGGTGATCCGACAATACTGATTTACAAATTTTGGCCAAACTGGACACTGAACTAATTTTTTCTAACTAAATCTTCACTTTTGGGCACCTATAGCAGCTAAACCATGAGGAATTTGAAGATGATGCAAACTAGTGATTTGTGACATTTTGTCTGTAGATTCTAAATATATTTTTTTCAAAAATTTTGGAATCATATTGCACTTCTTTTTCCATCTCCTTTGAAAACTAGTTTTTTTCAGTAAACACCATTTTTAAGGAGTGATGCTCATCGTATAACACAACTTTTCTTCTATGAAGGATAAAATTATTTTTTTTTCAAATTTAGATTTGTAACTATGATATCTAGTGCTTCCAATTAGTTTCATAGTGTTTTGTTGAATATTTTTTCCTTAATCAAGTTTTGAAGTCAAACCAATTACAATTCAGACATAGGCAGGCCGTTAACACAACTTTTTTTTGTATTTATTGAAATTCATTTTTTTGTTGGATCAAGGACTTAAATATCTGGTGCACTCATATTTTTCAAAAAAAATTATAATCTTCTATTTTTCCACATGTACAAAACAAAGAGCTTGATTTTAGGTGAAAAACCTACATTCACAAGAAATGAAAAATAAATATAATAATAAAATTAAATTTATTTAAAATTATTCTTTTTGGGAAGCTTATAATAAGGACTACATACTTACAAAAAATAAATTTTAAATGAATTCATTTGATCCCCCAAAAGGTAAATCAAAAATGGTTTTTTATCAGCATTTTGATAGGTGTAAAGGAGAATCCGTTATAGGTATGATTTAAAACTAGCGGGGTTCTATCCAAGGGGGTTTGATCTAAGGTATTTTGATCAAACCCTCTTCAATTGGAATGCTTTAAATAGAACTTTTAAAGGCTTAAATCATTATATTTTCTAAAAATATGTGATTTCAGCAAAAATCAAAATCTCCCAGAAATTGTAAACTAGCTTTGTGGGATCACCCTATACAATGAACATGATTGGGATGCGGACGACTTGCTAATAGGTTGACTCACATGTACCTTACTAGTCTTTTCCTTGTTTTCCTTTTTTTTTACATTTTGTGCATAATTTGATCCCCCGTACTATTTTGTTTGATCTCTCTCTTTGTGACATTCCTCTATTTGTATCTACTTTCTTCTCTATGTCGTAAAATATTTTCCTTTATTTTTATATTTTTCATTTGTCTTGTGTTTTTCTTTTGGGGATGACACAAGGAATCAAGACATTCATGTCTCTTCCATGTTGACCCAAAAGCTTTTCCTTTATCTTAATCTTTTCATTTTTCTTGTGTTTTCCTTTAGAGGATGATGCAACACATCAAGACATTCATGTCTCTTCCATGTTGACCCAAAATATTTTCCTTTATCTTTTTCATTTGTCTTGTGCTTTCCTTTTGGGGAGGACACAAGGCGTTGATACATTCATGTTTCTTCCATGTTGACCTGAAAGGTTTTTCTTTGTTTTCACTCTCTTTCTATCACTCTTCTTGTTCCATGAGTATTTGGGGAATGATGTTAGTTCTAAGCTCTCTAACAACATTGTAGCAAGAACATACTGACCCCAAATCCATGGATCCCTCATGTGATTGGAGTTTTATTTTGGGGGAAACCCCTTGTCCTTTTCATGACGTAGCTTTATTTGGAAACATATGACTTGTTATAGGGCTTTCCAAATAATCTCTCATCTCCTCTTGACTTTTAGAATTTATCATTTTCTACTTTAAAGTAATTTCTCAAGGCATGGTGTTATCAATTTCTTTAAAGTGGGGGCATACATTGGCATTATTATTTTTCAATTTATGTTTCATTGTGTAGTCTTCTTACTTCATGCGATGCATCTTTATCTTTATGGTGACATTGGGTGTGATGTCCTTCAAGAGTGTGATCTTTCATAGAATATAATATTCCTCTTAGTTGCTTGATGTGACACACTACATCCCCTAAGTTGTGAATCTTCTATTCTTTGATTTGTCCTCTCTTGGAGACATTAGGCATGATGTTTCCTAAGTTAAGACCTTACATAAACTAAGAAAAACTCCTTTGGACATACCTTACACCATTTTTCATCTGTTATATGGCCACCTTGCATAACACACTTTTCTTGCATGTGGTGTCATCTTGTTTGTTCATGAGTTTCAAGCATACGAAGCTTTTCTTGCCTCATGGAGCTCGAAGTTCATTTTTGTGTGGCACCTTATCAAATTTATTAGAAGGTATAGCTTTGGTATGGTTGTACATATGGGATCCAAACTTAGGCATGACTTTCCCATAGCCACTCGCTTGTCTATGTGAGTGCATACCAGCCGCTCGCGTATGTGTCTCGTTGGGGGCTCACCTAGTGGACGACCTGAGGTTCCACTAGCCCTTGTGAGTGTGCATTGGTTTGCGTTGTGGACTTTGTGTTCCACTTGTAAAATTTCTTGGAAAAATAGCTTAGATATGATCCACAGCATGCATGATAAACGGTCAAAGGTTGATCCACCTCTTTTGTTTTTGTTTTTTTTCTCTCTTCTTTATGTATTTGGCAGTGTATTCTTGTGCCTTATTGCTCCTTACATCATTTTAATGTGTGTTCTTTTGTGCCTATGTTGGTTTTCCATAGGATCTTTATCGTAAGGGCTTGATCATCCCTCTTGATTGTTGTCATTGTATCTCACTAGAATTGGTACATTTGAACCCCTCTTGATGTGTGTTTGTCTACTTTTAAAGTTTGATTTTCAAGCAAGTTCCTCCTCTCACTAAAGTGGGGGCTAAATGTAGTGTAGGAAAATGTATCCCTCTACATTTTCACACTTGTTTGGGACCTTGTGAGCTAAATGGACTTATTGGTTCCTTATTTAGGGTTTTGTAAAGTGTTTTCTTACACATTCACACTAATCTATGGTTTTATTAATTAATTGGGATTCTTTATACCTTATTTGGCCTTATTTTGCACCCACAAGCCTTGATTAATGCATCTTTCTGAGGATGATCTCGACGCATATCAAATGACCAATCATAATTTAATGATTTTGGATTGTATGGCCCAAATTTAGTGATATGGGACTCATACACCACCTTGGGCTTATGGGTCCCACCTAGGTTTTGGGGTCTAGATCTAAATTTCACATAAAACTAAACCTTACTTGAAAAATGTGTCCCAAGATTAGCCTTATGGGACTCATACACACCAATTGGTGTATGAGGCCTACTTAGCTTAGACCTAATTTGAATTCAAAATATTTACGTGATTTTATTCTCCTAGATCTAATGTCGGCTTGTAGTGTTGTAATTTTCAAATTTTGGTATTAACAAGCATAACTA
This sequence comes from Sequoia sempervirens, assembly GCA_007258455.2. Classification (NCBI taxonomy): domain Eukaryota; kingdom Viridiplantae; phylum Streptophyta; class Pinopsida; order Cupressales; family Cupressaceae; genus Sequoia; species Sequoia sempervirens. Next base: position 308,945,363 of record VDFB02086081.1, read on the forward strand.
CAAGGTTATTTCACTCAATTTCACGTAACAAGCTTACAATTCATCAAGTTATCATAAGAACACTTACACAAGAGTTTACAAGAGCATTCAAGAGTGATTATCAAGCATTTTCAAGCATTATTCAAGAATCATGTCAAAGTCATTATGCATCATGTTTTTTTTTTAGCTAACATTTGTGATGTAGGGTTTTGTGATTCAAGTAAGCATTCAAATCGAGATCCATATCATTCAAGCAAGAGTCAAGATCTAAATTCATTGTAGCCATTACATACAATATTGTAGCCTTTTGTTCCTAGGATTTGGTGAGTTGCAACATATCATTTGTTCATTCATTCCTCCTTTCTATTTCATTTCATTTCAAGGTTTTATTACCAAAACGAGGTTTGACCAAGGTAAACCCCTATCCACTAACAAAACAACATTTTTCCCTCTCTTTTATGTGTGATTGTAGATCTAGGTGGTTTAGGTTGAAGATCCATTAAAGAGCAAGATTGGAGAAAAGTTGTCAAGTTGTCAAAGTTGTCATCTTACTTGCAAGATCATAGAAAGTCACCTGTAGATTGCATTCTAGTGATTCAGACTCATAGATTTGGTAGGAAGGAAGCTACAGAAAATCATCAAAGGATATCAAATTTTTAGAGCAACCCTAATACTGGGACTAAATTGCCACTTGTGGTGTATGAGTCCTAGTATACCTATTTTCAGACTTTTTTTGTAGATCATGATTCAGCGGTTCCAGATTTCTATTTCAACCTAAAACCCTTGGGACTAAATAACCCCTACTAGGGTATGAGTCCTAGTGTGCATAAAAGTCAATATTTTTAGCATTTCAGACCTTCATTCAAGCTTCTATAGGTTTCTAGGTGCACATCTCTGATTTCTTAGTTTACTATTTTGATTTGCATTCATTTTTAGGTCATTTATTTAAGCTTTGCATATCATTAAGTTTTATCAATACGTTTCACATGTTACTTGTCTTTCCAAGCCCTAGCTTCTTGGTGAACCCCCTTTTATTCATTAATCACACCCTAGGACAACCTTTAGCAGATCTCTTTCCCTTACTCCATCCTTGGATTGAGATCTCTAGGGTTTCCTTGAGTGAAACTAAGTGAAATAGGTCCTAAACCCCTAGGTTCCATCTCCCCAAAAGATAGGAGCCCCCTATTTTTGAGGTTTCAGAAAGAAACACTTAGAGCAATAATAGAGGAAAAATAATAACACAAAAAATAAACTAAAGCATTACACCTCTATTGGTACTTTTGATGTGCTCCAAGTGATGGCATGTGATTGTATGTGGATGATCTTTTTCTAATTTCCAATAAATTTAAAATCATAAGAGTATTGTTTGATTCATGGATTCTCATATGAGGAGTGCAAGCCTCTCTTTAATAGAATTCGCATGAGGAGAATGGAGGGGTGGGATTAGAAGATGAATCAGGGGGATATATTAATTGTATGAACAAAGTATTTAGCCTTTGGAATAAGTGTCCCAAGAGCATGCAATATGTTTTTTTCATTGAATGATATTTTGTCAAGATATATGATAAAATGAGATGGGGGCAAGAGTTGTAATAGAGAATTTAATAAGATATATTTGTCTCATCTTATATTTATGAGAGATTCAATGGTAAGGATTTTAATCCTTGTTTTTAAATTAGTTTCGCTATCCTTTAGTGTAGAATTTAAAGTTAGAAGAAATCGGAAAGAAGAATCACTTAGCCTAATCAATTAATTAACAAAATATTAATATAATTGATTAGTTGGAGGAATTGAGATTTATTTCCACTTTGAGCATTTGGATTATTGAATTGGAGACGAAATTTAAGGGGAAATTAATTATCCTAATCAACTAATTAAGTATTAATTAATTGGTTAGTTGGAGGAAATGGAAGCTAAGGTAAAATGATTAAATTGACTTAATTAATCAGATTTAGGGGGATAATGAGGAAATAGTTAATGATTAGTTGGTGGATGAATGGTTAGTTGTGAAAGGTAGTTAATTAAATAATGACTTATTTAATTAATTTATGAAAAAATAGTATGAAGAATTAAAAGTGAATTTGAAGTGGATAGTTTGTAAGAAAAATAATATTATGGCCTTGAGATTAAGAGGCATATCAAAAACCTTGAAATGATATTTTTAAAAATAAGGTAGTGGCATGTTGTGCATTAAGATGGAAGAAAAAGGTTGGATTATGTTAAAGGTGTAGAAGTTGAAGAAATAGTGTAATTGTTCAACTACAAGTTTACTTGCAACAATACACTATGCAAGCTACAACAATGCATTTTTTGGCAATCAACAAGGGCTCATATTTTTGTAACCCTGGAAGCTTAATGTAGGGGAATCCTATAAAGGATAAAAAATATCCACACATAATTTTGAAAATTTTAATTTTCTCAAATTGAATATGAGTGCTAGATTAAAGATTGAATTCATTATATTTTGTTGTTTAAGAAATTAAATGTACATATGTTGGTGCTCATGAGAAAACATTTACACAATTTTTGCGAAAAAGAAAGACACGTGTAGGAAGAAGATAGAAAAAAAGAAGAAAAGAAAGGAGGTTGCATGGGATTCTTCTATTTTCTAGGTCAAGCCAATTAGCTAAAGGAAATTTCAGTAGTTATTATGTGGAAATAATAGCAAGGTCACCACCCAATTTGGTTGAGTTCATTATTTTGTGCTACATGAACAATCACGAGAAGATTAAAAAAAATTGAACAATGAGACAATAAAGGATTAAAAAGGAGGTGTTTGAGGTGGAACAAATGGAAAGCGATCAAGTAAGAACAACATAGGTTGTTAGGTAGGGTAGAAGGAAAAGAGAGGAAATTGGAGGGGTAAACAATATATGTTAAATGAGGAAGAATTTAGAGTAGGTACATAATTGTAGTCACTTTTTTGTCCTTATGTGATGTAGAGAGTGGTTAGGTGAGTTAGAGGAGTGAGAATTTGGGAAGAATTCAAGGATATTTAGAAATTTTAAAAGAAAGAGAAAACCTTATCTTTTGTGTGAGTCTATAAATTTCAAGAAAGATTAGGGTAGGTCTACAAAATTAGGTAAAAAGGAGATCATTGTGTGTAAGTCAACCACAAGGAAAGGCTTGAATGCCTATGTTCTATGTTTTCATATTATTAAAGAAATTATATTGTTTGGTTTAGTCAATATGATAGAGAAAAAACCAATTTATTGAATTTGTCCAATGTTATGTAATCTAAATTGTGGGATATTCAAATAGACATATGTACGTGGAATGATGCTTAAATTTTTAAAGTGTATGTTGGTATGTGTATATAAATGTGTTTGAGTTCATTGTACTTAATATTCAGTATAGCCATAGGATTAAGAAAGAAAATTGATTAGTGCCCTACAGCCAATAGCAAGATTGACGTTTGTGTGAACAAAATTATTTGTACCAAGTTAACCCATCATATATTTTTTTAAAGATATGAGTGGATTTGTGTGGGTTGTGAACCCAAAACAAGATATCATATGATTGTGGAACAAGGTACATAAATCTTAATGTTGATTTCTTTGACAGGGGTTTATGAATGATTGTGGAATATTTTTTCTTATTACAACTACCACTTTTAAGTACATCTACACTAAAACAGATTTGTTAATGTGGGCTTCAATGGAAATTAATTTATCAAAATAATATTATAAGACTATCTCTTAGAAGATATTATTTTAAGTCTAGTTAAGAGGGCTTAGGTTGTGGTCCCATGGAGGGGATTTAGGAGCTTTTTATAAGCAAGGGGTTCTATGGATTTTGTGATAATGGACAAGCTTAATATTTTCTCTAAAATTTTCTATTAGGATTTTCATCCAAAATCATGATAGCAAAAACCTCATTCTTCCACAAAGATACACTTGCAAACAATATGCCTAATCTTCCATTATCAAAATGATATTGATAAAAGAGTTGATTTGATTACAATATGAGCTTGCCTATATAGGCAAGGATGATGCAATCCACTTATGAGGTGGATTGACAAGTGCCCTATAATGTGGCACAAATGAGTAGAAAATATTAAGCTTGTCCATTATCACAAATGAGTAGATATGAGTGGATTTGTGTGGGTTGTGAACCCAAAACAAGATATCATATGATTGTGGAACAAGGTACATAAATCTTAATGTTGATTTCTTTGACAGGGGTTTATGAATGATTGTGGAATATTTTTTCTTATTACAACTACCACTTTTAAGTACATCTACACTAAAACAGATTTGTTAATGTGGGCTTCAATGGAAATTAATTTATCAAAATAATATTATAAGACTATCTCTTAGAAGATATTATTTTAAGTCTAGTTAAGAGGGCTTAGGTTGTGGTCCCATGGAGGGGATTTAGGAGCTTTTTATAAGCAAGGGGTTCTATGGATTTTGTGATAATGGACAAGCTTAATATTTTCTCTAAAATTTTCTATTAGGATTTTCATCCAAGATCATGATAGCAAAAACCTCATTCTTCCACAAAGATACACTTGCAAACAATATGCCTAATCTTCCATTATCAAAATGATATTGATAAAAGAGTTGATTTGATTACAATATGAGCTTGCCTATATAGGCAAGGATGATGCAATCCACTTATGGGGTGGATTGACAAGTGCCCTATAATGTGGCACAAATAAGTAGATAAGTTCCCTATAGGTGTCAACCTTAGGAACACTTGGAGTATGCAAGCCAACAACCTTTATGACCAAGTCATCAACCTTGTGTGCCAAGTGTTGAATGACCTTTGCAGTAAGATGGAAAGTCTTCCAACTTCAAAAGGTGTGTGCATGAGATTAACCAAATAACTTGATAACCTCTATAGACTTAAAGGTTGTGCATTTAGTTAGACAAGAAGTTGTCTAACCTCATCAACCTAAATACACTTAATATAGTGAATAGATTAATTATTCACTCTATCATTTTTGTGGCCTTATGATTTTTCTAATAACAAGAAATGTTAAATTTACAATTATCTAGTTAAATCTAAAATATTAATGACAAGAATTCAAAGAATTATAGATGAATTGCATGTGATAAAAAAATTAAGAAGTGAAGAGGCAAAATTTTAAGCCCACAACAAACACACCCTCTTAAATCTAAAATTTTAGGATCAGAAGCTCCTATTTTATTGAAAACATATTTAAATTATCATATAGCATAATTTTTGATTTCCGAAAACCCCTACTCCACAAAAATAATTTCTGTATGATACTGATCAGTTCAGAATGGTATCACTTTAGAAGATGGCTCTTATTCTACAATGTATTGAAAAGCTTCCTTAAATGGAGCACAGACTCATTTCGATTAAGGCAGACATCAGGGTAAATTACTTTCAAACGTGGAAATCTTGAGGATATTCCCTGTCACATAAGATTAGCAAAACGCCAAAGAAGATACGAAGTTTTTTATGCTTTTCTTTAATTCATACATTTATAGGGTGAACCTTTAAAAACTAAGATTCAGTGATATATCTTGGAAATATATTTCTAACCACCAAACACACTAAAATTATTCAAAATCAGCCATGCCATTTGTATCTTATGCAAGGTACAATGATACATCTCACAAAACAAGGCCAATGTGTTATTTCCTATTTAAGGCACTGAAATATATCACTGCTGACAAGCCCAATGCCAGTATGTTTATTGTTATTTAAGGTACTCAAATATGTCCCTGCTGCCTAAGCTTGTTAACAACAGCTAGAGCATCACTAATCAACTTGGTAAGATTATCTGTATTCTGCTTAACAGTGGAAACCATGGTTGCAGCAGCATTGATTTCCTCCAACCCAGTCACACAAGTATCTGGATTACCCTCTGCATCACTCAACCATGTCTGCACGTCTGAAAGATATTCATTGAAACTGGCATTAGACAATTGCTTTAGCTTTGACTGTGAACCAGCAAGATTAAGCCCTGTATCCTCAAAAAGATCTGAGCAATCTTTAAGACCCGAAACACTGGGACTTTCTTCTTTGAGCTTTTCAATAAGACGAGAAACTTGTTTCACTTCTTCACTAGGCAAATCGACTGCAATAACAGAAAGCTGGGTTAAATCTGCCTGCAAAGCCCCGGGAGCTTTGGATAATGATGAAATACAGAAATCTCTATAGAAGGCATCACTGCAGGCGCTTTTGATTGTATCAGAGTCAGCACAGCCTCCATGAATTGCCAAAAACATGATTGCCCACAACATACCACTTCTGTAGGACGCCATGCTTGGATACAAAACTTTCAATGCAATCATTCAGCTCTGAATTTTTATTAGTGAACGGTTTTGCAAGATAAATAGTTGTGTTTTGGATAAGGACGTTTCCATCGCACAACCCGTTTAGAGCTAAAGTTAGATTTATGCATATCTTCGATTTAGATTTTCTTAGAAGTTTCTGCTGGTCGGTTGCAACTGCCAGCGGCTATCCACGATGTAGCTATGGTATAGATGATGCCAGGTCTGGAATTTGATGGTCTATCTAACAGTTTTTTTCATTTTGGACTGTATATTACAACCTAAAAATTTATTAGATCGTATTATTTGACTTGCTATATTTTGATGTTATTAGATTTCCACAATCTATAAGAATAGCAGTAGTTATTTGTGGATTCAATTGTGTGTAAGCTTTTTGAATCAACGTGTGATCCGAAACTTGATTCAAAAAGCTTACACACAATCGAATCCAGAAATAACGACTGATATTGCTATATTTTTATATAACCGTAAATATGACACTTAAAATTATTATTAAATATATATGATTTACTTTATAATTGGAATATTTTTTTCTAATTTCAATTTTATATTAATATATATGATTTATTATAAATATATTTATTAATTCAAAATCTGTTCAAAATAGAATCTTTTCAAGATTAAATTTAATTCTTTCTAATTTTTCAAAGATTTTAACATTTTTACTAATAGTCATCATTGCTTTATAATTGTAACAGTAAATTTAAGATTTTTACATTTATTTATAATTATCAATATTTTCTAATTTTACAATTTTTTAATATATATAGCCTCAGACCTGGAATTTGATGGTCTATTTGACTTTTTTTTCAATTTTAGACGTATATTACAGCTTTAAAATTTATTAGACCATATAGTTTGACTTTTAATATATTAAACAGTAAAAATTTATTATAAGAAAAATATAATATAGTATTTTAATTTATAATATACATCATTTTATAATTTTTATTATAAAAAGATAAATTAATTTAAAATAGAATATAACTTTTTTGAATATTTTCTAATATGAATTTAGAAACTTTTTACATTTTTATAATAGTTATATTTTTAGTATTAATATATGTGATTTATTCAATTATACCTCATTTTATAGTCTCTCCTATGTGATTTATAATATTATTATAGAAATATATATTAATTTAAAGTCTTTTCAAAATAGAATATAATTATTTTTAACTTTTAGAATATATTTACTTAGAAACTTATAAACTTTTGTTAATTGTTAATTAGAACAATAGATTTTTATATTTATTACTCATAATTATCATTGTTTTGTAATTTTTCAAAATATTGCATTTATAAAAGATTTTATATAAAAATTCATAAATTAAACAATTTTTTTGACAGGCATTTAAATGACCAAACCGTCATAAAATTTTCATATGACAGGTAGGGGTGACCATCAAATTCCAGCTATAGGATATCTATATGAATAATAACATAACACAAATTTTCACTAATTTTTCAACAACATTTATTTTATAGCATTTTGTTTAAGTGATTTTGATTTTTTCCAAGATAATACAGCATTTGGTTTTATTGGTGAGCATGATGAAATTTTATTTACCTTTTACAAATAATTTATGTTTTTAGATAGATGAATTTAAAGATTAAACTATAAAAAAATTCAACATGGTTCATTTTTTTTGCAAGGTGATTCGTGAGCTTTGATTTTTTCCAAGATAATACATCTTTGTTTTATTGGTGAGCATGTTGAAATTTTAAATAATGAGTTGAATAAGGATTAAACTATTTTTAATTTTATATAATTATTTTTTTCTAGATTTGAAATTGATATTTAAATGTGTTTTTAGATAGACCAACTCAGAAATTAAATTAATTTTAATTTTATATAACTATTTCTTGGTAGGTTTGAAATTGATATTTAAATGTGTTTTTAGATAATTGAATTTAAAATGTATATGAAAAATAAAATCAATTTGTTTACATTGGATGTATTAATGAGAGTGTCTTTAAATGGACCTCAAGAAAATGATGTAAATTGGAATAAACTATATCAAATATGGAAGAATACAAAGTCAAGAAGAGTTCTTAACCTTTGATAACATTTATTTTTGTTTATTTTCTATGTAATGCAATATTAATTTTTGCCTCTCAATTTAAAAATAATAAAAAAAATAGTTTCTTTCTTTCAAAAAGTTTTTTTTGTTTAAATATATGCAAATTATATATTTCGGATTTATATCAAATTATTATATTATTTATTATTTATTGGTATTTTTAAGAATTATGATTCCGATAAAAAATACTTGGGTATATATGTGCAAGATCATGATGGGCCAAAAAGTGGCGATATGATGGGTATTTGTAGGGTATGTGGCTGACCACTTTTTTTTACCCAAAATTAATAAAACAAAAAGGGTTTTTAAAGGATATTATCAGCTTTCCACCAATATTAATTATGCTTTACTTTGAATTTAATAAATAATTATTATTTATTTTCTATTTGAATTACGATTAAAATCCTGATTGATAGGCTGATTGAAAAATATCTATAGATTTCAAACAGTATCACATTTTTTGAATCCAAAACATGCATCACATTCTATGCTTCGTATACTAGAGGATTAAAAAAAAATGAAAAATATGCATCACATCGGGACATGAGTCCTCTAATTATATCTAAAATCTTATAAAAAAATATTATAATTTTATTGTGGTTAGGGTGGTCAGATAGACACCTACTTCTTATTTTTTCCCTGAAATTGAAGTACTACTGCATTGAAATTTCAAATTTTCACCAAATAGATTTTGTTTTTAAAAGAATAAACCTAGTAGTTAAGAAACTACATTCAATTTTCTACAAATTATATTCTTACATATTTTTGAAATAATATAGATAACTTATTCAATTTTTTACGTCAAATTGTCTAACTCTGATTTTTTTGAATTTTTTGCCACTTAAGGGCCTGTTTTTTCCATGATGATCCTGCACATACCCACTCAATTAATTTATATGATACATAATATTTTTAAAAATAACCAAATTACTTGTATTACATTAAAAATAGAAATTTATTAAAAAAATCATATTTAATATGTATGATTAATAAAATCAATAATGTTTTTGAAATTAAAAGCAAAAAATAAGGGTGTCATCCCTGTAGAACAATGCCCAATGGGCCAACACCTAGAACACAAGAAAAACAACAAAACAAGGGTGAAAACCCTTAGAACAAGGCCCTACAAGCCATCACCAGTAGATAAACACCACAAAAGAACAGGGGTGCAGTCCCCGCAGAACAAGGCCCTACAAGCCATTAATAGTAGAACCACAGCAGAAACCAAAGACCTAGAGCAAACCAAGCCAAAAATATGCTTCCATCCCATTCCTGGCATGAGACCAGGAGCCACCAAACACATAGAACTAACACACTAGTCCTTCCATTCAGAAAGCCACAAACCATCTGTAGCAACAGACCTACCGTAGATCTTTTACTCAAAGGCGAACCATACCCAGTCATCTTCTCAACCCCAAAGGGGTACAAATCACCAATCACAGTAGAGGAGTGATCTTCCAGAAGCATCCACCACCCCAAAACCACCTCAATAGGCTGGGGATCCCCTCTATCAGAGAGGAAGAAGTGCAGACCAAGCCTACCAATTGATAATGTTTTAATATAAAAGATTTTATATAAAAAAATATAAATTAAATATTTTTTTGATAGTTGAATTTTTTCATAAAATGTAAAGTAACAGGCATTTAAATGAATAAACTGTCAGAAAATTTTCATATGATAGGTAGGGGTGGCCTTCAAATTCTAGGCCTGGATGATGCCACTAGTTTTTTTTGTCAAAATTTATAGTAGAAGATTTAGCATCAAAAATTTGGAGATTTTGTAGTTTTGTGGTTCTCTATCTTTTAGACTTCTGATCTAGAAAATGACACTAAAATCTCTCGTTCATTCATAATATCATTAAACTATTGTTGACTAAAGTTAACTATTGTTGAAGCAGGTGTGCAAATGTCTAAGGTAAAAATGTGTTAGACAGCGTCACAAACTGTTGGTGCATCGTTGTTTCCATTTTTAACTCTACCTATGACTGATCAAAATGTCCTCTTGCCTGTGTTTTTTAAAAATAGAGTAACTTAATTAATATGTGTAGAAAGTTGTCTATTATAATTTTAAATTTCTAATTTTGTATTATTTTAAATTTATAACGTTATTTTTAATTTATAACTTATCTCATTTTGTTAAAAAATCTAATGACTTAATTAATATAGGGAAGGGTTAAGGATTTTGGAAGTCCTTATTAAAATTCTAAATTTATAATTAATTTTATTTTATATTATTTAATTTAGTTTATTTAGTATATTTATAAATCATAATTTTAAATTTATTATTTAAAGTTGATTTTTTATTATTTGATTTAAGATTAGGTTAAATAGATAAGAGTTTTGTTTTCTTAGATTAAATTGTTTTTTATAAAAAAATTCAAAGATTAATTAAGATCTAATCTTATGATACACATAAAAATTCAATGGACCACATGATCAATTCTATGTTGTCCAAACCAACATAATATAGAGATGGACAAGGATTCAAGGAAACTACCAATACCATTTTCATCATCTCTTTTCTCAATATCCAATTATCACATAGTCATAGCTTTTTAACTATCCACAACAAGTTGTTCAAATACAATAAAATCACAAGGATGAAGAAAAAGAACTTGTACAATTCAAATCTAACTACCATTAATTAAACTTGAAGCTCAACTTAGTTATAAGGATTAGAAAATAGAACCCCCAACATGCATGCTACAAAGGTCTCCATAGCAATATGTAATTTTTTAAGAGTGTGCATAGGAAGTTTTGTGTTACCACATATATACTATTAAGGTCCAACAAAGACACCAATTAGTAGGGGAGATATGAAAATAATATTGCACAACAAGAAGAATGAGTATGTGACAACATGAAGAGTTGTGTAGTATGAGAGTACAAAATTAGGGTGGATTTCACAAAGTGGGACAAGTTCAAGAAAATGCCCTAATTTATATTTTTTTGATTTGTTATAAACACAAAGGCCTTAAGAGGATTTTGGAAGAGACAAATTTAAGTAGTACTAGAATGCCTATCAACATAATGCATTGAATTTCATTAGACAAGATAGACATGTTAATTAAAACTCTATGTGAGTTGTCAGAGATCAACAAACTATAGACTCGGGTGCTGCCACAATAATGGGTTACAGTTTTTGGGACATCCTAATTTTTGCCTGAAATCACATATTTTTAGAAAATACAATGATTTATGACTTTAAAGGTTCCATTTAAATTATTTTAATTAAAGAGGGATTGATCAAACCCCCTTGGATAGAACCTTGTTAGACTTAAACCATACCTATAATCAAGTCTCCTCTACACCTGTCAAAATGTTGATAAAAAACCACTTTTGATTTACCTTTTGGGGATCAAATGAATTCATTTAAAATTTATGCTTTGTAAGCCTGTAGCCCTTATTATAATCTTCCTAAAAAGTATAATTTTAAATATGTTTAATTTTATTATTATATTTATTTTTTATTTCTTGTGAATGTAGGATTTTCAATGAACATCAAGTTATTTATTTCACACATACGAAAAAATAGAAAAATAGAGAAAAAAAATTCTAAAAAATACATGTGCCCTAGGTATTGATGTCCTTATTCCAACAAAAAAAGAATAAGTTAATTCAAATGATCACAAAATAAATTATGCGTGCCGAAGTACACCTCTGTCCAAATTATAATTACGTTGACTTGGAAAATTAATTAAAAAAAAATATGTAACAAAAAATTATGAAAAAATATCCATCCCCTAGATATTGATGTGAAAAAATTGCATTTTAAAAATCATAATTGTATCCTATCTATAAAAAGAGTTATGTGCGCCGAAGTGAACATCACTTTTTAAAAATGCTGAATAGTAGAAAAAATAAGCTATTAAAAATTACATAAAATGATTCACAATTTATTTTTTAATTTTTTAAAAATATATAATTAGAATCTACACAAAATATCTAACAAATAACTAGTTTGATTCATCTTCAAAACCTTAATGGTTTAGTTGCTATAGGTGTAAGAAAGTGAATGTCTAGTGAAAAATCATGATTTTAATGTCAAGTTTGGCCAAAAATTGTAACCCATTATTGTGGGATCACCCACTCTTAACCATTCAAAAAGCTAAATTTTAAATGCAATAGTCCAAAAGTAAGAATTTTAAGAAGTAATTCATTACAAGGTAAAATTATAAAATTATGTGTTATAGTGATAACTCACTATAGTTACTAATGAATTATATGACATATTTAGCTCAATAAAGATGAAAGAATCAAAAATAAATCCTTAATCCATTAGCCATGGAGTTAAGTCAAAATGAAGAAGAATGACAAAGCCATGAAGTATAAATTGGAAACACCTACACATTTCTTAATGAAAAAATTAGACACAAAGATTCATAACCCTTAATATATACATACCTTTCTCTACTATCAATCCAAAATTGAACCTTGAAGATCAAAGGATAAGAATTATTAAAAAATAAACTATCTTATTGCTGCAACTTATTTATGAAAGGGAAAACCCACTTGAAAAGACCCATCTATGAACATAAATAAATAGTTGCCCCCCTTCATTAACATGATCCATTAGAATAAATCAAGCATCATTATGATTTCCCTAATAATGCTTCAATATATTTAGAATGAGAAGCAACCAAGAACTAATTATAGATTGCAAAATACCTTTTGAAGGTTATGAACTCATTGGAGAAATTTGAAATAATATTATTAATTTTAGCTATCTAATTGGATCCAAAGATTAAGTAGGAGGGAAGGTTGGTGGGTTTCAACTATATTGAAGGGATGCCATAAAAAAAGATTAAATTGTAAAAATTAATATTCTTAAGGATAAGCATTCTAGACAACTTTGTTAGGTCATCAATAATTTTGTTGAAAAATGTTACTCTAATTTACTCTCAAATATAATAATTTTTTTGAGGTAGAAAATAAATGTCTACCAAATATTTATGGTTACATTTTGAAATCAATTATCTATGGCCTATCTTACAAGTTAGTAGACTTATTGCTTCTAAAATAAAAGTAATGGATGCAAGCATAAAGAAACATCAACATTTTGTACTTGACTTCATGGACTGTATTTTAGTAATATAGTCCATATTTTAGTATTTTGTAGTCTATTTACTATATGTATATGTTTGAATATTTTTTATGGTTTCTAGTCAATTATTAATTTGTATAATTAATCCATAAAGGATTTCAAGTTGTTATGTGTATTTATAAACAATGAATGGTCATTTGACCTATCACGTATGTTATTTTAATATCTATAGTCATATCCTCCAAGCCACAAATCGATGTAAATTTGGAAGTTCAGTAAGAGATTCTTGGAGATATTTTCTAAATCTCTCTACATATTGACTAAAAATTTGTTTTTCATCTATTCTTCTTGGTAAATCTCATAGCAGTGATTTCAAATAATCAATAGAATTTTGGAAGTTAGCATTGGAAGCATCAAATTATTTGTAACTTGTGAGGCCATCCTTTATTTACATAGAAAATAGCAACATTTTTACTTATTGTTGGCTAGAGACATTATGTTATGAATGTTATTATGATATTTTAGATATGGATGATGATTAGATTTTTTGTAGTATCTTTAATTATTGCTTATATGGCTCATATGATAGGTGGTTAGTTAATTGCTATGATTAGATGGGATTTAAATTAAAATGCTCAAATTGATGTTAATTTTAGTATGAGATGGATTATGAATATCATGTATAGATTTAATATTTAAGTACGAGTATGAATAATGATCATGGATGTATTTAATGTCTAATTGTGTTTATGGATATTGTTTTGATTATCACATTTGATGTTGAGATACTCTATTTGGTTCAAAGATGAAATATTGTATTAAAATGACTTGTGCATGCTTATTTTGGGTATGCAACTTAATTTATGCTACTTTTGTTATATATTTTGGACCATTAACATGTGAATTAATTGTGCAGGTTTTCCATGACCAAAGGATTGGAGATCTACCAATAACCCAATTGTGTGAAACTTGTAAAGCCGATATTAGTCTATATGGGGGGACTAATATCTTTATATGTTATCCTATATATGTTATCCTATGGTGTTGGGGTGTTTATTGTACTTTTTAGAAGAAAAAAAATCCTTCTAAGTGTGTTTATTGTATTTTCTCAAATCTTCTAAAGGTATTTATTAAATATTTTCTCCAACCTTCTAAGTGTGTTTAATGTAGTTTTTCAAATCTTTTAAGTGCCCTAGGGTGGTGTGGAAGGCTGAGTTGTCATCCTAAGTTTCAATTTCGAAATTGGTCTTTCAAGGGCATTTAAGGGGCCTTAAATGAGTCTTTTCACCTCTTACTTAGTGTCAAAACCTTCCTAGGTCTAACCTATAGGGGTTGGGAAGATTTTAAAACCAAATTTAGATGTTTTTGACTTATGTAACCCCTCTTAAAGTCCATAAAAGAAAAGTGACGAAATTCTTTAACTTGCAACTCAAGCAAGAATCCTATTATTATCTACTCACCCACCTTACAAGTCCTTTTTGAAGACTTTCCAACCTCCACGTTTATGAGGGAAAATTCAAGGAAGACAAGTGATGGGAGTATTCATGGATTCCCTCTCTCACCCATGTGGTTACATTAATGAAGGTCACATCTCATTGGAATTGAAAAAAAAAATGAAAGGAAATGGAATCCATGTGTCATCATATCATTGGGAGAGAAGAGATTACATGGAATCACTATTTATACCCTCTTTAAGTCTAAGTTAGAGAGAAATTCATTATTTTTTTTAAATCTTGGGTGAGCGGAAGAGAGTGGAGGAAAAAGGGAGAGAAATGGAGGAGTTGGACTGCAAGAGCATTTTTGAAGGAAGTTGTATTGGGTCTTCATCAAAATCTTTACCAAAATCTCTTGGGAGATTGTGAGGTAGGTCTCCATTCTATTAATATAACTGTAAAATGTATGAATAAATGTATGTAACAAGTGTTTTAGAATGTAAATATGTTTTTGAGTGATTTTTATTTTTAACCTTGAATGATGTGGGTTTTGGGTTTTGATGGGAGAGTGAGGTTGCCTCCTCATCTCTCCCTAAATAGAACCTTGATGAGGATTTCTATATTGTGCACTTCTTTGGGTTATGGGTGTTGTAAAATGATTCAAATCATGTCAAATAAAATAGTGAGCTATGTTGTTTTTTTGTGGCATCAACTATAATCCCTGTTTTATTCGTTGGATCTCCTAGCTCAGGGTAGCTTGTGAACAAGCATAAGGCTTGGAGGTGAGCTTCCCTATGGTCATGGAAAATATTTCTTATGAGATTTATGTGCAGATCTGATTTCTTGATGTCTTGATGGAGAAATATAGCTATGTGAGAAGCATGGATCCTAAGGATACTTGTAAACTCTTGTAATAATGGTGTTAGGCTTGTGAAATATTGAAACATTGTAGTGAAAAACAACCAATGAAGAGGGTTTGTAAAATGGGGATGTTGGATAAAATTTATTGTTGAAATATTCAAACTTGTTAAGAAAGGAATTAAGGTTGTAAGAAAAAGGAAGTTAAAAATATAGAATGATGTTACAACTAGTTGTTGTTAGAGTAGTCTCAAATAAACATTGATTTATAAATTACTTAGTTTTGTAAATTTATATTTAATATGTTAATCATGAAGGAATGAGCTAGATCTTCAAAATTTAATCGTTCAAACACTTGTAAGATTGTTACACAAACTGATATTAAGAGTTACTGATTAATAGATAGATATATACTTACTTTTTTTAAGTTTGTTGTTAAAACACAAAAAAAGAAACCCATTACATTAGTTTTTAAAATTTTCACATGCACATACAAAAAGAAGAATTAAAAAATCAACCCATTAAAGCAATATCAAGAAAACTCATACTTTACTTTGAAAATATGTTTTTTTTTTTTATATTTCAAAAAAATACATATATATTTTACATAGATCATGTATTTGAAATGTTATATAATATTACATTTCTTTTAAAAAAATATATTCATTTATATATTTTACATAAAAATATATATTCATTTTGTATTTCAAAAAAATATATATATTATATATCCAAATGTTACATTATATGTTTCTAGCATTATATTATATTATGCTTATTCAAAATTTAAATATTATAAAATAATACTAAAAATATATATATAAATTAAAATACATATTATAAATTTTAAGCTTAAAAAAATAATAATAAAGATAAAATTTACATGGGAGTTTAACTCCCTTAGCATAGCGGCAGCCACTCCATGAGGAGTGGTGACATCCCATGTGGTGCTGCATAACACAGGACAACCAATTTTAAACTATTTTAGACAAAATAAAATAAAAAATAAAATGTATTCTTGTGTTTTAATATCTAGAATGCAGATTATTGTTGTTCTCTCTTGTGGCTGTGAAAAGTAAAAAAATTATTATAAACAGTATTAATAATAAGGCATCAATAAATAAAATAAAAACTGTCGTATATTAAAATAATATTCTAAAAAAAGTTTGCATTTGTATTTTTTCCTGCTCTCTCCATCCTCTGGCCACGTTTGAACTTCCTATGTGCATGGTGGATTTTGCTTTGGAGGTACCCCACAGTCCCCTTCTAGCCACCTGTGACCTGAGCCTCGACTTGTCTCATGCGGACTCATGTCCCTTGGGAGACACTCCTGGCGGGACAAGTCTTTTGACTGCGGATCTTTCGATGAATCTCGTGTCGTCAGTTGAAGTGTCAGTGATTGGGATTCCTCCTAAACCCCTTGGGTGGAAAGATATTTTAACCAATAGTAAACTGGGTACTCTCCCTCCACCTCCTCATGGGGATGAGGTTATTGTGTCTGGGACGGACTTTGCTATTTCTGACTCAATCAACGATAGGATTCTCTCTTCCATGGAGAATGCAGTAGTGGGTAGGTTCCTATCTTTTAGACCTACTGTGGACATGATCAAGAAATGGGTTACGATTAAGTGGCGACTCAAGGGAAGTGTGGAGATCTGCACTATGTCTAGTGGGATTTTCCTTTTCAAGTTCACAGTGCCTAATGATCCCATATTTGTTCTATCCTCAGGACCTTGGGTATATGGTAAACACAATTTGGCTTTATGTCACTGGAAGTCAGGATTTAACCCAGATGTGGACCTCAACAAGTCAGCCCCGATATGGATTCGCCTTCCTAGATTACCGTTGGAATACTGGAATGAATCAATATTTAAGAGCATTAGTGACTCTTTGGGACACTTCATCACCTCTGACTCCATTACCAAATTGAAATCCAGGTTAGTGTTTGCCCAATTTTGTGTAAATATTTGTGTGAAAAAATATTTACCTAACTCTATTAATCTCTGCTCCAAATTTGGGTCTTGGGTCCAACCTGTGTGCTACGAAAATGTTGTGGTATTCTATCAAAAGTGTGCCAAGCCTGGGCACCTTATTACCAACTGCAAGTCATCTTTTAATAAGGATCCTAACAAAGGAGTCTCTACTGCTCCTTTTGGTCCTTCCTCTGGAAGTACTATCATGTCCAAAGATAATGCTACTTCTTTGACAACAGCCTCTGACATTCCTAGCTCTGTGTCTCCTTTGGTTGAGTTAGTGGCCAATGAAGAACCCCATCTTCCTGGTGATACTTTTCTTGGGTCTATGACCATGATAGTTCCGCCCGAGGTTCTTGCAAATCTATCCTTAAATGAAAATGTGGCTTGTGTTAATAAACTAGAAGTACAGAATCCTGCTTTGGTTTTTGAGGTTGGGGTTCTTACTGGTGGTGCGTTGTTAGAGGTGACTTCTGCTGGCACTAGTGAGACTGCTGGTGAAGAGGGTGAAATATGGGAAGATCTAGGCTTGGGAGAGGCATCTGCTTTCATCCTGGAGGATTCATCTCAAGTGTCAACTACAAATGAGGAGAACTGGATAACCCCAAAGAAAAGAGGAAGGAAGAAGAAGGTTGATGTGGGTGGTGACTCAAAGCTAGGAAGGCCTAGCCATATATCCATGTGTCTACGTGAAACCACAAATGAGATTTCCTTGGGAAAATAGAAGACATTGGAAGTGTCTTCTAAAAAAGGTTAAAAATGAAGGTAATGTCTTGGAATATGAGTGGGATGAATAGCTCCCATAAGCAGCTTGCTTTAAAGAACTATGTTCTTGAACATAAGTTAGATTTCCTTCTCCTACAAGAAACTAAAATGAAGAAAGCTAATTTTGATAATGTTGTTAAGTACGTCTGGCCTGAGGCATCCTACTTTTACAGTGATGTTGAAGGGGCCTCTGAGGTCTTGCGGTGCTCTGGAACCCTAATAGATTAAATGGAATTGAACTTTTATGCTGTCGAAATAGTGTTGGTGCCTCTTTTAACTTCCCTAGAGGTTCTTGGTCGCTTATAAATGTTTATACGCCCAACCAAAGGAATGCTAGGGTTGCTCTTTGCTTTTCTCTTTTTGATAGGATAAATAACAACAATGGGTTGCGTTGGCTAGTGGCTGGAGACTTCAACTCCCCCTTATTCCCTTTTGAGAAAAGTGGTGGTTTGATTGACTATTTTGACAATATGGCTGATATGGCAAACTTTTTGAGCTCTATGGGCCTGATTGATATAGACTTGTCATGCCAAGCTTTTACTTGGTCCAATAGACGTATGGGTGAAGATTTGATTCAATTTTGGTTCGATCGCTTCTTGTGTTCTAGTAATTGGTATGGCCTTGTTAGGGCCACTCTGTGGGCTTTACCTACGACTGTTTATGATCATAATCCTTTACTGCTAGCCTTGTGTGATCAGTCTGTTGTTTGACCTTATCCCTTCCACTTTGAAATTGTGTAGAATTCCCACCCTGATTTCAAAATGAAACTTTTTGAATGGTGGAATATCCTATTGCGTGGGTCCCCCATGTTCTAAATCTTTTTTAAGCTAACTCACATTAAATGTATGGTGAAGGGTTGGAATAAAAGGTTCTTTGGGGATGTTTTCCAACAGAAGAAAATCACTGGGGATAAGTTGAAAATGATTCAAAAGAGAATGGAGGAGGGTTATATCAGTCTTTCCACTTGCAACCAGGAGAAAGTGATCTGGGGTGAGTGGGAACAAATTCTTAAGAAAGAGGAGATCTTCCAGAAACAGAGATCCAAGGTGCAATGGCTAAAAGAAGGAAATAGAAATACCTCTTTCTTTCATATTTCAGCAATCAAACATAAGAGGAGAAACTAGATAAACAAGTTGTACAATTCTCAGGGAGAGGTTGTCTGCTTGCCATCCCTTATTGGCTTAGTGGTTGTGGTCTACTTTCAGAAGGCTTATGTGGCTCCTGTTGAAGCTCCTAACCTGGCCCTTGATAGTCTATTGCTAGAATCGCTTTCAAATTTAATTTCTCAGATTGACAATATGGGGATTCTCAATGTTCTCATGCCTGACAAAGTTAAGCTGGCTACTTTTAGTATGGGGGCATTCAAAGCTCCTAGCCCTGATGGTTTCCCTCAGGCTTTCTTTCAGACCTTCTAGGAGATTGTTGGTGAGGACTTGGTTCTAGCTACTCATGACTTCTTCAAGTTGGGTAAGATTCTTAAGAAACTAAATCACACCTTTATTTCTCTTATTCCTAAGATAGTTGATCCCCAACATATGTCTAACTTTCGCCCTATCAGCCTATGCAATACTTTTTATAAAATTCTCTCCAAAATTTTGGTCAATTGCATCAAACCACTCTTGGATAAAATTATCAACCCAACTCAAAAAGGTTTTGTGCCTGGTAGGCATATTCTCGATGCTACCATCACAACACATGAACTAATCCACTTGATGGATAGGTGCAACTATGCTAGTATGGCCCTTAAGCTTTACATCTCCAAGGCTTATGATAAGGTGATCTAGAATTTTGTCCCTAAAGTCCTTGCTAAGTTTGGTTTTAATCAATCTGTGAACAATCTTATTATGGAATGTGTAACTATTGTTAAGTACTTTGTTTTGGTTAATGGTTCTCCTTTTGGGTTCTTTCATGCTAGGAAAGGTATCAGACATGGAGACCCCCTATCTCCCTATTTTTTTATAATGGTGGCAGATGTTCTAAATAGGAACTTCTCAACTATGTTTTTGGAGGGTTGGAGGGGTCTATAAAAGGAATTAAGGTAGATTCTACCCTTGATCCGACTGTGATTCAACAATTTGTGGATGATACTTTCCTATTTGGGAAAGCCTCGGTGTTGGAAGCTAAGAAATGGAAAAATTGTCTCAAAAACTATGCCACTTGTTTTGGACAATGCATTAACTATGACAAAAGCATGATTTACTTCTTTAACAGTACTCCTAACCTGCAACTTCTAGTTACTGCGGTTTTGCGCTGTTAGAGTGGTTCTCTTCCTTCAATGTATCTTGGGTTACCCCTAACTATCAAAGATGTTACTCGGTAGTTTTGGAATTCTATCCTAGAGAGGATTCAACGTAAGCTTGTTGGGTGGAAAGGCTCTTTACTCAGCCATGTTGGTAAGCTTCAGCTTCTTACAGCAGTGCTTCAAGGTATCCCTGTCTTTTTCCTATCCTTGTTTAAGATGCCTAGATATATTGCTAAAAATTTTGAAAAGATCCAAAGGTCTTTCCTCTGGTCAGGTACTGAGGAGAAAAAGAAGCTCGCTTTGGTTAAATGGGATAAGGTTTGCTAGCTGAAAATTGGTGGTGGTCTTGGGATAAAAACTATTTCATATTCTAATAAAGCTCTCATGGCCAAAGTGGGTTGGGATCATCTGAGGGATAGGAAGGATTGGTGCAAGATAATAAATGCTAAATACCTTTTGAGTCGACCGCTGATTGACTGCCTATCAGAGGCCCACCCTTTGGGGTCCTTGGTTTGGAAGGGGATTTGCAGCCTACAAAATATTTTGAGGAACAGGATTAAATGGAAGATAGGTAATGGCAATAAAATCAAATTTTGGGAAGACACTTGGTTACTGGACTCTCCCCTGGATTCTTCTGAGTTCATATTCCTCAAGGACCAGGCTCAACAAGTGTTTGGTTTATATATTAGTGATTACCTAATTGGTCCCTTGAGAGCTAGGAAATGGAATAATATTAGCATTTGTTGTCCTTTATCACCAAATTTGTGTATTCTTGCCAAGACTCTACAGGAGTTGCTTGCTCTCACTAGACTACCCCCTTCCCACTGTGGGGATGAGTTTTTTTGGATCCATGATCACCAGGGTGATCTTACTATGAAATATGCTTACAGGCAGCTGACTAATCAGGGGGTGGTC
This sequence comes from Sequoia sempervirens, assembly GCA_007258455.2. Lineage (NCBI taxonomy): Eukaryota > Viridiplantae > Streptophyta > Pinopsida > Cupressales > Cupressaceae > Sequoia > Sequoia sempervirens. Next base: position 308,966,927 of record VDFB02086081.1, read on the forward strand.
AATATTCTATGGAAGAAGGTTTGGAATAGATACATGATACCGAAAGTTAATTTCTTCTGGTGGACTGTTTGTCATAATAGAATCCTTACATAGGATAATCTAAGGATAAGGGGGTTCCAAATCCCCAATAGATGTTTTTTGTGTAAAGGCAATGAAGAATCGGTTAATCATCTGTTGTTACACTGCCCCTTTGTTGTGGAGGTGTGGGAGCTGGCATTTAAAAGATTAGGGATTCAATGGATTATGAGTAAGGATATCACATCCTTTATCTTGAGTTGGTTTGGACCCTTTTCCCATCCTTTAACTATTGAGATTTGGAACCAAATTCCTCCCATTTTATGTTGGTGCTTATGGAAAGAGAGGAACAATAGGATATTCAGGAACACTAAGATGAACTCGAAAGAGGTGTTTGGTATTGGTGCCTGGCTCATTGAGGAAAATATCTCTCTTTTCAAAGGGAAAACCCCAGATATAGGCCTGACTGAGATGGAAATAAACATAGCTAAAGCTTGGCATCGGGACTTGGATGCCAATTCTTATGACAACTCCAAAATTCTTGCCTGGAGAGCCACTGTTTGGAAACCCCCTGACAGGGGCTAGTTCAAACTAATTTTTATGGGGCGACTAAGGGCAACCCAGGCAGAGCAAGTATAGGAGGTGTGATTCGTGACCACAAAGGAAAGTTAGTGGCTAGTTATGTTGGGGGGATTGATCTTCACTCTTCTATGATAGTGGAAGTTCGTGCGTTGTTAAAGGACTTACAAATAGTTGTTTCCCTAGGGATTGAAAACCTGCACATTGAAGGGGACTCCAAGTCCATTATTGATGCTATTAATTGTGACAGGTTGTTGGGATGGAACACTAAGGATATTCTCCTTGATATTAGGTTCCTTGTGTCTAAATAAAAATTAAATGTGGCTAGTCATATCTACAGAGAGGGGAACCAAGTTGTTGATGCCCTAGCCAATTTTATCACACACTGGAAACTGTCCAAATGTTGGTGTGACTTAAGCATACTTTCATCTAATATTCAAAGTATTATAGTGAAGGAACAAAGCCCTTACTTGACCCATGATGACAACACCGCATATGCTTAGCTGGATTTCTGGGGGACTCACTTGCTTATTCATCGGGCTTGGTGGTCTTATTGTGGTGATGAGATGGATGATGAGCTATATTGAAGGGATGGACATCAAGTGGATTTTTTCAAATTATAAGATGAAGCACGTGTTGAGCAAAGAAATCATGAGTTGTTTTAGAAAGTACCAGTTGATTAATTCTAAGCTGGACCGTACTTGTTGTAACCTCCTTATGGGGATGTACTTAAACTCTCAGATTTTCAAATTTGTGTTTTTTTTATTTTGATGTGACTTGTAATTATGAGACTAAGCTCCTCTTTGGCTTATTATTTTTTACTATTTTAGTTTTGTGCCTTATAACTTCTTTATATGGGTTAACTAATGTTGGCCAACCCTTAAATGCTATAGATTTGGAGATTTCTAATTATGGCCCTGCAGCTATTCTGCCTAGAATTTTGTGCTTCTGCGACGTGGAAGGCAATCCTTCCCTGCCTGTCATGTCCTTTTTACTTAGCCAGTTGTGCGATGTGATTCCAATTAATGGTTCTGCTAAGATTGTTTTAGGGAATTATTTTTCTCATGCGTGTGATCTGTCTGTTAGATTGATTACCAAAAATTGTCGTTCTCGGCTTAAATGCCTTATTATGTAGGGATTTTTTCACCTTACTATTGTCTCTAACCTTCTTTGTTTTCAAATTTCCTAGTTATACAGTGTGCAGAGCGACATCATAGGGGGTGATAGAGTGCAGATGAAGACGGATAATTGCAATGAATTCCACAAGGATCCTCTGGTCTGGCACATTTGCGTTGAAGGTGGCATTGCTCCTTTGATGGAGAGACTTGTGGGTCACAACCCAAATCTGTCGACCTAGTTCATCAATTCATGGAAGAATTGTCATGTTACCATTGGTCGCATCTCCTTCACGATGGATGAGGAAGTTATTGTGCAGGCGACGAGCCTCCAGAGCACTGGAATGAAGCATCCTAAACATTCTAAGACCCAGGGCAATGAGAGTATGATTTTTTTTTTGTGGGGGAGGAGGTGCCAGTGTGCAACCAGTTTGGGTTTGAATGGGAGGCTCTTCTGTAGCCACAGAACTAGGTGTGTCTTTCTCTGATAAAGTATGTTACGCTGGAAGGAATGTACAAGACTTATTAGTAGTAGTAATAAGTCTTGTACAAGCTGGGGATGAAGAAGACTGAGGACCGCCAGGAGTGGGTCAGGGATGATATGGTTCAATTGTTGTCTAAGAACTGGGAGAAGGCCAGCTAGTATGTTGTTGGTCTGTGTGTGTTGTTAGTTTCCGCCTGGTTGTGATTAGGTGTTTTTGGTGTAGTGTTTTTTTTATATTTTTTTATTTGAACTTTCTGGCCCTTGTGGCTATCTATGTAGGGTACATCACCCTATAAATGTTCCTTACATTATCAAAAACAATATTATACCCTCTATTTCTTTTATTATGAAACCATGAACAAAATAAAAATAGAGCATTTAAATATATATATATATTGAGATTTATGAAATTTAAAATACTAACGCACTACAGAGTATAGAAACGAATCTATGGTTGTTATAAATCCCACATGTGACAAGGAAAAAAATGTTATGTAGTAATGAACTATGTTAAAAGTGTTTAAATAGCATATTTGAATTTGCAATAACTACAACTTTATTGTTACAATAACTAGTTTATCTATCCTATTACATAATCTATATATAGAAAACACCAAGATATATCAATTTGCATGTTGTGTGTTTGCAATTATATAAATAAGGGGTTAGATATATCTTTTCAAGAAAAAAAATTTATTATTATATTTTTTAACTTATTTATATTGCATTTGTATTGTTTTTTAATTATATGATTCTATTTTTACACAATTTTTTTTTCTTCTTATATTATGAATTAGAAATTTCATTAAAAGTGACAATATGGAAAATTATATTATATTATACTTATTGTTAATGAAAATCATTTTTATATGAATTTTATGATTTTTTTAAATTAAATTCAGTTAGATAATATTATAATATTAGCTAAACATCTTATAGTAGAAATACAATAAAAACTCTATCATAATTATTATTATATATATTTAATTATACTTATGATTATTGAAAATAATTATTATTTTAATTTAATAATTTTTCAAATTTACTTAAATTAAATAATATTATCTAATCACCATATAATAGAAACACAAGAAAAATTGTATTCTTTTTTCATTTAGAAGCTTCTTATATTAATATTGCACCATATTTATATAATTTTGTGTTAAATTTATATAATATTATATGATTCATTGTTTATTATTCATCATCCATAGAAGACATCATCTTATCCTTAACCCTCTATTATAGAATCTTGTCCCACTAAGCTAGTCATTTTAGCACCAACCTCCCAAAGAGCGAATGAGGGAATAAGCTGAGAGAGAAACTATGTAACTCACTAACAACCTCTAACTATTAACATTTAAATATCCCTTGACATTCTTGCAGATATCAGGGATCCAAAACCACCACCAGATCTTACATTTATGTCAACTGCAAATTTTTCATAAATGATCATTAATCCTGCCTCCAAACCAACTTTTGAGATCTCAGCCTTTTCCTATAATCAATGGCATGATATCAATAATCTAAAATACAGGAATTATTTATTTGTAAGACATATCAATCAGTCCCATAACAATAAATATATTTAATTGTATCATATATCAATCAATCCAATGACCAAAAAAATTGTCGATTTAAGGAAATAACTTGAACATCCTTTGACAAGAAAAAAAATGTTGTGTAGTAATGAACTATGTTAAAAGTGTTTAAACAGCATATTTGAATTTGCAATAACTACAAATTTATTGTTACAATAATTAATCTTATTCAAATTTCAATTTGATCCATGGTGGGGGTTCATGAGACTAGGACCTCTCTTTTGAGTGACAACTTAAAGTCACTTTTCAAATTTTAAATAAATAACATTATATTTTTGTTTATTTTTGCAAGTTTAAAATTTAAGAGTTTATCAAGTGTATATTTAATTTTAATCAAATAAGGAGAGGTTATGAATAAAATTTAATTTAATCCAGCTAAGGGAGCTCCATTTGAATTATTTGTTAATTAAGATATTATATAGTATTATATTATTTATCATTATATATGCTTGGGAAGAGACCTAATTATTATTTGTTTGTATAGTAAAGGGATAATAGTTTAACATGCTAACAACCATTATAAGAAGGACTCGATTAACACCATCCATGGAGACTAATTTATACAAACATTAAATTTATAATTATGGATTAGAACATGATTTAAACTAAAGGTGGAAAGAAACTTACTAACAAGTGGTAACTTGTCACTCTAATTAATTAAAACTATCTGGTTGAGTATAGACTTAACTAAGATAAATTAATTAATTTAATTAAGTTATGTTTATAAAATATTTCTATAAGGGGTAAACTTAGATTAATTTACCATTCTCAACTACTCTTAACCAAATAAAGTGTTGATGATTTGATTGAAATATTTATTTAATGAATATTGATTTATGTGAATATTATTATACAAGGTATATAGAAATATTTCAGTAGTCATTGTAAATACTAAATAAAATAATGAATTAAAAATACTGAAAACTAGTATATATGAGAGAAGAAGTAAATCAACTTTAATTAACCATGGCCATAGTTGGCAAATGATTCTCTTCATGACAAGTAATAAGTTGCATTAATTAAGTTGTTCACTAATTAACTATGAAATTTATAATACAATTATTGACTCTTCCATTATAAATATCTTACACTAGCACTATTTTGTAAGGGGTATCAAAACCACTTATTTTTCAATCTGATTTTTTTTAACAAGCAAGTAGTTTAAATTTAGTAAGGCTATTATAAATGAAAGGATTGCATTTATTTAAGTGTACTTAATTAAATCTATGAGGAAACACATCTTATAATTGGGAGAGCAACAAATAACATGATTAATGTCATTAATGTATCTCTATGTGAAATCAAAGTAGGGGGGGTAAAATTGAGTATTGTCACTATTGAGCCTCTAACTTTTGGACCTTGCAAATTTTAAATCAATTAACTAGGGTAAACTATTCTACACTTACGTAAGATTGATAAAATTGTGATAATGACATAATTCTAAGGGAAATCAAGTACAAAGTTTTAAGTTTAGTGATAAGTTAATTGGAAAGATTATACTAACAACGCCTTTCTCTTAAGACATTTGTGGTAGTTTAATGTTGACAAAATCAAATAAACTATGACTAAGGGGGGTCTTCCTATATAGGCCTACAACTTATTAATTTACAATTTGTGCTTCAATTAAAATAGCACTATCTCTTAGTGTTTGACTGTAGAGGTTGAGTTGCACAATGATGGCTTGTCGGGAGCATGTGGTGTTGTATACCTATGTTTAAAAAAGAAAAAATTGGTGTCGTTTATGTCAAATCCACATTAAAATGTGGGCATGAAATAACCATCTATAATAAAAATAATAATGGTTAAGTCAATTTTTTTAATATTTTTTTAAGAAGATTGTGATATTGAAATTTACCACTTCTTTGGTCTTTGCCAATGAAAACCCTAATCACATCTCAATATTCTTGTGGAATACAACAATCTATAATAGAAATAGAAATTTAATTAAATTTTAAGAACCATAAAAATAAATGAATATTGTATTATAAAGATCATATCAATATTACTAGTGGTACATACGACAAATTCACCGCCAGAAATTCACCAATGGAAAATTCACCGCAGAAAAATTCACCACCATCATAGTTCACCGTGTGAAAAATTAATTGCATTAATTTTTGGCAGTTAATTTTCCATGGCGGTGAATTGTCATGGTAGTGAATTTTCCCGCGGTGAATTGTAGATGGTGAATTTTCTATCGATAAATTGCTAGTGATGAATTTTCCTAGAGCCATTATTCTTATGAATAAAAACTCCTCTTACATCATCATTATCAACCAATAGAGTGGCACCATATGTAATTCAATAAGATTACTTTAGTGAGTTTAGATTATTTAAAAATATGAATAATAAAATAATCATTAAAAATATAAATATAATGTATTTATATGTTAAATCGATATTACCAAAAACTTGATCTTGCTCATTTTTATGTTTCTCTTTAGGATATCTAAAATCTTCAACACATGTTTGCATGTGTTTGGACCATGTTTTCCCACTAACAAAAACATGTGTAAATCTAGTCCAAATTTTCTATCAAGATACCATTTCATTAGAACTAATTGAATCGTTATATTGTATGTGCTAGGGAGATCATATAGATAATAATCTATATCGAATATATTGTCTTTGACCTCTTTAATGGAGTTATGCAATATCTTTCTTTTTTAAAGTTAGTTAGAAATCTAGATAATTACAAATATCATTTATTCTTATAAAATGGCCCTACTCTATGAAGAAGTGTATGGATAAGCCAATCCATTCTCCTTGTACATTTCTTAGTGTGATTACTTAGATAATGGCTCTTGATGGGGAAGTGGTATGACTCTATCGAAGCATTGGTTTCTTGATTTGCATGAGAGAAGTTTAAAAAAAAAAATTGCCTATATTGTTATACAAAAAAACATAATGATGTCAAGTAATGAACAAAAAAAAAAACTTAAAGGATGAAAATGCATATATTTAACCAAAATGAATAATTTTACAAACTTACCAATACGATAGTCATCATGACACCAAGTCTTTTGGAAGTAATCAATGTTCTTCTTTGAATTCCTCCGTGATTTTTTTAACAAGTGAGTAGTGATGTTTGTATTGTCACTCATTGCATACATTATCTCACTCAATCTATCAAATATGTTTGTACCAACATCCTTATTGTTGGCATACCTGAATTGTAAAAGAAAATATCAATCTATGGGGTTCAAACATATAATTTTCCACATATTTTATTTAAATATCAAAACTTATCTATACACATTTTTCAACAATGCTTTGCCTACATGCAAAATACATAAAACTAGTTTAAGCTATAAATTATGAAATATATGTTTTTTTTATAAATAAAATATTAATCAATTATAATGAGTTGATTTAAGTGTACAAATAGAAACTAAGGCTAATAAAAATTTGATGGCTTTAATATTTGCACTATTATAATATGTCATGGAAGCATTGACATGCCAATCTTCTTGACATTGTTCCCTTGTTTATAAAATTTTGTTAGTCATTCATTTATATTCTCAACTTTATTTCTTGGGGATATAGCCCCTACAATAGGCACATCGGCCTCTTAAATTCATCAAAAAAAAGTAAGGTATATAATTAAGACAACATATTATTAAACCATTGACAAATTAATATTTCCAAACAAAATAAATCATTGAGTAAATTAGAATCCATAAATTTATAGAACTTAACAATCTTTTACTTACACCATATTAAATTTTTGAGAATGTTTCTCCATTGCAATAATTGAGTTATGTGAATGCTTGACCATAATTTCTCACATCCATGGTGTTTAGATGCTTATTAAAAATAGAATATTTTCCATGGTGTTTGGTATTTTATAGTAGAAGTCATCTTTCTCTTTTATACCCCACAAAATAACATATTTTACATTATCTTCATTCTTTTGGGATAGAATTGAACGTACTATTTTACATGCATTCAAAACACCTTTCCTCAACAAACATGCATCCCTCCTATTCATCAAATAATTTAAACCATGGTATAAGTAGTGTTGTTCACATATTGTGTCAATCCCCACATTCATTAGCAATAAAGACTCAATATATGATTTCATTCAATAACCTTGGTGCAAAAGTTCTCCTTAGATCACCAAAAGGGTCATTCCTTCCATGGAAAAATTCACCATTGGTATCATAGTAACTTCAATCATTATATCTAATTTTATTGCAACTTGTGGTCTACAATACATTACCCTAACATAAAAGTGGAGGTTTTTACAACCCTTTTTTTGGGTAAACCTTTGTATCCTTTTCATGTTTCTAGGTTTATTTCAAATATCCTTGGGGTCAAAAGCACATCAATATCTATTTATACTCACAACTAATATATATACAATACACACATGCACACATATATACATGTATATATACATACATATATATACATATATATGCATATCTACATATATATATATATGTATATATACATACATATCTATACATATATATGCATATCTATATGTATATATACATAAATGTGTGTGTGTGTATATATATATAATATGTATATATATGTGTATATATATGTATGTATGTATATATTTATGTAGCACATAAGTCTATCATAATTATCATCTCCAATAGGTGTCCATTCAAGGTCCTCAGTTGAGAAATGATTTCCTTAGTTGGAAGTGTCTTGCACATGTAGTTCAATGAGTGATTCTCATTTACTCTTTTTGTCCATTTTGAATAAAATTAGCATGGTTAGTAGTCCTCTATCTTATTAAAAAATTGTATGAAAAAATGTATCAATTTTTTATTCACTCGATGATATAATTATGTTTCATGTATATATAGGTAAGCTCTATAATTTCACTAAATATACTAGCACTAAGACTGAAACAAAATTCTATATATTAGATAATGAGTCCCAAAAAGAGTTTCTTGAATTATAGAAGTTAAGTTTTACATGAACTAAATGCACACTACCAACAATGAGTATACCTAAAAACAATACAATAAGCTTCCAATACATCCTAGAGGTGCTCTTGTTCTATATCTCTAATAGAGGCACATCTATAAGAACTCTAATAACAAATTTATATATGCCAAGTTTGATATAATATTTGTTAGAATAGATGTGATGTGTTTCCAATTCTTCTTCTAACTTTCCTCTTTATTCACTAATTAAAAAGAATAGGTGCACACACATTACTTGTCTAAGCCTTCTCTTACTGTTCATCCTTCTTATATCTTTAATTTTTTTTGTAACAAAAATGGAAGTAATGATATATGTCCTTTACCATAAAAATTGATTTGGAATCATTAAATATAGATTCCTTTGAACCAAAATATGTTATTTATAAAATAAATCCTTCTTCTTCTTTTTTACTATAATGATTCATGTGCGAAAATGTACTAGTGGGTTGTGTTAGTGTGAAAAGAGGTATTGTAAAAACTAGTTAACTTTTAGCCTACTTAGTATATTCCTATTTAGAGTACACTTAAGCTCACTTAGAGAACTTTGTAGAGTTTTATCTCACCTCATATGGTTGAGACAAGTGTTTTCACTTTGTGAGACACCTCTACACCTTTCGCATGATCATTTGTTGTGCTCACTAGAACACATGTCATGTGAGCTAACAAGTGTTCCATCTTTGAAGGGTTAGTTAGTCATTTTTTTTTATATGACTACCTTCACTAACTTTCCTATTTATGCAAGATCACATTTTACATTTTAATCAACTCCTTCACCAATCTCTTTGATAATGTGAATTAGGTTGATCATTGTGTGCAAGTGATTTTGGTAGAAGCACAAGGTTTTTATATTACTATCTTGTTTGGGAATCCTAATAGGTTGAACATGAAGAAAATGATATTCCTCAAATTTTAGTTTTTTTCTAAAAATCATTTGGGATATGAACCCTAATAGTTCAATATTTTTATTTTTGAATTAAAAGGTAAATCAACAATTTTAGGACTACAACTATGATGATATTAATGCTTAAAGATCAAAGGAATTTTAAGAGTGGAGATTATTCTATTTGTACCCTTGAGACTTTTAATCACTATTTTTTGATAGAATAGGAAATTTTAGCTTGGTTGTTTGCTTTTACTTTCATTTTGGTTTTGGTTTTGGTTTGGTTTTGTTGTTCTATTTAACTTTTTTAACTTTTAGTTTTATTTTTAGAGAAATGATGTGTTGTGTTGATAGATGGCTTCCATATTGTCAATTTTCTTTTAAAGTTTTATTTTGCACATTGGCATGATCAAAATGACTTGCATTCTAGTTTAAGTGCACTTTTTTATTGATACCATAGAATTAACAATGCCCAATTTTTAATGCTCCTTTAATTTTCCTTGACCTATTTTTCTTCGCATATATATGACAGGTCAAAGGCCATTCACTATTTAAAAATACACATAATGAGTTGAAGGACTTTATGGATTAATTACACAAATGGGTAATTAATTTAAAACCATAAAAATTCATTTATATATATATAACTACAAAACACTAAAATATTATTAATCACCCAAGCTATTTACCATGCCAAAGTTCTAGAATATCCACCTTCTTCCTTCTTTTGCTTATCTTGTGCATTCCTTATTTTAGACAAAATATCAATTGTTAAACCCATACCAAATGAAGAGAAGAGTGTCATGCAAGGTATTTGTAGTGGAGACAACCAATGAAAATGAGAAATAATTTTATAATTATTGTTATAATGATTTAATATATATTTATATAGCATGTTGCTATGGAGACAACCATTGAAAAAGAGAAATAATTTTATAATTATTATTTTAAAATGATTTAATATATATTTATATAATATGTTGCTATGTCTTGGTATTTAGTGATATTCAATGAGTCAATAATTTATATTGAAAGAAAATAATATAAATATATTCAACTTGATCTTAAGAGAATAGATGTTTTAGATTATTTGATTGACACATATTTCAATAGACTAACAATGAGTAAAATAATACTTATAAAGAATGATGAAAGAGAAATGATGAGAGAAATATAATGAAAATAACTTGAGACATTGATTTATCATGAGAAAATAATAGGAAAAGATAAATAATGAAAGAAAAACAATTACAACTATTAAATAAAAGAAACATGTGTGGAAAACAAGAATTTATCTTCTCATAGAATTTAGTCATGGGTCCTAATGTACTAGTATAAGGAATAAACAATAATCAAATTGGCCTTCATTATCAACTTCACAATTGACAATCATAACAAATATATGTTTTAGTTATAGTCACATATATAAAATTGTATCAATTATAAGAAACATTTATTGCCACCACATGTGCACTATTATTCATTTAACTTGAAATGTGAATATAGAAAAATGAATATATTATGTTTATAGAGTTGGTTAGAGTAGATGAAGAGAAGATTAAACCATGCATGCCAACTAAATATTTTATATGTATTTCTCTTAGCTAGTTTTGAAGACTTTTGTCTTTGCCCACTCTAGTATATTATATTCCTATTTGATGGGAGTGCACATATGGTTTCTTTTAGAATTTTTTAATTAAATTTCTCTTTGTGATCCATGTATTCTTTGGATTTTTTGATAGTGGATTTAATGAGGGTGCCTATTATTGTACTTTACTTTATGACTGGCCTTGTCATGTGGTTTCTACTTTGGATACTCTAAGGGTACCCACATTAAACACTTTTACAATATAATCTTGTAAGTTCTTGGTTGTTTTAGTATGTTTATTGTACTTTTGTGTTAGACCAATATTATATATGTGGACATCTCTCAATGACCTAATTATACTTAATCTAATCTAATTATAATTGAGGGTTGTAGTTGTCAACCCATTGTGTTATTAGTTATTAAGTGATTTAGTGGTTATACTATTTTATGTACCTGTGAGATTAATTTATTAATTAAATTTATTTAATGATTACTTATGTATACTAAAATCATAATTATCCTTTATAATTATAATTATTGTTAAAAATAAAAATTTAAATCTAAAATTTGAGATATGGTACAACTATTGGTTTCACCCCTTATTCTTTAGTTTAAGGTATGAAGGTTGCAATACCCATTGAGATTGAGATTCCATCATTATGTGTTTCCTTATGTTACTCATTGATAACTATGTGCATATTTAGAATGTTACTCACATGAGCTCAAAAATCTTGAGGAGAGAGGAGTAAACATATTTAGCACATGGTATGCCTTGCACTCCATGCACTACGTTAGCCACCTAGAAAGGAAGATCGCTATCACTTTCCATAAACGGTGGAATTTCTTCTCATTCTTGTGATTGTTACCATTCATATTTAGTTTGCATTTCATCCCAATTGTGTTATAGATGCTACTTGTTGCAAATCATAATGTTAAAATTTGTATATCTATGCTAATTCCCATTTAGTTTTGGGTTTATTTTGAGAGAATATCTTAATGCATATACATTATCAATAAATGACAATATTTTTTCATATTGGAGTAGCTCCCTAATCCCTTATCCATCCCCATTATCACATATTCACATATAATCAACCATACCTTATTCATTTCTACACATTTTCCCATCCTCATCACATTTATTGTATTTCCAATATCTAGAAATTAATTTTGTGCATCAAATTTATCATCGCTTATCATTTATTAATCTTATGGGTGCAAGATTGATAAGTTTCCCACATATTTGACCTCCATATTTTTAAAATTCAAATTAAAAATTTATCATCTCT
>VDFB02086081.1:308979526-309091326 GCA_007258455.2 Sequoia sempervirens
TGTAAAGCATTTTCTAAATACATCCTATAAACCAAGTCAATGAATATGATGTTGAAATTTGTGCCAAATTTGGTGCCATTTTTAGGTCATTATTTTGGCTCATGGCTTTGGTTAAACCACACTTTCTTTATGGTTTAGATTTTTTCTATTTATGGGTACTTGAGATGGAGAAAGCATAATGATTTTGTAGGTATCATCATGCTACTAGAAATTACTCCATATTCACATCTTTAAATGATACTACTATAAGGGTATGCACATGAATATTTTATTGTAAATGATATTATTATCAAATAATATAATTGGTTTATGTTTTTGGTTGTGAGATTTTTCTTCAAAGAGGATTTTCCCATGTACATAATTATGTTATAAATTTATAATTTATACATTTTTCTTGTAACTAAAATTAAATCTATTTATCCATAGTTTTGATTGTTGAAATGGGAAGGCATATTTTATTTACACAAGACAAAAATGTATGCAAAATGAGGAAGCAAAATACTGTATGTTGAAAATGCTTTAAAAACTTTCAAACAAATGCAATTAGAATTCAACAAATTTGAAAAAAATTGCATTTAGGGTTTCGAAATTAAACAAATAGATGCATTTTGAACTGTAAAAAAATTGAATTTTAAATACCTAGTGCTCGATAGTGCTCGATATGCAAACTGGAATGATGAACTTTGGAGAGACGAACTTAAATTTGCTTTTGCTAGAAAGAAAAACCTTTGTTTGGTCACCGTCACGTTCTCGGTTCACCACACGCACCAGGGAAAGTGACTGGTAAAGTTGAAAGTAAAAGTGACAGTTGAAAATGAAAGAATTTTTGGTTTTTGTCATATTTAAGGGGTTTGGTTGAACCCATGTTCGATCGAACCTATTTAAATATGATTTTTTAATTTAGGTTTTAGTGGTTCGGTCGAACCATGGGTTCAGTCGAACCCCTTTTGAGGTTCAGGTTGGACCATTGGGTTTGACCGAACCCATTGAATATGGTGAAAAAAAAAGAGTGAAATTTCCTTCCTCTTATAAATTGTAAACCACTATTCTAAAGCCACCCATAAGTGTCATCTCACATGTGTGTGATGACGCCGGAAAAAGAAAGAAAAAAAAAAAGACAAGCATTTTCTCTCACATTTGTGCAAGATCATGAGGAAGGGAGATGAAGATATGTAATTTCTCACATGTGTGTCACATAGACTAAATGAAGGGCGAGGATTTTCTTGATTAAATGAATGAAGATTTCATTGTTATTTTTTTATGATAAATGGGATTAGGGGTGTGATTAATTAAATTAAAATCACACTTAAGTATGTGCAAAGGATTGACTTAATTGATTGATTGATTTTAACTAGCTAATAAAATTTGAGGTGGACGAGAGGATATAAATAAATAATTTTGACATGGTTAAGTGTGAACAATTGTAAGTGTCTACAATCACTATAAAAACAAAGAACATTTTAAAATTGTCACATGATTTTGAAAAAAGAAATTAGACTACTCAACTAATGAATCATCTTCTCTAACTACATTGTAAAAAGAAATTAGACTACTCAACTAATGAATCATCTTCTCTAACTACATTGTAAAACTTACTTATTATGACACCAACGGTCAATTTTTTTTAGACTGATTGTGCCTCTATATTTTGCTGACAGGCCCATTATTATAAACTTCCTCCCTGATGGGAAACTCATCTGAATAAAATCATCAATAGCGATGTCAAATACATGTACGTGGTACCTATTTTTAAGTGTTTTTTCAGTCGTATAACCAGCTCTCATTTCCACGTATTGCACTGTCAATAAAAACATCTAGTCTCTTGGACGACAGTTTCTTGTGGAATTTTCTTTTGACACTTAATATATCTACACTGCCCTGTTACTATTCTTCCTTTCATCATTTTTTAATTATATGTTCTATAAATTTTAAAAGTGTATAATAAGGGTGTTCAAATAATTTAAAATTTAAAATAATGAATTAAAAAAGTGGTTTCATTATAAATATATTGAAGATATAATATTTCTATAGTCTATATTAAAATTGTAGGCATATTTATAACATTCAAATTTAATATCATTTTCTTTCTTTTTTATCATTCATAAAAAAAAATGTTTTAGTTTTATTAAATTAAAAATATTAAACAATAATGATTCTCCATTAGATTATAACCATACTTTTACTTATCATAAACTAAATAAAGAATGGATATAATAGTAAAACAAAGTATCAGGGAAAAAAAAATATTTAAAAAAAATAAAATTATCTAATAATTGTTTAATTTTTTATTTACCTAAGATCATATATAAAAATTGAAATACAACTAAATATTTTAAAATATTAAAATTCTATAAAAGTTTATTTAAGAACTATTTTGTAATAATAATAATTATTTTTATTTACTTAAGAGATTATTATACTTCATTTAATTAAGAGATTTTATTGTGTTTAAAATTATTTTAGTTTATAAAATAAAATTAGATTTTTATTGTATTTAGATTTATTTTAGTTTATAAATATCGTATTAGATAAACATTTTTTAACAAAACATTTTTAAAATTTATTATTTTAAATTTGAAGAAAAAAAATTATGAAAGAAATAATAGTAATACATAGTTCGTAGGTTTAATTAAACTAGCCTACATTTAAGGCATCTCCTGCGCAACTATTATATAAAAAAAATACTTTATTGTTAAATTAATGCGCTTTATTAGATAATATTAAAAGCTTCTAAATCCATGCTTTCTTTTTTCTTTCAACGAGGTATTTGTAAGGGTTTATTACACCATATTTAATCTAGCGTTGAATGTGGGAGTAAAAAAAGAATAAGCTAATGTGATTTCCTTTACATAGTTCACCTTTCTTTCATTCATAATGCATTTTAAGAGATTTTGTTTAACGGTGGAAATGAAAACACCTCATGTGAGAACGAAGGGAAAAAAAAGCTACGATAACAAAATCCCTCGAAACTGAAATAGGGAACGAAAAATTTAGTTTAGTGGGGTCCACAAGCCCGGACACCTAAGCAGTCAGCGCTTAGAGTGTGTTGGTTAAGTCGGCCCGAGAATTGACATTGGTTATAACACATGCACAGGAGCCATCATGCGACACTTACCACTTCCAGGTATGAGATCAACACAAGGGAGTTGTTAAAGGATTTGTTTTTCCAATGAATGTCTCTTAATGAAAATAAACTTCTCCATATTTGTCCTCAATTCTCCATATTTATCCTCAAGATGCGGCTGCCAAGGAAGATTGGAAATTTTTTTTTTAGCATTTTCTAAGTAAAGAGGTGAAACTGAATAGCATTTCATCATAGAGTGTTCAGTGTAGGAGGATATTAGTCATAATCAGTATGAAAATATTTTGAAGGTGAGCAGTCTAAATGAATTATTTAGGAAGGCAATATTTCACAAAATGATTAATTTTTTCATCAAGATTTATAATAAAAAAGTCAACATTGAAAAGAACATAAAAAGTCTAGTTTGTGTTGCAGCTAGAGTTTTTTGAGTTTTAACCTAACTAGGGGAGAGGGGCCCATACTGGAGCACCCTCACTTCACGTTTCTCAAAATCTTATGTGAAAATTTTAAATCACCTCCAATTTTGTACAACATTTTATTTGGCAACTCACATGCTTCTATATTTTGTTTTAGGGACACATCATCAAATATGATGCCACATCAACATGCTTTTTGTTGACGTATCCAAAAAGGCCCAAAAAAAAAGTGAGACCGATAGTGGTGCACTAAGTCATGTTTTATTGGTGTGCTCATGTGGCATCACATGATTTGTCAGTTTATGTACTTTATGGATAAAAGGTGTTTTGCAATTAGATATTAAGGTGCTCCACTATGGGGCCCACTAAGGACTACTTCTATCCCCACTATTGAACCCCACTCCACTATGGCCCCCTCTCCCCTAGGGCTTTTCCTTATAACACCAAAAAATTCACTATGTACTATAAATCTTAATTTATGTGATTTCAAAAGAAAAACTAAAATAAACGCAATTCAAAATAGAGTGAATTTTATTTACCTATTTGTATGCTCTAAAACCCTAATATTGCTCTTGAAAGATTGTAGAAGTTGTGTCAATGCTTGAAATCCCTTTGCACAAATTCTTGACGATTTTTAGTAATAATGAATTGCTTAACCTTATGCAATTATTCATAAATTGGTACGGAATGGTCATTATTTTCAATTAAGGAATCTACTCAAGCAAAATGAATGTCTATAGGTATCTATTTGCCAAATTTGAAAAATAGTCATCGATTGAATTTTGAATAATAAAGAGAATTAGAACATATGTGTGGATTATAGAAAAACACGAATCAAAATAAGCATACTTTTATACATCACTCATACATATATAATCTTTAGAGACTTGTTATATATTCATCATATTATTGTGCAATGCATTATCATATATCCATTACAGTACATCTCATATAACATTTTTAATATCTTATTCTCTTCTCTCACTACTCTACTCTTACCTAAGTATCTCATATGTATCTCGTTTATAAGTTCTCTCCTTTGTTTTGTTACATGACTGTCTCAATGCAGTACATATTAGGTGTTTCCATAGCTTCACTATAGATAGGATCATGTTTTAAGTTGTTTGAGAGTTCCACATTGTCTTCCTTTGACCTACAACATCTTTGGTTGTTCATGCAATGTTTAGGGATGTGTTATCTTGAGGCCAACCTTTGGCACCCTTATGAACTTTTTTTCCATTGGCTTCTATTAGTTTGTCCTTTCAAGTTTTCAACCTAATGGAATATTGGCTCTATCCTATCAACATTATCACCTAGCTTAAACTATGTCTTGTCCTTAATACATGTTGGCTCTATCCATCACTATTTAAAAAGAAAATGTGAGGTTGTCAAAATTTTCCCAAAATTGTATCACAATTTATCTTAAGGTAGTCTATTTTTGCAAATAGTTTAAAACTAATTATATGTATTATTCTATTGAAGAGTGGCCTATTGCAAGTGATGGACCTATCCATTAATTGTGATCAATAAAACTTCACCATCACTGATCAAAGAAGGAATTCCAATAAAGTCTATCAATTTTCCTATATCAACTAAGAGGCCTTTTATTGGAGGTAGTTACAAATTACCACTTCCCTCAATTATTTTGTCTTTGGATAATGATGTTAGCTCTATGGCACTAAGTATGAAGTTTCTCAATATGTGCCCTAATAGCCCCATCTGAGTCTTCCATGGCTTCATATGACTTGGATAATTATACAATCTAGTTCTCTACATTATCTATCTAAATTTACAAGGCTTTGGTGGAGGTAGGCCAACCCAAAAAATATCGATATAGTGTATTTATGTTGCAATATGTCCCCTCCATGTTGCTAATTTCAATATTTAGCTCTATATGATATGTGACACATTTTTCTCTAATATTTGTCGACTACTTTTTCTCATATTTTGCTAAAACTTCCTTCTTTGATCTAGCCTTTAGCTCACCTAATCTTCTTTTCTATGAATAATCTACTAATAACTATTCCCACTTGTTGTTCCAAAGGTAAAGAAAAATCTACAATATTTTTTAGTAATTGTGATTAAATTTTGACCATTATTTTCTTTAGTGTCTCATTGGTAGTCATATACTGTGTCAACATGCACTCTAGCATTACTTTGTAGTATATCTCTAATATTAAACTTCTAAATTAATAAAGTTATGATAAACCACATGTGGCCCTAATGGTGTATGTAAGAAAAGTTGGCACCAAAGTGACCTCTAATAGTTGCTTCTATCAAGCAATAAACTCTTTGATTTTATCCATTGAATGAAATAACTATGATCACAATGCAGTGATGATCACTTGACTCTTAGGTATCTATTCTCTAGGCGAGGAGAAGAGCTTGACTTAACCTATCAATAAATAGGATAGTGGGGAAAGGGATTAGGTTTTGACCTTGATGGTTGAAAGCATACCTTACAAGAGCTCATTGATCTATTGATAGATCCTATATCAATAGAGGAAAATATAGTAGCAGGAGCTATTTATGATGATTCAAGAGTTGGATCAGTTGTTGTTTCCTCCATAATTCTTTTAGCCTTGTTTGTCTAGAATTTCCCCTCTTCTATTTTATCAAACTTATTGTCCAAAATATCATCTTATGGTGGGACATGTTGATCTATTTGTTTTCCTACCTCCTACTCATGTTAATATTTTCTTCCTCTCCACCTATTTACTTTATCCTTTACTATGGCCCATTCCCACTTCTTTTGATGTGCTTTCTTTCCCCTTGTTTTCTTCTTTTATCATCCCTATGCTTATTTTCCCTAGAGATAGAGGGAACATATACTTCTTTAGATTTAACCAAGATACTATAATATTTCCTTGCTTTAGTTTTTTATCTATCCTTGGTTTCCCTTGGTTGGTATATCAATGTATCTACTTTATGTTTGGAACTTAGCTCCACATCTTGAAGAAATTGTACCTATGTTTTTTTTCCCCTTGGAGATAGTTTAAGTTCCTCCACAAATTCCTCCATTGTATTATTTTTTATTTGTACTCTATATATTGAAAGCCTCTTTTATCTTTTGTTAGAGTTTTTTTAATTAATCTACAAGGAAATCCTTTGTTTCTTGTGTGATAGAGCAAGGTATCAAAGAGGTAATCCAAGGTATATATGAAAACAAATTACTTGCTTGTTGTGACTACTATTCAATGCATATTTTTTATATCTAGTGTTTGTTTCAAGGTTTAAACTTTCTGTAGTATAGTTTCCATGGGTGTAGCACTTCCTCTTCCTTCCACTTGCCTATTTGGCTTTACTCACTCTTTGTATTCTGTCTAATTTCTTTTTCTTGGGAGGCTTGGCTTGATCTTTTTCTTCCTCTTAGATATTTGTACGAATGTGCATTTAGCCTTTTTCTTTTGTCTAGTTTTCCCTTTTGAGGGTTTAGCTTCTTCATTTCTCTTATTTTCATTCATTTTTAATTGTGGTTTTTTTTTTAGCCTTGGTTGGTGATTATGACTATTCCCCACCTTGTTTCTCCTTTCATGTTGGTGTGGTGGGTAATTTTCTCTTTGCCCCATAATTTAGAGATTTCTTATTTAGTTTCTCCTCTCTTAGGGTTTGATGTCTCTTTGAATATCTAATTTCATAGGATGGGGAACAAATTTTCAATCCATTTCACCTCCACACTTCATTCTCTTTTTGTTATTTTTGTATGGTTAGAGGAGAGTTAGATATTTATGTCATAGTTAGTTTTACAAGGTCAAATTGTATATAAATTTGTTTTGTTGCCTTCTCCTTCTTTTGAATATTTCTTGAACCTCTTATTTGGTTTTCATATCCATAAACTCATAATATGTTCCAAATTTATTTGCCTTAGGGTGCTTTGGTAGGGCTAATAAAATTTGTGTATTTGTATAAATAATCTCATCAAAAACCTCATATGGTAACCATACCCAAGATGTGCAATAATCCACTACTTCCATGTATACAAAATCCACATCTACAATAAATTATTTGATTTTGGTATTTTTCTAATTATGTCATGAAATTTATACCTTTCCTACATCTCTAACTAAAAATTGTTGAAAAAATCATTGTATACTCATCTATATTTGGTTTCTAATTGGAAATATTATGTGTGCATTTGTATGTGCTTCTATTGATTTCTCATTCTATAGCCATGAACACCTGGTAATTTCCTTATGAAATTGAATGCAAGATACAAAATTAGGGATCCATATTAGAATGTGTACTAGCTCCATTTTATCCTATCAAGATTCTCCAACAACTAGACTCATGGAGAGTTTCACATAAATCAAAGTCTTTTCAATTAACTTTTATCTTGAACACTATCAAGATTGTTGTACAATGGTTGAATCATTACATTTGCATAGTAGACTTTGTAATTAATCTCCATTATGGTGTACTATGCTATAGGGTTTGAAATATCTTTTACTACCAAATTTCTTCCATCAAAACTTGCTCCAATCAATGTCATTAGCTTCTCATTCTTTACCTTTTTCTTTATGGGTGGCTCTCTCATATCCCACAACCCCTTAATCACTTTAATATCATTTTTCATGATTTGGTAAGGTTAGTCAAGGTATATGAAATATGAATGGATTTAGCTTATAATCAACCTCACCTAAGCATGTTCCTCATAGAAGTTTACAAAATTTTCCCATATGTCTAGTTTTAGATCTCCTACACTCTTGTACACCTATTCTTATATGCTTATATCCTTATTTACTCTAGTTAGAGGTAATCATCCTTGATTAAATTTCTCATGATCTATTTCAATTAGGGTGACATGCATTTACTTAAGATCTATTTTGCATAGAGTGCATTGGTGGGGATTTTTTAAAATGCTCCATCCTTATCAACCTACTTTTCCTTCCACGTATATCTTATATTTTATCAAGGGATTCCA
The DNA here is from genome assembly GCA_007258455.2 of Sequoia sempervirens. NCBI lineage: Eukaryota > Viridiplantae > Streptophyta > Pinopsida > Cupressales > Cupressaceae > Sequoia > Sequoia sempervirens. The sequence continues at coordinate 308,987,946 of VDFB02086081.1, forward strand.
ATGGTTTCAATTAGTGTTACTATAGCCATTTCATTTAATTATACCCTATTTTCCTTCTAACCTTCACTTTTATTTGTATTATTTTAGCTTTGCTTAACCTCAACTATTAACTAATTTTAACAATTTACCTTGGAGCTCATCACTTATGCACTTCAACATTTTAGCTAACTTCGTAGGTCTACTCTTTGACTCACTAGTCAATTTTATTTAAACTCTTAATTATAATAGATCTTGATTCTCTACACCTCTCTCAAATCTAGTGTTAATCATTTGTGTGTTTTCTTTGTTAATCTCACATCCCTTATATTGACTTACAACAACAAGTTTTGAATTACCACACCTAGCTGCTCTTTTCCCCTCCATTTTTATCATTATATTTTAATGTTGATTGATGGATAGTCAACTATCAAAATTTGAATTAATTGAAGTAATACACTTTTTTTATAAAATATATGCTACATATTGTACAAGTTACTCTTATCTATATCAAACTCGATTTAGATTCATCCCATCCCTCAATCTTCCTAATGATAAGGTTTCAATCTTGTGTCATTGATATATCCATCCAACACCTTGCAAAGTCTTAAATTTTATGCCTCGTAAGAGTAAGATATCATGGGTTTTTCATGGCATAAGCCATCATGTTTTTAGTTTTTCCTAGATTTTTTAATTTGCTCTCATATAATAGGATTGAATCTCCAATTTGGAAGGTTTGATTATTGATGTTTCTATCATGCCAAGATTTTTGGTGACTTTTTCCTACATTGATTGTAGACAACTAAAAGCCTCTTTTCATCAATTTTTTCAACTCCATTAATATTTTTGTTATTTGACTCCTTGTCATTTTATATTTATGTGCTTGCTATTCTAAGATTGGGTACCATATATTGTATTGGAAAAGCAACATCTAATCCATATCCCAATTGAAATGAGCAACACTTGGAAATTCATTTATAAGTTATTATATAGGCCCATAAGACTCCAAGTATTTTCAAATATCAATTTATGGTGTTCTCGTTATACATATTAGTCAAATTAGTAGAGATAAGTAGCTTGGTTATGGATTATAGTTATGTTTGAGTAATTGTGTTTGTATCATTTATACTTTTAGGTTCAATTTGTGCATGTTATATGTGTTATCTATTATGTCATTTTGCATGTTTATGTGATAGGAAAATATTTCATTCCATAAATATAAAGTTTTTATTGTTTGTTAATATGTTCTTCTGCATTAGCTTGTGAGGTGAAAATATTTCATTTCATAGATAGAAAAACTACATTATTTATAATGGTAAAATCTTATATTTTGTAGATAGATAAGTCTGGATTGTTTATATGTTCTTCTAATGTCTTACATTTTGTGGAAAGATAAGAGAAATAGTAGAGTACTTCAAGAAAAAATATTTCTAACAAATTAGTAGTTAAATAAATTTTATTTTATTACAATAGATTTTAACTAGTCTTTCAATTGATTATCAATTTTTCCATATATTAGAATTTCAAATTTGTAAATTTATTTTCAAGTATAAGCATTCTTTGTTTGGTTTAAAAATTTTCATTAGAATAGGATACCCAAATTCCTTTTGCAAATAACCTTGGACATCACCTTGGTTGATATGACTTTAATTGACTAAAGTCTGAGACTTTAGGATACTTCGTCACTTTTTGGTGTTGTTGTTAGGGATCTTGTGTTCTTTACATTAGGTGCTATTAGGAACTAAGATAGACAACCTTCTCAAAAAAGAAAGTCCTCTTTATACTATATGGTTAGAAAAGAGGACCTTGTGGAAGATTTTTTGCAAAAACCCCCAACCACAAACATCAAAAAATGAAAACAACAATAGAAAAGAAAATAAGTCTTCTAGTTGAAGAAATTTGCCAACAACAATTAGTCATTCAAGACCCTCCTAAGATTTCAACTCAAAAATTTGAGAAAAAATAAAGGCCAAAAATCAATCCAATAATCATCATGAAAACAAGGATGAAGAAGTGAATAAAAATAATGGAGGAGAGACAAGGAGGGTAAAAATAATGTTTACCTACCCATTTAACCTAAATGTAGATGAGGGTGCTCTCATGACAATTATATCTCCTACTAATCTACCTATGTTTTGTGGACTAGGCTCAAAGGAACCAGATCAATTTCTCTTTGAGTTCAAAGTCCTCTATCAAATGTATAACTATAAAATTAATAACTAAAATTTGAAGGCATTCCCTTCTACATTGAAGGAATCAACCATGCAATGGTTCATGGGATACCTTTTGGATCAATCAACTCATAGCAAGAAATGGAAACAATAATTGTAGACAAATATCAAGATTATTTTTAGGTCATTGATAGAAATGTAGGGTTCTTCCACCTTAAGTATAAAGAATAAGAGAGTTTATAAGACTACCTTAATAAATGAACCTTTTTGTGTTTCAAACAACACGGTTGTGAAAATGTCATGCTTGCTAAAGTAGTCAAAACCATCTTTCTAAAAGGAATAGGAGAGGACTCCAAATGAGCCCTCTAATTAATGGGAAAAGGAGATGTATCAAAATTGGAGCTTGATCAAATTTATGAAATCTACATAAATTACTCCCAAATTAGAAGGGGAATTAAAAAGTATAGTATGATGAGGAACAAACGAGATAGAATAATTGAGAGAGGATTTATTGCAAACTTGAAAATCAATATCCTAGTTCAACTAAATACCACTCTCGGTGGGATAAAAGCTAAAAAAAAAATATCACTTCCCATTTATGACCCAAATGACAAGGAATTTTTGTAGACATTTAAAATTGTATCTCTAAAGTAGAAAAATTTTCTATGTGAATTTTTTACACATAATCTTTTGGTTGAGCATTATACAAACTTATTGATAAATATTTTGTAGGTGAGATACAAGGAAGATTATTTATATCTACTATACAAAATCAAGTAGCATGGAAACATATGGATAAAATTATATCATAAGGTAGAAGAGGTTATTGGAATCCTAATGAAGCATCATTATCATAACCCACTAGCCTTCCAACAACACTTTAAGAGGATAATGCAATACCCATGATCATGGTTGAAAATAATACTAATAGATTCTGCTATGAAGCCCTTTCAAATGTCATTCCTGATCTCCCTAAGGAAACTTTGGAGCTTGATAGAAAAGATCTAAATCCTTACCCATGCAACAATAGAAGAGAGAAATAATATCTCTAAGGAACATTGTATGGTCTTTCTAGAGGGAAAATAAAGTTGCAAATTTGATGGATAAATACAAGGAATAATGGATAGGGATGAGATTCAAGCCTCCCTTATTCTCCAATCAATCACCCTACCACATGACAGTGGTGAAAAAGGTGGAGAGTGAGAGAGGTTACATAGTTGATCCTCGAGAAATGAATCCTTTAGCCCATGTACCCTGAGCAACAACCAAAAATTTGAGAAAGACTTCAACAAGAAAGAACCAAATAGATAGTAGTATTAGGAGTAAGTAGAGAAATAAGTAGGAGGACCTACTTAATCGTAGATCTATGGGAGTGATGAGGTATAAATAATTCACATCATTATTAGAACAAAATTACCCTTTCTTGACCATCCATAACCTTTATCATGCTAAAATTAATATAATCATATAGTAAATTATTTGTAATCTTGATTAATAAATTAATGTATGAATGCTTGTTATCCTCTACATGTGTTAATAAAGGTTTTTAAATGTTGATGATTATAGTAAGAAGTTATGAAAATAGGGAAATAAGTAATGCTTAAGAAGGATGGATTCTCTAGAAGCTCTAGAATGACACATCTCTAGAAGCTTTGAAACTTTTGTAGTTCTTCTAAAATTTGTGTTCTAGAATTTGTACAAGCCAAACTTACTAGATGAGGAGTTATGGAGGAAGATGTCTCCCTTCTTGTAGAAAGCCAAAGAGAATTTCCATGAACGACTACTGGTTCTATGGAAGGAAATAAAGATGGAAGATTCATGTTCAGTGATGATTTTCTCAATGATAAACTATTTTATGTAATGCAACTAAAACTGTATCAATACATTTATGTAACGAACTTACAACAACATCGGTACATGTTGTACACAATGTTATAGTTTAGGAATTATGATGTAGTATAAATGTATTTCTTGATGTTTAATAAAAAAACTCTTGATGCATGAATTAATATGGAATCATTTTATTTAGCTACACATATTGTTGTTCCCTATTTTCAAAGGCATTGCTACAATCTTGTTGATGATATTTTAAGTTGAATATTTCTATACTTTAGCAAGATAGTCACTCTACTAACAAAGAAAAATGCATAGTTGAGATAAGTAGCTTGGTTATGCATTATAGTTATTTCTAAGTAATTGTGATTGTACCATTATACTCGTAAATTTAGTTTATGTGTGTTATATGTATTCTTTGTTAAATGTCATTTTACATGTTTATGTGATAATAAAATATTAAATTTCATGGATATAAAAGTGTATATTTTCTATTATGTTCTTCTACATAAGGTTGTCATGTGAAAATATTTCATCTTGTAAATAGAAAAATGTATTGTTTGTAATGGGAAATTCTTATATTTTGTAGATAGAGAAGTCTGTATTGTTTTTGCACGTTCTTCCAAAGTCTTACATTCTATTGAAAGATAAGAGAAATAGTAGCATAGCTCAAAAATATTTTATTTACAACAAATTAGTAGTTAAAGAAATTTTATTTTCTAACAATATATTTTAAATATTATTTTTGTAGATTATCATTTTTTCCATAGATAAGAATTCTAAAACGCTTTTCTAGTTAAAAGTCCCTTTCAAACATAAGCATTCTTTATTTGGTTTGAAATTTTCCATTAGAATAGGATAACTAAATTCCTTTTACGAATAGCCTTGGTCATTTCCCTAGTCAATATGACATTAACTAACTTGATGACACCTTGTTATCCACTCCATTGTAAACAATCCCTCCTAATCCAATGAGAGATTTGGTTCCTGTGCAAAATAATTATATAGAAGACTTGAACATGTGGTGTTTTCCATGCAATTAGGTACATTCCTCCTAAGCTTGTCCAAGAGGAAATTTACAATAGAAATTTGTTGAGAAAAGATAATCCCTTGCAAGAGGAGGAGTAGTGGCACCAGAGTCACCAAATCAATCTACTAGAGTGCAAAATTTTGTTCTAATAGCTTGTATACAAGGTGAGTCCCTATAACAAAAAGAAGAAATTACCTATAAATATGCATTGTTTTATGGATAGAAAATGAAGTAGTATTTGCAAATGAACCTAATACTCTTCGATCTCAACAAATGTAGTTAGATTATTTCATAAGATCCAAGAAAAGGGTCATAGAGAATTCAATAATAGGATTCCAACCTTAAGTTAGTGATCTAATTGATACCAATTGGTCATAGCTTCAATCTTGAACAACAAAGACAAAGCTACAAACCCACCCAAACACAACCAATAAACATACCCAATTAAGCAATAGAAATCCTAGGGTATCAAAATAACTCTAGACACATCCCAAAGACTCCAGTGGTCACATCACTAAATATGGTTGATCAACTGAAGAAAATAACAACCAACATTTCACTGTGGGATGTTTTACCACAATTTGTGAACAAAAGAATTTGCTACAAAAATCTCTAAATAAGCAAGAGAGTTGTGTTGGAATTGATGTAATGGATAACATTGCATGTAAGATAGCCAAACAAAAGAAGGTCACACAAGTCAATCTATAGTCATTCACAATGTTCGCACTAAAAGGTAAGTAAATAGAAACCCATGCCATTCCTTTTAACATTGATCACTGGTAAGAAAATTTTACACAATTCCATGATAGACTTTAGTGCAAGGAACACAATGCTTAAGAAAACTATGAATTACATACGAGCCCGTGGAGAAGGAAATTATGCAGCTGAATTTTGGACAAGTGTTTTCTTACATGTGTGAGAACACCTTGGAAAGAAAAAAGAACACAAGTGTCCTCTCATACGTGTGTGAGAACACCTTGGAAAGATAAAATGAAACAAGTGTCTTCTCTCACATTTGTGAGAGATCACATAAGGAAAATGAAGATATGTGACTTCTCACACATGTGTGAGAGTCAAATAAACTAAATGGAGGGTGAAGATATGATCAAGATTTTGTTGTAGTTCTTTATAATAAGTGGGATTAGAAGTGTGATTAATTAAATTAATTACACTTAGATATGTGTAGAGGATTAACTTAGTTAACTAATTGAGTTAACTAATTGAATTTGAATTGGAAAAAAAGAATTAAATAAATAATTTATAGTTATTAGCCGATAGGCTTCTTATTGTGGACTCGCCAGTCCACAGATCCCGACATACCTGTCTCACACCTGCAAAACCATTTATCCATACCGTAAACCATGTCAGGCCAACGACAAACCATTCTCTATGCTCTATTTCTGAGTTTTTTCAGGTCACCGCCGATGGGGAGAAGCAATCATCACTTTATATAACGGCGCCTGCTCACAGTTGATATTTTCATTTGTCTCCCGCTCAAGATTCTAGGAGATCTGATGTAACGCCCCGCCAAGGAAACCAATAAAACAAAGTATTTTGTAACAAATTATCCGAATAATTTTTTTTTAAAACATTCATATATATACAAATGTCTAATGGATTCCAAGACGATGTTACTTTAAATATAATAATGAAGAACTTAACAACATAATATTTAAAATTATTAAACACAAGTACATAACATATACAAGAATAAACCACTTTTCAAAAACTTATACAATTCAAATCATTTACATGTTCAAATTACATCCAGCGAGATTCTCATAAATCTCAATACATCTAATGATGTTACAATGAGTACACTCTCATAAACATGAGTTAAATATACAATAAGGGAAATGATATCCTCATGTCAAATATCCATATCTGAACACGATCTGTGTCCAGTGTCTCGATCATCAAGGTATCAAGAACCAGCTACAAGTAAAATGTCATTAGTAAAAGTATCCAATGAAGTGTAGCACGGTTTCCACCCGACCGCGTGGAACCCGAAGGTCCACTCCCTCCGTGCTAGGAGATAGTGAAAGGTCCAGATGACAATCAACAAAGAACAATGAACATACAAAACATTACAAGGTTGACCACACATAACAACATGACCACATCATAAGCTTTCAGAAATGACCACAAAATATCAATTAACTTTACACAAGAGACTGCAATCATGCTTTAGGACAGAGTGTCATCACATAGTCGTTCTAAGTTACCCTGGTGAATCTTCCTAGACTACCGGCCCTCATCTAGAGTTACCCTGGCAGTCTCTACCGATTCCCGGCCCTTAGATAAACTCATGTGGAAATCGTATTACCCTTCAAGAAGACAAGGTATACGATTATGCCATTCCAGGCCTTCTCAACCTACCCTTAATCTGAATGAGGATTAAGACACTAGGTGAGGCATTTATTTATCTGAATTTTAATTAATGATTCCCAGGTACAATTATTAATATTCTCACTGATTTAATAACTTTCGTTAGGTTACCCTGGCCACCACTTTGGGTTCCGGCCCCTAACGAAAGCCACTCTTCCAATATACAATATCATATCTTACAAACAACAAAATAGGACAGCCCACATGTACATGAGGAAAAATCACGAGTATATCCATCACAATCATGTCAAAACCACAAAATACTCAAATCCTCCAATCGCGAAAACATAACATGCATGGCTAAGTTCCAAATCAAGTCATTACAAATGACCAACAAAATACATGCATAAAAACTTTACTATGCAAATTTATTCCCTAACCTCTGGAAGATATAATACATGATTTACCTATAGTACACTATAAAATCAATGAAAAACATACACAGTTTTCAAAGCATCATTAATTTCCAATTCATCAAGAATTTATAGTTCGTAAAAGGCGAATGACATAATCAATTGTCGTATAAATCTTTTACAAAATATAGCTATAATCTTAAAATAACATAATTTCTACACCTTTATTATTTAAACAAATAAAATATATCTACGTTAAAATCATTTATTCATTTCAACTCTTATAACAATTTAAATTACAATTCCTAAACTAAGGAATTTCACAATATCCTTTTTAGGTTATATAAACAAAAATTATAAAATCAAACTTGTTACCATGATTGATTTAATAAAAAAAACTAATCATATAAATTCTAAAATTCAAACAGAATAAACATTCTTTTTATTTCTTTTATAATAAATACTTATTTCTAATGTCTTACACTCCCTTTATAAATAACCTCTTGAAGATCCATTTAATAACTTCCTAATATAAATTCAAAATTAACGCTAATTGTATTACAATAAGATATATCATCATTCATTTTCTTAAACAAAGACACGCTAGTATATAGAATTCTGTTGGTGTCCTCTCAGGATATAACGTTACGCCTATAGCAAAGTCTCATTTGTTTTCAAAAGGTCTAGGCTTCCTAATATAAAATGGAATCATACCTAGCTCCCCGTCGAAGTAAAAGTTGATGAAGGACAGAGAAGCAGTTACGCTTTTGATGATAGCTCCAATAAACACACTAAAGTTGCAAACTTATTTATCGTTCATGATAAATACAATTAAGAGTAACAAGACTTAAAGCCAAAATAAATGGAGGAGAATCCGGCATGTACAAGATAACTTAACAATCTAATAAACCGGAAATGGTTAAGAAGAGCAACTATTGATTAAGAATGGACAGCGACTGCTTGAGAGGCGTCGAATTTCAACAGGCTGGAGGTATTCAATAGTCAGCATTCAAGATGGATGGCACATCACAAGAGATTTCTATACATATACATAAAATTGCGAAAGATTAGAATATAACGAACTCTAGAAAACCATGCCTAAGAATTCGCTATTTTTGGCATCGAATTTATCCTTTTCAAGACAGAAGGGCACGTATACCCTCAAATCATCTTTCAACACAAAGGGAATACAGAAGAATAATTTGAATTTAATATAAGACTTTGTTTTGATCATAGAAGACGCCTATAAGGAGCGGCGCTGGGAAAACTTTCAACATTTTCAGGCAGAATTCACAGACTAAAGAAATATGGAGTTGCGTATAAAAATTGGCTGAAAACAGATCTCCAGTTTGCTACGCTTGCACATGGAGAAGGGAATGATTCATGCACGGACTTGGAATAAGTCTCCTAGTGAAATTTAATAAATTACTCAACCTCTACAATATTCTATCTAAAAAAAAACACTACAACTGTAAAAGGATGCGAATAACTACAGGGAGAATATCTAATTCTAAACACCCTACCATGTTCAAGTGCGTTAGACGTGATAGGTTGCTATGGAGTCTGGAAAGAAGTGTAAATAAAATTGTAACCACCCTCTGAGCTGGAGTATTATTACAGGGAAAGTTGGGGATTGAAGATCAAGAGGCATATATACTTTAATATAAATTCTGCCATATTCAAAATAATATTGCTGTGATAAGTTATAAATGAATTTGACAACGACCACCTATATATCGAGTTGAATACTCTAAGCCACTTAATACAACAATTCCAACATTCTTGGAATTGAGATCTAACAAGTTCCATGGGAATCACAAGATGAGATAAAATCCGCTGGCCCAAGAATTTTGAATACAGCCTAAGGCAATAGACGCACCCAGCAAGATGACAACAATGAATAATATTAACCTTGCCAAGAACGCCTTCCAGATATACAGTTTACACCACTCAACAGCGAATCAAAAGAATTTGATCGGAGGACAAAGGGCGATACAAGGTAATACTTCCTCTTTTCAATTCCATTCTACCAAGTTCAAGTGTAGCAGCTGTGACCGGCTACATATGGAATCAGGGTTTTTATTAAAGCTTCTATACATATTTTCTCAAGCGTTGCAGCTATGGTAGATTGCTGATAGAAATAAGGGAAAAATAATAGACACCAACCTATAATAAATATGCCACGCACCAGTTCACTTTTGCAGGAAGTTGTAAATCAAGAGATAATTCACTGCTAAATACAAGGAATGAAACGATTTTCACTCATTCTCTAACTAATAGTTCATAAGACAAACTATTTCAACTAAAGGCATACTGAACTGGGACAGCGACTTGCAGGGAAAGAAGGCGCACACACAGATTTCCAACAAAGACAATTAGAATGGAAAGAATTTAAATGTCAAAAGGTTACGCACCATGCAACATTAAAGCTAGATGAGAGCAGATAACTCAAACAGAGCACCATTGCCAAAAAGAGCTAAATAATTTCTTTGGAGATTCATGATAATAGAAGAAGAAGCGGCAGTTAAGATCAGGCAGAAATATTACAAATAAATCTACCAGCAATGCTTTAAGGATATCAGTTTGATTTAAATTCATATACATACCTCTTCTGGTAACCAAATTATGCAGAGAGAAAGGAAATACGGCCTGGTTCAGAAGTTTGATTCCATACATAATCTGCTCCTAATTCTGATATCCACAATATATCCAAATTCTTCAGAATACACACTTCCCTCGGAAACCACTCACTGCCAATCATTTTTATCAGAAACACCAAGAAGAAGTCTCTTTCTTTTCTTTTTTTTCTCTGGCTGCCGTCCCAATTCCTCTCCAGAAAATGCCGTGTATCTCCATATTGCCACCTCTAAAGGCTAATTAAAGCCATTTATTAACTCCAGTTACACTTAAGTGACAATAAACATGCATGCCTCCAATTTCTCATGCAGTTTAAAACATTAAATAACCAAGATATTTTCCTTCAGGTGATATTTCCGATATTTTAACTTTTCAAAATTAACTCTTTTTTTAAAATACTTGTTTCTTTTTTTCTTTTTTTTTTACTTAAATTTATTTGCACAAGTAACTTATTAATTTCTTTTTAAGAAATACCTTTTTACAATTTTCACATATTCTTTAATCAAATGACTCGCTTAATTTAAATTATTAAATTAAACAATAAACATAACATAAACGTTTATTCTATCATTTAAAGAAATTTGCATTTAATCAATATATCAACAAATTAGCCACTCAACTAAATTACACAGCAAGTAATTTCTAAATAAAATAACGCAAACAAAAATAACACGACAAGACAAAACGACAAATGACATCGGACAACAAATAGGAAACTCGTTCGACAAAGAACGATGGTTACACGAGGACCAGACACTATCTCCAAATCAACATGATTTTTATTGGATTAGGGTTCACTCAGACCTGACAAGCAGGTGGAGCCGATACCCGGTACCTGTATCTACAGAAAACATCAACGTTAGAACATACATATACTCATGTTAGAAAACACAGTGTGAATAAGATTCGCAGCATAGCAGGGTACTCACGAGTGAGTAATGCCATACTGTCTTCTTCACTGACATGGACGAGCATAATAAATCATAAGCAATCATTACAACATAATCATAAACATCAAACACATCCAGATAAACACATTAACACTCAGAAACTACATATCAACTACGCACATGCATCCATCATAATACCTTAATCAAAAGATCTCGATATCCAGTGTATCATCAATGAATTTTAACAACTAGCAATCAAACAAAACAAACGGGTACACATAGTAACAACTAGAGGGGTACTACATCTGAAACCCGGATATCTTTAGATCTACCTACTTTTAGTGTTTATTGGGAGTAGATTGAAGTAGCGACTGCAGGGAGATTGAGAATGATTCACGTAATTAATGATTTACACAATTACTGATGTTTAGAGATTTGATTTTCCCCTTCAAAATATTTTCTCATCAATGCATTCATGTTTACAGATTTGATCTGTCCCTTCAGAATATTTTCTCATCAATGCACGCCTTGCCGTGAATTTTCACCGCCTTTCATCGCCCTCTGAAATGTCCATAAATATGTCGAATAAAGAACTAAAGAGCAAGGCACCAAAGCATGTATTTGAGAACTTTAAGGTCTACGATTAGCGGGTTTATGGAAAGGTTTCAAGAATTTCAAGTAAGTGCAATTAGTAGCCTTAAATCCATGGCTCGCGACCTGTTTGAGGATGTATTTCTGCTCACCCATATGTATAGTATTTGCCACTTTCACAAACCCGTACAAAATCTTGATGTGAGTCACTTGTGATGTATTTCTGGTTGTGCAGAATCTTCAGGTGAGTCACTTGCGATGGTCTCAATGAATTTTATTTTTTTGGAATCTGTACTTATTGTTATCTGCTGTGTTTTATTTCGCTCTAAATTTTTTCACCCTAATTAGTTATTCTTATACCTTCTTGTATGTGTGAATGCATAGTTTACAACACTTAAATTAATCCTTTGTATGATACTTGTTTAGAGGAAACCATTAACTTTTCAATCTTAGTTGCTCCGCCTTGTATCCTCTTGCCTTTAGAGGAGACATTGCTTTAAATTGGCCTGTCTGGGTGGATGCCCTATATCTATTTTCATTAGGTTTTCAAGGGCCTTCTTTTTAATGAGACCGGTAATGCCAAAAAGAGCAGGGAAACATAATTGTGAAGGGGATGTCTGTTTCATATTGCAAGCCCTATTTTTATACAAAACCTTCTCGTTATAACGCAATGGTTGTTAACCCGTTATTGCTTACACCGGTGGCGTTGGAGTGCGGGCATGCGTACAAGGTTAATGGCAGGGACACAGAGATCTTTCTTGAGGCATTTAGAGAATTTCAAAGATCTTTCAATCAGGCAAGAGAAAATCAGAACAGAAGACATAGAGGCCCCTGTCAACACGACCAGCACTCTTAAAGACGTGGACACTTTCCCAATTACTGGGCTAGCAAGAGAGGAAGGAAAGGATGAAGAAGCAGGCTGTAACCTCAAGGCTCATGATATTGAAAGCTGAACTTTGGAATAACCCTTGTGTTATGAATTGTGTTCAATTTTGTTTAGCCCTGTATAAGGAGAAAAATCTGTGGATCTAATAATATTTATTTGTGTTGTAAAATCTTTACATTCAGCATATTTTTAGCAGCATAGGTTTAGCTGAAACTGCACACTCAGCATATATATAGCTGAAACTGTATACTCAGCTTATGTATTGCTGAAACTATGTTATGTTTGGGCTTATAGTCTTAGGACAGCTACAGATTTCAAAGTTGGACACTGTATCAATTTTTTGACTTATTATTAATACAAAAATATTTAAATGAAACATTACTATTTTTAATAAATAAGGGAAGAACCATATAACAATTATTATTACCAGTTTCAAGCTACTTTAGGGCGACCAGATCATTATAAGGAAATGGTTGTCAAGCCTCCATTCCTTATACCAGTGGCGTTGGATGTTTTTGTCGTTTTAACTGAATATCTCATTGCAAAGGTATTTTCTGACAGGCTCATTTCTTATATCTTTATTTTGAAGTGTAATGCATGTAGCAGGGACCTAGTTTTTTTATTTTTGTCTCAACATTGTTTATTTTTTATTTCAATTTTAGAAAAAAAATTTCTCATAAAATAAATATTAAATTTATTTATAATTTTGATTTCGAATCTGTGTGTTTATTTCAGACTTCAAAATAGGAAGGGCCACGTTTGCAACATCTTTTTGCTGCTGTTAAGTGCAATAGTGCTGCTAGAAAGAGCAAGAAATTCCATAGAACATGGCTGGCACATGAGTGGGGCAGGTTTTCTTAGGCAAAGAAGCTTGTCTGTGTCTAAATAAATTCTCACTTTTCCTCTCATTATTCATGTCGTAGGCCTATCATAATTTATAATTTAACACATCTCATGTTTGTAACAAGGATTGTATTCCATTTATGCAAATTTGATTTCATACCCAACCCAATTCCCATTTAGTTTTGGTGTCATTTTGATTGAATTCCTTTATATATATATACATATATATATATATATGGAAGGAAAAGGCATTTACAAGCAGTTACAAAGAATAAAGTTACAGTTATGAGAAAACAGCAAAAACAAAGCCCATAGGACAGACATTTACAAGCAGTTAAAAAGAATAAAGTTACAAATTGAAGTGACACACTTTTGTACCAAGTTTTGTTTATGGATCAATATTGACACTAGCCATCTTGATTTAATGTAGATTAATTATATGTATGTTTGCATTTTCTTAATTATCCTATATTTATGGAAAAAAGATTATATTCCCTTACAATTATATATATGTCAATACATAAATACACATACATATACACATAATATATGTATGTGTACAGGTATATTTAAGAATTACCACACTTAACAGGTTTGGAGATTTTATGCCGCTTTAGTGAATGGCATAGGTAAGGACAAGGAACGTAAAATCCCATCTATACATTATAAGCTACTAATAAACTGATCACAATTTGAAATCATTCAAGAGAGAATTTGTGCATAAATTCTTCAATATTGTATTTTGCGCAGAAATTTTTGTGAAGGCTTTGGTGATTCGAAGTAGAACTTGCAACTACAATATCTGATAAAAATCTACTTCCAAATATACTTTTGATGGATGTTCATATCCTCATCCAAAGTTCTAATTAACACACAAGCATGAAGGATGCTTTTGAAGGTTGAGGAGTTCTGCTTTACACCCATTGGTTGCATTTGCTTGAAATTTTCTAAAGACTTTTTAGGAAAAAACCATTTTGAATATATCCTGCAGTCACGACAGTCCATGATATCACATTTCTTTGAGGCATTTTTGGAAACAGTTCGCTTGCCTTGTCTATGCTTCCACATTTTCATGTATGTCTAGGAGGGCACTTGTAACTACAACACGTGACAAAAAAAATCCTCCTTGTTATGCTTTGATGGATGTCCCTTCATTATTACTGGATATCTGATATAGTGCACATTATTATAGTGCAAGCCTATTTTTCAGATTGTTTCATTTAACATCACCAATATTCTCCGCACGAACATTGTCCCTATTTAAAATGAGGGAAATGGTTCACATCTTTCAGAACAATTTCTCTTGCAACAATCTTGGAGATGAATTTAGATGTAGTGTGAATATCAGAACATATTTGAAGGTTCTTAGCAACTATAATAGTTGTACTAGGGGCCATGTTTAACAAACCAAATTGGAATAGAAGAAAAAAGAAACAATTGTCTATCACCATAGTGAAAAGTTAGCCAATCCAATTTCTCCAATTTTACATAGCTCTCCCATGTTTTTGGATGTGATTTGTCTCCTACACAAAAAGCATGTACCATTTTATGGCCTTCAATCCAACTACATCCAGCTATTTTTTTAATTTCTTTATCTTTCATCAATATCCATACTATTTGAACCTCACCACACCTGCCCGCTTTTGCACAGATGTTTTAGGGAACATAAGTTACAACATTTTTAGGATCCAACTAAAAACTCAGTGTTGTTGGAATAACCATATATGATCCATAGACACCAAAGTTTTTAACTGCCATCGTAGTAATAATGTTTAGGGTGTCCTCAAGATAGCCAACATAGGCACGAAGGTCAACCATGCACACCTAATGATCAACTATATATGTAATGCAATAAGGGTTACTGACATGTGAAGTATGTGTAGCCCTCATACACTAAACCTGCATGACCGCATACATCTAGAACACAAGAAAAGCTTACAATGTCAATGTTCTAGAGTGCTTCATTAATTCAAAGATTTTGAGAGCTTCCTTGCATAATCTATTTTGTGCACATTCTGCAATTATATCATTTCATTCCATGAGATGACATCTCTTTGAGGCATTTTGTCAAACAATTCAGGGGTTTTGTTTATGATTCTACATCTTGTATATATATCTACCAGAGCATATTTAACTAACATCTGACAAAATTTCCCCTATCAAGAAACACTCAATCAACTACCTCAATCTACACTAATAACATTTACAATGGATACCCCACACTATGGCATGTAAAAACAAAGGGAAAACATAGAGTACTACTCACAACGCAAGACTAGTAGTTATTGCAATCACACACACTGTACACTAGTACCATTTACAATGAATACCCCACAATATGGCATGTACAAATAAAGGAAAAACATATCACTCACAACACAAAAATAATAGTTATTGCAATCACACAAACAATTGTAAAAACAAGTTTAATGCAAGAGGAATGCTCTAATGAGAATAAAGCTCAACTACAAGCAACCATTTGCTTCTCATGCCACTAATCCACAGTGGTATTAGTGTTCTCATTGCATCTGAAGCTTTACAAAGCTCTATTTTCACATATAAAATGCATATGAATTGCTTTCACACTTTTTGATCATCCAAATCTTGAAGTGGGCAAGGTGAGAGCATACAATGCTTCGACCACACTACTAACTACAATGCATGCAAATAGAATGAAATGGAAACAAACTAATCATAGCACATAGGCGGTATAACCGACTTCAATCAACAATTTTTCACTAGATAATAATATGATACAGTGATTCTTTGTATAAATCAAAAATTTATATTTGTAATCAAATGAGTATATATTTATATTGTTATATAACTAATTATATAATGTTAAAACACATTTAATTTTTCCTTTTACTTACCTATCGGCGTACCCCTTGAACCTCTTATAGGTGCAAGTGCTAGTTTAATTCTTATAAGATACGATTGGAAGGTTGATTTTAATTACATTAATATACATAAAAGTGAATAATAAGATAGAGATGGATTACTTAAATAAATGTTTCATTTGATTAATGTTTAAAATAAAATAAAATTTGACATGATTAAATGCAAACAATTTTATTATTATTTATAATAACCAAAAATAAATAAAAACATTTTAATTAAGACACTCATCTCCTCTAACTGCATTAGGCTATACACTGCCCTCTCATATCCTTTTTAATTGTGTTTGATTGTGGGTGACTTCAAGAAAAGATCAGCGGCAGTATCTGGGTTTGTGATCTCAGCCATTTAAGTTATAGTTATGATAAACGTAAGTTACAAGTCATTCTGTAGATTCTGTTATATTTTTGGGAGCTGAACCAGAAGATGCATCGGGCTGTCATATCATAAAGATTATGCTCTATTTCATGCAATAGAATTGACGTTGGTTATAACAAACACAGAAGCCATCATGCGGCACTTACCAGTTCCAGGTACGGTAGCAGTACAAGGTACTTGCTAAGGATTTGTTTCTCTCTTAATGAGAGGAAACTCCTCTGTATTTGTTCAGGGGAAAAGTATCTTTACTCCTTTTACAGAGGTTTTTGTCATGCTGCCATTGATTTTGTTTACAATTTGTATCTGCTCTGGTTTTGTTTGCAAGGTCTGAAATCTCAATTCTAAATTTTATACAGGGTGATCTTCTTAGAAGAGAGTCTTTACCACTAGTATTTATGCATATGCCTTTAGTTGTAATTATTATTGCAGGCTTCTTTGTAATGATGGTTTTAGCTTTGAATTATACTTTGGTTTTCTACTTTCTCTCTTAATCCAATGTATACTTGAGTATCAATGCTGACACTCATACTTCCAAATCTCGAACTTTAACAATACAATTTATATATTTTATCACATGTACCATTTGAAATTTTGGATCCATTTCAAATAAGAGTTACACTGCTACTGCCTCTTATTTTGGATCCATTTCAAATAAGAGTTACACTTGTATTATGGTTGCAATCTCTCTCAAGGACAATATTATTTTTTTAGCTCTATGTGAAAAATCAACCACCTCACAAAAGATTTGATTTCTTACTTAGAGAGTATTCAAGCCTCACAATGTGGGAAGAAGGTAGCATATTTTAATGTAAGTCACTTTTAAAATATATTTCTAATTTGAGGTATTAGAAAATTAATTCAAGTTAACGACTGTTATATGTTATATTATTTTTAAGATGTTGTCTTATCTTAATGAGATGATCTCTTTGCACAATCTGTGAAGAGCATTAAAATAGAGATAGAAATAATGTTTAAAAGTAAGTAGTTGGCACACTATTTGTTGGTTAGTCGAAGTTTTGGATGTTCCAATAGTAAAGGATTGTTTAAACTTTACCATCAATAATAGGATTATGATTTCAAGCAGCTAAGAAGTTTAACAAAGGTTATTAATCTAGCACAAATTGTGGCTTTTTCACAATGTGATTCTATAACTCTTGTAAGGTAGTCTAATTTTTTTTAAAAAAAAAAAATCATTTCAAAACAAATACTTCAATCTTCTACACAAGTTGATGATAGGAGTTAGAAATATTAATCCAAAATGCATGCTCTCAAACCTCTAGAGTACCATTAACAAGAAAAAGTTCATCACATTGATAGCACATATTACTCAATAGATGATCATATCCTCCTACATAACTTTTGTAGTTGAAAAATTTAAGGTACCCAATCTCACAAGCATAATCTCCATTGGCCTCTAAAGGAAGCTTATCGTTCTCTCTTTTTCCATATCTCTAATAATACACAAATCAAACAAGTATATTAAATTTTGTGCATTGAGAGAGTTAAAATAGAGTTAAATAGATCTAAACAAGCTTAAAATATAAAAACCTACCAATTCTAGAGGCCAAAAAAGTAACATCCCTAATGGCGTCGTCAAAATTTCCATTTCTTGAAAATCCATAATGCAAAAGTCCTAGCTATGTAGTTGTTCTTGTTCTAGTCTGTATCAATACCCAATAAATTCAAAACAATAACGAATACTATTGACACAACCAAATTGGTAAAGTGACCCTCTCAAGACACCTTAGAACCCACTTAAATGTCATGCACATTTTCAATTTAAAGTGGTTTAATTGTAACAAGAAATTACAAATTAAAGATTTGTGTTATTTTAATGTTAAAGCATTGTGTTTTCCCTAGTGTGATGGATAAGGAAGAGAATTAGAACATATGTGTGAATTAAAAAAATAATGCAATAAAATAAACATACATTTATGCACCATTTATACATACATAATCTCCATAGACTTCTCATATATTCATCATGTCATCATACAATCCATTATTATATATCCATTACAGTACATCTCAGGTTTCACTCTAATATCTTATTCAATTCTCTTCTCTCATTGCTCTACTCTTAATTAAGGCTCTCACATTTACCTATTTTATATGCTCTCTCCCATGTTCTATTAATACCATCTTGGTGTAGTACATATATGTTGTCATAGCTTCATTATATATAGGATCATGTCACAAGTCATCTAGGTGTGCCACATTATGTTTCCTTTGACTTGTAATATTTTTGGTTGTTCATGTGTTATTCAAGGATGTGTTATCTTGATGCCAGTCATTAGTGCCCTTGTAGGTTTTCACCGTTAGCTTCCATTAGGTTGCTCTTTCAAGTTTCCAATCTAATGAGATATTGGCTTTGTCTTATTAACATCATCCTCCAACTTAAACCATGTCTTATCCTCAAGACATGCTAGCTTTATCTGTCATTGCTCAAAAATAAAATGTGAGTTGGAACTATAAAGTTTTGCCCAAAATTGTACCACTATAAATTTTTTTCTCAAAATTGTATCATAATTCATCTTAAAGTAGGATATATTTATAAATATTCTACAACTAGTTATATGTATTATTCCACTAAAGAGTGTCCTATTGAAAGTGGAGGAATTTTCCATCAATTACAATCAATAAAACTTTTCCATCACTCATAAAAGAAGAAATTCCAATAGAATCTACCAATATTTGTGCATCAAACATGAGAACTACATCAAGGAGCTAGTTTCAAACTACCTTCTTCCCTCTACCTTCTTCCCTCAATTATTTGATCAAATATATGATGTTGGCTCTTTCCTCTTATAATAGGTGGTATTAAGTATGAATATTCTCAATCTATACCCTAATAGCTACATTGAAGTCTTTCATGGTATCATATGAGTTAGATGCAAGTGTAGTATATGTTTTTCTAAAATATCTATATTTGAATTTTCAAGGATTGGTGAGGTAGGCCAACCTAAACAATTTTGATACAATGTATTTTATGTTGTTACATGTCCCCTTCATGTTTTAAATTTTAGTATTCAACTCTATATGAGCTACGACATATTTTTCTTGATATTTTTTAACTACTTTTTCTCATATTCTAAAAAAAAATTCCTCCTTAAAATTATCCTTTTCTCACCCCAACTCTTCATTTCTATGAGTAATCCATTACTCACTATTCCCACATGTTTTTTTAGAGGTAAAGAAGAATCTACAATGATTTGTCAGAGTTGTGGTTAAATGTCTACCATTGTTTTCTTGAGTGTATCATTAGTAGTTGTATATTACATGTCAATGGGTGTTTTTTGGCATTACTCTATAGTATATCTCCCATCTTAAATTGATAAATTGGTGAAATTTGGGATAAATCCACATGTGGCCCTAATGGTGTAGGTGTAAGAAAATCTAGTGCTAAAGTAACCACTAGATATAGTTGCTTCTACAAAGAAATAAACTCTTTGATTTTATCCATTGGATGAAATAGCTAAGATGCCAATCAAGTGATGACCACTTAGAGCCTTCAATTTCTAATATCTATTCATTTCCTCCATAATTTTCTTACCCTTGTCTATCCATATTTTCCCCTTTTTGTTTTGTCAAACCTATTGTCCAAAACGGCATGTCTTGTGGTAGGATGTGTTGATCTATATATTTTCCTACTTCCTACTCATATTCCTATAGATTTTATTCCTCTCCACCTATTGTCCTTGATAATTCAATATTGCTCATTCCCACTTCTTCTATTGTGATTTATTTCCCCTTGTTTTCTTTTTCCATCACCCCTATGTTTATTTTCCCTATATATCAGTAATAAAGGAAGATGAAACCCATAATTTTTTAGATTTGACCAAGATACTATAATCTATCCTTGTGGCAATGAGTGCTTCAATTTTTAATGTGTCCTTGGTTTCATCTAGTTGGGATAGCAAGGTATCCACTCTATGTTTGGATGTAAGGTCTACATCTTGAAGAAATTATACCTATATTTTTGTCCTCAGAGATAGTTTAAATTCCTCCATAATTTTCTCCATGACACTATTTATGATTTGTACTCTATATTGAAAGCATCTTCTCTCTTCTACTAGATTTATTTGAATAAATATAGGGAAATCCATTTTTGTATGTGTCATTGAGTAAGGGTTCAAAGAGAGGTAATCCATGATAGCTTTGAAAATGTCTTTTTTATTTTTTAGAAATGTTGTTGAATGCATATTTGGTATCTCAAAATTTTCCTAGGTTTAAACATTATGTGGTATATTTTTGTGGATGTATCACTTCCTTTTCCTTCCACTTTCTCGGTGAGCTCCTAGTCACTTATGATGGGTCTAGATAATTCGGCTAGTTTTTGCTTTATCAATTTATGCTTTTATCAATTCATTTGCTAAGTTTCACAAACATTTTCAAGACTTCATACATCTTTCATATGCCTTTTATACACTTGGACAGACCTAAATATGTGGGGATATAACTATGATATATTGATATATGCTTGTGTGGGTGTATGAATGTTCATAAGATTTAGTATGTTTTTATGGATTGATTGTGATTGTTAATGATGTGAATGCCTTGGTAGAAAAACTAACATCTTGTAGCCAAGAAGACTAAAGCCCGTAGCAATTGGATTTTTAGCTCGCAGCAAAGGACTATGGATGGTTGTAGGGGAGAAGCTAGAATAATTGGAGAACAACAGTTCCAAAAGGAAGCGAAGGTGGCTATTGAGTGATCAACCATGAGTCACCACAATTATATTTTATCCATTAATAAGGCAACTGGAAGGAGAAGTTTGTTCCAAATAGGAGTGACCCATGATGTGACAGTTTCCATGAATTCGCACAGGCCAAACTTATTACAAAAAGAGTTATGGAGGAAGATGTCTCCTTTCCTATAGAAATCCAAAGAGAATTTAATGTGACTATTGGTTATATGGAAGGCAATAAAAATAGAAGACTCATGTTCTGTGATGATTTCCTCAATGATAAACTACTTTAAGTAATGCAACTAAAATGTAGTAATAAATTTATGTAACAAAATTTCAACAACATTGGTACATGTTGTCCACAATATTATAGTTTAGGAATTAGGATTTAGTATAAATATATTTCTTGATGTTTAGTAAAAAGAACTCTTACTGCAATAATTAATATATGGAATCATTTTATTTAGTTGCACATGTTGTTGTTCCCCATTATTGAAGGCATTGCTACAATCGTGTTGATGATATTGTAAGTTTAATTTACTTCTATCCTTTGGCAAGCTAATCACTCTACTAACAAAGAAAAACACATAGTAGATATAAGTAACTTGACTACGCATTATAGTTATTCCTGAGTAATTTTGTCTATACCATTAAATTTTTGTAGATTATGTTTATGCATGTTATATGTGTTGTTTATTATTTTATTTTGCATGTTTATGCATGACAAAAAAAGCTTACATTTTGTGGATATAAAGTGAATCTTGTCTATTATGTTCTACATAAGCTTGTGATGTGAAAAATATTCCATTACTAAGAAAATATTATATTTTGTAGATAGAGAATTTTGTATTGTTTATGTGTTCTTCCAAAGTCTTACATTCTGTAGAAAGATAAGAGAAATAGTAGCATAGTTCAAAAATATTTCATTTCCCACAAATTAGTAGAATATTTCATTACATGTTTTAAACAATATTTTTGTAGAATATCAATGTTTCCATAGATTAGAATTTTAAAATATTTTGTTAGTTAAAAGTTCCTTTCAAACATAAGCATTCTTTGTTTGGTTTAAAATTTTCCATTAGAATAGGACACCTAAATTCCTTTTGTTAATAGCCTTTGGACACCACCCTAGTCAATATGACATTAATTGACTAAAGT
The DNA here is from genome assembly GCA_007258455.2 of Sequoia sempervirens. Classification (NCBI taxonomy): domain Eukaryota; kingdom Viridiplantae; phylum Streptophyta; class Pinopsida; order Cupressales; family Cupressaceae; genus Sequoia; species Sequoia sempervirens. Next base: position 309,010,665 of record VDFB02086081.1, read on the forward strand.
GAAAGACCTTATGACACCTTGTTACCTACTCCATTGCAAACAATCCCTCTTAATTCAATGAGAGATCTAGTTCCTATGCAAAATAAATATGAAGAAGACTTGAGCATACATGGTGTTTTCCATGTAATTAGATACATGCCTCCTAAGTGTGTCCAAGAGGAAATTTGCAATAGAAATTTGTTGAGAAAATACAAGCCCTTGCAAGAGTATGATTAATGGTACCAAAGTCACCATATCAATCTACGAGAGTGCAAAATGATTTTCTAATAGCTTGTATGCAATGCGAGTCCCCAGAACAAGAAGAAGAAATTACCTCTAAATATGCATTGTTTTGTGGATATAAAATGAAGTAGTATTTACAAATGACCCTAATACTCTTTGGTCTCAACAAGTGTAGTTAGATTATTTCATAAGATCCAAGAAAAGGGTCATAGAGAATTCCATAATAAGATTCAAACCTAAGTTAATGCTCTAATCGATACCAATCAGACATAGCTTCAATTGTGCACAATAAAGACAAAGCTGCAAACCCACCTAAACACAACCAATCAACACATCCAATCAAGCAATAAAAAGGCCAAGGTATCAAAATAACTCTAGACACGTCCCAAAGACTCGAGTGATCACTAAATATGGCTGATCAATTGAAGAAATTAACAACCAATATTTCATTATGGGATGTTTTAGCAATTTGTGAACAAAAGAATTTGCTACAAGAATCTACAAATAAGCAAGATCTAGTTATGTTGGAATTGATGTAATGGCTAACATCGCATGGAAGATAGCCGAACAAAAGGTCACGCAAGTCAATCTATAATCATTCACAATATTGGAACTAAGGTAAGTAAGTAGAAATCCATGCCATTCCTTTTAACATTGATTAGTCCAATAAGAATTTTTTACACAATTCCATGATAGACTTTGGTGCAAGCAACACAATGCTTAAAAAATTTGTTAATTCCTTGCATCTAACATATGAGCCCATGGAGAAATGAATTATATGCAACTGAATTTTGGACAAGTGTCTTCTTACACATGTGTGAGAACACCTTGGGAAGAAAAAATAACACTTGAGTGTCATTTCATACATGTGTGAGAACACCTTGGAAAGATAAAATGAAACAAGTGTCTTCTCACATTTGTGAGAGATCACATAAGAAAAATGAAGATGTGCGACTTCTCACATGTGTGAGAGTCTAAACTAAATGGCTGGTGAAGATATGATCAAGATTTTGCTGTAGTTCTTTAGAATACGTGGGATTAGAAGTGTGATTAATTAAATTAATTACACTTAGATATGGGTAGAGGATTAACTTAGTTAACTAATTGAATTTGAAGTGGAAAAGAAGAATTAAATAAATAATTTGTATTTATTTAATTTCTATAGGATAGGAATGGAAGGTTGATTTTAATTAAATTAATGTACATAAAAGTGAAAGATAAGATAAGATGAATTACTTAAATAAATGTTTCATTTGATTAATGTTTAAGATAAGATAAAGTTTGACATGATTAGATGCCAACAATTTTAAGTATCTATAATAACTAAAAAAATTAAGAACATTTTAATTAAGACACTCAACTATTGAATCCTCTCCTCTAATTTGTAGGCACAAACAGAAACAAACTAAACAAAAAATCATATGTATATCAAAACTAAAACTTCTTGTTCTCTATTGATAATAAACCGATTACATATGCCTCTCTTTTATAGAGGTCATAGACAATTCGAGAAGAAGAAATACTAAAAATAATTACAGATAAAACATCTTTAAAACCATGCAAACAACAAAAAGCTTAACTAATTACTAATTTATTTAGTTAAAAAAATCTTAATTATTTTTTCATTCCAACATAACTGAATTATATAACTTAGTTCTTTTCAATATTATGACACCAATAGTGATCTTTTTGTCAATGATAAAGTTTCAGACTGAGTGTGCCATTATAATAAACTTCTAGCTGATGAAAATCGTCCCAACAAAATCATTAATAGCAATGTCAAATACAAATACTTGGCACCTCTTTTTACGTGTTTTTTCAGTCATATAACCAGCTCTCATTTCCACACATTGCACTGTTAATAACAAGCTGTAATGGTTGGGAGTCTCTTGGACGACGGTTTTTTGTGGAATTGGTAGTGTTCAGTTTAATGGAACTGAGCTGCTATATAGGCCATTTATTGCAAGAAGTCTGTTATAATATTTTTAAACACTTCATACATCTACACTGCCCTGTCATATCCTTTTTAAATCTGTCTGATTGTGGGCGACTTCAAGAAAAGATCAGCGGCAGTATCTGGGTTTGAGATCTCAGCTATTTCAGTTATAGCTATGATAAACGTAAGTTACAAGTCATTCTGCAGATTCTGTTATATTTTGGGAGCTGAACCGTGGAAAATGCATTGGGTTTTGAGAGCTTGGGCTGTCATATCATAAAGATTATGCTCTATTTCATGCAAATCATGCAAGATAAATGACGTAGGTTATCACAAACACAGAAGCCATCATGCGGCACTTACCACTTCCAGGTACGGCAGCAGTACAAGGTACTTGTTAAGGATTTGTTTCTCCAAGGAATGTCTCTTAAAGAGAGGGAACTCCTCTGTAATTGTTCGGGGGGAAAGTATCTTTACTCCTTTTATAGATGTCTTTGTCATGCTGCCTTTGATTTTGTTTATAGTAGGGGAGAAGATCCAGTATCCGCCAGGGCTAACTTCGGGCAACTGTAGAATTCAAACCGTATGTCGAATCGGGAAAAAAAATTTATGGGTTTTTTTCGCACATGAGTTAAGATCTTATAACTAAGGTTTTGGCTTTTGGGCAATTCGGTAGAGTGCGGTAGCATCCGATATGCGCGCGGAGGTCAAAAAGACCCCTTTTAGAGGTGTCGTTTGCTTGCCGTCACCTAACATCCCAGTACCCGCTAAATATAACCACCATTTTTTTTTTTAAAAAACACCTAAATGTGTCACTTTTAATATCTAATTAAAACTCTTTTATCATTCAAATCCGCTCAAAAGTCAATGGGTCTAATTCACGTTAGCACCTTATAGAATCATTTTGGCACCCATTAAAAATCACTCCTACATATTAATCTCCTTACTAAAGCACCGGACACCAAACACATTACACCCCAAATAATTTTTATTTGGGCTCTAATTGACGCATATGACTAATGTTTTTTTGTGGGTATCCCATCCTATTCATTCGCTTTACCGCGCGCTCTGTCTGGAAGCTTCCCGGCGATGGAGAAGGATGTGGATGGCGACGGCTCTCCACAGCTCCTGCACATGCGCACGGCTTCAGGTAACATCTAACATCTTTTTCCTTTGAATATGCAAACAATGGTACTGGTTAATCATTTTCTTCTGCATCTTTCATGACCCGTGAAGGGTTTATTCAATGATTAAGACCCGTGAAGGGTTTGTTCGACGATTGATAAATTATTACTGCTTGTCTATGAAATAAATCATTCATCTTACACGCTTCTCGCCATGTGTTGTTTTATTTTGCTAATGTCATGGTACTGGCGTTATATACGGGTTTTTTTTTGGGGTAAAATAATTTCCTGTCCTCATTTTACCGCGCCCTCACAACGTGGTAAAGTCGACTGTATCATGATTTTGTCTGCAGAAATGATAACGAATTTCGTGGGTTTGTGAAAACCCTTGCTTTGTTTTTCCAAATACGGGTTTTATTGTGGTTAAATGATTAAATACGACCTGGTAAAGTCGATTGTCTCATGATTTTGTCTCCATAAATGATCAGGAATTTTGTGGGTTTGAACACATGCCTATAAAAAACCCATGTCACTTTGGGCATAAATCGACAAACCCATTAAAAATAAATATGTATTTGTCAGAACCCTTGCATGGTTTTTTCCAAATTCGTGTGCTTAATGAATTAATCTCATGAAACCCTTGTTTGGAATATTCTGCATCTATCTCAAAACGAATTCGTGAAAACCCTTGCTTGGCTTTTTCCAAATTCGTGTGCTTAAGGAATTAATCTCATGAAACCCTTGCCTGGAATATTCTGCATCTATCTGAAAACGCACTTTTGCATTCCGAGCTTGGTTTTTTCCAAACTCGTGTGCTTAAGGAATTAATCTCATGAAACCCTTGCCTGGAATATTCTGCATCTATCTGAAAACGCACTTATGTATTCCTACGAGTGAGGAATTATTATTATGAAACCCTTGGTTAATTTCTTGTGCACATTTCTGAAAAACCCAATACATACATACATACCATGTATATATGTATATATGTATGTATGTATGTACACATACATACATACATATATGCATATATGTATGTCTGTATGTGTACATACATACATACCATACATATATGTATGGTATGTATGTATGTATGTATGCATACATACATACCATACATATAGTATGTATGTATGCATACATACATACATACATACCATACATATATGTATGGTATGTATGTATGTACACATACAGACATACATATATACATACATGTATATATGTATGTATGTATGGTATGTATGTACACATACATGCATACCATACATACCGTATGTACATAATGTATATACATATATGTATGGTATGTATGTACATACATACATACCATACATATATTTTGCATCTATCTGAATACTTACTTCTGTATTCCTGCGAGTGAGGAATTATTATTATGAAACCCTTGGTTAATTTCTTGTGCACTTTTCTAAAAACCCAAGTATGTATGTATGTATGTATGTATTGAAAGCAACGACAAGCATCCTCCGCACATTCCTCTAATATCCTAAGTCTCAGGTAGGTACTTATAGTTATTTTCATTTATGCAGTGTCTTCTTACTTTATATATTCTAGCATTTGTTTATATTTTTCTACTTTCCATTGCACATATAGCAGGCCTCAGGTAACATCTAACATCTTTCTCCTTTGAATATGCAAACAATGGTACTGGTTAATCATTTTCTTCTGTATCTTTCATATTACAAAAATGTATGTATGTATGTATGTGCACATACATACATACATGTATATATGTATGTATGTATTGAAAGCAATGACAAGCATCCTCTGCACATTCCTCTAATATCCCAAGTCTCAGGTAGGTACTTATAGTTATTTCCATTTATGCAGTGTCTTCTTACTTTATACATTCTAGCATTTGTTTATATTTTTCTACTTTCCATTGCACATACAGCAGGCTACCATACATATATTTGTCATTTTACATTCTGTGTCTCTTGTTCATTCAGCAAATCGATGTATATGTGTGTATCCTTTGCCTATCCTTTCAAAATGCAAATAATGGTACTGGTTAATCATTTTCTTCTACATCTTTCACGACCCATTAAGGGTTTATTCGATGATGTCAAAATTATTACTGCTTGTTTATGAAATAAATCATTCCTCTTACACTCCTTTTCGCCATGTGTTGTATATATGTATGTATGTATCTATGTGTGTATGCACATACATACATACACACATATATGTATGTGTATGTATGTATGTGCATATATACATGTATGTATGTATGTATGTATGTATGTATATATATATATGTATATATGTATATATATATATATGTATATATGCATGTATGTAGCACATGTGATACATATATACATACACATACATACATATATGTATGTGTGTATGTATGTATGTACATATATACATATATATGTATGTATGTATGCACATACATAAGCATACATATATATATATATATACACATACATACATATATGTATGTGTGTATGTATGCATGTGCATATATACATGTATGTATGTATGTATGTATACATGTATGCACATACATACATATATACATACATATATATATATGTGTGTGTGTGTGTGTGTATGTATGTATGTGCAGCTACAAAGAGAGTGCGCGGTCAAATGAGTGAACAGAATGGGATACCCACAAAAAAGCATTAGTCATATGCATCAATCGGACCTCAAATGAAGATTAATTGGGGTGTAATGTGTTTGGTGTCCGGTGCTTTAGTAAGGAGATTAATATGTAGGAGTGATTTTTAATGGGCGCCAAAATGATTCTATAAGGTGCTAACGTGAATTAGACCCATTGACTTTTGAGTGGATTTGAATGATAAAAGAGTTTTAATTAGATGTTAAAAGTGACACATTTAGGTGTTTTTTCTGCTTTGCAATGTATATTACTGATTTTCTGCAATTTATATGTATGTATATGTTTATATGAATACATGCATGTATGCTTATGTTTCTATGAATGTTTGCATGTATGCTTATGTTTGTATGACTCTATGCATGCATGCAAACCTGCAAAAAATCACAGATATATAAGGCTTCCCAAATGAACATCGAATCCAAATATAGTGCAGAATTCAGTCATATCATCTCTAAAAACCTACGTAAGTGGCAGCTACAAATTCAAATGCTATAACAAATTCATATTTGAAACACAACAATCAAATTGAATGCATTCAATTGTCAGATTCAAATTTCTAAATAAGAGGGATAGCAGCCAGTGGCATTCACAAATTTTCTCCTCTACTACTATATTCACAATTGAACTTGATTAATTATGTGTTGTTGTACATGCATTATTTCAAAGGTCATATGATGTTTGTATGTTACTAGCCTCGGTTGTGACTACCCGTGGTTGTAAATCTTTTCTTGCAGGCATGGGAGAACAAGGAGAGGTGGTGCAACAATGTTCATGGTGGGCAGTTTGGTAATTGTGTTTGTCAACACACCAAATAATTAAGGATTTTTTGTTCAAATTGTTCTAAGTTTCAATTATTGTTCTATATTTTTTACTAACTAGTATATCTTTTTATTTATTTCAATAACTATTGTCCATGTTTGTTTGTTGTATTATATTTGTTTGTTGTGGCAGGCATGTCAAATGGCTAGGAGGTTGTGAAGAGCATGTCAATTTGTAAGATTACATATCAGGTAAAGTCTTTCAAGACTTTACTTTGGCTGTGACCCGATAGACATTGTGTTCATTTATAATGTTCATTTTTATTATTCATTGTAAACTTACATTTACAATTTACAATTAGATTAATTTCCAAGTGTATGTGTTCAAAAATTTATAATTTCAAATAGATTAATTTATGGATATGTTGCATATAGATGTATAGTTATATGTATGCATATACTTAGTTGTGTATACATATGTATGTATGTATGTATGTATGTATGTATGTATGTATACGTACATACATATATATAATATATATGTATATATGTATGCATGTATACACAACTAGGGAGGTTGTAAAGAGCAAGTCAATTTGCATGATGACATTTCAGGTCAAGTCTTTCAAGAGTTTACTTTGGCTGTGACCTAGTAGACATTGTGTTCATTTATGATGTTCTTTTTTCTTATGATGTTCATTCATGAACCTGAACAATGGGATTTGATTTATGGTGGGATTTACTTATTCATTGTAAACTTACAATTTAGAATTAGATTGATTTCCACTTACACTTACAGTTACAATTTATGGATATGCTACATATAGATGTATAGTTATATATATATATATATATATATATATATATATATATATATATATATATATATATATATCTATGCAACAAACAAACACATATGTGAAGTTAGAATTTTCAAAATAAATTGATGTGAGAAAATACATAGAAACTTATTGAATTATTAAGTTAGAATTTTCAAAAAGTGTGATGTAAGGAAAAATACAAAGTTTGAATTATAATGTTTTCAACTTTTACCAAATGCATTATTTAGAAAACATAGAACTTGAATAGACTAGTGAGTCATATTTTTAAATCACATCAATGATAGATGAATACAACAAACACAAAACTGATTTCGAATCACAAAAGCATAGATCATTAACTTGGAAAGAAGACAAGGAGTCTTCATATATACAAAAAACACATTGGAACACATCGAATTAGATAAGTTGAGAACAAAATACCATTTAGTTCTACAAAATTAGACACTAGTATCCTTTGGCTATCCAATACAACAAACTAGTATCCTTTGGCTATCCAATACAATAGACTAGCATTCAGTTTTACAAAAAACACTTTAGCACACTTCAAGGTCAAAAAGTTGACAACAAAAAATCCTAATCAGACATCCACAGATCTGATTATGAAGTGGTGTGTCCTTGGGGGTCAACTGACTCCGCGTCAACTGGAGAAGATGTTAAGGACTACGGATTGTTCTGTATGGCACTTGCTATACAAGCAAGCAATGCATGATTTGCCTCTGGAGTTAGTTGTAACTGTGGAGAGCAGCCTTCAGAAGACCCATTTTGTAGGTTGCTAAGAGCTGTAAAGGCTGGAGACAAAATGTTAATCATGTCCCTTAAAATTGGATGTTGACTTGGAAGAGGAGTTGTAGGAGTACTCTTACTTCTGTTTCTTTCTGCTCTTTCTGCCTGCTTTTGGTTTTCTTTCAACTATCTAGCAATCTTTGCTTGCTCCCTTTGAAGCTCCTTTTCATGTCGCTGCCTCAGTTTCTCCTCTGCATTTTTTTTTTTTTTGCAGCACGCTCCAATCTGTTTGCCTCCCTCTGTGCGAGGATTGCTTCTCTTTCTGCCTTCCCTTCAACCATTTGCTCCCTTTTCCTTTGCTGCAATTCTTTGTTTCTTTGCTTCTGTGCCTCTTGTTCATTCAGCAAACTGAAGAAATCATCCGATGTCAAAATTTGAGACTACCTACTAAGGCGAAGGACCCCATTGCGACCTCTGTTAGATGATTGGCGCACTCGTTGCATTGGGAGTTGCAAAAAAGTGCTTCTGCTGCCTGCTGGTTGCTGATCATTGACTTGTGTGAATGGCACTTAGTTAGCCTCTTCATCACTTGAGTCATTACCATCGAGTCCATCCTCTTCATCATTTTCAGCCTCCCAATTTCTCCCAGTTGTGAAGTAATGGATGACATCTTTAGGATCAACATTCGGTGGTGATGGCATGGACAACCCTTCATCCACTTGAGTGAAATTGAGATGCACCCCTAGGTTCAAAGCTGCATCTTGAAATTCAGATGGCAGATTCAGACTATCTTCATTTTTAGCTGCCTGATTACATGATCGAACTACTGGTTCTTGTTGAATTTCTGTTGCCTCAATGTTTTATGGATTTGGGGGAATGTTTGCAGAAAAGGTTTCCATAAACTATCCAATCTGTTCCTCATTCCAACCTACTATCCTCAAACAAGTCTCTGCTGCCATGAACTGTGCCTCTTCATCAGCTGTATCACCCTCAGTTTCTGCTCCCAATGTCATTCCTTCCTCTTCAACCACGAAAGCTTGGCTTGGCCCCATATCCAAGTCAAGTGCATGTCGATCTAATGGCCAAATTCTTGTTTTTCTAAAACCACTTGCAATGTTATTAGGAGTCAAAGCTTGTGCAAAAGCTTTGCTGGCAAGTGTTGCCAACTCTTCCCTTCCAATGTCAAGTTGAGGATTTTCAGAGAGCCATATAGTCCTTTGCTATTTGAAGTAGTTCTTAAATGGTGAGAACACACTAACATCAAGGGGCTGCAATTTGTGGCTGCAATGTGCTGGAAGTGTGAGCAAATCTATTCCCATAGTCTTTGCTTCTTCGACCGTTTTGAATGCCACATGGCTGCCATGACCGTCAAAGATTAGAAGCTTTATGTTGGTTGGTGACACACCTCCTGGGACATGTTTTGCGAAGTGTTTTAACCATTCCACAAATAATTCTTTGGTCATCCAAGCATGCTCTTGGATTGCCATGCATGCCCTTGGCTCACAGTTAACAATATAGTTTCTAATGTTCCTTTTAGACTTGAACAAATAGTAACCAGGTATAGCTTGACCTGCTGCACTAACACAAGCTAGAACAGTGATCCATTCTCTGCTTTTAGCAATTAATTGTGGAACACATTTCGTCCATGTTTTTGCAATAACTCTCATTGCACAATTTCTGCCAGCTTGCACACCTGTTTCATCGCAGTTCCATATGTTGTTGGGCCCATAATTATGTTTGTTGTACAACTCCTCCAAGCTATCATAGAATGAAGAAACTATTTCAGGCCGCAGCATTATAGCTCGATCTGTGTCCACTCCTTCGGGTGTTCGAATTGTCAGATCAGGATGCCTTTGTCGAAATCCAACCCACCATGACCTCCCTGGTATCCCATTTGTGAATGGGTTAGGCCTCACTCCAACCATGTGGGCCACCGTTGACTTAAGTTGTGACACTTGAAGGCCATGGCCAATATTAGCCATATCTTTACACCATTGCACAATTTCAGCTTCTTCTTCGTCAGTCAGGATTGTTGGTGGCCCCCTCTTTTTTGTGGATGTCACACCATTGAGCCATGACCACAAACTGCTAGGCGAGATTCCCCATTTGATTGTTGAACCTTTGATTGACATTCGATGGTCCTCAACATCTGCAATGGCTTTTTCCATGTCATGCATAGACCAAATTTCCATGCACCGATCTGGGGTTGTCACTTGGTCAGCAGATGGCGGTTCCATTTCTACGTCAGTATTATGAACAGTAGGTTCAAAACCATCATTTTCATTGGTCTATTCTGCATTTTCAGAAATAACTTCCTCGTCCATGTTCACTGCTGGCTCTTCATCAACATCTGGAACATTGAATGTCACTCCACGAGGTACTCTATTCAAGCGCCTCCCACCCGATCTTTTCCTCTTGTGCCTTGGTGCCATGATTGTCAATGATCTTGTACATTGTAAGTGATCAAGTGTCAGAAAAACAATGTATAAACATTGCAAAACACAGATATAAGTACAAAACACAGGTATAAATTTTGCAAAATAGAAAACAGATCTATTTTATCATTCAAATCTGCTCAAAATTCAATGGGTCTAATTCAGGTTAGCACCTTATAAAATCATTTTGGTGCCCATTAAAAATCACTCCTACATATTAATCTCCTTACTAAAGCACCGGACACCAAACACATTACACCCCAATTAGGGTCCGATTAAAGCATATGACTAATGTTTTTTTTGTTGGGTATCCGATTCTTTTGCATCATTTAATTTGGGTTTACATATATATATGTAGATATAGATGTATTTATATGTATTTGTATAAATATATGTATACATGTATCTGTGGATACATATAATTACATAGTTACATGTATGCATATATCTGTACATATACATATATATATCTATATATACATAGATATATGTATGTATATATATCAATGTTCAAAGCACATTGTATAGACTTGGGTTTTCAAAAAAGAGCACAAGAAATTAACCAAGGGTTTCATAATAATAATTCCTCACTCGCAGGAATACAGAAGTGCGTTTTCAGATAGATGCAGAATATTCTAGGCAAGGGTTTCATGAGATTAATTCATTAAGCACACGAATTTGGAAAAAACCATGCAAGGGTTTTGACAAATACATATTTATTTTTAATGGGTTTGTCGATTTATGCCCAAAGTGACATGGGTTTTTTATAGACATGTGTTCAAACCCACGAAATTCCTGATCATTTCTGGAGACAAAATCATGAGACAATCGACTTTACCAGGTCGTATTTAATCATTTAAGCACAAAAGAAAACCAAATTCACATTTTTTTTAGGGTATGTATGTATGTATGTATGTGCATACGTACATACATACATACATATATACATACATATGTATATATGTATGTATGTATGTATGTGCATACATACATACATATATACATATATATATGTATGTATGTATGTATGAAGCTGCATACATACATACATACATACATACATACATAAATTCAATGTGGGAAAAGGAGTGTAAGAGGAATGATTTATTTCATAAACAAGCAGTAATAATTTTTCAATAATCGAATAAATCCTTCATGGGTCGTGAAATATGCAGAAGAAAATGATTAACAATACCATTGTTTGCATTTTAAAAGGATAGCCAAAGGATAGACATATACATCAATTTTTTGAATGAACAAGAGACACAGAATGTAAAATGACAAATATATGTATGCTAGCCTGTTGTATGTGCAATGGGAAGTAGAAAAATATAAACAAATGCTAGGCTATTGTATTGGACAGCCAAATGAAATGTATTTAAACAAAGTAATAGACGTATATATGTGTGTTTGTCTATGTATATACGTACATATATACATGTATATATGTATTTGTATATATGTGTATATGTTTTTAAATACATAATACACATATTAAATGCATGTATATATATATACACATATACATATTAAACCCTGATAAATGACCAACCCTGACAAATGACCAAAAATAAACAAATATAAATAGGTAACACATATAAGAAAAAATAAATGACAAATATAAACCCTGATATAAACACTGAAGTAAATGACAAATGAGCAAAAACACACAAATATAAATATAGGTACCATTGTTTGCATTTTCAATGGATAGGCAAAGGATACACACATATACATCGATTTGCTGAATGAACAAGAGACACGTAATGTAAAATGACAAATATATGTATGCTAGCCTACTGTATGTGCAATGGAAAGTAGAAAATTTTTTAACAAATGCTAGAATGTATAAAGTAAGAAGACACTGCATAAATGAAAATAACTATAAGTACCTACCTGAGACTTGGGATATCAGAGGAATGTGCAGAGGAATGTGCAGAAAATCTTTGTCATTGCTTTCAACTTTGCAGAGAATAACATGCAATTGTGAATGTCGCTGGCTACTTTCCCCCTCTTATTTAGGAATTCGAATCTAACAATTGAATGCATTCAATTTGGTTGTTGTGTTTGAAATTTGAATTTGTTTGAGCATTTGAATTTGAAGCTGCAAGTTATGTAGGTTTTTAAAGATGATATGACTGAATTCTACATTACATTTGGATTTGATGTTTATTTGGGGAGCCTTACACCTATATTTAATTGTGCAGGTACCTACAAGAAATGAAATAAATACATATAGCTGCCAGGGAGTGTGTGAAAGACTATGCATTTCAAATCCCATATAGTTAAAAGGAGATTGTGATTATGTCATCTAAAGCACCATTAGCTGTGCATGTATACTTGGTAATATAAAATGTAGTGAGGTACAAACATTTGCAAGTGGGGGTAATTGTAACAGTAAATGATTTAAATGAAATTGTAAATGAGCCTTTTTATGTGCAAGTTGACTTCTTTTATAAATGCAAAGGCATGTTTAGCTGTGTACTATGATTGGTGAGTGACTCATTCTGTTATGAGCAGCTATTGGTGTTGTTGTGATTTTCTATTTGTTCATAAAAAGTTTTTTAGTGGATCAAAGTTAAAAAAAAATTGGGGGGTGGAGTGAGCATGGAGGTGGCGGTTATTCAATGGGTGGCAGCTACTGGGTCTTCTCCCCTATCTACTCTTATTTTGTTTGCAAGGTCTGAAATCTCAGTTCTAAGTTTTATATTGGGTCATCTTCTCATAACATAGTCTTTACCACCAATATTTATGCATATTCCTTTAGTTATATTTATTATGTCAGGCTTGTTTGTAATGATGGTTTTAGCTTTGAATTATATTTGGTTTTCTAATTTCTCTCTTAATCCAGTGTATGCTTGAGTATCAATGCTGACAATCGTAATATCACATGCTTCCATTTCTCAAACTTGTCTTAACAATAGTTTATATATTTTATCATTAGATCCTAAGGATATTTTTTCTAAAGGTTTAAATAATTTAATAGGATCTTTCTTCTTTATTGCAACAACTAATTACTATAAAAAGAGCTCTATTGGAGGCTATCATCAACCTTAATTCAAGGTTCTAGAAGACTTGGGGGAGGATAACTATAGTTTCATGTCCACCCACAAAAATGGCATTTGTAAATTCTAAGTTTAAAATATCTCAATTTAAATATATCAGTAGATATACAGTCTCTTGGTTGCTAAAGTATTCTCATATAATATGAATTGTCAATAAGTGCATGAAATAACCTCATTATTGTTGGAGGGCTACCTCCTAGGCCCAGATGCTTATATTTTCAAAAAAAATTATTTCCATCGTAGGAAGAGCAACCAAAAATGAGTCATCCAACATTGATAGTCAATACCACCATCCATGTAAAACTATCCTCATAATCCACTACTTTCTCCACAAGCAAATCCAAAAATAGATAATATAAAGTGTTTGTTACATAATTTCTCAAGAAAGATAATTAATATCAAGAGGAAGTAGACAACTTAAATCCCTAGCCAAATTTCCAAGGGAACCAAAGTCACCACCCTCCATTCCAACCTAATAGATTCCAAAGTCAACAAAGTCAAGGATAGAGTTCTACATAATCTAACAATTAAATTATACCTATTCCCAATAATGAGATATAAAACATTCACCTCATTATTAGAAAAAAATTACCCTTTCTTGACCATCCATAACCTTTATCATATTGAAATTAATATGATCATATAGTAAATTATTTGCAATCTTGATTGCTATTAATGTATGAATGATTTTTATCCTCTATGTTAATAAAGGTTTTTAAATGTTGATGATTATGGTAAGAAGCTGTGAAAAAAAAAAAAAAAAAGTAATGCTTAAGAAAGATGGATTCTCTAGAAGCTCTAGAATGTGACATCTCCAAAAACTCTAGAATTCTACATCTTCATAAGCTCTAGAACTTTTGCAACAAATCCATAGTTTACACAAGCTAAAGTTACTACATGAAGAGTTATGGAGGAAGACGTCTATGTTCCTATAGAAAGCTAGAGATAACTGCCATGTGTAATGATTGAAAGTTAATAAAGATAGAAGAATCTTATTCAACAACGATTTCCTTAATGCTAAACTATTTTATTTAATGCAACTAAAATTATCTTAATGAATTTGTGTAACAAACTTTCAACACCATTGATGCATGTTTCCTATGATGTTATAGTTTAGGAATTAGGATGTAGTATAAATATCTTTCTTAATGTTCAATAAAAATTATTGATGCTTAAATTAGTGTAGAATCATTTTATTCAATTGCACATATTGTTTATCCCTATTTTCAAAGGCGTTTTTGCAATCTTGTTGATGATCTTTTAAGTTGGATACCTCTATCATCTAGAAAGATGACCACTCTACTAAGGAAGCCGAATGTGTGGTAGAGATAAGTTGGTTATGTATTAGAGTTATGTCTAATTAATTGTGTTTGTATCATTTATACTTGTAGGTTCAATTTGCACATGTTATATGTGTTATTTATTATGTCATTTTGCATGTTTATGTGATAAGAAAATATTACATTCCATAGATATAAAGTTTGTATTATTTGTTATGTTCTTCTGCATAAGCTTGTGATGTGAAAATATTCCATTTCATAGATAGAAAATCGACATTATTTGTAATGGTAAAATATTATATTTTGTAGATAGAGAAGCATGTATTGTTTCTATGTTCTTTCAAAGTCTTACGTATTGTGTGGAAATATAAGATAAATAGTAGAGTAGTTCAAAAAATATTCATTTCTAGAAAATCAATAAAATAAATTTTATTTCATTATAATAGATTTTAACTAGTCTTTCAATTGATTATCAATTGTTTCATAGATTAGAGTTTCAAATTTATTTTCTAGCCAAAAGTTATTCTCAAGCATAAGCATTATTTTTTTTGTTTAATATTTTTCATTAGAATAGGATACCCAAGTTTATTTTGCAAATAACCTTAGACACCACCTTAGTTGATATATGGCATTAATTGACTAAAGTGTGAAACTTGACGACACCTCATCACTTTTTGGTGTTGTTGTCAAGGATTGTGTTCTTTAAACTAGATTTTATTAGGAACTAAGATAGAAAATATTATAAAAAAACATAAATCCTCTTTCTATTGTATGGTTAGAAAAGAGGACCTCATGGAAGACTTTTTGCAAAATCCCCCAACCACAAACATCAAAAAATGGAAACGAAAAAATAAAATAAAATCAGTCTTAAAGTTGAACAAAGTTGCAAACAAATAGTTAGTCATTCAAGACCCTCCTAAGATTTCAACTCAAAATTTTGAGAAAAAATAAATGTTGAAAATCAATCCAGTAAACATCATGAATAACACGAACGAATCAATGAATAAAAATAATGGAGAGACAAGGAGGGTAGAAATAATGTTTTCCTGCCCACTTAACCTAAATATAGAAGAGGATACTCTCATGACCAATATATCCTCTACTAATCTACCTACCTTTCGTGGACTAGCCTCAAAGGACCCGAATCATTTTCTCTTTGAGTTCAAAGTCCTTTGTCAAATGTATAACTATAAAACTAATAAATAAAAGCTGAATTTGTTCCCTTCTACATTAAAGGAAACAACAATGCAATAGTTCATGGGATGTATTATGGATCAATCAACTCATGGCAAGAAATGGAAACAATATTTGTAGAAAAATAAAAAATATTATTGCCAAGTCATTGATAGAAATTAATGAAGATTTCTTCCACCTTAAGTAGAAAGAATAAGATAGTTTAGAAGACTATCTTGATAGATGAACCTTTTTGTGTTGAAGCGATGCGGTTGTGAGAATGTTATGCTTGCTAAAGTAGTTAAAACCATCTTTCTAAAAGGAATAGGAGAGGACTCCAAATGATCCCTCTAATTAATGGGGAAAGGAGATGTAGAAAAAACATATCGTGATCATATTTATGCACTTTGCATATATTACCCCCAAATTAGAGGAGGAACTGAAAAGTCTAGTATGATTAGAGGATCAAATGAGATGGAATAGTTGAGAGAGGAGATTGCAAACTTGAAAATTGATATCCCTATTCAAATAAATGCCACTCTCGATGGGATACAAGCTAAAATAGAAACTAACTTTTAATTTATGACCCAGATGACAAGGAATTTTTGGAAGTATTTAAAATTACAGCTCTAAAGTAGAAAATTTTGCTATGTGAATTTTTCACACATAATATTTTGGTTGAGCATTATACATACTTCTTGATAAATATTTTTGCAGGAGAGATGCAAGTAAGATTATTTATTTCTACCATGCAAATTCAAGTAGCATAGAACCAGAGGATAAAATTATACATTAAGGCAAAATAGGCTATTGGACTGCTAATGAAGCATCATTAACATAAACCACGAGCCTTCCAACAAAACTTCAAGAGGATAATTCAATACCATGTCATGGTTGAAAAATATACCTATAGCTTGTGTTGTGAAGCCCTTTCAAATGTCATTCTTCGTCCCCCCAAGGCAACTTTGAATCTTGAAAAAATATCTAAATCCTTTCCCATGCAATTATAGAAGAGATAAATAATATCTCTGAGGAACATTGTGTGGTCTTTCTATATGGAAAATAAAGTTGTAGAGTTGATGGATAAATACAAGAAAAAATGGATAGGAATGAGATTCAAGCCTCCCCTTATTTTCTAATCAATCACCCCACTATGTGTCAATGGTGAACAAGGTGGACATAAAAGGTAGAGAGTGGCGGAGGATACATATTTGATCCTCAAGAAATGGATCCTTTAGCTCATGTACCCTATGACAACAACCAAAAATTTGAGAAATACTTCAACAAGAAATAACCAAATAGATAGTAGCAGTAGGAGCAAGTAGATAAATAATTAGGAGTACCTACTTAATCATAGGTCTAGGGGAGTGATGAGGTATAAATAATTCACCTCATTATTAGAACAAAATTACCCTTTCTTAACCATCCATAACCTTTATCATGCTAAAATTAATATAATCATATAGTAAATTATTTACAATCTTGATTAATATTAATGTATGAATGTTTGTTATCCTCTTTGTGTTAATAAAGGATTTTAAATGTTGATGATTATAGTAAGAAGTTGTGAAAATAGAGAAATGAGTGATGCTTAAGAAAGATGGGTTCTCTAGAAGCTCTAGAATGTCACATCTCCAGAAGCTTTGAAACTTTCATAGTTATAGTAATTTGCACAAGTTGAACTTACTACATGAAGAGGAGGAAGACATCTCCTTTCATGTAGAAAGATGAAGAGAATTTCCATGCGACTATTGGTTCTATGGAAGGAAATAAAAATAAAAAAAAGACTCGTGTTCAGTGATGATTTCCTCAATGATAAACTATTTTATGTAATGCAACTAAAATTATATTAATAAATTTATGTAAAAAACTTACAACAACATTTGTAGATGTCCACAATGTTATACTTTAGGAATTAGGATGCAGTATAAATATATTTCTTGATGTTTAGTACAAAAAAATCTTGATGCGTGAACTAATATGGGATCATTTTATTTAGTTGCACATATTGTTGTTCCCTATTTTCAAAGGCATTGTTACAATCTTGATGATGATAATATTTTAAGTTGAATACTTTTGTCCTCTGGCAAGCTAGCCACTCTACCAACAAATAAAAATGCATGTAGGAGAGATAAGTAGCTTAGTTATGCATTATAGTTATTTCTAAGTAATTGTGTTTGTACCATTATACTTACAGATTTAATTTATTTATGTTATATGTGTTGTTTATTATGTCATTTTGCATGTTTATGTGATAATTAAATTTTTGATGGATATATAAGTGTATATTGTCTATTGTGTTCTTCTACATAAGCTTGTGATGTGAAAATATTTTAGTTCATAGATAGAAAATTATGTATTGTTTATAATGGGAAAATATTATATTTGGTAGATAGAGAAGTTTACAATATTGTTTATAAACTATTTTATGTAATGCAACTAAAATTATATTAATAAACTTATGTAACAAACTTACAACAACATCTGTACATGTTGTCCACAATGTTATAGTTTAGGAATTAGGATGTAGTATAAATATATTTCTTGATGTTTAGTAAGAAAATCTTGATGCGTGAACTAATATGGGATCATTTTATTTAGTTGCACATATTGTTGTTTCCTATTTTCAAAGGCATTGTTACAATCTTGATGATGATAATATTTTAAGTTGAATACTTTTGTCCTCTTGCAAGCTAGCCACTCTACTAACAAATAAAAATGCATGTAGGAGAGATAAGTAGCTTAGTTATGCATTATAGTTATTTCTAAGTAATTATGTTTGTACCATTATACTTGAAGATTCAATTTATTTATGTTATATGTGTTGGAACTTATTATGTCATTTTGCATGTTTATGTGATAATAAAATATCTAATTGATATATAAGTGTATATTGTCTATTGCGTTCTTCTACATAAGCTTGTGATGTGAAAATATTTTAGTTCGTAGATAGAAAAATATGTATTGTTTATAATGGGGAAATCTTATATTTTGTAGCTAGAGAAGTTTACAGTATTGTTTATAAACTATTTTATGTAATGCAACTAAAATTATATTAATAAATTTATATAACAAACTTACAACAACATATGTACATGTTGTCCACAATGTTATAGTTTAGGAATTAGGATGTAGTATAAATATATTTCTTGATGTTTGGTAAAAATATCTTGATGTGTGAACTAATATGGGATCATTTTATTTAGTTGCACATATTGTTGTCCCCTATTTTCAAAGGCATTGTTACAATCTTGATGATGATAATATTTTAAGTTGAATACTTTTGTCCTCTGGCAAGCTAGCCACTCTAATAAAAAATAAAAATGCATGTAGGAGTGATAAGTAGCTTAGTTATGCATTATAGTTATTTCTAAGTAATTGTGTTTGTACCATTATACTTGCAGATTCAATTTATTTATGTTATATGTAATGCTTATTATGTCATTTTGCATGTTTATGTGATATGTAGTACCCCTCCATTTATGCTTATGTTTTCTGCTGATATGTTTTTACACTGTTAGACTATGATACTTTGTTTGGATATTTTGATCGCTGGTTTTGAGCGACAGTGGATTTACTCTATGACATGATGATACATTGTATTGCGATATTTGATTTCTGTTATGCTTTGAGATAGCGTAGATGTTTATTTTCAGTTGATTATTGCTATGTATATGTTTTGATGGACTAACTGTTATTTAATTCGTTAGTCTGATGTGACGTGTATTGGTGTGGAGAACGGAATCGCATCACTCGCTTTCGAGTGCCCTATGATATCTGTGATTTTCTCCGCACGGTGTGCCTGTACAATGGTTTATATATATATATATATATATATATATATATATATATATATGCATGTTATTGCTTGGTTGCAGGATTGCAGGTACATGACACCGACTCCACCTGGGTACTCAGGTCTGAGCGTGTCAAGACTCAACGGATATGTTGATTGGGAGGTAGTAGTTTGGTTTATCCTAGTCTAGTCTTTAACCCGGTCACTGTACATTGCCAGTTTCAGTTTGAGTCATAGGTTGTCTTGTATTTTTCTGTTTGATTTAATTTAATTGCTTGAAAGGAAAAATGTTAAATTTAATAATAGTTTATTATGTTTTTATTTACTGTTATTTTAATTAATTCGTTAAATGTTAAAGAAACAAAGTTTTTATTATTTAATTAATTAATTAATTAGTTTGTTTAGTTAAGTAATTTGATCGTAAAGGTTGAATTTATTTAATTAAATTAATAATGTTAAATTGTTTTATATGTGAATAGATTTTATTTGAAAAATTTAAATGTTTTGTGGGAATGCATTTTTAATTAATAAATAAAATTTGCATTGAAAATTGTTAATTTTAAAATAAAATAATTATATGCATGCAATTTGAAAAGAAAAGTTATCCGAGAAGTGGTTGAGATATTTTTGCATTTTCTCGACATGTGTGCAAGTTCCATTTATTGATTATGGTTGAGGAAATTTGTTTACGAAAGTTATTTTGGATCTGGGAATACACAGAGGATACACAATTTTTCTTCACGGGAAAATATTTTGTGCTCTGTAAAAATTCTCTGTATATGTTTTTTGGTATTTTGTTGCAAATTGGTGGAAATCTTTGGTTGCTATTTGGGTTTTGGTTCTCAGGAAGGATTTGGAAGCTACAGGCAACAGAGGCAACAGAGGTTCTCATCACCAGTTATTTTTCAGAAGCAAGGGAACACAGGTATTCTCCTTGTGAATTTTTATTTTGTTGTATTTAAATTAAATGTCTGAGAAAAGAAAATTATTTGTTGTTAAAACCTCTGTATTTACGAAAAACCATTTACTGTTAATTTCTGTAAGGGTTTATAGATTTCTTAAAAAAAAAACCTCTGTAGACTTTCTTTTTGAAAACGTTCTTCTCTGATGAATGAAAAATTAGTGAAGGGAAATTATTATTTAAAGGAAAAATAAATTTTGTAATCAAATGAAAATTTATTGTGCGTGTTTCTTGAAAAACCCTGACTAAAATTCTATAGTTTCCCCGATTTCCCCACTGTTACCCTAAAGAAATTTCTGTTTATTTCTTTGATAAATCTCTGTGTAATTTATTTATATATATATATATATATATTGAATTGATAAATTGGATTATGAAAGGGACTTATTTTATTTTATTTAAATTGTGTGGAATTGTCGTACAGGCGAAGTTCTTTATTGTAGTTTTTAAAAGAAAATATAAATTTGTTATTTTCATTTTCCGTCGGTACGGAAATTGTGAAATTGATTTTTAAAAAAAATTATACACATTGAGAAGGGCCGAAACCCTCCCCACATTTTATTGTGGTGGGCGCAGCCACTATGGCTACGCACAGCAGCCAGTGGCTGCTGGGCGCAGCCTGGTAAGGCTGCGTCCTCCCACAAGAAGGACTGCGCAGAGGCCACGAGCCTTACATATATTTGTTTGGTTTAAAAGTTTAAAATGTGACTTTTTGGTATGGAAAATAAATTCGGCTTTTATGGAATATTCAATGTAAATATAGGTATTGAATATAAATTCAGTTTTTATTGAATATTCAATATAAATATATGGATCGATTATATATTCGGATTTTATTTAATGTTTAATATATATATATATATGTATGTGTTAATAATATAATCAATTGTATATATATATATTTATTATATATACATATATAATTATTATTTTTAAAGGTAGGAAAATGATTTTGATATTTTAAAAAAAAAAAAAAAATTCCTTTATTAAATTATAATGCATGTAGATACATGTTATGTGGAAGAATAAATTAGTCTTTATTTTAATATTATGAATGAAAAAGTAAATTTAGTCATTCCCTTGTTTATGAAATTGAGGAAATTTAATTAGATTAATTGAAAGTGAATTTTAATTAAGTTGACTTAATTAAATACAAATTATATTGCTTGGAAGGATTTAGTATATCCTAATGTAGATGTATTATTTTCTTTCAATTTGCTTTAAATTTTATTTCTTTGTTGGGAAAATTGGGAAAGTTTTAAATAAACAAGTCTTCCAAACCAATTTAATACCGTGGGGATTCTGATTGTTAAGTTGAGTTTATGTGTTGGCTAAGTTGTGTACATGATATTAGCTTGGTACTTAGATACCTGATTTTTGTGAACATAGACATTGATGTTCGTTATGAATGGTGTTGAAATTGTCTGTTGTATGTTGTACACTTTGTAAACCTTAGTCAAGAAAACTTAGAAATCCTTGTTATGTTTAGGGGAGTGGCTTTTTGTAAGGGCGGACACACAAAGTGGTGTCAGGGTAACTTACAAAGAGTTAGTAAGTCAGTGATAACTAAATAACACAGTAGTTAGATTAAAACTCTTAACAAGATGATTATGCCTCGCTTATGACTCTTGAGCTACTTTGAAGTCTTGAGTATAAGACAAGAAGGCCTGGAATGGCAAATCGGTGTCTTGTTTTTTCAAAAGACATTCGATTCCGCAATGATTTGCAATGGGGTCGGGTTTCGTAAGAGGTTACCAGGGTAACCCAAGGTTGGGGGCCGGAACCTAGGAAGAAACACCAGGGTAACCTTTGCAATATTGTGATGACACTCCACCTAAAGTAATAGTCTACCTTGTGTATGTAGTACTGTAACGCCCATCGTGCAAACCCCAGAGAACACACATAATGCGATTAAATTTTTTTTTTTAAAGTAATAAAAGTAAACATGCCATAACATTAAAACATAACCACATAACATATTACATAGCATTAACACACTTGGTTCCCTGGGGCACGCGAGGTTACATCGCAACAACTAAACGGAGGGTGATCCCATAATAGTGGTTTATAATTTTTGGCCAAACTGGACACTGAAATTATTATTTTTAACTAAATCTTCACATTTGGGCACCTATAGCGGCTAAATTGTGAGGAATTTGAAGATGGTGCAAACTAGAGTCTCATCAAATTTTGTCTGTAGATTCTAAAAATATTTTTTTCAAAATTTTTGGAATCTAATTGCACTTCTTTTTCTATCTCCCACGAAAATAGATTTTTTTCAGAAAACAACATTTTTAAAAAGTGACGCACACCGTATAACGCATAACTTTTTTTCGATGAAGGATAAAATTCTAATTCTTTCAAATTTAGATTTGTAACTCTGATATCTAGTGCTTCCACTTGGTTAGATAGTTTTTTATTGAATATTTTTTCCTTAATCAAGTTTCAAAGTCAAACAAATTACAATTCGGACACTAAGCATAGTATAGCAGCGTAACTTTTTTTGTATATGTCAAAATTTAATTTAATTTTTTTTGTTGGATCAAGGACTTCAATATCTAGTGCACTCATATTTTTCAATTTTTTTTTGATAATCTTCTATTTTTCCACATGTGAAGAACAAAGAAATTCATTTTCGATGAAAAACCTATGTTTAATAAAACTTAAAAACAAATAAATAAAAAACCAAAACATATTAAAATTATATTCATTGGATAGCTTGTTCTAAGGAATACCATAATCATTTGAAATAAATTTTAAATGAATTCATTTGATCCCCCAAAATCTAAATCAAAAGTGATTTTTTATCGGCATTTTGATAGGTGTAAAGGAGATGCATTTATAGGTATGGTTTAAAACTAGCAGGTTCTATCCAAGGGGTTTGATCTAAGGTGATTTGATCAAACCCTCTTCAATTGGAATCCTTAAAATGGAACTTTTTAAGGCTTAAATCATTATATTTTCTAAAAATATGTGATTTCAGCTAAAATTCGTTCCTCTCAGGAATTGTAAACCACTATTATGACAGCACCCCGGAATAAAGATAAAGAATATAACATAACCATTTAATATATGATAAACATATACAATGATACATCTGAAAATCATGATGCGAGCATAATAAACATCGCATAATTACATCCATGATAAATCTTTTAACAAGATACAAATAAACCTAACTATTACATCATTGTTTTAATATTACATTACAATCTTTGATACTGAATTACATTGAATTTCCCAACATAGGGATTGATACAAGTATAATGAAATATGAAGTACAACTGATCACTGGTACACCTCCACTGCGAAAAGCTGAGAAGACAAGACGCTGATGGGGAACCCAACGGGTGCGGAGCACGTTCCACCCAACCATGTGAATTACAAGTAACTCACCCCCCGTGCTCAGAGGTGACGAGGAAGTGAACCCGACCATGAATGTCAAACCGACTCAACAACATGATACAGAACAAGTACAACTCAAGTATGCAATGCACAACCATCGACGTACTCAAATCACATAACAAGTAAAACCAAGAAACTCATCACGATAACATGAAGTACTATCACTTAACAATCATGAATCAAATTCACAAGAATTCAAAGAAACATCACAAAGAGATAACATCCAGAGGCAACTACAACAAAGCACAAGGGTGTCAAGTGGGGAGGGTCATTGCATAGCTCTCATGGGATCCCCTGGCTCTTCCTCCAACTGAGGCGCCAGCACCCATCTATGGATCCCCTAGCCCTAAAATCAGAAACAACATAAATATAACAATATCCAGAGGCAACAAGAAACAAGAACAACAAGGATGTCTAGTGGAGAGTGTCATCGCATAGCTCTCATGGGATCCCCTGGCACTTCCTCCAACTGAGGCGCCAGCACCTATCTATGGATCTCCTGGCCCTTCCTCCTAACTGAGGCGTCGGCACCATAGGGTAGCTAATGCGGAGCCAATAATCTCTCATGAAGACGAGACTATGACTATGCCGACCACGGCCTTCTCAGTCTATCACTAGTCTATGGTAGCCCTAATGCATAGCCGAGGAATCCAATGTTTTAATTATCTTGTGTGTTTTACTACCCAACCCCCTAGATTCTATTGTTTAGGTTCTCACTTGTTTACTACTCTTTCGTGGGTTATCCTGAGCCCTTCCTCATCCTGAGGCGTCGGGGCCCACGAAGAGCCACTCTCCCTATGACCCCTAACATAAATCAAACCTAGGCAAGGGTTGAACTAAAGCTTATAAAGCATAATACTCCAAAACAGGCTCATGCGAGGCATTAACCCTCTCGCAATATCTCATAACCAAAAATATTACAAAGTCGTTCAACCCTTCCAAACAGAATGCCAATAAGTTTCAATTCTGAAAGTATAATCAAAACGAGGATAACATTTAAAGCATAGAACTCAAAACAAGAACATACGAGGAAAATCCATCTCACGACAAATCGTAATCACAACGACTACAACCACGAACCACCATTCCAAATAATAAAGCTCAAAATCATGTAATAGTCTAATCACAAAATATAAGTATAAACATCAAAGGATATAAAACATGCCTCTGGAGGAGACCAAGATTTACAATAATCCAACTAAGGTTCATAACACAACAGAGTTCCCACATCACAAGAATAAGTTCAATAACAATAAATAGAGGACAATAACAAAATCACAAGATTTTTCTAGCTCGAGAAGACGATTTGACCAATCACGTATAATACCTCTATTTTACTCGACATAGAGTCAAAAATAAAGAACAATAAAATTATTAACATCTTATCTAAGTTGCTTTCTTTAATTACTCAAAGATAATAAATTTCATGTTTTCTCAACTAAATCACATTCAATAAAAAAATAATATTTATCTATTTTATTTCATTTCATTTTATTTTTCTTTTATCATATTTTATTTTTGCCACATGATAATATATTTAATAAAAATAAATAAACTAAAATATAAAAAAAAACACATATTAAAATATATATATATATATATATAAGAAATTTGATTTATATATATAAAAAAAAAACATTAATAAATAAAACATAAAAAGAAATTTAAATTTAAGCGAACCTTGGTTCGCTGCTGCTACGGCAGCACTGCAGCCCATACGGCTGCTGTACGCAGCAGTCCTACGGACTGCTGTGCTGTGGCCAGTCCGTAGCCACAAGGGGAGAGGGGGCGGGTACGGTCAGCCGTCCCCCCCTAATCCCTTAAATAAACTTTATTATTTATATTTATTTTCTTTCATACTGCAAATTTCAATTTCGCGTTTTTTTTTTTTAAATATAATTAATAAATTTAATCTCTTTTCTATCCAATATTTAATTTATAACCTCCATTTTTGTGTCATGCACAGGTACGGCCATAGATTCGGCCTGAGAAAAATTTCGACCTTACCACAACCAGGTATGAAAATAAAATGACATCTTTATACAAATAGTATATATATATATATATTAGTATATACATATGTTAAATATCTAATAACTCCAATCAGACAAAGGTTTCTCTGTACCTAATTTATTATTCAACTATAATTATATTTATTTTTTAATCAGAACATATATATATATTTTCAAATCAAATGTATTTATAAAAACAAACAATATTATCTATGATCAAATTATAAAAGAAACTACCTAATGGTTTCTCAATGACAATAATCTTTTCCTATTGGTTTGCTAATTAGGAATCATTAAATTTCTAATGCAGGTCTTCTTTTTCTTTCAAACAATCAACCATACATATTCATTTATTTATCTAATTTCTTTTTGAAACAGAAAGAAGAATGAGATGAAACACCTAGAACCTGGAGTCATGCGCTTAATCAAAAATCTGATGATGCTCATTGATTCTGATGGCCTCTCCGAAGAGCTCCTTGTTCCTACTTCAAAATCTTTGGTACCAAAATTTTGTGCTCGAACTCGAATCCGATCCTTTGTTCAGAAGACTCTCCGGAATAACCAGCAAAAGATTGACAATCCTTTTTTTTTAAAACTCTCCTCCAAATATTACAACAAAAGAATGGAAAAATACTTTTCGAAAACTTCCGAAGATTCAAAAATGCATCACCATTATATTCAACTTCTCTCTCCACAAACCTCTGTCACAATAATCCTCCCTAAAATTCCCAATTTCAAAATCAATATCTTGTGCAACTTTGTAACAATAATCCTCTGTGTCTGAAAACCTACAAAAATTATTAATTAAATAAAAGATATTGTCCCTCTCTTCTCAAAAACTCTAAAAATCAAAAATAAAAGAAAATCATTCTTTAAAAGCCAACTTTTTACTCAAATCTGTATTCTTATTGGCTCACACAATCTTTTCATTCTTTTATTTGTTTTATTGTTTTTATTTCTATTTTTTTTGCAGCTTTCCTTGCACATCACTTTACTTATTAAATTTAAATAAGTTATTTTAATAATTATCCTCCACCAGATAATTGATTAAAATAATTAAAACACATTTAATATATAATTATCATTTAATTGTAATATATGATTTTTAAAAAAATAATTAAATCATTTAAATATTCGAATATAATTTAAATCTACCATTAAAATAAACAATCACTTCCATTATTTAAATTGAACACACCACAACATACAAGGTATCAACTTTAATCAAAATACGACAAAATACCAAACACAACCCACGAATGACGACAAATTACAAAAATGAACAATACCAATCAAACGAGACAATCTGACATCATGGGACGGGAGGACTTCATCGTCACCTCTATTTCAACATTTATCCGTTGGGCTATTGGTGCTTGCCCTTTCCTACCGAAGCAGGTGGAATCGAGACTTGTACCTGCAAATCCTGCATACAAATGAAGTTGTGTACATGTGCATACATATATATAAAATCAAAGCATTAAATCAAAGCATTAAATTAAAGTACTGCATTGTGAGAAGGAATCGCAACATAACAGGGCACTTGCAAACGAGTGATGCTATATTGTCCTTCATCACACCTATTCTAACAATTATAATGTAACCAATCAATTAATATTTCTAACTAACAATCATCTCATAACATATTAAATTAAATCACTGCATCATATCATAATTCAGAAAGTCAACTGATATAACCAACCATAATGTCATATAAAATCATCATGTCCATAATGAAATAACAACATCATCAAACATCTAACTAACCAAATCAAACAATAACAGTATCATCATAGTATCAACCAAAGCACAGAAAATAATAAGTCTAGACAGTATGAGGGGTATTACAAGTACATTCAATTGTCTAATCTGGAAGCAATGTAATCATTAGTTAGTGTGTACTTGTGTCTAGGGTTAGTAGATTATGTCTAGGTAACCATATTACTATCTCCTAGCACGGGGGGTGGACCTACGAGTACCACATGGTTGGGTGGAACGTGCACCTTACTCCGTTGGGTCCCCAGTTTGCGATCATGGCATCGAGAGCTTCATGGATGGAGAGCTCGCACTTGGATATAGTTGTATTTTATTTATTGCATTATTTGAAAACTTGTATTGTAAAACATCCCTCAATTGTTTATGAAGTGAACATTGTAAATTGTAACTATTATTGATCTACCTCATCAGATGAATGAGTATTGTAATATCCTATCAAATGCAATGAAAGAAACATGTTTGTACTTTATATTATCTTGAATGGAATTTCAAATGAAATGCAATGTTTACTTTTATGTATATGTATATGATTAATTAAATATTTGTGCAATGCGAAATACTAAAGTCGTCTATGGAAACTCAAAGTAGTGTAACCTCGCGTAACTTAATGAATGTATGCAACTAATTAACTTAATATTATTACTTTAAAAAAAAAAATTATTTCACCTTTATACACCATTGCAACATTCCTTAGGTTATTATGACGGGGCATTACATGATAATAAAATCTTTGATTGATATATAAGTGTATATTGTCTATTGTGTTCTTCTACATAAGCTTGTGATGTGAAAATATTTTAGTTCGTAGATAGAAAAGTATGTATTGTTCATAATGGGAAAATCTTATATTTTGTAGATAGAGAAGTTTGTATTGTTTATTTGTTCTTCCAAAGTCTTACATTCTATTGAAAGATAAGAGAAATTGTAGCATAGTTCAAGAATATTTCATTTTTAGCAAATTAGTAGCTAAAAAAAAGATTTCATTACAAAATATTTTAAATAGTCTTTTTGTAGATTATCAGTGTTTCCATAGATTAGAATTAAAATGATTTTCTAGTTAAAAGTTCCTTTCAAGCATAAGCATTCTTTGTTTGGTTTAAAATTTCCCATTAGAGTAGGACAACTAAATTCCTTTTACAGATAGCCTTGGACACCACCCTCGTCAATATGGCATTAATTGACTCGATGACACCTCTTTACCCACTCCATTGCAAAAAATCCATCCTAATCCAATGAGATATTTGGTTCCTTTGCAAAATAATTATGTAGAATATTGAACATGTGGTATTTTCCATGCAATTAGGTACCTGCCTCTTGAGCTTGTCCGAGAGGAAATTTACAATAGAAATTGTTGAGCAAATACAAGCCCTTGCAAGAGGAGTAGTGGAACTAGAGTCACCATATCAATTTACGAGAGTACAAAATTTGATTCTAATAGCTCATATGCAAGGTGAGTCCTAGAACAAAAAGAAGAAAGTACCTCTAAATATGCATTGTTTTGTGGATAGAAAATGAAGAAGCCGTATTTGTGAATGAACCTAATACTCTTCAATGTCAACAAGTGTAGTTAGATTATTTCATAAGATCCAAGAAAAGGGTCATAGAGAATTTTATAATAGGATTCCAACCTAAGTCGGTGATCTGACTGATACCAATCAGTGATAGCTTTAATCCTAAACAACAAAGAAAAAAGCTATATAAGCCCACTCAAACACGACCAATAAACATACCCAATCAAGCAAAGAAAGGCCAAG
The DNA here is from genome assembly GCA_007258455.2 of Sequoia sempervirens. Classification (NCBI taxonomy): domain Eukaryota; kingdom Viridiplantae; phylum Streptophyta; class Pinopsida; order Cupressales; family Cupressaceae; genus Sequoia; species Sequoia sempervirens. The sequence continues at coordinate 309,040,580 of VDFB02086081.1, forward strand.
GTATCAAAATAACTCTAGATACATCCCAAAGACTCAAGTAGTATGATCATGAAATATGGTTGATCAATTGAAGAAAATAACAACCAACATTTCACTATGGGATGTTTTAGCAATTTGTGAACAAAAGAATTTGCTACAAGAATCTCTAAATAAGCAAGAGAGTTATGTTGGAATTGATGTAATGATTAACATTGTATGGAAGACTTCCAAACAAAAGAAGGTCACACAAGTCAATCTATAGTCATTTGCAATGTTGGCATTAAGGTAAGCAAATAGAAACCAATGGCATTCCTTTTAACATTTATTAGTGGTAAGAATTCTTTACACAATTCCATGATGGACTCTGGTGCAAGCAACACAATGCTTAAGAAAATTGTGAATTCCTTGCATCTAACATACGAGCCCATGGAGAAGAGAATTATGCAGCTGAATTTTGGACAAGTGTCTTCGTACACGTGTGAGGACACCTTGGGAAGAAAAAATAACACAAGTGTCCTCTCATACATGTGTGAGAACACCTTAGGAAGAAAAAATGAAACAAGCGTCTTCTCTCACATTGGTGAGAGATCACATAAGGAAAATAAAAATATGCGACTTCTCACATGTGTGAGAATCAAATAAACTAAATGAAGGGTGAAGATTTTCTTGATCAAATGAATGATCAAGATTTTGTTGTAGCTCTTTAAAATAAATGAGATTAGGAGTTTGATTAATTAAATTAATCACACTTAGATATGTGTAGAGGATTAACTTAATTAAGTAATTGAATTTGAAATGGAAAAAATAATTAAATAAATAATTTGTATTTATTTAATTTCTATAAGATAGGGTTGGAAGGTTGATTTTAATTAAATTAATGCAAATAAAAGTAAATGATAAGATAGCAGATGAATTATTTAAATAAATGTTTCATTTAATTAATGTTTAAGATAAGATAAAGTTTGACATGAACAATTATAAGTATCTATAATAACACACTCAGCTACTGAATCCTCTCCTCTGACAGCACTATAAAACTTGTTTCTATGACACCAATAGTGGTCATTTTGTCAATGATAAGTTTCAGACTGAGTGTGCCTCTATATTTGGCTGATGGAAATCGTCCGAACAAAATCATTATAGCAATGTCAAATACAAATACTTGGCACCTCTTTTTAAGTGTTTTTTCAGTCATATAACCAGCTCTCATTTCCACGTATTGCACTGTTAATAGCAAGATGTAATGGTTGGGAGTCTCTTGGACGACAGGTTCTTGTGGAATTGGGAGTGTTCAGTTTAATGGGATTGAGCTCCAATATAGGCCATTTATTGCAGGAAGTCTCTTATAATATTTTTAAACACTTGGATACATCTACACTGCCCTGTCATATCCTTTTTAATTCTATGATAAAGATCAGCACCAGTATCTGGGTTTGAGATCTCGGCCATTTAAGTTATAGCTATGATAAACGTAAGTTACAAGTCATTCTGCAGATTATGTTATATTTTGGGAGCTGAACCGTAGAAAATGCATTGGGTTTTGAGAGCTCGGCCTGTCATGTCATAAAGATTATGCTCTATTTCATGCAAATCATGCAACAGAATTGACGGTGGTTATAACAAACACAGAAGACATCATGCGGCACTGACCACTTCCAGGTACGGGAGCAGTACAAGGTACTTGTTAAGGATTTGTTTCTCCAAGGAATGTCTCTTAATCAGAGGAAACTCCTCTGTATTTGTTCAGGGGAAAAGTATCTTTACTCCTTTCACAGAGGTCTTTGTCATGCTGCCTTCGATTTTGTTTACAATTTGTATCTTCTCTGGTTTTGTTTACAATTTATATCTGCTCTGATTTTGTTTGCAAGCTCTGAAATGATCTTCTCAGAACAGTCATTACCACTAGTATTTATGCATATGCCTTTAGTTGTAATTATTATTGCAGGCTTGTTTGTAATGATGGTTTTAACTTTGAATTATATTTGGTTTTCTAATTTCTCTCTGAATCCAATGTATACTTGAGTATCAATGCTGAGAATCATAATATCTCATGCTTCCATTTCTTGAACTTGTCTCAACAATAGAATATATATTTTATCACATGTAAGTTTTAAAATTTTGGATCAATTTCAAATAAGAGCTACACTTTTGCTACCCTTATTTTGGATTCATTTCAAATAAAAGTTGTATTATGGTTGCAGTCTCTTTCAAGGGCTGCAAGGAATGTCTGCAATGCAAATACCTTTTAAGCTCTATGTGAAAAATCAACCACCTCACAAAAGAGATGATTTTTTATTCATAGAGTATTCAAGTCTAAAAAAGTAGGAAGAATTTAACGTATTTTAATTTAAACCACTGCAAAAATATATTTCTATGTTGACTTTGTTATATTTTCTACATCTTATATGCATATTATATATATGTTTTAATAATATGAAAAGTGAAAAGGGATATTTAGTTATGTATATATCATTATGTATGCATATATACAATTATCTATGTAAATATATAATTGCATATATTCATATAGAATTATATAGGAAGTTTAGAAACATACTATTTGTACTTGTGATTGTTAACATGATAGCATTATTGATAAATTTTTCTTTGCATTCATTACTATCTAGAATATAAAAGTAATGTTAAATACGGGGTGACTTGTTCATACTACAAAGGAAACACCAACCATTCATTGTAGGAAAAGTCTTTAAGGACTTTATTAGGGTTGTGATCTACTAAACTATAAATGTAATTTTTTTCATTTTTTTAAAAAAAAATTCTTGATAAAATATTTTGTACAAAAGAAACATTGTTGATGATATTTGTACAAATTCAAGTTAAATTTTAATTTAATTGTATAACAATTTTATAATTAAATAAAAACATAATCTTAAAATATTTGGTAAATATCTTAAATCTTTAAAAATTGAAGTTGAATTTACATATATTTGCAAATTCTAGATAATATTACTATAATATATAAATTGGGACCTTCGGTCTCTTACACCACTACAAATACTTTCTTATATATTCAAATATTATTTTTATCATATGTTACTACTGATGTACCTATGGACAAAATTAATTTTACTTGTCTTCAAATATGTAATTTGTTTTGTAGACTTAAATAGTAATATTGCAAGTTATCATTTTTCCAATCATTAACTATGAGAAATTCTTAACTAATATGTGTATGCCATATCTAATTGACAAAATAAAACATTCATAGATGCCTTTGTCAATTTTCCAAAAACCCTAAAAATGGAATAAGTTTTTCCTCTAAAACAAAGATTGACTTGCAAGGAAGGAATTTATAGTTTAAGGTATATGTAGGTCATTCTATGCCTCTGAGGGTTACAAATACTTCTGTAAGAAAATCCTAATTTTCTTGTGCATTAATTTGTAACTCATTTTGTCAATAGTGGTACGGTGTGGTGGTTAACTTGTTGTGTTGTTATTCTTGCCATCAAGGTTCAAACCCCACTGGGGCACGTAATTGTTGAGAATTTATATTAGGGATGAGGTCCCCCGTTTGTGACCTCACCAGTTCATAGCTCCAAATCGAAATTGTTTACCCCTCTTAATAAAAATAATTTTTAACTCATTTGAAGTGGTCGGGTTACTCTTTACTTGTAAGTTGCTTAGAGTTGTAAAAGTGGGAATTAAAATATCAAATATATCCATTAGAATTAGATGTTGGAGAGGTAGAGAAGTTGCTTATGAACTTAAATCTATGTGCTTGATCAACTATCATTTTAGTAATCTTTAGTTGTTCAATCTTTTTCAACTATGCAACATAGGATTTTCGCATGTAACTTTCGACTTCTTTAGCTCTCTCTCAAATTTTAATATCTTCCTTTATTTCTATTTTACATCTTATTGCACTTCCCTTACTTTCATCTCATTTATTTCTTCAATTTGTTGTACTTTTTGTTTATCATTATAATAGTTTTGAACACTTAATACATCTACACTACCCTATCACATCCTTTTTAATCCTATTTGATTGTGGGTGACTTCAAGAAAAGATCAACAATAGTATCTAGGTTTGAGATCTCAGCCATTTAAGTTATGATTATCATAAACATAAGTTACAAGTCATTTTGCACATTCTGTTATAATTTGGGAGCGGAACCATATAAAATGCATTGGGTTTTGAGAGCTTGGGTTGTCATCTCATAAAGATTATCGCACTAGCTATGCAGCCATCAAGATGCACCATGTGCATTCGATGGTTGTGTCTTTTGGCACTGGCTATGCAGCCATTGGGATGCACCATGTGCATATGATGGTTGTGTCCATACGAGCCCGTTACTGATGGTTTCATAATTAGTCTAAAACAATTGACCGCCCATGCTATCCTTGTTTCACTTATAATATATGTTGCAGGTATCATCAATACTTTCCAATGTTGTGCTTTGAAAATTGCAAACTAAAAATTAAATCCGTTTGTTTCCCTCTCCCTCTTATTTCAAAGGTTTTATAAAAAGAAAATAATTGTGCATCATTGTCCAACAAATTTAAAATTAGAATCCAGGTTTAAATAAATATAATTTTATGTTTAAAAAGTTATTAACTAATTTGAAAATATTTATTTTATATATTTGTTAAATTTAAAGTAAATATATAATTTAAATTTAACATAGATATAACAAATTATAATGTATATAATTTAAATTATTATTATCATATATACTATTATGTTTCTTTAATTATGTATAGATATATATTTTTTAGACTACAAGAATCGGGTAGCCCCCTATAAACTACAGTACGCCTAGTAAACTTTTTCACGTGGCCAATGATGTTGGCACAACACACCCTCTTGTACCATGAGGATGAAGGGGAGACTAGACCTTGTGACCTCTTGCCTGCAACAGGATGCTTTAGCCAATCGAACTAGACCCTCCATCCCTAATTATGTATATAATGATCTAAATAAATAAATTTATATTATACTATAAAATAAATAATTAACTTAATTATATTTTTAACTTAAATATTATTCATTTCATATATAGAATACTACAATTATGTAAGTTAACTAAGTTATAAATATAACTTGTAATATAGTTAAATTATAAATTAATGATTCATATATATAGTAATTGTAAATTAATACTTCATATCTAACTTAATACTTAAAATTATGTATATAATTCATTTATTTCCCTCTCCCAGTCATTATAGTGGGAGATATGAAAAGATATGAATATCTCTTCATATCACTTTATATGAGATGTCATAATCGCAAGCACAACAAAAGATGAAGGAAAAATCAGGGAATTCCACTTATACCAGTCTAAACTCAAAGCATAAAATTACTTACTAAAAAAGAAAATCCATTGATTCAATCAATTCGATCCAATAGTGACTCCAACACTTGTCTTGGAAACCCACTATCTACCATATTTACAGAGATTCACTTCTACACTATAAGACAATGTCAACTAGGTGAAGTGAAAGGCACTGTTGATATTATTATGGATTGTGGAAATCTAATAACATTGAATGTCAACTAGGTGAAGTGAAAGGCACTGTTGTGTGGCGGAGCCCACGTCCAGAAGGTGGCCCTTGCAGAATCCATAGACTGTAGTTGAAGAGAATTTGGCCTACATATAGATGTGAACGCTCTACACAATGCACAATGCACATTATTGTTGTCTATCAAACCTAGTAAGTACATAGATGCCTAATAGACCTAGTCAGCCTAGACTCCACGATTCACACCTACCCACACTTACAAATTTTTGTGATGGTTGCATTGCCAGTGTCGTGTCTATGTTATCCTGCTGCTAACGGTTTCATGACCATACAAATACCAACATATAAACACCAACATAGTGAATGAAATCTCCTCTAATTGAATGAAATACAATTTCATGACATTACAAAGACCAACATAGTGAATGAAATCTCCTCTAATTGACTTGTACAAGGTGATCTATAGAGAATTTGGAATGTTACATATAAACACCCCACCCTCCTTCAATGTATGCTTCCCAACACTCAATACTTATATATAGTTATCAAATTATCCTATTTCCCCCTAAATACTAAAATGATATATTATATGACATGATCTTAGTAATTTGAAAAACCTCAATATGCATTCACATTATAAGACATTTATTAATAAGGGAGTGCACTAAGAGATGGGATCAATAAAGGCTCAAATAACTTTCTAAAATTTATGTTAGAATACCTTACTTGCACACTAGTTGGTAAACTAAGGATACCCCTTCAAAATTGACTCAAACTAAAACTGAAAAGAAAAATATACAATTTTTATCATAGAAATATTTAACTAAAATGAGAATCATGTGATGCATTTCTAAACTCATTCATCATACAAACCATTTTATTGGTTACCACCTCCAATTTCAATGTTTGAATTTTCAATGAATGTATGAATAAATATCTAGAAATCCCTTTTGTTCCTATTCATGGTGTATCCCTTTGTCATATCAATCAATAGATTGTAAGGTTCAACTATTTTAGAATTTTCATTTCCAACTTTACTAGGGATCAATATAATTTAATATATATGGGCACATTAAATTCATTAAAACCTCAAGCCCTCATTATTGGGAATGATAAATAAAAAGCTTCATTTAGTAGATAGTAGACATACTTGGTCAAACTATCAAAGTGGGCCACGTGTTTTCTTTACCTTAGCCTCTAATCCATAATCATTCTAAGAGGCACCAATCATACAGGTAATTGGGACACTGTCATGCATGAGGAATATGATTCCTTAATTAGAAATCACACTTGGGACTTGATTCCACTTCTTAAGGGAAGGAAGATGGTTAAATGTAAGTGGATATATTAGACCAAGTTTGTTGTAGATAGGTCAATTGATAAGTACAAGGCACATTTGATTGGCAAGGTTTTTTCACAAGTTTCTAGAACTGACTACATAGAGACCTTTACATCGTGGCCAAAATGACTTCACTTCAACTTACTCTTGTTGTTGTCACAACACATGGTTGGGATGTGCATCAAATGTATGTGAAGAGTTATTTTCTTCATAGAGACCTTGAGGAGGAGATCTACATGGACACCACCAAGATTTATTTAGGATTCATCCTTCTTTAAAAACTTAGGAAATATCTATATGGCCTCAAATAACCCCTTGATCTTAGTATGCCAAGATAGATTCCTTCCTCCTAGCTTCAAGTTTCACTCAATGCCATTTAGATCCTAAGTTATATCTCTAGTAGTAAGATGATTCATTGTTGATACCAATACTTTTATGTTGATGAATTTTTATCACCAAGAGCTCTTCATCTGATATTGTAGCATGAATTCATCTCTACAAGATAGATTTGACATGACAAACTTGAGTTTATTGCATCACTTACTGGTATTGAGATTTCACAATCTAACTCAACGATCACTATTACATAGCCAAGTATACTCTTACATAGCCAAGTATACTCTTGATCTACTTGATCAATTTCACATGACTAATTGTAAGTCATCTTTGACTCCCTTTCCATGTAGATTCAAGCTTGAGGTTGATTATACTACACCATTAGTTGATGCTACCTTGCTTCAATAACTTGTTGGCAATCTCATCTATCTAACTTATGCCAAGCTTGATATTCCATATGTAGTAGGTATGGTTTTGAGATTCATGCAGAAACCTCATGAACTGCACTAGAAAGTAGCTAAGAGGATCCTTCAATATCTTTAGGATACTCTCAAATTTAGGATTCACTACACAATTGACACAAATCTTGAATTGTTTGGATACACAAATTCAAATGGGGTTAGCAATACTCAAAATTAGTTGATTAATTGATTTTAACTAACTAATTGAATTTGGGGTGGAAAAGAGGAATTAAATAAATAATTTGCATTTATTTGACTATAGTAGAATAAGATTGTATGGTTGAATTTAATTAAATAAATATAAATAACGGTGAATGATAAGATAACGATGAATTAATTAAATAAATGTATGGTATGGTTCGTATAAGATAAAGTTTGGTATGATTAGACGTAGACAATTTTAGGTAATCTATGATTGATAGGAAAAATTAACAACATTTTGAAATTTAGAATACTCAACCACTGAATCCTTTCATCTAAATGCAAGTAAAACTATTATGACACAAATGATTGTATTTTTCAGATTGTGTGCCTCTATATTTTGGCTGCTAGGCCCATCATTATAAACTTTTCAAGCTGATGAAAATCGACTGAACAAAATCATTAATAGCGATGTCAAATGCAAGTACTTGGCACCTATTTTTAAGTGCTTTTTCAGTCGTATAACCAGTTCTCATTCTCACGTATTGCACTGTTAATAAAAAGCTGTAAGAGGTACAGGGGATGGTTGGGGGAGACTCTTGGACGACAGTTTCTTGTAGAATTGGTAGTGTTCAGTTTAATGGGATTGAGCTCCTATATAGGCCATTTATTGCAGGATGTATGGTTACAAATTTCTTAAAACACTTTCTATATCTACACTGCCCTGTAATATCCTTTTAAATTCTGTTTGATTGTGGCTGACTTCAAGAAAAGATCAGCAGCAGTATCTGGGTTTGAGATCTCAGCCATTTAAGTTATAGTTATGATCTTAAACGTAATTTACAAGTCATTCTGCAGATTCTATTATATTTTTGGGAGCTGAACCGTAGAAAATGCATTGGGTTTTGAGAGCTTGGGCTGTCATATCATAAAGATTATGCTCTATTTCATGCAAATCATGCAACAGAATTGACGTTGGTTATAACACGTGCACAGGAGCCGTCATGCGACACTTACCACTTCCAGGTACGGCAGCAGCACAAGGGAGTTGTTAAGGATTTGTTTCTCCAAGGAATGTCTGTTAATGAAAAGAAAATTCCTCTGTATTTGTCCTCGAACTCGTTCTTTTGTTTACAATTTGTATCTGTTCTGATTTTCTTTACAAGGTCTGAAATCTCAATTCTGAATTTTATATTGGGTGATCTTCTCAGAACAGTCTTTATTACTAATATTTATGCATATGGCTTTAGTTGTAATTATTATTGCAGGCTTGTTTGTAATGATGGTTTTAGCTTTGAATTATACTTGGTTTTCTAATTTCTCTTAATCCAATGTATACTTGAGTGTCAATGCTGATAATCATGATATCTTATGCTTCCAAATCTCAAATTTTGTCTTAACAATAGAATACATATTTTATTGTATGTGTACCATTTAAAATTTTGGATTCATTTCAACTAAGAGCTGCACTGCTGCCCGCTCTTATTTTGGATTGATTTCAAATAAAAGCTGTATTATGGTTGCAGTCTCTTTCAAGGGCTGCAAGGAATGTGTACGAAGCAAATAGCTTTTTTTAACTGTATGTGAAAAATCAACCACCTCACAAAAATTTGATTTTTTATTTAGAGGGTATTAAGCCTCAAAAAGTGGAAAGAAGTAACATATTTTAATTTAAGCCGCTGCAAAAATATATTTCTAATTTGAGTTATTTTTACAAAATTAATTCAATTCAAACCATTGTTATATGTTAAATTATTGTTAAGTCGTTACTTTATTTAAAACGTGATTATCCCTTTACATAATATGTGAAGATTATTAGAGAAAGAGATAGAAAGAATGTTTAAAAGTAAATAGTTGGCATGTTATTTGTTTGTTAGTTGAAGCTTTGGATGTCAATTGTTTAAATTTTTTATCATCAATAATAGGATTATGTTTTAAATAGCTAAAAAGTTTGACAACTATTAATCTAGGCAAAATAATAGTTTTCTTATTGTGATTTTGTAGCTCCCATAAGATAGCCTATTTTTTTTTTAGAATAAAATCACTTCAAAACAAATACATCTTTTTCAACTAGCTAATAATGAGGTATAAAACATTCATCTCATTATTAAAAAAAAATTAACCTTTCTTGACCATCCATAACCTATATCATGTTAAAATTAATATAATCATATAATAAATTATTTGTAATTTTGATTGATATTAATGTATGAATTTTCGTATCCTATATGTGATAATAAAGGTTTTTAAATGCTAATTATTATGGTCAGATAATGTGAAAATGAGGAGAAAAGTAATGCTTAAGAAAGATGGATTCTCTGGAAGTTTTTGAATGCGACATCTCCAGAAGCTCTAGAATGCCACATCTTCATAAGCTTTAGAAATTCCACATCAACTCCAAAAATTTCGTAAGCCAAAGTATGAAGAGTTTTGGAGGAAGATGTCTCCTTTCTTATAGAAATCTCAAGAGAATGCCATGCGAATATTAATTCTATGTAAGGTAATAAAGATAGAAGACTCTTATTGAATGATGATTTCCTCAATGATATACTATTTTATTTAATGCAACTAAAATTGTATTAATGAATTTATGTAACAAACTTTCAACATCATTTGTATTTATTCCCATGGTGATATAGTTTAGGAATTAGGGTATAGTATAAATTATTTTCCTATTGTTCAATAAAAAAACTCTTGATACATGAATTAATATGTAATTTTATTCAATTGCCCATATTGTTGCTCCCTATTTTCGAAAGTATTTTTGCAATCTTGTTGATGATATTTTAACTTAAATACTTATATCGTCTAGCAATTCAGCCACTCTATTGAGAAAGAAAAATGTGTGGTAGAGATAAGTAGCTTGGTTATGCATTATAGTTATGTCTAAGTAATTATTTTCATACCATTTATACCTGCAGGTTCAGTTTGTGCATGTTATATGTGTTGTATGTTATGTCATTTTGCATGTTTATGTGATGATAAAATGTTACATTTCGTAGATATAAAGCTTGTATTGTTTGTTATGTTCTTCTATACAAGCTTGTGATGTGAAAATATTTCATTTTGTAGATAAAAAAATTGCATTGTTTGTAATGGGAAAATATCTTATTTTGTAGATAGAGAAGTCTATATTGTTTCTATGTTCTTCCAAAGTCTTACATTTTGTGGTCCAAAGATAAGAGAAGTAATAAATTAGTTCACAAAGAATTCATTTCTAGCAAATTAGTAGTTATTTAATAAATTTCATTTGATTGCAACTGTAGATTTTAACTAGTCTTTTAGTTGATTATCAATGTTTCCTTATATTAGAATTTCAAAATGTTTTTTCACGTTAAAAGTTCCTTTCAAGCATAAGCATTAATTGTTTGGTTTAAAAGTTTGTATTAGAATAGGAAACCTAAATTCCTTTTGCAGATAACCTTGGACACCACCTTGATAGATATGACATTAAGTGGTCCTAAAGTGTGAGACCTAACAATACCTCATCACTTTTTGGCATTGTTGTTGGGGATTGTGTATTATTTACACTAGGTGCTATTAATAACTTAGATAGAAAACCTTCTAAAAAAAAAATTAAAACAAGCAAATCATTTCTTATGTATGGTCATAAAAGAGGACCTCACAAAATATTGGTTGGACTGAAACCCCCAACCACAACATCATGAAATGAAAACAAAAAACGAAAATAAAAATAAGTCTTAGTTGAAAAATTCTAACAACTACTAGTCATTCAGGACCCTCCTAAGATTTCAACTCAAAAATTTGAGGAAAAACAAATTCCAAAAATCAACTCCAATAAACATCATGTATAACAATAACAGAGAAGTGAACAAAAATAATGAAGGAGAGACAAGGAGGGTAAAAAGAATTTTTACCTACCCAATTAACCTGAATGCATATGAGGATGCTCCCATGACAAATAAATCTCCCACTAATCTACCTAACTTTTGTGGCCTAGCCTCATAGGACCTAGATTAGTTTCTCTTCGAGTTCAATGTCCTCTACCAAATGTATGACTATAAAGCTAATAACTAAAAGTTGATTTTGTTCCCTTCTACCTTGAAGGAATCAACCATGTTATGGTTCATGGGATTTCTTTAGGATCAATTAGCTCTTGCGGGAAATAGAAACAATATTTGTAACTAAATATCAAGATTATTGTTATGTCAGTGATAAAAATGAAGATTTCTTCTACCTTAAGTAGACAAAAGAAGAGATTTTAGAAGATTACCTGGATAGAATCATGTTTGTGTTTAAGCAATGTGATTGTGAAAATGGCATGCCTGATGAAGTGGTTAAAACAATCTTTCTAAAAGGACTAGAAGAGGACTCCAGATGAGCCCTAGAGTTAACGGGAAAAGGAGATGTAGCAAAATTGAATCTTGGTGAGATTTATGCACTCTTTAAAAATTACTTCCAAATTAGGCAAGGAATTCTAAATTCCAATATGGTTTGAGGAACAAATGAGATAAAACAGTTGAGAGAGGAAATTGTAAACTTGAAAATTGATATTCTTGTTCAACTAAATACAACTCTTAATGGGATACAAGCTAAAAATAGAAAGTAACTTTCCATTTATAACCTAGATGACAAGGAATTTTTAGAGGCATTTAAAATTGTAACTTCAAAGTAGAAAAAATTGTTGTGTGAACTTTTCACACATAATCTATTGGTTGAGTATTATAAATGATTCTTCATTAATATTTTGTGGGTGAGGTGCAAGTAAGATTATTCATTTCCACCATGCAAAATCAAGTAGCATGGGAATATAGGGTAAAAGAATACCATAAGGCAAAAGAGGTTGTTGGACTCCTAAAGAAGCATCATTATCATAAACCACAAGCCTTCCACCAACTCTTTAAGAGGATAATGCAATACCCTTTCATGGTTGAAAAATATACCAATAGCCTAAAATTGTGCTATGAGGCCCTTTCAAACATCATTATTGATCTCCCTCAGGCATATTTTGAAGCGTGAAAGGAAATATGTAAATCCTTATCCATGCAACTATAGAAGAGAGAAATATTATCTCCAATGAACATCATGTGGTCCTTCTGAAGGGCAAAGAAAGTTGTGAAGTTGATGGATAAATATAGAGAAGAATGGATATGGATGAGATTCATGCCTCTCCTTATACTCCATCCAATCACCCCACTACATGTTAGTGGTGAACAAGATGGAGAGAAAATGTGGAGAGTGGTAGAGGTTACATAGTTGATCCTTGGGAAATAGATCCTTTAGCCCATGTACCTTATGACAACTGTAGACACGTAAAAATGTCCTGAATGATATCATGCACTTGAATCAAGTACACTAACATTGCTTCATCCTTAAACCCATCCTCTTTTCGCTAAATTGATTAAATTGTCTAGCTATTTAATTAATTGCATCATTTGCATCTATTAACCTAATTAATTTAATCGGGTTAATTCATCCCCTTTCATGCTAACATTTCGTCCTATTAAATTAAATAAATCAAGTTATTTAATTTAAATCCCTAAGTCCTCTTATTTAATTAAATAATTCTAAGTTATTTAATTAAATATCATTCCACCTTTCCCCCATTCATTAAATCATTTTATTTAATGAATACCATCTAATTCATCTAATTCTCTTAAATGTATAATTAACATTGTAAATTAATTATCAATTATTAATTAATCTAATCCCCCCCACTTGCAAGGGAATATTCCCATGGAATATTCCTTCCCCTTTTGCACAATTAAACTTTGTTTTAATTTTCTAAATTATCATTTTCCGTCTCCCATGAGAATATTCCAAAGAATATTCTCTCTCCTCACTCATTTGAAAAAGGGAATATTTTTACAAATCTTCATGTGCAAGTTAACTCAAAACTTCTTTTGCAAGTTAACTTGTGACCTCTTATATAGGTCAAAAGTGTGTTTGTTTGAAGGAATATTAACCCTTGATTAAAATCTCATCTTCCATTCTCATATGTTGATGGGAATCCATGATCCATGCCTCCAACTTCTTCCATCCTTGACCATTGATTAGATTTTTTTATCTCAACCCTCCATTTCTCATTTGCTCTCCTATAAATAGGTCACTATTTGGAGACAAATGGATCCATATTTTAACATCAAAGTTATGTTGTTAAAATCACTCACAACCACACTCATATTTAGCACATATTTCTAGCATCTTTTTAGTTTAATTGCTTGCATAATATCTTAGCTTCCATTAATGGCTTCCATGGTAACTTAGATGCATACATTTAGCTTATCTATTAATTAGGGTTTCAATATTTTAGCTTAAAATCCATTTAGATTAGCTTTGTATTTGCATATCTTAAGCATTTTAGCATAAAATTGTGTTAAATTAACTTGCATCATGTTCATTTAGGTTAAAATCATGTTTTCATACACAACTCACAATCATTCCATTAGTTTAAATCTTCAATAAAAATAACTGGAGCAAGCTCATTTATCCACAAGATTGGGAATGGATTGTTGTTCCACATCAACGCAACACCACTCCCACAATGGGATAGGTTTCAATGGATTAGAGTAGGCATTTTCAAAGCTTTCATAGTTTAGTATGCTTGGTTTTAATGGATGCTTGGTTTAATTTGCATTTGATTGATCCTGTTGAGATTGACGTTAGTGGCTTCATTATGCTTCAATTCTTCATGGATCAAGCATAATTGGCCCATGCTAATCTATTGATCACATTTTGGCACTAGAAGGAGGGAAAAATTGATCAAATTTAATCAATTTCTATCTCGAATTCTTTTTCTGATTCTTGCAGGATACAGTGACGCTCAAGGGAATTTTAGCAACACCTTTGTTGGGCATCACCATACAGCGACACTATCATCATCAAAAACAATGACACCTAATTAATATCCTCGCACTGATTAAAATGAACGTCAACGCTGAATACATTTAGAGGTATCAAGAATTTATAAATCGCAACACTCCAAAATAGCGACGTTATCATCGTCACTGGACTTCTACAGAGCGACACCCAAATTCACCAGAGCGACACCCATTTCCTTTATGGGGACGCTATCGTGAACAGCGATGCCCTTCTCTAGTAAGCAAAACAGTGATCAATTTTTAGCATGTACTTTAATTGTTTTACTTCATTTGATCACTAACATGCCTTTGACTTTGTTCTGGTTTTTAGGCTAATTGGGTTTTGCAGGTTGGACAATAAAAGTTGAAGTGAAGAAGCACTTGTCTTTAAATATTATAATTGTAACAAGTGTTTTGACACTTTTGGGGAAATTATAACCCATTTATCATGCTTTTCATTTTATGCTTTAGGACCACACTAGCTTTCAATTGGGTTTTAAAAAGAATGCTCAAACGAGACTAAAATTGAACCCTCACTTCATCATTTTACTTTAGGTTTGAAATTGAACAAAACAACTTAACACTTCGTTTGGTGCATAAAATAATTTCACTGTTACTTTGAAGGTTAAAATTAACGAGTGTTTGCTATGTTTTGTGATTTACATTTTTGTCATTAACTGTGTATGCACTTCTCTCGCGCCACTCGGTGATCTTGAGAATTAGAAACATTCCTTGACATTTTGTATAATCACCCACATCTTTCAATTTGGATTAAAAATGAACCCCATGCTAGTGTAGGGAAAAGGTGTTGTGTGTTCTCTCTCCTTGTTTCATGCAAACTGGGAGATCAAAATACAAACGTACTTCCTTGCTTTTTGTTTATCTTTAGAGGACCTACCTCCCCACTTCAAAAGGAGGGAACGACCCAAGCAGTAATGAGATAAATCCAAGCTCTTTCAAGTTGCTATATAAAAATGTGTTTGTGACAAAAGTCATAAGAAACAGGTGCGGATGTGTCATACCAACAAGTTTCACCCTTAGTATCCATGTGATATGTCAAAATCTCTTCTTAGGAAGGGACTGTGAGGCCTCTTGATTGAAATAATCTTGAGCTAATATTGTCGCATGTATGGCCACCTTGAACGAAAGCCCTTACTAAGAACCATTGTTTAGAATCCAAAAACCTTTATGCTTGTTGGTGTAGGAATAGTCATTCTAAAGCTGCCCTACAGTTGTACTATTCATTGTTGAAACAGAAAAATCCTTAGGACCTTCGAATCTTCAAGATTTGAGATTTGGTGGTCCCGAGAAGTGTGTGTTGTGGAGGGGAGCCAATGTCACCAAATCTCTAGATTTTCGCATTGTCTTAGTGTTTGGAGAAATCCAAGTGGGGATTCAACAAGTAGTATCTTTTGAACCTAGGATGGTAAACGCATGTGAGTCAATTTAATACTTTGCTTGGTTCCAAAACATTACAAACAAACATTCACAATCTTCCTCAAAATTTCAAACCCTTTGGTCTATGTATGGATGCTTTTGAAATAGCTTTGATATTAATCCTTGTCCTAAGGATTTCTATCCTTAGAGATTTCTAAATATCTTGACTTATATCTCAATCCATACTTCCCAAAGTCAACATAAGAAACTATGGCTTCAACCTCATGATTTTCACAAAATGGACCTTGTGAAATTTATGATGTTTTTAACATAGACATTTAGTTTGAAACTTAATCAATCCAAGTGTTTGTGGTAAAAAGAAACTCACTTAAGCAAGATAAACTTGACAAATTGAACCCCACATGACCATTTGGAGACCAATTGCTCCCATTGAACAACCTGACTTCACACCTGCTATTATTCAACCAAACTTTGAACTCATTGAAGGAGAACAAACCAATATAATTAGTAGTTTGAGAAGCTTCACTTTTGAAAAAAGAGAAACACCAGCTCAGTGGAGAAACATGGAAAACATCTTAGACGAAGAAGAGGAATGAAATAATATTGAGGCTAGAAGGCCCCTATTACCACCACCCGCGTGGCAATAAAAATCCTCTTTTCTTCCATAGACTTAGGCTTCTCTAAATGATCTCACACAAAATCAAAATCCCCAAGAGAAGGTGTACAAGTTGTCATTTCAAACTTAGGCATCTTAGTCCAAAATCTCTCAAAAGACACCTTTTAGCACTTCACCAAAATAGAACCAGGTTGGTATACAACTTCTACAAACGTGTTTCAAGGAACAATCTAGACTTGTTTATGTTCTTTTTCAGTCAAAACCCTGGTCTTTTTCATGATCTTGAACCTATCTAAATCATTGGGGCTTTAGGATTTGAAAGTTGTAGAGGTCTAGTGTGTTTCTCACTACCTTGGTCTTATCAAACAAAGATTCACTCTAGGTCAACATTGGGTCAAACATTTCATCCACCCCTTCATCAAATTTCATCCTTCACTTCACCAAACTTTGCAAAAAATTTGAATACACCAACACTTTTTGACTTGAACATCTATCAAACCAACCCCTAACTTAGCTACTTTGTATGTGAAATGTATCCTTTTCCATGCACTTAGTTAAGTTAGTTATCATCTTTGAACTAGTTTATCTTGAAGGTCACGAGTCTACCCTAAAGATTTCCAAGTTCATAAACATCCTTTATCAAACATTGTTAGTTAACAAATTTGTCACTTCAGTTTTATACTCTCTTGCCCATGTCAATGACAATCTGACCAACAGTTGAGTCACTTGCAATGGTATTTTCAAGTGCTCTCTACTTATTTTACAAGGTGCAACTACCTTCAAATGATATGCAATGAATGAAAACATAGGGTATGCTTTTAACCAGAAAGAAGAAAAGGCAACTAACACCTACCCATAACCATGAAAATAAATGCGATTGGATTAAACTTAGAGTTATGTGAATGCAAACAAATGAATCATAGTCCACTTATCTCACACCCAAAAATGAGAAACAAGAAAAGAATGAGCAGAAGACCTTCACAGTAGATGAATTAATTTGAATTCAAAGATTCAAAAATAAACATCCACACAATTCGATATAACAGAAATTGCATTGAAAAGTGATCGTAGTGACACAAAGGACATTTATAGTCTAAATAAATCATCCATGAATTCACAGATTTAAGAACATCTCCTTTATTTCTCCAATACAAAAATGAGCTCACGGACTCCCTTTTTTGTATAACAAAATGTGGTTGCAAAGAAAACAATCTACCCCATGCTTCCCCTGTTCTGAATAGCTGAAAAGATCCCCCTTTTATTGCTTTCAGATTTGCATCCATTTCTCTTGAGAATGGGATTTGTACTAATGCATTCCAAGTGGAATTAATTTGGGCATTGATTTCATGGTAAATGCAACAAACCCTAGATATTGAAGCCTGTCAGGTCATTGGCATGTTTTGAAACTTTTGAACCTTCAGTTAGGTATTTTTTGAGTTTCCAAACTGATAAAATCTCCGACAACAAAGGGAGTCCCTCATAAAGTTTATAAAGTCACCAAAATTTCCTTTTAATAAAGGCTTTTATCTTTTAAGACACAAGGCTTCAAAATGATAATGCATTGACTTTACCTTTATAATTTTTTTAAAAAACAATATAATATGCTCCACCAAAACTTTATCCCGTGAATAAACTTGGGACCCCAAAACAGAAAACTTCATAATTTTCAAACAACAACTTTTTTTGTGTGAAATTTGGATAGCATGAAGATTAGGCACCGCTGAGAAAAACCCAGAATGTTTTTAAGCTCGAGTACTCTGAAACTTGAATTTTAGCCTCATTTGCAAATTGTTAGGGGAAAGATTTAAAGTTTAAAATATCTCAAATGGTGAGGCAGTTGGGAATGAAAACTGGCTAGATTGGTCAAAATGAGGTTATGAACAAACCCACCAAAGGATTTCATACCAGCTCTTACGGATTTCCAAATTTAATTGTTTTCATGATTCGGTAGGTTCAGGGGCATATAGGAGAATGCACTAAAATTTGAAAATTTTCAAGTTCAAATTATGCGGCAACAATAGGCTCTGATTAGGGATGAGGACTAAAAGGAGAAACCAAGGGACCCAGAATCTCAAGCGTGGACCAGTGCTTAAATCCATTGGGCAACGAAGTCAAGGAGCATAGAAGAAAAAGGAGCAAGGGAAAGCCAAAAACAGGACAAGACAGGAAAGGAAACCAAACAACCAGCACAACAAAAACTCCTAATATGTACATGGTCCGGAGACCCTACGTCAGATGACTCCAAGATGGTCATGCAAATCCATTAACAGGCTAGGAAAAATAAATACATAAGTGGAAAAGAGAGGTGTACCCATGAAGCACTTGCAAACTCAGAAATCATTCTATGATCTAGAGGAAGAATCTGGCATTTGTGGAGCAAAAAGACCTAAGTAATGTTTCAAAACCAAACAACCACTTAGCATCATAAACCTCTGAAATATGCTCAACATGCTCTTGCATATAACCATCCCTTTCAACAGACGAATTAATGTCACATGCTTGAAAATAACCATGACTACTTAACCCATCAGCAAACCAATCATTGACCACATATGACTCATGTAAAACTGGAAGTGAGTCAAGTTTCTTTGGAGAAGAATGAAAATCTACATCACAAACAAAACTCTCATGTGGCTGAAAATTACCCTCAACTAGAATACTATTCTCTTTCTATTCTGGAACTAATTCATGTATCGTGTGACCCACTTCATCATTCTCACCTGTAAGTTGCAGATTAGATAATATGGCCTCTTCTCCACACAAAAATTAATCCTCATATGCATTAAGACACCAATTTAGAACATAAACAATATGAGGCTCAGCACTTTCGTCTATTTGATCACTTCTATCGAAACTATTATGGTTGTTTATGATGTCATCTTCCATTTTTTGTTTAAAATTTTTGGCATTCAATTTTTTCAAAATGAAAGGATTCAAATGTAAAATCGTCTTTGACCTCTTCTTGCAGCCATACTTTTGCATTATCTTGTTGGGGAAACATGAAAGCTTCATATTCAGCTTGTATGCACTCTGGAGAAAAGATATGTAATACCTCTTCATGTTGTGTAGCTTCAAGTGGCTCCTTATTGTTGGTAAAAGTAAACGATTCCATTTCTGCAAAAGATAAGGATGAAAAAACAACACTATTTGCATTACCCTCATTGCAATTTGTATCATGAGAGGATGATCTATTTTCTTCACCATTTGAGGGGCCTTCAGATTCATCTTTATCTTCTTCATAATGCACATAGTAGGCTTCAAGTTTCCTATCAGTATGAGGTTTAATTTCTACAACACTTTGTTCATCTCTACCAAAGTGTTTTGGACCAAAAACAATGAGATTAAAATTTTCAGCATAAGGAGGCTACATAGTTTCAAATCCTACAGGCTGAAAACTTGGTTTGTGCATGATAGGCTTCCTCATAGATTCACTTTTCAAATAATCTACAACCTGATTCTCTTTCCATAACCCGCTTAATATGAAATCATCTTCTATTTTTACAACCTCTTACTGAGCAACTTCAATATCACCTACTTTACACTGTTTTAACTCAAATTGAACATCTAGATGCAATGTAGAAATAAAAGTATAGAGTTGTAGTTTCTTACTTGGTTGAATAGAAGTTGGAATCTTTTTAAGTAGCCAGTTGAATCTATCCACAAAATCTCTACTTGATTCACCTTCTTGCTTATGAATATTGAAAAATTGGCCCAGCAAAGTAGCTTCATCAACAGGGCCCTTATACCTTCCCAAGAACTTATTCTTTAGTGAGTTCCAATCAGTAATACATTTTTCTTCTAAATAATAAAACCAATTTGTTGCAGGCCCGATAAGAGATTCAATAAATAGTCTCACAAAAACATCTTCTTCACTTACCCCCAAAATGTTGCATGCAACTATAAATGCCAGAATGTGGTCTTCAACATCTTGATGGTTTTCTCCACTAAACTTAGGGAAGTTCTTTCTTAATCCTTTAGGCAATGGCGAATATTGTGGCAATTCCAGAGGCCCAAACTGAGCACACCATGGCTGGGAAGAAATTAACGCCATAATACAATTCTGAAAAATAAATCAAACAGGATTCTTTGCCGAAATAAAATGATTTTGGATACGTTCCACCTCATAGAGCCTCCAGCCTCCATCCTCAAGGAGGCACCTTTAAATTTTTGGGGAAAACAAGAGCACTGTTCTTCAATTTTGAATCCCAAGTAGAGTCGCCAAAAATCTGTTAGTTAATGAATTTGTCACTTCAATTTTATACTCTCTTGCCCATGTCAATAACAATCTGACCAATAGTTGAGTCACTTGCAATGGTATTTGCAAGTGCTCTCTACTATTTTACAAGGCGCAACTACCTTTGAATGATATGTAATGAATGAAAACATAGGGTATGCTTTTAACCAGAAAGCGGAAAATTAAGGCAACTAACACCTACCCATAACCATGAAAATAAATGCGAGTGATTAAACTTAGAGTGATGTGAATGCAAACAAATGACTCACGGTCCACTAATATCACACCCACAAATGAGAAACAAGAAAAGAATGAGCAGCAGACCTTCACAATAGATGAATTAATTTGAATTCAAAGATTCAAAAAAAAACATCCACACAATTCAATATAACAGAAATTGCATTGGAAAGTGATCGCAGTGACATAAAGGACATTTGCAGTCTAAAGAAAACATCCATGAATTAATAGATATAAGAACATCTCCTTTATTTCTCGAATACAAAAACGAGCTCACAGACTCCCTTTTTTGTACAGCAAAATGTGGTTGCAAAGAAAACAAACTACCCCCTACTTCCCCTGTTCTGAATAGCTGAAAAGATCCCCCTTTTATTGCTTTTGAATTTGCATCCATTTCTCTTGAGAATGGGATTTGTATTGATGCATTCCAAGTGGAATTAATTTGGGAACTTATCTCACGGTAAATGCAACAAACCCTAGATATTGAAGCTTGTCAGGTCATCAGCATGTTTTGAAACTTTTGAACCTTTAGTCGAGTATTTTTTGAGTTTCCAAATTGATAAAATCTCTGACAACAAAGGGAGTCCCTCATAAAGTTTATAAAGTCACCAAAATTGCCTTTTAATAAAGGATTTTATCTTTTAAGACATAGGGCTTCAGAATGATAATGCATTGACTTTACCTTTATAAATTTTTTTAAAAACAACATAATATGCTCCACCAAAAATTTATCTCGTGAATAAACTTGGGACCCCAAAACGGAAAACTTCATAACTTTCAAACAACAGCTTAGTTTTGTGTGGAATTTGGACATCATGAAGATTAGGTACTGCAGAGCAAAACCCAGAATTCTTTTAAGCTCGAGTACTCTGAAACTTGAATTTTAGCCTCATTTGCAACTTGGCAAGGGAAAGATGTAAAGTTTAAAATCTCTCAAACGGTGTGGCATTTGGGCATGAAAACTGGCCAGATTAGTCAAAATGAGGTTACGAACAAAATCACCAATGCATTTCATACCAGCTCTTAGGAATTTCCAAATTTAATTATGTTCATGATTCGGCAGGTTCAGGGGCATATAGGAGAATGCACTAAAATTTTAAAAAATTCAAGTTCAAATTTTGGGGCAACAAACATCAAACTCTGAAGTCAAAAGTGTTGTCCTAAAATGTTTGTAAAGATCACTTCCCATATCATCCACCTTTTCATCTCCCATTATCATCATTTCTCCATAAAGACTTAGAGTGTCCCTCTTACCTAGATTTGAGTCAACTAGAGAGTTCAAACATTACAAATCTCAACATAACTCTCCCATAGGTGACCCAAAATTTATGGTAAAGACAAGATCACAACACAAGAGAATCATGGAGAAAACCAAAGTCACATTCACCTCAAGTGATCCAAATCCTTAAGAATTTGATCCAGGAAGTCAAGTTACCCCATCACAACAACCATCATCTTCATCAGGGCCATGTATGAGATTGAAGACATTACGAATAAGCCATTTGAACTTACTAGGGAAGAAATCATGGAACATCAAGCCTTGGAAAACGTAGCTCCAATTTCCCCATCATTTGTTGCACAAAATTCGACACAAGGCTTCACAACTCCATCACTAGGGATAAATCAAACATCCACTCTGAGTCTTGCAACTAGTCTTGCCAAAGACTTTGTTCTAACTCTTCCATTTGAAAGCAACATGCCCTTGGGTACCCTCGATACCAATCCTCCATCCCAAACCACTACTTGGACACCTACCTTTGGTGCTCCTCTCATTCCCAAAGATCCCCAACATTCATATAAACCTCTTACACTTTATTAATCCACAACAACCTCAACATATCGAGCACACCCCTCTTCATCCATACCCATGAGTACCACAAGTGTGCCCACCATCATGCAAAGCAGTGTGGACCAAGTGTCTCAAATTAGCACACAAGGGCATGCCAACACCATAACACAATGTCAACCCTTAATGCAAATAGGGACATCTCTATTCAATCCTCCAATTGGTTCATCCACACCATTGGCTTCACAAAACACATCCATCCCATCCATTATCAACCCATCTCAAAACCATCCCTTGGTCACGAATCCTATCAACCTAGGCAATACCTTTTCCACATCCCTAACACAAGGAAATACTCAAGACAAGGGATAAGGGAACCTTTTTAATCAATGGACTCAAGGTCCTAGTGTTTCATTACCATCTCAAAATCTAATGGCCCCATCCTCATCTTTCCCCAGGGTCCCCTTCACCATGCAAAATCAAATGGGACCTCAAACCTACATTCTTCCATCTCAATCCACCATCTTACAAGGAATGTTAAACCAAGGGAACCCCCAACCTCTCATCAACCATCTGCTACCCACTCAAACATCCACACCCATAATTCATCATAGATGTCCCAACAACCAACTGATCCTACATTGCAAGCGCATGTCTTAGCTTTACAGCAAACACAACAAGCTTATCAACAAGCCATCCAACAACAACAAGAATAAAAAGCATCCTTAGCAGCACAGCAAGTAGCAACAGCAACAAGCATCCTTAGCAGCACAACAAGAAGCCCTAGTAGCACAACAACAACAAGCAGCCTTAGCAACACATCAAGCATCCTTAGCATAGCAACAACATCAAGAACAACAATAACAGCAAGCCCATCAAGCAGCCTTAGTAGCACAGCAAAAATAGTAGGCCCAACAGTAAGCCCTTGTGGCACAACAACAACAATAAGCCCTCACGGCTCAACAACAACAGCAAGCCTTACTAGCTCAACAGTATGCCTAACAACAACAACAACAACAAAGTTCCTACTATAATCCTCAATAGAACATCATCAATACAAATGTGTTAGGAACATACACATCAACACCGCAATCACCTTCACAAAATCTCACGCCACCATACACCCCATACAACACCTTATCATATCTGAATCCCACATACAACCCATCCACCATCCCAACATATGTTCCTCCACCAAACCTGCAAGAGGATCTAGCATCACAACTTAAGGTGTTATCCCAAGAAATGTAGGATCTTCAGGTCGGCAAGACAAAGAAGCCCCATACACAGAATTTATGCTTCCAAATCTCGAATTTTGTCTTTAACAATAGAATACATATTTTATTTAAAATTTTGGATTCATTTCAACTAAGAGTTGCACTGATGCTGGCCCTTATGTTGGATTCATTTCAAATAAAAGTTGTATTATGGTTGCAATCTCTTTCAAGGGCTGCAAGGAATGTGTACAAAGCAAATACTTTTTTAAAACCTGTATGTGAAAAATCAACCACCTCACAAAAGATTTGATATTTTATTTAGAGGATATTCAAACTTCAAAAAGTGGGAAGAAATAACATATTTTAATTTAAGTTGTTGGAAAAGTATATTTCTAATGAGTTATTGTTAAAAATTAATTCAAACCATTGTTATATGTTATATATTATTGTTAAGCCATTATCTTATCTAAAAGATGATCATCCCTTTACATGTTATGTGAAGATTATTAGAGAAAGAGAGAAAGAATGTTTAAAAGTAAATAGTTGGTATATTATTTGTTTGTTAGTTGAAGTTTTGAATGTCAATTGTTTAAAGTTTTTAACATCAATAATAGCAACATGATTTCACAAAGATAAGAAGTTTGACAACTATTAATCTAAGCAAAATAATGACTTTTTCATTGTGATTTTATAGTTCCCATAAGGTAGCCTGATTTTTTTAGAATAAAATCACTTCAAAAAAATTACATTCTTTTTCACATGCTAATAATAAGAGTTAGAAACATTAACCCAAAATACATGCTCTTGGACCTTCGAAGTACCATTAATAGGGAAGAGGTCATCAAGTTGGTATCAGATATTATTCAATAGATTATCAAATCCTCCTACATAACTATTGTAGTTGAAACATTTGAGGTACCCAATCTTGTGAGTGTTGGAAAAATGAAGAACATCTCATTTTGTTATTTTGTGTTTTCATTGATATCACCATGATATATGAGTTGCAATTGCAAGATCAAGTCTGAATTTGTTCCATTGTTCTAGTCTGGTATCTGAACCAGTATTTTGCTTACATATTTCAGTATTTTGGTCTGCATTTGTTTGTTGGTGATTACTGTTGCTTGCGGTTTTTGAGAAATGGTTTGTAGACGTCGGGAGCATGTACATTCAAAATCTCATGTATCCAAATGCTCATATGGTGTATCAGTGTTACACTGGTATTTGCAATTGTGCTATTAGGTCCATCCTTGGCTGACCTAATGGATGTATTGTGTAATGGTGAATTAGTTTTTGTTATGAGAATATATGTGCGACCCATTTTAGGTCCATGTCGACTTGATGTAGTGTGTTGGATGTGTGAATTGCTTCTTGAGAAGATTTTGTGAAATCTTGAAGCTGACAGTTGGTATTTTTGGTTAATGAGAAGTGCATCTAATTAGGCCGACCTAATTGATGCTTGCGGGGAGATTAGATATATATATCATACAATTTTTGAAGATTGGAAAGTGTAATGGTTATGTTGTGAATGCGAGTGTGAAGAAGAGCGAATATGATGAAGTGTGTCAAGTCAATTTACTAAGCTTCATTGGAATTGAATCTGCACTCACTAGGTGTACTTTATCAGTCCATTTTCTGGTTGTAAGCCATTTTTGTCATTGTAAGTTTGTAGGCAATGAGCCACCCATTTTTCAATATCTTATAACCAGTTATACTATATTGTGAGCTAACACTCACTGTGGTTTTTCCCTTTTTGGGTTTTCCACATAAAAATCTTGGTGTTCATGTGTTCTATGATTTCATGTTCTATTAATGCTTTTATTTATCTCTACCATTATATGCATTGGAACAATTGGATGGTATCTAATCAGAGAATTTAAGAAGATACTAATTCAACCCCCTCTTAGTATCTTGGACATTTAACAATTTGTATTAGAGCTTGGTTCCTTCGAAAAAGCCTAATAGCTTGAGGGAGATCCTGAAGATGGAGGAAATGAATGATAAAGGAGAGCTTTGGACTGCTCTTGAGGATCTTGACAAAGTTGAAAGAGAAAACAGGGATCTGAAAGAGAATCTTGAAGATGTGAATGAATGTGTCTAAAAATTAAAGGATCAAATGAAAAAGTTCAAAGATAGGCATAAGGAAGTAACTGATCAGTTGAAGAAGGCTAATGAAGATATTTCCGGTTTGAAAATGCAAGTAGAGGAGAAGAAAAGAATTGAAGAGTGTTTGAACAAGTTGGTACAAAGCAAGTTTGAAGATTGCACCAAGCTTGAACAAGAAGTTGTGAACCTGAAAGTGGATCTAGAGAAGGCAAAACTCTGTGAGAACAATTTCAAATCTAGCTCAGACATGCTTGATGAATTGATTGCAAGACAGAAACCTAGTAAAGACAAAGGTGGTCTGGGAAATGATATCGGTGAAAGTTCTAAAGCTATGGACAATCATAAGACTCGGAATAAAGGAAAGCAGAAAGGAAATTCAAGGAACTTTGTTAGGAGACCTTTGGTGAGACATCCTAATGCACAAAGGTATCCTTCTTTTAATGGCACTTGTTTTTCATGCAACAAATTTGGTCACAAGGAAACAGAATGTAGGAGTAGGATGAATTAGTTCCCTGGTCCTTTTACTGGTCAATGTTTTGCATGCAAAAGAATTGGACATAGGGAAAATGAATGCAAAACCTTAATGATAAATCAGTTTAATGGAGAAAGAGTGAATCAATCCTTTAATGGCTACTACTATACTTGTAACAAGTATGGACATAAAGCTAATTAGTGCAGAACAAGAGTCAGTGGAAGTCAATTTAATCAAAGAAATATTGTTTGCTATAACTGCAACAAACCAAGACATGTTTCAAGAGTTTGCAGAAGCAAGAAGAGTAAGGAGGCCAATCCAATAGAAAAGAATGAATCTGCGAAGAAGGTTGACAAAGAGGATATTAAACAAGAAATGAATTAGATTTGGAGGAAGAAAGAAGAACCTGAAACTACTGATGTGTCTGTGCCCTCATCCGGTATAGACGATTTATTCGATAATTAGACCTAGCAAGGTCGTAGGGGGAGCATTATCAGAAAATTATAAGAACCCCCTAGATAAATGGCATGTCAAAGGCTAGCATGAGGATGAAATGTGAAGAATGAATAAGCAGAGGTTTTGCAAAAGGAACCTAAAGAAAATATGAAGGAATGATCTTTTGCAGAGTGAATTAGGGTTTTTTCTAATTAAAAGAGAAGAGTTTTTAGTAGCTTTTTAAATCTATTGCATTTAATGTGAATTAGGGCAGATCGTTGTTTTACAAAGGAAATATTTGAGGCATTTTGATCATTCATGCATTTAAAGAAGTTGAAGAGATTTTGGAGCATTCTTGAGAGATTTGGAGTTCGAACTATGCAAACCCTAGTTGTGGTTCATCGTGAAGAAAAATGTATTTTAATCTTTTGTGCAGTTGTGTTTTGTGTTGTTTGAGTTGTTTGAATTCAAAATTGGAAGAATGGAAACCCTTGTGGTCGTTAAAGTGTCAGAGAGGCCAAGACCCTCTTACAGGAAATATTCCTTGAAAGTTTTCAAAGATGACCCCATGGGCGCATTCTCGTCAATCCCTCATGGAGTTATGTCGACCAAGGATACAAGGATGTAAATTCGAGTAAAGTATGAGGAATTCAACCACACAAACTTGATTAACATTTGGAAAAATGAACTTAATGGTGATGATTGCTTGAAAAAACCTGAGTACACGAACCTGGTCGCGAAGAGGTTAGACAGATGGAACAATTTTCCCAACTTCAGCTATGATGAAAAATTTGTGAAACCAGTCCTAAGTAGAATTCATGATAAATTTTTGTGGACTGACCAGTCGCGCCTAATAACTAAGGAAGCGATTAAGGTTGTTACTGGGCTATGGGATAAAGGTATAGTACTTGTGTTGAAATTTGTGAAGAATGAGGTTGTAATGGAACTTACAAGAGCCACATATGACAAGAGAGCCTTAGTGACGAAATCCATCACTAATTCGGCTATGAAGTATGCAGCTATCATGATCGGTCACAAAATATACTTCACCAACAGAGAGAACTTTGTTTCGGCTACAACAATCTATATTGGCTTTGATATGGTTGTAAATGGTGCAGATTATGATCTATGTGAGCTTCTCCAGTTATAGTTGCTTGAGAACTTGAAGTCGACGAAGGAAAGGAAGTATGCTTTCAAATTTGGTTCATTGATTATATGTTTGTTGTTTTATTTTGTGAAGAGGCTTTCGGGAAGGAAGAATGAAGTATTTTGGGACTCATCTAGACTAGTGGCACATCAAATTTTTGATTATATGCATAGTATGGGTAATCTGGACGCTCAAGATGATGCTCTAACAACATTCTTTGATGTATTCAAGAGAAACATGAATGAAAGGGAAAGGATTCCAAAGAAAATTGTTGAGAAGTATAAAGATGACATCATATTCCATGTTTCTTCTATTGAATGCATGATTAAGGCTGTAGAACCTCGAACCATATGGATTCAGCCTTTGGGATATGAGGTAACAGAAGAAGTTGAAGATTATGTGGAAATTTTGTTGAAGAATCTAAAGGATCCCAACGAACCCAAAATTGGGACATATGCTAAAAAGTCTATGGAGATTCATCTGGAGCAGCAGAAGCCTAAAATTAGGAAGAAAGTGGAGAAAAAGCTTAAAGAAGTTGGATTCACTGATGAGGACATTGCCCTTGGAAGGGCTAGGGGAGAACAGTTGGAGGTAGAATCATCTAGCCCGAGGAGATCTGGAAGGACTACTTCTTCAAAATCCTTTGCAACCCTTGCAGCAAAGATTGAACCTAGTACCGTTGATAAAGACAAAGGTCTTGTTTCCACCAAACTGACTACTAGATCTAGCAAAAGGAAAGAAACTCCTCTAGTAGCCCCTGCAAAGAGAGGAAGGAAAGAGAAAGTGACAAGGGAGAAGAACCTCAACATTATAGATGATCAGGATGAAGAAGAAGATCCTGATGCAAAGCTGGTGAGGAAAAGAAGAGGAGGCTTATCCTCTGGTGAAGGTGCTTCTACAAAATTTGTTGGTTCTAAGAGAGTACTTGTTGTACATAATCTTCTAATGATGAGGAAGCACAAGATTTTGGTGTTTATGTGCACACCAAACCAAAATCAAAGAAGACTAAGGTGTCTGATGAAGCCTCTATGGACCAGAGAGGAGAATAGGACAATCCGGTAAGTTCTGATCCCCACTTTAAATTAGAGGAAACTCTCAATTCCTTGCTACATTTTGAGAACATGCTTCAACCTACAACAGAATACTATGATAATGCTGGAGAAGAAGATAAGAAAACTTTTCTTTTAGTTGTTATTCAATATGTTATCATCTTAGAAGTTAAGTGGGGTGCTATAAAGAAAGATATACCTGAAAGTATGTGGGCAACTCTGATGAAAAGGAGATCAGAGGTTGTTGAATTCAAAGAGAAAATCAAGAATGATGCATATAATAAGATTGGGTCTTCCCTGACCCCAGATGATCTGGAATCTTTGAAAAAGATTTGTGCAGAAATGTTTCAGATGAAGAAAAGAGTAAACATGTTGATGACAGGGAATAAAAAGTTGACAAAGAAGGTAAGGAAGGAAACAGCAAGAGTGATCTAGGATACAGCAGAAAAATATGGCATGCTTAAAGCTAATGAAGATGTTGCTGAAAATGCTGAGGAAAATATTCCTCTTGATACAGGTAATGAAGATATTTCTGAAAATATTGATATTGAAGTTGATGTCAGTGGTGAAAATGATCCTCTGAAAGGTGAAGATGAGCCTGAAAAGCACAATGATGCTCCTCTGGAGCACACTAAAGGAGAAAAAGGTAATAATGAACAAGGAAATGATGAAGAAAGAAAAGGCAGTGAAGAAGGAAAGACAATCCAGAGGAAGAGTAAAATAAAGATGAAAAGGATGGAAATGATGAAGAGGATAACAATGATAAAGACAAAGATGAAGACAAAAGGGAAGAAAAGAAAGAAGAAGAAGAGGAAATGGAAGAAGAAAAGAAGGTGGAAGAAGAGAAGGAAAAGGGAGAGGAAGAAAAGAAAAACGAAGAATCTGCTAGGAAAAATGAAGAAAGTGAAAAGCAGATTGTAAAATCTCTTAAGAATCCTGGAGAATCATCCTTCGATAATGATGTTCTTAAAGGCCTGTTGTCCAAGCAAATCAGATTTCAGCCGATAATTTCGTGGGAGCTTCTACAACTTCCTATTATTGAAGGCTTTGTGGATATGGAGAAGATTTCTTCGGTGCATAAAGTGGTGTTAGGGGATGCTATGCAAGCATCCAAAAGGAAGGAAATTCTTGAAGCACATCAAAAAGGAACAGAACTTATAGAAGATGCTCCTAAGGCATTGCAAGAAGTCATACTTGGTGCATCTATTGATACATATCTCACTCCTATTGAAATTTTGAGATTGTTGTTAGATTCTTTCAAGGAGTATACCTATGGGCTTAGTGAAAAGACAAAACAAGAGGTTGAGGAGAAATTGGCAAAGAAAAGGCTATTGGAATTACATGACAAGTGTGCTCTTGCACACTCAAGTGTTGAAAAGAATATGGAAGCTGTGAAGGTTTGTGAGTCAAAAGAAAATGTTGTTCTTTCTTATTGCTTGAAGTGGCCAAATGCCACTCATAATATTAAGGTTGTTATGGACTCTATTGAGTCTTAGTTGTTTGCAGTCTTCGGTACTTATAGCCTATCCAAAGATAGAGACAGATCAACTGGAGCGCCATCACTGCGCATAAAGAAAAATTATTTGTCTTGCAGAAGCAGAAGGAGGAAATTATCAAAAAAAATGATTAGTAGATTGACATTGTAAGAGTGGAATACACTCTGGTTGTCAAGGCCCTGGCATGTACAGAAAAAAATTGAGGAGATAAATTTGACTCCTGATACCTTAGATGGTGTAGAAGAAACTCTAGTAGAGTTGGAATCACTGAACAGGATGTTGATTGCCACAAAGGATAGTTGGGAGAATGGAAAATCAATTTGGGAAGGTATTCTGAAGGAGCTTCAAGGATCGCCATCCTCCGGTTGATACATGTTTCTTTGTTTTATTTGTTTTCATGTTTTCGTGTTATTTTTGGGACACCCCTTATGTCCTTGATGTCAAGGGGGGAGTGAAGAATGGTGAAATGTTGGTGTTAGGGGGAGAAGTATTGTAAATAAGAAGTTTTGTAAATATTCTTTTTGGCACATGCTGCCATCAATGACAAAGGGGGAGATTGTTGGAAAAATGAAGAAGAACATATCATTTTGTTATTTTTTGTTGTCATTGATGTCACCATGATATATGAGTTTCAATTGCAAGATCAATTTTGAAGTTGTTCTAGTATTCTAGTCCAGTATCTAAACCAGTATTTTGCTTACATCCTTCGGTATTTTGGTCCGCATTTGTTTGCTAGTGATTAATATTGCTTGCAGTTTTTGAGAAATGGTTTGTAGACGTAGAGAGCATGTACATTCAAGATCTCACATATCCAGATGCTCGTATGGTGTATCGGCATTACACTAGTATTTGCAATTATGCTATTAGGTCCATCCTTGTCCAACCTAATGGATGTATTGTGTAATGGTGAATTAGTTTTTGTTATGTGGATATATGTGTGACCCATTTTAGGTCCATGTCGACTTGATGTAGCGTGTTGGATGTGTGAATTGATTCTTGAGAAGATTTTGTGAAAGCTTGAAGCAGACAGTTGGTACTTTTGGTTAATGAGAAGTGCATCTAATTAGGCCGACCTAATTGATCCTTGCGAAGAGATCAAATATATATATCAAACAGTTTTTGAAGATTGGAAAGTGTAATGGTTATGTTGTGAATGTGAGTGTGAAGAAGAGAGAATATGATGAAGTGTGTCAAGTCAGTTTACTGAGCTTGATTGGAACTGAATCTGCACTCACTAGGTGTACTTTATCAGTTCATTTTCTGGCTGTAAGTCATTTTGTCATTGTAATTATATAGGCAGTGAGCCTTTTTTTTTGGACAATGAGTCCTGGCAGTGAGCCACCCAGTTTGTAATAACTTATAATCAGTTATACTATATTGTGAGCTAACACTCACCGTGGTTTTTTCCTTTTTGGGTTTTCTACGTAAAAATCATGGTGTTCATGTGTTCTGTGATTTCATGTTTTGTTAATGCTTTTATTTATCTTTGCCATTATATGCATTGGAACAATTGGATGGTATCTGATCAGAGAATTTAAGAAGATACTGATTCACCCCCCCTCTCAGTATCTTGGACATTTAACAGTGAGGATAGTCTTCATTGGCTTCTAGAGGAAGCTTATCATTCTTCCCTTGTCAATATCTCTAATAATACACAAATCAAACAACTATATTAAAGTATGTGTGATAAGAATGGTAAAATAGATTAAATATATTTAAACAAACTTAAAATATGAAAACCCACAAATTCTAGAGGCTTGTATGATCCCATCACCCATTGCTGAGAAATAGTAACATCCCTAATGTGGTAGTCAAAATTTCCATTTCCTACAATTTCATCATGTATGAATCCTTTCACATGAAATAAAATAAAAACTATATAGTTATTCTTGCATTGGTCAATATTAATACCCAACAAAGTCAAAATAGTAATGACAAACAAATTGGTAAACTGACCCTCCCAAGAAACCTTAGAACCCACTTAAATACCATGCATATTTGTAGTAAAATAATTGGATTATCTTGAAAAGAAATTATAAGATCAAATATTGTTATTTCAATGTTAGTGTTGCATTCTTCCCTAGTGTGGATAAGGAACATAACCAAAACATATCTGGTAGATTAGAAAATAACACAACGTACAAAATAAACACTTATGCACCATTCATACATATATAATCTCCATAGACTTCTCATATATTCATCATGTCATTGTATAATACATTATTAAATATCCATTTTATTACATCCCATATTTCATTGTAATATCTTTTTCTTTTTTCTCACTCCCCTACTCTTATCTAAGGCTCACACATATATCTCTTTCTATGATCTCTCCTATGTTCTATTACATGACTATCTTGGTACAATGTTATACATATATGTTGTTATCATGGCTTCGTTACATATAAGAGTATGTCACAAGTCATCTAAGTGCGTCGTATTATTATTCTTTTAACCTATAATATCTTTGTTTTTCAAGTGATGTCCAAGGATGTGCTATCTTGTCATGTCCCCTTTCCCCATAACTTGTGTAATGGACCAAAATTCCCATTTCCTAACTTTCATGTTTTTCTTGATCCCATTTTGTTTGTAAGTCATTCCCCTTCATCTCCAAGACATCATCCTAAGCCCCCAAGGGTCTTGAGTATGAAGGCATGGGAAAGCTCCTAAGTCTATGTGAGCAATCAAAGTGGCAAAGTTACCCTCCTAACATGCCTCTCTTCTCAAGTGCACTTCTCTCTCTATCTCCATCAAGGCATCAAACTCGCCCTACTACCACGCCTCTCGGCCACTCCTCTATCGCACTCCTCCCCTTATCGAAACTTACCTAGTCGCCCAACCCCTATTCACCTCACACCTCAACTTGAATGTCAAACTCCCTCCCTTTGGCATACCTCACCTCTAAACTCATGTTCTCAACAAAAGGCACAAACCATGAGCCACCCTCGATCTTTAAACTTTAGCATTCCCACCATTTTCATTGTCTCTCTTGACCTGCCACCCTACACATTAGGAACACCATCAAGGCACATAATGACAACATGAATCCCCATGGGATTCTACTTAGCACTGGCATTCATCCTAGTACGCTTGAAGCCAAACCACATGGATGTTTAATAAGGCATGCTATGAGGAAGCCAATGACTTTCATTAATGCGGTAGTTAGGGTTTTAAACCTGAAAGGACTCCTCACTATACTTGCTAAGGACAATTGCAAGTTGCAAGGGATCCTCATCCACACCTTCTAACCCTATTTTGACACAAGAGGATGATATTGTCAGCTTGATATGAAAGAAAACAATGATCACCAGGTTCATGAAATCATTCCCACATACCAAACCTAGGATGGAGAGCATAGTACAATTTGTTTGCTCTTTCTAGGTGCCTTAAGATGGTAGAGACGAATGAAAGAGGGTGTATTTGAACAAACCAACCAAACTAATTTTTTTTCTCTTGTGTCAACACAAATTAACATTGACAAAAAATATATATGTTTAATCAACACAACTATTTATATATGTATTTATCGATCATCTAATAACACCTTTAAATAATTTTACTATAAATATATTAATTAATGACAATTATGTATAGATTTTGTATCCTATTTTGAATTTTTTCTTCTTAAAGTAATAAAAAAAATTATATCTAATTCGTTGTTTTGTTTCTTTAATTCCTTTTTTATTTTAGAGAGCTAACTTTGAGTCTTTTCTTGCAATATGAACAGCTCTATGTCTTCCCTTTTTGTTCCCCGCAATTGTTGCCCAATGCCAAATTTCTTTTTCATGTCCTTGTTCATTCTTTAAAAAATGACCCCTGATTGCTTTATGAATCCTAGTCTTTCAAAGATTTCTTGGATTTGATAAGTCTTATCATTCCTTGATTTGTCATGGATATTCTTGTTTCTTATCTCAATCTACATGCATTAATTTGTAGTTCAAAGGTCCTCTATAAGATCAAATAGCTATTTCTTCAATTTGAAGAACAAGAATGGATATGTTTCAAGGCACTGGCTACTTACTCCAAACCATCAACCTTGTGTTTCTATTCCCAACCTAACAAACCTAAAGAGCCTCAAATATCTATTGTACAAGACAATACACCTACACTTGAAGCTTTCTACAATGATTGTTTTTCTCATCTTAGTTTGCCACACTAGGTAGCTATTTGGATAGCACAGTTTATCATGTCATCCTCTGCCAAATCGATGATAGGCTAAGACAATAGGCAACCATGATATTTATAAACATTTTCAGTTAGATTTTTTTGCCAAATCCTTCCTGTTCTCTGTATTTTATACAAATTACTTTGTTCTAAGTTGATACCTCTTAAGCTATTTGTTGTTGATTTTGTTCCATCTGTATTCCATGTTAAGGAAGTAGCCTCCAACCATATGAAAAACAACGGATTTCTTTTACTATCTGTTTCTTCATGGCGCGTTTGATAATGTGTCACGTTGGTAGTGTGTGATGCTCACACAGAGGTTGTATTGTACGCTGACACAGAAGTTGTATGTATCTGTAATGATGAGATTTGCATGCCCAGGACTTATTCCCTCTGTTTTAAGAAAGCTGCACCCAACCATTAAGGAAATTTAGTATTTTTAAATGTTGAATTTATCTTACTAAAACTTAAATTTTGAGGTTTTTGATAAATGTTCTTATCATCTTTATCTAACAAATAGATACAAATCAGATTTGTTTGAAATTTTTGGTTAAGATACAACGTCTAAAGGATATCCATTTCGGTGAAATTGCCCACGACAAGATTTAATTCATGATGGTCTCATTTAGAACCATTCAACTTCAATAATAGACCAAGAGTCCATTGTATTGCTCTTACTGATCTTAGAAAGATTTGCATAAATTTAAATTTCTTGGTTTTTACTTTTCTATAAAAATTATGAATTCAGCATACAAGAATCCTTTGTGTAAATCAATTCCACCAATCCATTTATGAGTTTTATTTTTATTTCTATTATTTTTATGAATATTTAAAAAAATTATATTTTATTAAGAAACAAAAATTGGGAACTCTCCTTCTTTTAGAGGAGTAGCAACTCTAATAAAAGGTTTCTCTTAATCTTAGTTGAGAGAGAAATTATTATTATTCTATATAGTGAATGTTGTATTAATAAGGGCTAATATCACTTCCTCATAGATGGTATGAAATATCTAAATATAACCTATGTACTATTCAATTTGTTGTACTTTTTGTTTATCTTTTTCTTAATAGAGATTAACTTTTGTTGTGTCTTAGATGGGTTAGTGATGTATTATTAGCCTTGATAAATGTGTGAATGAATGTGCTCTATGAATATTATGTAGTTGATAATGGTAATCCAACTAAAGTTGGTAAGGGAATCATGTCTAATTTTTTCATAACTCTCTTGCTATGTTTGGGTTAGAATGGATAAATTGCTATAGATATCAGCATCCTTTAGCATGCCCTAACACTAGAGCTAGAATGTGAAGGAGTGCACCTTCCATGTCCAGCACATTTATAGCCATAAGAATAGTAATGTACAATTTTATTAGGAGTATTACCATTACATCCTAGTTTCAATCCATTATCATCATGAAATGTGATATTATAATAGTCAACAACCAAACTGTATAGACAATATGTTACACTTAGTTGCCTTTATTTCTACATCTTTCTTCCTTGTAAAGGATAGGGCCACTTCATAGATAAGTAGAGGTGTGTAGGGGAATTTTTAGGCTCAATGGTTGGAGGAAAAATGCTTTAATGATACTCTCTTTCTCATTTTTCAATATGACAACTATAACATGATCTTCTTTGAATGTTGATATTTACATAGCAAGAGTTTTATTATATTGTACTCATGTCACATGACAGATCATGAATGTATTCAATTGTAATATTATGATTTAGTGAAATGTACTTCTCAATGAAATTTGTGAAATAAAATTTATGTTGAAATCATATTGTTTGTTATATTGTATTTTCAATAAGTAAAAATTAATACTTTTCTATCATGTTTCAAAATTTTCTTGATTATCAAATCAAGAAATAATGTTGCAAAATATGAATATAATGTGTAAAATGATGTATTCTAACTAGTTTAGTTGCATTAGAAGAAACTTGGTTATGAAATGAAAAGTGAATTTTATACTTTATCTAATAGCACTTAAATAAAAAATCCATAAAGTGTGCAATGTAGTTATAAGTTTATTACAATTTTTGTTCTTTTAGTCAACTTTGAATTTCATTAATGTAAAGTATGTTTTAGCTTATAGTTATATATTAGGTTTGGTTAAATTAGTTCAGTGAGACTAAGGATTGATAGTAAGTATATTACCTTCTTGGTTGGGATTACCTTCTTGGTTGGGATGACTTGGAATATTCATCATGATGAGCCTAGTTTTTGGTCTAGTCTTGGGTAGAACCTATAGTCTATTTGCTCACAGATGTCATGGACTTTAATGCTTAAGGGTTGGTATTGGCATAATGTTTCCCTCAAACCATTGACATTTGATATTATCCCATCTCTGCAAGCTTTAATTATATTTGGCATAATATGTGGGTCACCTATATTTATTTTGCATGTGATTAATGAATGTTTCTTAGAGTGGTTATAGATGTGCAGTTATTATGCTTACTAACCTTGACATGCAGATTTAATACGCCAAGTTAAGGAAGGCATCACCAGCTGAGCATGCACCGTAACGTCCAATTGAGAAATCTCTCCAAGTCAAAGGCAGCCGGCAGCAAAGATTCTTCATGCAACTAAACGTAACCACCTTGCAGTGGACCTTAATGATCGAGCATGCATGGGCGTTACTGTTGTGCTGGATCTACGCTTGACTTGCATGTCTGACTAGATTCCATGCATGCATAACCACCATCGCTCCACTTTCCTCACGCTTTCCTAAATGCCCTCCCCAAATGTGGGAGTTAACAACTACCTTTGTTTCAGTCAGAGTATAAATAATAATTCTGATGCCCTTCTTTAGGAGGCAAGGTGGACATTGTACTCTCATTCCCTCCACATTTCAATAATACATATACATTACTTTGTTTGCATGGATTTACAAAGGAATAAAAATAAAGTTTTGAGTTCTAGCATCTAAGTTCTTGTTAGTTTAGAGGATACTTATCTAAGGGGGCCCACTTGGTGAGTAATTTGTCTTCTTAGTTTAGCATTAGTTTAATGTTACTTGTTGTTTAGTACTTAGTTAGAAAACTGGCATCGACTATTCCTCCAGCCACTAGAATTCCATTTTGTGACTATTCCTATAGCCAAAGCAAACAAAGTAGTCTCCTGTTTGTCGCTCAGATTTTCATTCTTGCTATGCATTTCAAGTTGTTGGTTGATATTCACCATTTTCTTCATTTCCTTTTAAGAAAATTACTTTTAGTATTATGTTTCTTAGCTGTAGAGTGCAATGACTACTTGAGCCCCTAGTGCACATATTGTGCTGACCCATTTCAAGTTCACGTCATTGGGTTGACAAGATAAATGCACCTTCATGATGATTGAATAGCTATTCAAGTTAGATGTCCAATCTTTGAATTATGGTTGTAAAGGCTTATGAAATCATTAGGTGGAGGCCTACATTTTTGGCATCATCGCCTAGATGGTGTCAAGCTTAGAAGTCTTTGGAGTCATTAAGTAATTTTTCTTGTTGTGTGTTTATAGAGCTTGTTCTAGGCATATCCCCACTCAGAGGGAAGTAATGACCCTCCTGATTCTTTACCAATTTTGTGTGAGCTAACTGATAGTGAGTGATACCACATGCATAGAGGAAGGAGAAGGGATGCTTATAGGAGATTTCTTCCTAACAATCCTCATCCATTCTAGTTAGTTGAGTACCAACCCATCACCGAAAAAGAGGAAGAAGAAGATCCACAATTCCTTTGTCACGATGTATATCATGATCTAGAACTAGCTCAAGTCTCATGTAAGATCAAAATCAGCTTGAGAACCCCTTTGTCTTAGAACCACATCAAGTAGGCATGGCTGATGCAAATAGGAACAGACAAAACCAACCAGCTTTTCCTTTCCCCATTTCCCATCAAAATGAAGTTGACAACATCAAGAACATTCTTGCCTCAACACTCCCCAAGTTTTATGGACTTGTGACAGAAGATCCTGATACCTTCTTATTTGAGTTTGACATACTCTACAGGAGTTGTGATTACACTATTGATCCCCATAGACTTAAGTTATTTCCCACCACTTTGAAAGAGGTTGCATTAAGATGGTTAATGAGCCTAGGCAAGGATACTATGGAAACTTGGGAAGACATGAAGACAAAATTCTTTGAGAAGTACAAGGAATACTGCAGGGGTAGTGACATGAGAGGAGGTGACATTTTCAGGATGTAGCAGAAGGAAGATGAGAGCCTAGAAGATTACATTGCAAGGTTCTTGTTTTGCTTGCAAAATTCCCCACACCATGCACTTAATGAGGACTCACAAAAGTTGCTTTTCCTCAGAGGCATCAATGACAACTACACTGATGTTTTAGACCTCATGGCAGGAGGAGATAGAAACTATGCCAGAATTACTCTAAGGCAGCTTCAAAAAAGGGGAGAGCTTATCAATCTTCCATGGGTAAGTCAACTACTGGTGGAGTTTCAAGAATGGAGATTACTAATTTGTTGGCAGATTTCAAGCAAGATATTATCAACAATCTAGCTACTTAGCTAGATACACTTCAGGCCAAAAAGAAGCAAGAAGAGGCAGAGATGATGTTGACAAAGTATTGTCCTCACTGCAAACAAAAGAAGGACTACAAATGTAAGATGGTAGCTAACCTGGAAAGTAGGCAGATTTCACCTGAGTTCAAGCCAATTCAGATTGAAGAAGACCAAGTCTACTATGTTGCACAAAGGAAGTCTTGGGCTCCAAGACAAGGTATGCCACCAGATCCACTATCCTATGTTGGGCCATATTTTACTTCTTATTCATCTGGTAACCAAGGGTAGCCCCCATATCCACCGAGTTATGGAGGATATCCACCACAGCCTTGGAGAAACCCTCCAAATGCTTGGCCTAGTCATCAGAGTTCTCCACCTCAGTGGCAACAACCTCAAGGGAATTGGCAGCAATTTCAAGGGCACTAGCAACCACCTTCAAGAAATTGGCAGCAAACAAATCAATGGAGAGAAGGACAGCAATGGCCTACCCAGAAAACTAGTTACATGCAACCACCTTCTCAGCCCCAACAGCCTGCTCTAATGCCTCCACCTGCTATTCCAAGCTCAAATGCCCCTAAACCAACTCAGCTACTAGCTCAACCCACACCCAATCCTAATAACAAACCACAACAGCAACTAGCATACTATGTTGATTCAAATCAATTCCCTGCATATGTTGTGAGTGTAGGTGACATCTATTTGCATTCAAGAACTACTCTATTAGGTCCTCCCAAGCCAATTATCACTGAAATTCCTGTGGAAGAGGAGGAGGAGCCCCTAAATGATCTTACTCAGCCAAGTGCACCTAACAATCCTGAACCAGTTCAAGCCAGGAAGACTGAACAAAAACCACCATTCCCTCAAAGATTGGAAGTTTCCAAGAAGAAAGAAGAAAAGGAGGATACCACTTTTGACATCATGGATCAGCTAAAGCATATATGTGTGTTCAGAAACCCCTATTTTAGGCTATGAAGAATGTTCCAATCTATAGCAAAGCTATTAAGGAAGCTTGTCTTAAGAAGCCAGGAAGGAAGAAGAGAGACCCAACTACAGTTCGTGTGGTGGGCCAACTAGCTAATATCATGCTGGAAAAAGTGACTATTCCTAAGTATAATGGACACAAAGCAACCTGCAGGAAAGCGCTGTCAAGTAAAATGATTCGGCGAAGAATGTCTGGATTACTAGCCACAACAATGTGATGACCAAAGACATCCCACAACAACTAAATATTGCAAGTATGAGATCTACTCCTACTGTCCTACAACTTGCTGATAGCTCTATTGTTAAGCCAAATGGTGTAGTGGAGGACCTTGTGGGTAATTTATAATCTTGGGAATACCTAGCAGATTTTATGATTCTCTCCAAGGCTGCTACCTAGGCT
Source organism: Sequoia sempervirens (assembly GCA_007258455.2). NCBI lineage: Eukaryota > Viridiplantae > Streptophyta > Pinopsida > Cupressales > Cupressaceae > Sequoia > Sequoia sempervirens. Next base: position 309,081,381 of record VDFB02086081.1, read on the forward strand.
AACCCAAATTCCGGTGCCCCTTGGGTTTGCAAACCTTAAATGCATAAAGGTACCCATGCCTCTTTCTAAAGCAGCGCCACCACTGTTAGATAGTGTGTCCTATCCATCTCAAACTAATTAGAAAACACGGCCAAGGTTAAGGAGGTCAAGGAGCATCTATGGTGCAGCTTATGATGTGTTAGGGTAAAACTCTCTTCTATAAAAAATGGTGATGATGGGATGGAAGTAAGCATGCTAACTTATCTCGTAGAACCATTATAGAAGTGGGAGGAAGCACTGCCTTTACTTCAAGATATTACTCTCTCAGCTTCTACTCATTCCCCTCAGCAGAGCTTAATTCTTCCCTAGAAGAATGTATATGTTCCGGCTAAGATTGTCATATGAACTGGTACCATAAAGAAAATTTGCTTTTACCATAATAGAGTTAACTACACAAGTTTAAAGGTCGTATGAAAAATATATGAAATGTTAATAGCAAATTGAATAAAGAGCAGCAATTGTTATTGACAAACCTATTAAGGACCCATCAACATGCATTTGCATGGGATTATCATGATATGAAGGGATTAGATCCTAAAATTTGTACCCACATAATTTATATTAGAGATTATTTCACTCCAGTAAGACAACCACAAAGAATGATTAACCCTGCACTAAGAGAAATTCAGAAGAAGGAGAAATCAGAACTGGTGCCATGAACCTGTCCCATTTTAGATAGTCGGGTCTTCTATTAGTGATTTCAGCTCTAAGAAAGGAGGGGAAATGGAAATTTGTGTTGATTATAGAGAAATCTAATTTTCCAACTAAGAAGGATCACTTTCCTTACCCTTCATTGATCAAGTTTTGGACACACTTGCAGGAAAGCAATACTTCTCTTTTCTAGATGGATTCAACAGTTACAACCAGATCCAAATTGCACCAGAAGACCAAGAGAAGACCACATTTACCTGTCCATGGGGGACCTATGCCTATTTGGTACTCCCATTTGGCTTGTGCAATGCACCTGCAACTTTCCAAAGGGTAGTCATTAGCATATTCTTAGACATTTCTCATGATTGCATGGAGATTTAAATGGATGACTTCACCACTTATGGTGCTGATTTTAATCAAGCATTGGAGAATCTCAAGAGAGTCCTACAGAGATGTGAGGATCAAAACTTGTCCTTAAATAGTGAAAAGTGCTTCATGATGATGCAAGAGGGTGTAGTTCTTGGCCACTACATCTCCCACAAGAGAATTCAAGTAGATCCTGCAAAAATTGAGGTAATCACAAATCTGCCTACACCTGCAAAATAGAAGGATGTTAGGGGTTTTTTGGGTCATGCATGATATTATAGGCAATTCATCAAGGATTTCAGCAAGGTAGCAGCACCATTGTATACCCTTCTCACTAAAGATGTTGAATTTCAGTGAACTAAAGCTTGTGACAAGTCATTTTCTGACTTGAAGGTAGCTTTGACTCATGCTCCTGTACTCAAGGGACCCAATTGGGACCTTCCTTTCCACATCCACACTGATGCATTAGATTGGCGCCATAGATGGGTCTTAGGACGTAAAGAGGGAGTCAAGTTGAAAACGCTATTTATTTTGTCAAGAAAATTTGGTATGAGTTGAATTCACCATATACAAAGGGATGTAGAAAGAGATGTCGGCAATAATCTATGCAATCAACAAATTCAGACATTACATAACGGGCTACCAAATCTTTCAGCATACTGATCATGCAACCATTAGGTATTTCATGAACAAACCTTTGATCACAGGTAGATTGGAAAGATGGTTATTATTGATGTTGGAGTTTGATATAACCATTATGGATACAAGCTGTAATGCTGTTGGCAGATTTTCTCTGCTAATCTCATCAAGACACCGCTCTATAGATGACTTTCCCCGGGATGAGCATCTATTCTCTCAATGTGTACAAATACCTTTGGTATACATAGCCAATTACTTGGTTATGTAGAGTTCCATCTCGACTTCTCCTCAAAAGAGAAAAGCTTAAATCATTAAAAATATTTTCCTCTTTAATTTGTTGGTTTTGCTTTTATAATCGGACCCAAATCCGGCGTCAGCGAGAAGATGTGGAGAGAAGATGAGACATGAAATTTCTTTTCATGCATGTCACAAATGAACCACAGTGGATAATACTCTTTGTAAGCAAAGAGGACAACAATGAAGGTTTTGAACACAGGGTATTACTGGCCAACACTCCACAAGGATGCAGGAAGGTATACTAGAAAATGTGACAGATGTCAAAGAATGGGTAGACCAACTAGATCTAATGAGATGCCATTTTTCCCTCAAATAGTAATCACTCCCTTTGACAAGTGGGGATTGGATTTTGTAGGACCCATTGACCCTCCATCAAATGGTAAGTCTTATATCTTGGTATGCACTGATTATGTAACAAAGTGGGTAGAAGTTAAGGTCATGAAGCATGAAAGAGATAAATAAGGTTGTAGGAGTTTTTTAAGGAGGATATTTTCACAAGATATGGAGTTCCAAGAGAAAGGCCAAGAAAGGACCTGATCATGCCACAATTCACAACACAATTTTAATAAGTAACACTAGTGACGAATACAATATAAAGGCATTTAAAATCTACCCTTATCACCCCAAGCTAATGGGCTGTTGAAGTGACAAATAGAGATTGGTAGGCCATTCTAATCCTAAACAAGAGCTAATCCATAAGAAATGCCATTGGACAAACATTACTAGGTTGTCAGCCTATAGGATGACATGGACAACAAATCGTGCTTCACCCTATCATTTCCAGTGAGTTGTTGGTGCATGGAACAGCTATGATGCCAATTTGAATTAAACATAAACTCGTGGAACTGTGAGGGACAGGGATGGATATTTCTAAAGCTCAGAGAGAAAGAGTCATGTAGCTAAATGTTTTGGATGAGATCAGAAGAGCAACCCTGCAGCATACAGAAGTAGTGCAGAATCAACGAATCAAGTGGCATGAAATTTTTTATCAAAGATAAGAAGTTCAAACCAAGAGATTGGGCTTTGCTCTATGATTCAAGATACCAAGACAATGCAGGAAAATTGCAGACAAGGTGGCTAGGACCATACGAAGTTGCTAAGGTCTTTCCTAATGGAGTTGTTCATCTCACCACTGGACCCCGCTGTGTCTAACACATTTGTCACAATGGTCATCACTTTAGATTACCATGTCCAAATCTCTAAAGAAAGAGTTCCCACAGCATCTTCACCACCTAGCACTCAAAGTTTTTCTCTCCCCGCAGCCTGCCAAACGGGACTTAGTGTCCCTCCTTAGCCTAATTGAGGCACACACTTTTCATAATAAAGACTTTCACTTCCGTGGAAGTCCATTTCTTCGTCATCCACCCATCCACCCATCCATCACCACCTTTCTCTCTCTTCCATCACTTCATTCCACCTCATCTTCATCTATTGCTCAATTCATTTTCCACCAAGGCAAGCGTTACTTTATCCGCGATCTTTGCAGTGAATCTTCCACACATTTAGGTATGTGTGTATTACTTTCTATCTTTAATCATCTTTTAAGTGCGTTCATTTAATCACTATACATTAGTATAGGTATTCGCATAAATTCCATCATTTCCTGTCAATCACCACTCCCATCTCACATGTGTGGACACATGCCCAAATTTAGGTTCGGGGGAGGGGAATGAAAAAAGAATGCAAATATTTTGTGAACTTATTGTCAATGTGTCAAATCATATTAAAAATTTTAAAATGAGCAAGAGGTCCTGCAGCATGAAGTCCTATAGTAACAGCCAAAACCAGAGAAGGAGTTCCTACAACCACAACAAGAACAAGAGTCCCTGCAGCAAAGGAAGAAGAAACAACACCCTTATAGCCAGAGATAATGGGACAACCTGAGTCCATGCAAATAGTGCCATATGAGGAGCCACCATCAACAAAAAGACTGGTAGGTAATCAACTCCGAAGCATAAAGCATATGTATCTATACCGTATTGGGACTCGACTATGTATCACAAAATCCATCATGTTACAAATGGGTAAATTTTAGAATTCCTTTGACCAAAGCTAAGAACAATCCCAATCGAGGACCATGTCGTTAGGTTTGGGGAGTAATTTGTTCTTATTTTTGGTCACCCTCGTAGAACGTGACTATCTATTTGAGCTCACAGTATGTTTTAATTTTAATGCTTAAGTGTTGGTATTGCATAATGTTTCCCTCAAACCATCGACATTCGATATTATCCCATCTCTACAAGCTTTAATTATATTTGGCATAATATGTGGGTCATCTATATTGATTCTTGTAATGTGATTAATGAATGTTTCTTTAGGAGTGGTTATGCATGGTGTGAATTGGTTATGCGCATTAACTCGATGCACTAATACGTTTGAGGAAGACAAATTAAGTATGCACCGTAACGCCCGCCTAAGAAATCGCCTAAGCCGTGCGCCGCAGCAAAGATTCTTCAGCGAAATTGAACGAACCTCCCTTTGGTGCAAAGGACCTTAATGATCGATCATGCATGGGGGTTACTGTTGTGCTAGATCTATGCTTGACTTGCATGTCTGACCAGATTCCATGCATGCGTAACCGCCATCGCTCCACTTTCCCATGTTTTCCCTAAATGGCGTCCTCCCAGTCGTGGAGTTGACTGCCTTGTTTAGTTGTAGTATAAATAATAATTTGATGCTCCTTCTTCAGGAGGTGGCACGATTTGACATTGTACTCTCATTCTCCAGTTTCAGTAATATAGATACATTACTCTTTGTTTGCATGATTTACAATGAATAAAATAAAGTTCTGAGTTTGAGCATCTGAGTTCTTGTTATTTTAGAGGATACTTATCCAAGGGGGCCCACTTGGTGAGTAATCCATCTTCTTAGTTTAGAATTAGTTTAATATTACTTGTTGTTTAGTAATTAGTTAGAAATATGGCATCGACTATTCCTGCAACCATTAGAATTCCATTTTGTGACTGTTCCTACAGCCAAAGCAAACAGAGTAGTCTCCTATTTGTCGCTCAGATTTTCATTCTTGCTCTGCATTTCAAGTTGTTGGTTGATATTCAGCATTTGCTCTATTTCCTTTTAAGAAATTTACTTTCAGTATTGTGTTTCTTAGCTATAGAGTGCAATGACTACTTGATCCCCTAGTGCACATACTGTGTTGACCCATTTCAAGTTCACGTCCCTGGGTTGACAAGTTAAATGCACCTTCATGATGATTGAATAGATATTCAAGTTAGATGTCCAGTCTTTGAATTATGGTTGTAAAGGCTTAGTTATGAAATCATTGTAGGAGGCCGACACATAGTAAAAAAATTCATGGGTTTTTCTAGTATTTGATTGAGAGGACATTACAAAATTTCATGCACTAAGTAAATTGAATATTAAATAAGAGCAACACAAAGTATAAGTTAAATGTATACAAGCATCAATAGGAAGATACTTCCTGTGAGGGAGGGTTGGTCATGGTATATTTACAAAAATAATGGTTCCTATGTGGAAATTATAACAAGCTAAACAAAAGAAGATTGGTCCTTGTATGACTTTGTTATTTTTTTAGAAAATGTGTGTAAAATTTGATTGCCTAAATGAATGAATGTTTCTCTAATATTCAATGTGTTTGATCTACATTCCTATCATACACATGATAAGTGAAGATAGTGAAAGGAAGAAAAGTAAGTGGAAATGCTTCCTGAACTAATCTTAGATGGAAATATTATGTAAATTTTAGATCTTTACAATTACAAAATGGGAAAAACATATAAAACATAAATAAAATTATACCAGAACATACATGTATATAGAGAGAACCCTTGAGAGAGAGAGAAACCCACACTCTAAAGAAGCCTAATGTATTATTCAGTTATTTGAACACAATAGCAATACACTTACAAAGCAAGAGTTTATATGAGTATCACCAACTAGAAATTTAGAGTAATTTTGGAAACATAATAGTACATATAAAGTCACTATCTAATACCTTCATCTCAAGCATCCTATAAATAGGAAAATTACATGAAAATATCAAATGGTAATTACAAATCCATGAGCTAAAACCAACAAAAAACTAGAACCCAAATACCTAGTTATAAAACCATTACCCAAATCCCTAGATGATTTCACTAGCAAAAAATAACATACTCCTTCCACCTATCATAAGTACATCATAATCCATTTACCAACTTGAGGATTCCATTTTGGATTCATTATTTCCATTCAAAGATGCATTATGATATGTCATAACATGCATCATAAGTTGGTCAACAAGTGTAACTCCCTCGTACATATCTTAATTCTATGTTTGATGTATTTTTCCATTTCCAATGCAAGATGTCCAATTTTTGAAGGCCATATTTTTTTTTATCTAGGAGGCCATTGGCCCCCTTCTTTTAAATTATAAATCTTGAAAATCTATCCAACAAGCATCCCTGGAAGTAATGTTAAACAACCCAAAATTTGATTTTTTGTTTCATAGTCCAAAAACTACATTCTTTGTATACTCAACATTAGGAGTAAAGTTGAGGCACCTTTACTAGCATTTAATACATAGGAACAAGAAGAGGTGAATTGGAAGATGTACATATTTTAGAAAAATAGTGAGATGATATTGCACATATTTGTTAATGTAGATATTATTTTATTGCACATGGATAATTCCACATGGTGTAAAGCCTACTTAATTGTCCTAGTTAGTGGGAGATAACTTGCTAGTTATCTTGCTAGGCCATCAAACAAGGTAGCCCCTAGTCATATCGTTTTATATGAGGGCTTAATTAATCATAGGTTTCCTAATATTTGAGGGTTAATATTTATCCCCCTCTCCAATTTTCATTTAAAAGGAAGATTTAAAAATTGTGAGTGCAAATTAAATAGATAATATAGGAAAACAAAAAAATTATTGTAAGTTTTGATAGGAAACTTGGAATTGAGTGTCATTTTTTGCAAAAATAATTTTTAAGCCCAATCCATCGAGAATTTTATCACACTAAAATTATAGTTCCATTTTTCCATCTTAGTAGAAATGCCTATGCACTAATCATATTAAGTGCCAAATTTGGAGGGGTGCTCACAATATTGAATCAAGGGGGGTGTTTTGTGTTGTGTCATGTGAACTTTCACATTTCCTTTATGCAACAAATTTAATTTAAAGCATAGATTCAAATCAAATTAGTGTGTCTTTAACACCCTTTAATTATCATGATTGGAAACTAAAGATACAACTTGTGCTTAAGAACGAAAGGTTGTATAGGGTAATAATGAGCATTGAGAAAGATCTAGTACTGAAGAATCTAAAGAAAAATTATTGATCAAAATTGATCAAGCCTTTGATTCTTGTGTCTTAGTGTGTCTCTTGAAATCCTCTTCCATTTAGAATACTTGAACACACCCAATGAAGTTTGGCTTGCTTTAGAAAAGTTCTCTTTGGGAAGATGAATGAAATGAAAAGTCATGAGTTGGAGAATGAGCTCATAATTATGATCCCCAATTCCTTTAACGCCGTAGAGGACTTCGTCACCAAATTTAAATCACTAAGGTTGCAATTGAAAGAATGTGGAATAGAGAAAAAGGAGGATCAACTAGTTCTTTATATACTCTCCAAATTAGGTCATGATTATTATGTGTTTGTATCTACCTTCTACTCCACCAAAATGGCCCTTGGAACCATGTGTAAAATGCCTTCTCTAGATAATTTCATTGCCGACTTTACTAGGGAGCAAGATATGTTAATACATATGGGCACATGTTGAAGTCATTAAAACCTCAAGCACTCATTACATTAGGAATGGTAGATAGCAAGCTTCAAACAACAAAGGGAAGAAATAAAACACTCAAAAGAACAAGGATACCAAGAAAGATTAGAAATTTGAATCCTCCAAAACCAACACTAAAAATTCTTCAAACCAAGAGAAACCTAATAAATAAAAAGTTAAGTCTTTATATTGCAAGAAACTCACGCACAATGAGCACAAATGTATGAAGAAGTAGATTGACCACCTCTCACATCTTCTGAGAATAAAAGCATAGGGGTCCTTAAATCTATCAAATAGTCTTCATCAACCAAAGAATATACTAAGGAAAAGTAAATAGGTAAATAGAAATTTGAGGGCAAGGCTCTAGTTGACATTACATCATCATCAGCTCCAACTTGGATCTTTGGTGCCTCACAACACATGGATTCTTTACAAGTTGAATTTTCTTCCTTAGAGCCTTATAGCATGTATTTTATCACCTTGGGTGATGACACTTCAATAAAAATTACAAGGAGAGGGTCTGTTAAATTTTTTTTTTTAAGTAAAAGGCATTAGAGCCTATATATATATTATATATTAGAAGAAGAAGATTACATTTGTCTGTAAACCATTACGAATGGGATTATCAACCCTACCTATGAATCTACAAGTCATTTAACTATGACAATACATTCAACCTTATAGACATGAAACTATATTTACAAAACAGTGGCCAAGAGATTTTCAACAAACCCTTACAATCATCCAAAAAATCCCTAATGCAGCTTATCTATCGAGTCCCACCTTATCAGCATGTCGAAGGGAACAATCATTTCATCCTACCGATATTCAATTGTCTCTTCGATGTACCTTGTAGCCACTTTTCCTTCTATCAATTGTCGGGGATTGAGGATCCCATGTTCTTCATACCACACTGACAAGCATACCTTCAAACTATGAAGAGCAAAAGATACATTAGATCATTGGGTGTCGGCTTTTGCACATCCTTCATACCACTCACCACACCTTTTGATAAGGCGCAAACATCCCTCTCGACCTACAAACACCGATGCCTTTTTCAAGGGTCAGGGTTCAACTTTCTTGAATACTCCATACTCCATGTTGCTTACTAGTCATTTAGTAAGGCGCAATCCATATCTCCGACTCACAATGCCCAATAAAGTCCTAAGTGTTGTCAGTCATTAACCCTGTCAGGGTGTCAACTTTTGTACATCCTTCATACCACTCGCCACACCTTTCAATAAGGCACAAACATCCCTCTCGACCTATGAACACCGATGCCTTTTCGGGGGTTGGGATTCAACTTTCCTGCATAAAGTTGAAGGTGGAAAATCATAAATTTTATAATTTTACCTTTAGTTTCAACTAATATATTATTAGTGTATCAAATTAACCAAAAAGGGAAGGGCATGGCATTTCACTTTTCTCCAAACTCAATTGAGATTAAAGAGTTGCACAACAATAATTTGATAGCTTTGGAAAGGGCAGACCACCAAGCTAGGTTATACACCGTCACTCACTTTACATGTGGCGTTTCTCCTATAACATTGCTTACTCATTCAGATGGAGTTAGAAAATTATGGCATGAGCAATTAAATCAATAGGATATGGTCACAAGGTTTCCTAGAGTTATATTCTCTAAGGGTCTTTGTGAGGGTTGTACCCTTGGAAAGCATCCTAAAGAGAAGTTTGACAAAAGGTAAATCATGGAGGGATACATAGGCTTTGGAGCTTGTTCACAGTGATGTATCAGAGGAATTTTCCCATTGATAATTCACTATGGTAAGTTATGTTCTCACTTTTGAGACCTCAAGGACCTTGCTAAAAATAATCAAGAAAAGTAATCAGGGTTCTTTGAATCGATAATAGGGGTGAGTATGTCAACAAGTTTGAGAAATTTTGTATAGTAAAGGGGATAGACTTGCAACATACAATTCCTTATATTCACCAATAGAATGGTGTTGCAAAACATAAGAATATATCCTTATAAGAGATGACTTACTACATGATACACTCCAAGGAACTTAAACCATAGTATTGGGTAGAAGCAATCAATTGTATTTTTTATATTTAGAACAGAGTTCCTCGTAAAGCCTTGAAGGGAACCCCTCCCTTTGAATCTTGGAAAAACATGAAACAATCAATTGATTGCTTAAGATCCTTTGTATCTCTATTCATGGCATGTATTCCAAAGAAAAATTGCAAGACAA
>VDFB02086081.1:309091426-309264890 GCA_007258455.2 Sequoia sempervirens
GGCAGACTTGGCAAGGTATTGAGTTATCTCTTAGAGGGGAAGACTTAACCTATGTCCATGCCATCTCTCTCTTGCTTGGAGCGGACTTTGCTTAAGTTATGGAGCTTGAGCACTTGTGTTCATCTTCTCATCCAAGGATGACACCCCTTGGTGTGTGGGGATTTGGAAGATGTCAACACTCTTAATATGCTGCCCTATTGTCCCTGATCAACTGTCGTACACATTGGAAGGCTGCCATACCCTACAATGCTGCCCCCTTTTATTGTTGTGGGCCTTTTCCATGCTGGTCAAGCCCACACAGCCTCTATACAAAACTCATAAACCTTTTGTACCTGTTGTTCATGTTTGGTAAATTATCATATCATATTAATAACAGAAGCAAATTACATATATAGATTTACAAAGGAGAGATTCCACAATCACAGGACATGATTGGAATCATAACTGAAGTCGAAGCAAAAATATAGGAACTAAACATAAACTGAAAGAAACTCAAGCTAAAGACTAAGTTAACTAAGATGACCATTAATATTACATTTAATATTTAATACCCTCTCTTAATGGTCATCGTACAAACAAAAAAAACTAGGTCTACCCATATTGTGCTGGTCATCAAAATGCAAAGTGTGCAGACTCCTGCTTCTGCTCAGTCTGCTCCACTACATGAGCACTTTGCTAAGATGCTTCCTGGTTGGACTTCTCATCAGCCAACCGCTTTCTGCAATACCTTTGTATATGACCAATCTTCCCACAGTAATGGCAAGTAAAAGACTTCTTGGAGCCCTCCTCTAAATCGCCTCGTCCTTTTTGCTGAGTGGACTTGCCTTTGCCAACATCCTTGGCACTAAATGCATGTTCAACAGTAGGAGACTCACTGCTGCTCCCAAACTGCTTCTTCCACCGATCTTGCTGCAAAAGCTTGTTGCACATCTCATCAAACTTCAAGTCAACATTGTTGGATGTAATGTTGAGCATTTCGATGAAGTGCTTGTAGGAACGTCGCAAACTTTTCAAAGTGATCACCACCATATCCTCCTCTTCTATCTTATGACCAATGGCCTCCAATTGATCGCGAATATTTTTTATTTTCATCAAGTGCTCCTGCAAAGACACTTGGTCATCCCATAATAGAAAAGAGCATATTCTTCAAAAAGAAAGCCCTTCCCTTGTCTGAGGTCTCATGAAGATCTTTCAAATGCTTCCAAATCTCCGTAGCAAATTTACCAGAAGGTATTTCTGGTAACATGTCATCAGCGATAGATAATATAAAAGAAGCATGACTACCTCCCTATTACTTCCATCATACTTGTCCTGATCCTTCCTAGCAACAGTGGGACGAACTTCTGTACCAAGAACAAGTGCATCCAAACACCAATACTCAAAGATGGTAAACATCCTCTACTTCCACGTGTTGTAATTCTTTCCATTGAACCTCTGCGAACTTTCCAACATAATATTGGACAAAGACGCCATCCCTCCTGTTTTCCAAAGCACGAAAAACAAGGTAACTCTATGTAAATTTTTGAAGAAAATTTTCAAAAACTCTACAGAAATTTTATTCTTCCCAGAATTTTTGTCAAAACTGGCTAAAAGAACTTTTCAAGATACCATGAAATCACACGAACTTGGCACAAATTTCAAGGCACGGATCCCAAGATACCCAAAAAAAAAGTGACGACCCAGAAAATGTCTTGAAAAACCCACAAAGAATCTCAAGAAAGAATTTCAACAAATTGCCCACAGATGCCTGTAATTAGGAAGAAACGCCATCTTTCTTTAGTCGCCAAAAATGCAGACACAAAGAAAAACGGCACTAATCACAGAAGTAAAAAAAATTACAAGGCGCCAGAACTAAGAGAATAAAAATGATGCCAGAAAAGAGTCACTGCTAGCAGGAAAAATGAGACCTGAAAGAGGCCACACGCAAGAGGAAAGATGCAAAAGTCACACGTCAAAATTGTAGGTCGCACGGGAGACACATGAAGCCAAGTCGTCATCTTCAGCCACCGCGAAAAATCCCCAAAAATACCTGTTGCGCGTATCAGAAACGTGAAGAAAAAAAATGTTGTGACCCCAAAGAAAACGCGGGTAAAAATCCGCGACAAAGAAGATGACTACTGCAAGAGTGCATACGCAAGCAGAAATGGGAAGACGCAGGTATGAGACGCGACTTGCAACACTAAAAAAATTGCGAGCTGAGAAGAAGCACGCCCAACAAATGCGTGCCCTAAATTCTCACGAAAACGGTGCCTTAAAAAACCTCTGAAAATTTCAGCAGGCTAACCAGGCTCGAACAAGAGCTCTGATACCATCTTTGGTAAATTATTAGATCATATTAATAACAAAAGCAGATTACATATATAGATTTACAAAGGAGAGATTCCACGATCACAGGACGTGATTGGAATCATAACTAAAGACTGAAAAGAGATTCCACAATCACAGGACATGATTGGAATCATAACTGAAGTCAAAGCAAAAATATAGGAACTAAACGTAAACTGAAAGAAACTCAAGCTAAAGACTAAGTTAACTATGATGACCATTAATATTACATTTAATATTTAATAGTTCAGTGCCCTAGCAGATGCCATTTCAATCAGTTGCAATGGTTAATGATTTCCTATTGCTATTATTATATAAGTATTTTTGTTATTTGCATTAGTATAAATAAGATTTCAGATCGCTATCTTTATCTGATGTGTGAAGGTTTCATGCATTAAATATTGATTTAGCATTGTTGTATCTTTAGTATTTGCTTATGTTTTATTATTGCAAAAAGGAAACACAAAAAATTCAAAGTTTAAAAAAGTACCAGAAAGGAGCATTATATATTGATAGATCTTAGTTCACAATGTAATCTCATTTTATAAAATTTCGTTAAAAGCCTTGGTCTTAAGGCACGGGAACTTCCACATCCATACCCATAGGGATGGGTGAAAGAAGCGTAGAGATACAAGTAACGAAAATGTGCAATTATTTGGGGTAATACATAGATGATGTTTAAGGGATTTCACAACAAGTGTTGTAATAGTCTATCTAGATGGCATCCTAATTTTTAGTGAAACTTGGGAACAACATTTGTCCATATCAGCTAAGTCTTGCAAAGGTTAAAGAAAAACAACTGCCATGCAATCTAAGGAAATGTGAATTTTGTACAGAATTGTTGGTCTATTTAGAGCACGTAGTAGGAGGAAGAGAACTAAGACCCATCTAAAATTGAAGCAATTGTAAATTGGCCTACACCAAAGAGTTACTAAAACTAAATGTTTCATAGGGGCTGCACATTTTATGAGAAAATAAAATGTATTCTTATTTCTCCTCCATAGTTGCACCATTCCATCAAATTAGATATAAGGGAAGGGACTTGTATTGGGGCAAATGAACATGATAATGCATTTTAAATACTAAAGTATAAATATAAGTTTGGAGAATATGACATTGAAGTCATCTTGTTTCAAAGTGGTAAACATGTTTGCTATCATGTAGAGGTTTTTACTTCGGCAGTGAAAGGATATCTAGTGTATGATAAAGAATTGAATGCACCAATTCAAACAATTAAAAAATGTAGAAGCCATCTCCCTGTTTGTAGCATTCGCCACAAGCCTCTATTCTCTAAGGAGACATTTTATTCTTTCAAACCCTATATCTTTTATGGTTGTGTCTGATTTTTTTGAAACCCTTTAAATCGTGTTCACCCGCCCTTATTCTACTTTTGCAGTCCTTTCTAGAGGGGTTATAGTTTTTATTGGTGATGTTAAAATTGCTTCATTACAAACCTAAAATCTGCCCATGCATTTCTTTTTCGAAATTGCAATCACTTTTTTTAAATGAGGCTCCAATGTCGCATGCACGCTCTACCCCTTTCTCTATAGGCCTCACTTCAAACGACCTTTTCAATGGCTTGCACTGCGCTAGGAAAGCGTCTCTCTCAGGCACGAAGTCTCAAAACTTTTCCCATGCTCTCATGGGCACCAACAGAGCAAATGACGAGCAGTTTGGTAATCTAAACCCGCAACGCCAATACCATTAGCGCTCTAAACGGGAGTTAGGGCACGGCTCTAGCAACGAGGGTTCTCAACGTGCTACCACCACAACCAATGGCACCTCAACCAATCCATGCTCGCATTTCCCTGTGTGCCCCTCTACAAAAACGCCGGAAGTGTGTTTGGACAACGTGGCTTTGGACAGGGAGAATTTTTTGGCTGACCATGCATTGGTTTGTCGATTTGCGAAGACCTGACCGAAGCTATACAATCTGCATGCTTAGGTTTCAAAAAATTGGAAGGAATTCATGGGAGAGATCCATGGATCTATCAAGGAGATTTTTTGTGCATGAAATCCTGGTTTCCCGACTTTGACTCGCGAACAGAAATTTTCACCACTACATTTTTGTGGGAAAGACTACTATATCTCCCCATACAGTTCTGGGAATTAGATTGCTTGAAGGCTATTGGAAACAGACTGGGAAGGTACCACTGCACTTCTAAGGAAACTATCAACTATCTAAACTCTACATGTGCTTGAATATGTGTTGAAATGAATTTTGTAAAAGGTCTTCTTGTCGTCGGTATTTATTTGAAGGTGGGAAACAGATGCAGAAAACAACTGATTGATTATGAGAAAATTGCTTTTAGATGTAGAAAATGCTTCTCAAGGGGAACACTTGACCTCTCAATGCCATATGCATCGCGTTTTGGGGATCTCAAGCAAACTGACATGGTGGATTGGGGCTAAATCTCAGCATTATATCATTCCACCCAATCCACCCAAGGATTCTCCAAAGGAAAGCCTTTCGCCTGCAAGGGTTGCAGCTTCTCCAATCAAGGATATTGAAGCCTCTACTATTTCAATTCCTTCTGCAACTTTGTCGGTTCTTGCAAAGGATGCAGATTCTACATTTCTCTCCAAAGGCAGTGAAGCCTCCAAGCCTCTGTTTCCTCCTGCTCCTTCAAGTTGTCCAACTCAAGGGGCGATGCTTTGTCCAAATTGGGTAAATTGGGGGGCAAGATCCTCCCAGCAGTCACAGAGCATGATACTATGGATTCCTCCCAATGTGTTAACAATTGGATTGAGGTTAAGAGAAGGAAACCTTTGGTCGGGAAACACCATATGTTGCTTAGATCTGCCACAAAAGGTGGTAATAATGGGGAACAAGTTTAATCATCTATCTTGACATGAATTGTAAATCTTTTTATTATTGAATATAGAGTGCTACCATATATAGTAGCGATTTGCCAAAAAAAAAAAAAAAATGTAGAAACTAATTGTTTGGTAAAAAAAGCTATTGTGCACACAAACCACCAACCTATACAATATTACAAGCACAAATTTCAGTCACCCAAAAAAGAGAACACAAAGAACTGGAAGAAAAACCCTAGGGCGTTGCACAACCCTAGGTTCTCCACAAACTCCAGGAAAAGAAACCACAAATCTTTCAGAAAATTCGTCTTCAAATAGATCAAAACCCTAGCAGCAGAAAATTGTGATTTGCAGAGGCTGAAAATCGTGTCAAAGAAATAGCGCTCAAGTCGCAATCATGGCGCCCAGAAATCGCGTGGAGAGAGAGCCTTATCACACGGCCAGGAATTGGAGAAAAACGCGTGGGAAATAGAGAAAGAAATGCACACACGCACAAACCAGGCAAAGCCCTCAATCTTGCAAAAAAAATGTGAAAGGAAGTCGCAAATGTTTGCAGGAAAAGTCACGAAAAACAATGCCATGAAAAGACACAAAATGTAGGTAAAAAACCCATGCACGAACTAGGAACGCAGAAACACTTCGATGCCAACAGAAAATCCGACCTTCAAAAACGCGATTTTCCCACTCCAAAAACCCTAGAAAATTTTTCCTTCTCCTTTTACAGATCCTCAAAAAAAATTTCAAAAAAATTCTTCCTAAAAACTTCACAAAACAAACTTTTAGCTAACCAAGGTCGAGCTGCTCTAATACCATGAAATGATTTATTATATTCATGATTTTGTGTTTACAAATGGAGAGAAGATCTCCTTGTAAATAAAAATGCAAGACGATGTTTCTAAAAGAAACAATCGTTTGCTAACGAAAAAGCTATAAAAAGGGAAGTCAGAAATTACTAACTAAAAGAAGATTGACGACTAACTAAAGCTTAATAAAAACAAAGATGATCATTAATATTACATTAAACATTTTAATAAGGGGTCATACCCTTATAACATTTATAACTATTGGATTATAAATTATTTATGAATGATCATTTTGAATAGTTGTGACTAATACCTCTTAAGATATTTTTCCACCCTTTATCCTATATTTAAGGATGCTCTCTCTCATTTGAGAGAGTGTGAATTTGGAGATTTATAGTGAATTATATCACTATGCATAAGAGGAATCACTGGCCATTTGAAAGTATGTAGAGGAGTATCCTAGGTTTAGTCTATTATTTAATAGACTATTTTTTGTAAGTGTTTTAATAAAATGATGCCCGAAAGGGTTTTCCCCATGTATATCTTGTGTAATGTGTAAAATCTATGCTTGTATGATTCTCATTTTATTTATTTTATATTTTCTTTATAATGATTAGTATCCTAAGATCCTTATTTCTAACCTCCACAAGGTTCAACCTTAGGACGTCAACTCTAGTACCAAGCTAAGCAACTACTATGCCAAAAGCTCGAATTGTTTGTGAATGGCACCAATTGGCATGAAGAATGAGGTTTTTGTCCCACCAAAGCGCCACTATAGGTGAACCCCCTATAATATCCCAATTAGGGTTATTGTATATTTCTATTGATTTAACTCCACAAAACACCAATGATTGATATAATACTAGCTATGGAAATTAGGGGGTTTCCATCCTCCAATCTCCAATGATAAACAAATACGGTGTTCAATCTATTCAAGTAAAATTAATGGATAAACATGCATATTTTCTCTCAATCCCTACCTTGATTAAATATGCAATTTTCAAATTCTTCTCCCTTCCCTTGAAAATACACCCGCACACAATCCTTTGTCGATGCCATTATTTCTTAAAATAATCAATTTGTCACATAACACTCATGGCCCCATAATCTAGGTGCCTAATTTAAACACTTACATTTCCCTATGTTACTTTCTCTAAGCCCACGGGAAATGAAAATGACCTCACAAATCAATCCAAAATCTTAGGGGAAAAGGGGACATGGCGGTCCTCCCTTCTTGAGATTGCTTGCCCTCAAGCAATTCAAATTTGGATGCTTTAGGATGTCAACTCCTTCACATGTAGCACTTCAATTGGAAAATCCTTCCATCTCATCAAATACTCGCTAATGGTTATATTCCTCAACTTCCTTTCTCGAGTATCCATGATAGGTGGTATGTCTTTGGATGGCACAACGTGCTACTCCAATGCCTTTTTAAGACAAGAAACATGGAAGATGTTGTGGATTCTGCTATTCTCAAGCAGCTCTAGTCCATATGCTACTTCTTCTACCTTTCTTATAATCTTGTAGGGACCATAGAATCTAGGTTTCAACCTTTCTACTCCTTTCTTCTTCAATGAAGATTGTTTTTAGGGTTGCATCCTTAGGTAGACTTGTTGGACTAATCGCCAGTGTCTCCCTTCGAATTCGAGACATAGACTAACCGCCTCCCGTGGATCCGCTTATCTTTGGCATTTGTATCGGGTGTTAACAAGTTGATCTTTTGGCGCAACGACAAACATGTTCCAACAAATGGTATCAGAGCCGGATCGCAAGTTCGAATCCCCTTGGGTGACGCTGAGTGGGGGATTGTTGGACTAATCGCCAACATCTCCCTTCAAATTCGAGACATGGACTAATCGCCTCCTGTGGATCTACTTATCTCTGGCATTTGTATTGGGCATTAACAAGTCGATCTTTTGGCGCAACAACAAACGTGTCTCCAACTTCAAAAGCTCTTTCAATACACCTTTGGTCTGCATAGAGCTTCTTCTGGTTTTGGGCGTGTTGAAGATGGACATTGAGGGATTGCAATACCTCTTGACTCTGCTTAATCATATATGTTGCTCCAAGCACCCTATTTTCTGTGATTGCAATATACACAAAGGTTAGAGCATTATATCCATACAAAGCCAAGAAAGATGACATACCTATGGACATATGATAAGATGTGTTTTAACAATATTCTCCCAAATGTAACCAATTAACCTAAGTTGTTTGCTGCCCAAAAACGTAATTCCTTAGGTACTCTTCAATCCATTTGTTGACAACTTCAATTTGTCCATTTGTCTAGGGGTGATAAACCATGTTAGGGGTGAGCTATATTTCTACCAAACGAAACAATTCTTGCCAAAAGTGACTCAAAAACCTATCATCACAATCACTAACAATGTACTTAGGTAACCCATGTAATCTAAAAGCCTCCTTGAAGAATAAATCAACAATTTGGGAAGACTTGGTGTCAAAAGATATGGCATAAAAATGTTCATACTTGGTGAGTCTGTCTACCACCACAAAGATGCAGTCTTTGTCGTTCATCTTGGGTAGCTTAGTGAAAAAGTCCATAGATTTCCTTTCCCAATTTTTCTCAAGAATGGGTAATGGTTGAACCAAGCCTATGGGATAGACTTGTTCCACCTTGTTCTACTAGCAAGATAAACATTCCTTAATGTGCTTGAGGACATCCCTTTCCAAGAGAATCTCTCTTTGATCTATTTGTATGTCTTAAACTACCCCAGATGCCTTACTAGAGAAGTATCATGCATGGCCCTTAAAATACATTCCTTCATCTTTGACTCTAGAATCAAATATATCCTCTCTTTGTTTAGAATTAGGTTTCCCATCACTTTGAACCTATAATCTTGTACTCTTCCATCTAGAAACTTGGTAGTAAAATCATTCATGGCATATTCAAATATGATAGTGTTAACCCAATCAACGAAGATGTAAAAAATGGCACATAGAGTGGGTCTCTGAGATAATCATTCAAATCTTTCTAATTGAGAAAATGCGTAAAACTGTTGTAATCAATCTTAACCACAAACATGCCACACACAATGTATTGTCTAAACTTCAGTGAGGCATACATGATTGCTAGCAACTACTTATCATAAATAGAAAACTTATTTTCTATCTCTATTAGTTTCCTACTTTCAAACGCAATGGTATGTTGTTGCTACATTAAAACAGCTCCAACACCCTCACCAAAAGCATCACATTCCAACACATGGAAGTGAAAAAAATGGGACAGCAAGCACTGGACAAGAACACATTACAGTTTCCAGTTTGTTAAAAGTCTGCTCGGTAGCATCTATCCACTTAAATGCTCCCTTCTTAGTCAAATCTATGTGTGGTATTGTGAGCTAAGCAAAACGCTTTATAAACCTTCTATAGTAGCTGTGTAATCTTGAGAATCCTCTTAATTGTGATACATTCTTAATTTCTTGGGGGGTTGCCAATCCCGAATGGCTTGGATCTTCTATTGGTCCACTTGGACTCCTTTTTCATTGATGACATGTCACAAATACAAAATCTCCCTAAACCAAAAGCCCACACTTTGACTATTTGCCAAAGAATGAGTCTTGCTCCAATATGCTCAAGAATTCATCCAAATGCTTTAAGTACTCCTCCCAAGTTTTACTATATATCAAAATATCATCAAAGAAAACTAGGACAAACTTTCTTAATTGCTTGTTAAATACCTTGTTCATGCATGATTGGAAAGTTGTTGGAGCATTAGTCAAGCCAAAGGGCATGACTAGAAACTCGAAGTGTCCAAAGTGACACCTAAAAGCAATCTTTTGAACATCTTCATCCCTCATTTTGATTTGATGGTATGCTAAACCCAAATCAATCTTTGAGAAGTATATAGATCCATGCAACTCATCTATCAATTTGTCAATCCTAGGGATAGGATATCTATTCTTGATTTTTTTCTTATGTAATGCTCAATAGTCAACACACATTCTCACGGTACCGTCCTTTTTCTTCACCAATACTACTACAAAGACAAATGGACTAGAACTCAGCTTGACGTGGCCCATATCTAGCAGCTCCTTTATTGCCTTCTCTATTTCTTCCTTGTGGATCCTAGGGTGACAACAGAGAGTGGTTATCACTAACCTTGCACCCATTTCAAGCTCAATAATATGTTGGAACCCTCGATTAGGTGGCAATCCTAGGGGAATGTCTTGAAAAACTTTGCTATGTTTGTCCAATATAGCTTGCACATCAATATGATAAGCATCCTTTTTGTTCATGGATGACTATTTTGGTATGATCAAGCAATCGAACGCCCATGCTGCCCATGCTACTTCTCCCCTCCTTAAAGCTCTTTCCATTCTTTTAACAATCATTACTTGGGGGGCTCCATTTCAAATTCCCTTGAGAACTACTTTCTTTCCTTCACTTCTAAATTTCAATTCCATCAATTGGTAGTTTTGTGAGAATTCTTCCAAAGATTGTATTTGTAGCCATGTACTTCAAGCACCATGTTGGTAGCTCCCAATCTGACAATTTGACCACATAGAAATCCTCACATATTGAATAATCACCAAGAATCATTTTCAGCTGCCAAATTCTTTGTGCACAAGGTATTGTAAACCCATCAGCCACAATCACATTGAATCCCTTAAAATTTTCAGCTATTAAGCCTCTTCTTACCATCAATCCCTCATTTATAAAATTGTGGGTTGCTCCACTAATGACCAAGAGGGTGATCCTTTGACATGCTAGTATTTTGCAAATTTTGAATGGATTGTACCTTTGAGTTCCTAAGAGAGCCACCACAAGGGTTCCTTCACCTAGGTCTTCTCCTTCTTCATTAGATTCTTCATTTGCCTTTTCAGCCTTAACTTCTCTTGTTTCCGCATCTGACCTGACTTCAATATTGTGCACCTAACCTTCGCCAAGGCACTTGTGTCCTTGTAATGTCCCTTTCTTGCTCATAGCCAGTTTGAGTTTCATTTAGCCTATTACAGTTTGGTAAGTGCTAGTCAAGCTTCGTTTGGGCCAGTTTGGGACTTAACTCACTTACTATTTTTAGTATCTAGTCTCGGCTCCATTCATCTAGTAGCTCAATGCAGAGTTTTCTATTTTTGGCAATGGTGAGTTCTCTTGGTGGTCAGGACTAATATTTGTTATTTTGCCACTTAAGTTTATAATGTTGCTATTTTAACTTAAGTGAGGAGGGTGTGGGTCATAAGAGGCCCCCTTGGCCTAGTCAACTAAAGTTGTTTTTAAAAAGGGGCCAATGTTATTTCATGTGACACCTAGAAAGGGAGTATATTTATCATTTTTTAAGGCTAATATTATGCCTTATAAGGTGGGACGCCTAGTTTGGGCTTAATGTCAATTTTAAATAAAAAATGAAAAGTGAAAGTTTAGAGGCAAAAAGTTGGACGCCCCTCTTGGGGTAATTTCATGTCATTTCATAAAGTGAAATGAGAGGGAAAAACATTCAAATTCAAATGCAAGTTGCCCTAAATTTTTCCTCACTTTATAGATACGAGTTTGAGCTCTCACTTGGATATGTGAACTTTGGCAACTTAAGGAGACTCTGTTGGATTGTTTCCAGAATTTGTATATTGCTGGTTGAGGACGAAAACCCTCATCTCTAGTTACTGGTTTCCGTGGTGAAAGACTCACCCTAGCTGGTTGGCGCTTGGATTGAAGATTTGAGTGTTTATGGCTTGATTGTTGAGCATTTTGGCATTGATATAATGAAGATATTTACAGTTTTTTGATATGGGATTGAAGGTTTTGGCTTGGTGCGTGATTTGTACCATTTTGGGGTGTGATTGGAGCTGTTTTATTTCACTTTCAAAGGTCTGATATAAAGGTTCTGAGTTCTGGAAATGCATATCTTCTAAGTAGCTGGAAATGCAAAACTGTTCATAACTCCATTTGGGGAAGGAATATCATTCTAGGTAATGATCCTATGGATTCCTCTTTGCTGGGCACCTCATTTAGAATGCTCATTTGCATTGTTTGGTGAAGAACTAAATTTACAAGGCAGATCACCCTTCTAGGGAACCGTGCCCTTCCTTGGGTTTTGGTCTTCAATGACTGAAATCTGATCAGCACTTACAGCGACCTGCAAACAGCTTCAAAAAGGGGGTTTTGGTTGATAAAAATGATGGAAATATGAAAGATCAGGTTGGGGTTTGATGGCACTTGCATTTGGCACTCTCCATGAGGAGTTTGTATGCATTACTGCTCATTGCATGACTGGAAATTGTACCTTTAATGACTGTGACCAGGTCTGATATGAATTTCCTTAAGTTTGATTTCAGTTATTGATGAAGCCAATATGTTTGTAATTGATTTAATATGATATGATGCAATGTTCTTTTCTATGCTATGATTTCAATGCATGCCACAATTATGTTGAATAGGACTTGAAACTGTAATGTCCCCTATTTGGAAGTGCCCTAATTTAGCCCTAAATCTCGGTTTTCAAATGAACAAGCTGGGTTAGAATTACCTTTATCTGATTGAAGCCCTGCAAACAGGTTAGAAACCATTTACAACCAAAAATTTGATAAATTGACTATCTTAATTAAGCATCATCAAATTCTCATCAGAAATATTAAATATAAAATGGATCATAAGGAGTTTTAAATTTGTTTGAGAAGCTCAACCATAGGAGAGCATAGGATAAGGTGACCTTGATAGGGTGTCTCTGGCTTCTGCCCTAGGCCCAAGAGCGGATATACCATCCCTCTTGGCCTCATGTGGCCCGTGCCATCCATATGAGGTGGTGTACCCAGTGAGGTGTCCACATCCCGTTATCCCCTCATCTTGCCATCCATTTCCCTCTCCCTATGATTGGACTTCTTGTGTTGATTCACCATGGTGGAGGGGTGAGGTGACAACAGGGTGCACCAGAAGCCCATCTCTCCTAAGCCCAAGGGCAGTAGCCTCTGTACCCCCTTAGCCTCATGGGGCTCATCTGGTCCCCACCTTGAGGTGGCATACCTAGGAGAGTGCCCCATCACCATACCCCTCTTGCAATCCCTCATCTCCTCAACCATGGCTGCAAATACTCAGGACATATAACGAATAAACTGTGGAAAAAACATTAATTCAGTCATACTTAATATACACTGATATATGTAAACAGTCATAACAGCAATGCATCATTAGTATTTCAAATAGCTAATAAACAATCACAATTATTTATACTAAATTATACTGCAACTGCATAATTATAAATCAGGTTTCATACCAGTATGCCTGCAATTTCTAATATTAACCCTGATTGATATATCAAACTTGCACATTGTTCAATCTGCTAATGGATGACAATTGGACTTCTTATTTCTCCTTCTAATATTTTATTGCCCAAATAATGAATGTGTTTCTGAAGATGGTCGCTGTTTTAATATTCAGAAGATATTATATTTGCTGATGATTCGATGCCCCCTCCACTTGGTATCTGTCCTCTTTTTATATCCCCGTATCTCTAAAGAGACGTATCCCCTTGAATGGGCGTGGCTTTTTGTTTGGTTGCTGCCTTTTAATTAATTGCTGTTTTGTTTTGGTTTGACCCCTGACCATAATCTTATATCATATGGATTTAATCGCTAGGATATATATTAAATTGCTGCCTCCTACATTTATTAGGGATTTTTTGTCTTATTTACAGGTCAGCCTCCTTTTGTCTTATTCATAGGAATCTATCGCTGCCTTCTATCATCAATAGCAGCCTTTGTGCCCTCTAATTGCTGCTCTTAATCCATACTATATGGTGATTATTATATGTATCTTATTTTATTAATATATTTACAAATTTAATTCATTGTTAATATTTTTATATATTTTATTAATATTTTGAGTATCATATTTATAATGATTATAATTATAGTAATCTTTAAATTGCTAATATTTATATTTATATTTTTTATATTTATATTGTTATTCATTTTATATATTCATTTGTATTTCAACGTTAGGGTTTTAGTGTCGTAATTTTGCAGGCATGACAGAAACAAACACATATTGCATTCATGTTTTATTCTTTAAACACAAAATAAAATCAGAGGTAGACATTACAGTCCTTGCTCTCAAGGTTCTTTGCAACAGAACAGAGTTGATTCCTCCTCAGTTCATTTTGGCTATCATTATTTCTTTTTAATGGTGGTGAAATATTTTGTGTAATTGATTCTCTTGTTTGGAACTTCTTTCGGTTTATACGTGGAGCATTAGCATAGGATTTACTCCAAGGTAAGGAAGACTCCAAAGTGAGGTGAGCAAATGGAAAAAAGGCCCAGGGACTCATGACCCAATTACTCTACAAGTCCCACTAGGAAGACTTAGCCAAGTCAAGTAAAAAACGAAATTAATTAAAAATTGAGAACACCCAAATGTAAAAATGTGAAAGTTAAGCATTTTTTAAATAGCATGCACCATGAAATTTTGTGTGGTCTCAATGGCTTTAATTTGGGCACTACCCCTTGACCCAGCTAGGGGCGCTACCCTCAAACCTCCACTCTAGTTTTAAAAAGAAAAATATAAAAATCATTTTAGGCCTATTGGATGGAAAAGAAACATTTGTTTTATTTTTTCAACTTTTTCCCAGTTAAATCCCAAGTAATTGAATTACATTTATACTTCTGGTTTGCAAAGTCAATCCCTATCCTAAGTAATGCCCCTATGGTTGTAGCAGCATTTGCAAACTTGTTTGAGATACAAGAGTATGACCTTACATAGAGCTAGCAATATTGGGCTGTGCAATACAAGCTCCTTTCTACCATAGTTCATGAATCCATATTGTGATTTTTGTATTTGATGCCATGGATATCATAATCCATAAGTTTTGCAAAACTGAAAGACTTGACTATATTTATATATTTATAAATGTTGTTTCCTTTAGCTAAAATTCACTTTTATAGTATATAATTGATGTATACTTGTGTACCTGATCAAAGTAGCTTATATTTGATTAGTTTACTTATTACTATGTCTTCAAAGTTTACTTATACAAGGTTACATGATAAAGACTTTAAATCCTTAAAAATCTCTATATTTCATGGGTGTTTCAATTTATTGAGTATTGGCCAAGTATGAGTGCCGAGTCCAAGTTCAAGTCAAAATCCAACTTGCCAAATCTGAGACAAGTCTGGGTCTTGTAACTATGATTCTAACTACATGTAAGAAGACAATCACAAGAAAAGAGGCAGCTGAGGATTTTTCATTAATGTGTAGGTGCACTTTGTTATGCATAGTTTTAGGCAGAGACACAAGATTTGTTGGTAAGTTTTGGTCTACGTTATTCAGTATGAGGGACACAAAGTTACAATAGGGCATTACATTCTTCTACCAATAAGGCACCATTTGAGGCGTGTTTGGAACATCTGTCTTCTAGTCCAATTGATGTAGTATTTGATAAGCATGATGAACAAGTAGGGTAAGCTTACGAGGTGACTAAAGCATCAAAATTCGTTGGAAGAATATACAAATCCAACTCAAAATTAAGGAACAACTGGAAAGAATAGAACAATTACATAAACAAAAAGGCATGATCAGCATAGGAAGGAGCACAAACTTAAGGTAGGGAACAGAATTTGGCTTTACTGGGGCAAGGAATGACTACAAGGACAAGCAAAGAAAATTAAGCTGTTAAGATTGGTGTTTCACAATTTTGGAGGCCATTGATGAAAATGCATTCAAACTTAATTGTTAACTGTGAGTACTTGCAGCTTTATGAGTCCTCCATGCTTCATGAACAAGAACAGGTAAAACTACCCTTCATAGAAGACTTGGATGTAGACAGAAGAACCATGCTCACAAAGGATCTGATGCTAGAAAATAAGATAAGGGAAACCAATAATAGAGTCCAAAAAACATGGAAAATGGGACTCAAGGATCAAAAGATCAACCAAGCAAAGTGTTATTCCAAAGAAGAGTGGGAGAAAACTTTCCCCACTTATTGTCTTGTTAAGCTTTTGTTGGACCAAAACTCCCTAAGAAGAGAGGTGTGATCCACATTGGATCTAGAAAATGTATGTAAAACAGAGAGTTGAATTCAAACATAGAACTGACAGAAAGGTACAAGTAGACAATACTGCAATCGTGGTAGTATCCTAGTTGGAAGAATGACCACAATACTATCCACCAGCAATGAGCACTTCAAATTCAGAATACAAAACAAAGAGAAGTCATTTCAGGTTCCAATGTGTGTGGTAAATCTTCTACAGCCTGGGAGAACCTTCTTATTCACAAAATTCTATGAAGGGAGTTCTATCTTTAAAGCATGTTTTTGGATATTTGAGAGGATACAATTCAGCTGTTCATTGGAGGAGATTAGCAGAAGTAGAGGGCAAAGAATTGATGCCCTGCTTCTTGTAATTATCATTCCAAAATAATAAAGAAGGTAGCAAGGCCATTGCCACTACCATAAAAGTTGGTTTCCCTCCATATCAGGGGTTTCCAGGATTTTGTGAGTTGTTTCAAGCTTAATTTTTGTTTTTCTCACAATATTCTCCTCTTAAAAGTAAACTTTATTTGTACTAGCAAGTAACAAGTATTTTAAATAATTTGTGCTTCTTAGGAACTGCATAACAAGTAGCCAGCACTGGATCATCCCAAGAGGCACCACCAAAATAAGCTTATGAAAGCCACTCGGAGGCAATTTCCACGTGGCTATGAATCTCAAATTTATTTTTTCAACTACTCCATTAATGGGGGAAAAGACTTTTAAGAGAAGGTATATCAACAATATCTGTAATTTGTCTACTCAGGGATGCTGTCCAATGTGGAACTTATCTCCGTCATTAAGGCCAAAACAACCTGGATAGTTACATCTCAGAAAGATAAATAGAGATGCAGAAAGTTGTATATCAAACAGATATATGGAGGCATACAATCACATCATGTAGTTAAAAAGTTGGATGAGAAAACTACAAAAGATTCAGAATATTATAGCTGGTTGCTTGAATTTGAACATCCTAAAAAAAATTGACTAAACCATTCACGCCTTCATCACTTGTAGACTCCTCTGAGGAGGAAGAAGATAGTGGTGCTGATGATCATTGAAGTTTAAAGACCACTTAAACTAGATACTTGACTATTGTTACTTTGACATAAGCTTTAAGTTTAGACCTCTTTTGGTGCACTGAATTTCACCCCAAGGGGTAGCAGCAATTCGTATTAAATAATAAACTAACTGCACTCTAATTGAAACTAAAAAATTGCCATTTAATTTCATTACGCGTCTCTTTTCTTCAATTTTTTCATTGATGCATGAGGGTTGAAGCACAAGAGACAGACCATTCATATTTTGCTTTCCTTCTTTTCTTTTTGCATCAAATGAGGATCCAAAGGTAGACTGTTTGTACTTTGTAGATTTAGGAAGGATACAAAATCAGCTTGTTCTGTTCTTTTGGCCCAAGTGACCCTGCCCTCAACATAGTTGCATGAAGTGTCCTCTCTCAAGCTCTTCTTGCATACTGTTATGAAAAGAGGGAATGATTTGTCAAGTAACATAAGGTAGTTGAGTAGAATTTCTTTCTATTATTTTTAATTTCCCTCTTTGCTGAAAAGTTTAGAGGTAGGATAAAGCTTGCAGTAGCTTTTCAGAATCTGAATTAATGAGTTAGAAGTGGTCTTTGTCCAGTGATAATGGCTTTTTAACCCAAGATGCTTGGCTTAATCTTCTGCTTCTGTATTTTACCTTTATCAGTCCTACTGGGTGACAGGAAAAATACAAATGAGAGTGCCATAAAAAATCATTTCTGAGTCTTTCCAATTTATGTAAACTATTATGTGTACTATACTTGATGAAAGGTGATCCTAAAGGCAAGGAAAAAATGGTGTTTGGCCCCTAAAAGACAATTTAAAGTGAGGTGTTCTGAAAGATGGAAAGAGAGAAATATGTGGATTATGGGCTTTTGCTCAAAATCTTTATAATTTATAATCAATTGAGAACACTATGCTTGGAAAATTGAAAGAAAGCTAAAACTTTTCAGTCTTTATTCACTTCAGCTTGTTGATCTGAGAACTCCTTGAGTAAATAAAGGTGCTCCTGGATGGACTCTTTTAACTCTCCCTTTTTTCTGGGTCAAGAGTCCCTTAACTCCAAGCATACAAGCAAAATACTTTCTGTGTTTACCCTGATATGTATATATGTTGCATGAATTACACAAAAGCTATGAAGCTTTATCAGTGAAAACTGAAATCCAAAATAAAATGAGCATGTCCACTGTCCTACCAATGACAACATGGATATAATTATTTTCTCCCACTGACTAAGGAAACCTAGACTTTTAACAGTCAATTTATTCCTTTCACAAGCCCCACATGATCAAACTTAATTCTTCACATTTTTTAAACCCCTTCCAAGAGACTTCTATTTATGTTATAGTAAGTCAAAAAACCAAGAGCACCAACAGTGCATGAGAATGATATCCAGCTACAGTGAAACTATAATCAGGTACAATAACTATGAGGGCCCTATACAAAATCATATCACCTGAATAAGTGTCTTTGTTGTTATCTCCATCTTCCTTCCCTGATCTTGTAGCAAAGCAGCCACCTTCTCATCCTTGGCATATTCAGAATTAAGACAATATTTTTATCTTCCCATTCGGCTTTACCTATAGATTTTCCAGCAACTATGCAGTCAAGATGGATGATTTTCCACCACATTATTCATACCCTTCTTATAATAAATTTCAAAGTTGAAATCTTCTCACATGCTTACCCACTTTGCTTATTGGTCAATCAAGGTCTCCTGCGATGAGAAACACTTAAGCTTTGGTGGTCTTTTTGAGTGATAAAGTCCCAACAATTATTGCCTGAACTTTTCTACAGCATGCGTTAAAACCTCCCTTTTTGTCATAATATTTTGATTCAAAACAGATTGCCTACTGATTTTGAATAGCAATTGTCCCTGTGATAGTTCCTAGTGCATCACATCCCACTGCAAATGACTGCAAAAATTATAGAAGTGCAAGTATGAGGTTGAAAGTAGTTACTTTTTCATCTGTTGGAAGTTAGCCTCAATTGCATTTTTCCATTTCTATAATATCTTATTTCAGTCTGGGTGACTTGAAGACTCCAAAACCCATGACAAATAATTATAGAAACTGCATGGTCATTCAATTCCTCCAATTGAATCACAATCTTAAGAGAAGACCAGTCAGTAGTAGCTTGAACCTTAACCAGGTCATCTTTCAATCACTATTTAACAATTATGTCCCTAGTACACAAGCTCACTCTTTGCAAAATTACAGTTTGATGCTTTTGCAAATAAAGAATTTTACCCCAAGAGTTATAGGCAATCTTCAAGTATATCAAATAAATTTCCCTAGATTAGATTAAAAATGAATACAATCAAAGAAACATCCTTCAAATGAAGCTTGAATTTCAATTTATTATTCTTGAAAGGTGACTGAAGCATCATTCTACCCAAAGGCACCACCCAAATTTATAACAGATGTAATGAGTTTGGAAAGCTGTCTTGTATTGGTCGCTTTCCCTCACCCTTATCTGATGGTAACAAGATAAAATGCAGTAAGCTTTTTGGATTAAACTGTGTATGAGTTTCAATTGACATTTCAGATCACACTCAGTGATCCATCGTCAGGAAGAGGAAAAGTGAAAATTAGATTGCAGATAAGGCCTTAAAAAGGGGGGATGGGGGGAAGAGAGGATGAATAAAACAATTAAAAATTAAATTCTAAGTTGACCAAAAAGGCGATAGAAGCAAAGGAGAGATAATGGGAAAAAAAGGAGATAATCTCTCCTTTGCTTCATTTGCCTTTTTGGTCAACTTAGAATTTAATTTTTAATTGTTTTATTCATCCTCTCTTCCCCCCAACCCCCCCTCCTCCTTTTTAAGGCCTTATCTGCAATCTAATTTTCACTTTTCCTCTTCCTGATGATGGATCACTGAGTGTGATCCAAAACGTTGATTGAAACTCATACACAGTTTAATCCAAAAGCTTACTGCAGTTTATTTTCATGGACAGTGGAAAACTCATACCAACGGTAACAATATAGTAAAGTGTCAGTTTAAATTCTGTTATATTGTTGAAATTCAGCAACTTGTTTATCAATTCTTGAAATGAAATATCTATCTCACAAGTTCTCTTATTCAATTCTTGATAGTCAATGATATGTGGAATGAACCATATTTCTTCCTTGCAGAAACAATACAGACACAAAAGGGCTCATTCTCAATGCCATATGCCCTTTATCCAATAGCTCTTGGATTACTTTTTCAACTCCATCCTTAATTAGCTTAGGATACCTACAACAAGGAACAATGACTAGTTCATAGTCCAGATTAATTCAATGATTTGTTATTTCCCTTCACCTACTGAAAGCCTGTGTTGTAGGGTCCTTGAAAATATCTTCATATTCATCAACTAGCTATTGCACTTCCCTTTCTCTTGTTGGGATCCACATTTAACTTGACATACATTAATGAGGGCAACACCATTTTTCCATTTAATTTGCTTTTTCCCCTCAAAGTCTACTGTTGGGTGATTAATAGCATGCTAGCAAGAAAGTCAGTCGGGATCTATTGTTGTCCTTGCTCCTTCACATAGGTATTTTCATTCTCTATTTCTTCTGCTTCTTCATAATCACTTACGGCCATCTCCTCACTTTTTCTTTTAGCAACTCAATTATGTGCACCCTTCTGAGGATCTTACATTTCTGTCACTTGGACTAAACATCTTTGCAGCTAAAGCAAAGCAACTTTGAGCATAAATTAGTAAGCAGGGTCTATCCTTCCTTTGGGAAGCCCAGCAGTAGAAATAAAAAATGAGATTGATCTTTAAGTACCTTTTTGGTCTCAGGTCTCCTATTGTTGGTTGGATACCTTTTGGAAGAAAAATATTAAATGTATATGTCCAACAGCTTTAAAATATGCTGACAATTGTTGAATGTCAACTTAAAGAGTAGCTAACCCCAAAGGCTTGGCATACACCCCAATGGACTCTTTCAATGCAGCAATGCACATAATAACCACATGCCTAAGAGAAATATTTTCCATCAGCATGCTGCCTCGGTAAAATTCCTTTGATATTTCATGTGCTTGTGGGCTAAGAAGTAGCTTCTGTGTGTATTAAATCTCAAGCTTATGATGGAATGCAATAACAAATTGGTCCTAGGTGTTTGTTTTTGGTCCATCATCCTCTTGCCCTCATTACATTATCATTTAATCATTTTCTACGGTTAAAATGTTGGTCCTTTGAAATGCAAAGAAGATAATTGAATTTTTTAGTACCACTCCATTGGGTTTAGTCAAAACAAAGGGATATCTTTCCCATTGAAATATTCGACCTAACAGTTTCATTACAAACATCATGGGAATGGGAATCTTCTACATTAATCTCTTATTTGTACAGTCCTACCCTGGTTATTAATATGATTGCCTCTCCATTTATTCCATTTTATTGCAAAAGAGTTTTTATCATCATCATGATATCTAACCTCTCTTTCATGGTAACAAAGTCCTTGCTGACCACCTTCTTCACTACTCTCATCCCACCATTCGCTTTTGTCTAACATCAGTGTTCGCCAAGCTTGATTCATTCCCTTAAAAGATTCACTTTTAGAACTTCTTCAATCAATAATTCAATTCCTGACTTCCAGCCTTCTTCTCTATGAATAGTTGTGAATAGTTGAGTACAAAGATATAGATGATGATTGCCCATGAGGGCAAAAAATTGGATTCAATTCCAACATCAAAAAAGTGGATTATTCCAACATTAATAGCCTAATTGTAACTCGTTACAACCACTGCTTGTAGGGTAGAAGCCTAGGTCTCAAAGAGAAAATATAAATCCTGACTGTAGAAGTAGGGAAACAATCTAAAATTGTAAACAATTCCGAACCAGAAACACCTTTTGTAAACCTTGGGGCAGAAACAGTGAACTTGCAAGTTTTAAATCTGCACTTAAATTTGAATATTCTCATGATAATCTTTCCTTATTTTAACACTGTGAAGACAGCACAAAAGACCAAATTTCCTTTTAGAAAAATGGGAAATGGAAAGAACCACAACACTGCTCAATTTAAATGTCAAGCAATGCATAGATGATAGAATAAACAAGATTTTGAAGAACCACTGTACCATTCAATATCAATTCCAAGCAATACATAGAACAGATAAGAACATAAAACCACAATACCGTTCAATATCAAATACAAGCAATACATAGGACAGAAAAGAGCTTAAAGAACCGTAATACTGTTGAACATCACTTAAAACTCTCAAGTAATACATAGAATAGCCAAGAACTTAAAGAACTGCAATATTGTTGAATATCACACTCAAGCTCTATATAGAACAGACAAGAACTTTCTTTTAAAGGGAAGCCTCCAAGGGCAGTTTGGTCTTTGCCCTCGGCCAAAACATAGACTCCATAGACCTGTGCATGAAGAAATTACTTTCACAAAAGAAAAATATTACTCTAAAACAGTCTCCATAGAACTCTTAAATAATCCAGCCAGACAAGGAGGCGCATAATCTGAAAAAAAAAAACAAAGGAAAAGGATAACATTGCTATAGCCCCAAGAATGTCAAAATATGGCATTTTATTATAATTCATCGCTTAAACGTGACTGTAAAAAGGAATCAGGTGCACATGCTTTCCATTTGAATTGTCTGTGAATCAAGAACATTTTTATTTGATGTTTTATCAGGATTCAACTGTGTAGTTTTGATTCAATCTTCATTGACCCTCACGAATAGTGACTCAATAACCCACTAAAACTAATGGCAGAAAAAGTAGACCTGCGAATTTTAATACTGAACTAAAATCTGAAAGTTGGCAAGATAATCTTTCGTTTATGTTTGACGACAGGAAAGACAGAATAAATGATCTTTTTAGAAAAATTGAAAGATGAGGAAACATCCATGCTGTTCAATATCAATTCCAAGCAAATAGATAGTAAAGAACTGCAATACTATTTAAATTCAACCATACAATAATTTGGTCAGATCGGATCCAAAATCACAGTTAAATCTGAAAATAAAGTTACCTTATAAAGCAGAGCTTCGAAAAGAAATCGGAGGACGATAAACGCAACAGCCAAGTAGATCGCCAGAAAGATATCTTTCGCTTCTGGTAAACCCTCCCGTCTCAATATCGACTCCATTTAAAAACAAAAGCAAAAAGTATCACCTCAAAATGTTACCATCTGGTAAACCCTCCTTTCAATTACATTCTAAACTAGTCTAGCAGCCAAATTCTGGAAAAGGCCGAGTGCATTCTACATTCTTTCGCAACATTTCCAATAATGAGTTCCGCTCACATGTACAGTCGAATAGGGCGGAGCATGAGAATGCAGTATCCTTTGTCTGTAAACTCGGGGCAGGAGAAGACGGTATACTTTCTGATTATACACTCCTGGTTGCTTTCTAGGTAAAACGTCGCCTGTGCATCTGCTGAAAGTATTCTTGATGGATTTGGATACGCGAGCGTACTGGAAACGCGAGGAAGAATTAATTTGCCATTAAATTAAGTTCCGAATGTGCTGTTCACTGAGATTTGTTGAATATTCCACAGTTTCCCGAATTAATATATACATAAGAGTGCTAAGTACCTAACATTCTTCCTAATAGTCCAGGAAGAAAACTAACGCCTCTAAGATTTCGAAGTCCTTGTCCAAGTAAATGGTGGCGTCGTCGCTTAACTTCATTAATCTGTTTATTTAATTCCACTACGGATAGAAATAACGGAATCATTTATTTTGAGGATGTGGTCTTATGGAGCTGCATGTGTTTCAATTTGACTTGCACGGAAGTGTCTCCTGAATTAAAGTGCGACGAAACAAACTATTTATTAGAAAATAATGAATTATAATTTATTTTCAATGCTATTTATAAAGAGAGTTGGAAATTTGCACAACTCTAATAATGTTTTAGAGACTTTTTCGACAAAAATAATCCGATCAATTAAAAAAATGTCACACCTTTGAAAATTGACAAAATGACATCAAAAAATCAATGAAAAGGTTTGAATGTCTTTTGGTCAAAGATAGTATAGGGGATTATTAATTTATTTATTTTAGTGTTTTTTTAATTATTTATTTTGATGGTGTATTTCTTGTATTGTCGATATTTTATTTGAATAAATGAGCAAAGAAGTTAGGAAAATATCTATGTAATTGACTGAAATGTTAGGAAAATATCTATGCAATTGGCTAAAATGTTTTGTTTGAAAAATATCTATGTAATTCACTAAAATGTTATTGTAAGTTTCACACTCTAAAATAAAGTGAACTTCTCTAATTCAATTGTCTTATTTGTGCAAAAGGAACATTCCCTCTCCTCTCATTCTTCTTTTGGTCTCTTCCATGTATTTATTTCACATTAAAGATGATGCAAATTAGTCGTCCATTTGGTTATGAGCATCTTTTCTTTCTAAGTGATGTTTACCCTTCTATAGATCTTTTGATCATATGTGATGTTAAATTCATCAAGATAATATTTCTTCTCTCTTTAATATCTTCTCTGACATAGACTTGTAAAATTAATCTATAACAAATGTCTTTATTTGTTTGTTATTATTTGGACATGCATTCTAGTTGATGTTCCATTTTTTTATCCATTTAATAGTTTGTTTTGCCTAAATCTTCTTTTTCTTGTTCAAAACTTCTTTGTGACAATCTTAGGTCATGTATTTGTCTCCACTTATTCATTTTTTTCAAATATCTTGAGATACAAACTATAGCAATTGCCTCAACAGGGAAGAACCTCATAAGGAACTAAAGATTTTGTTTTGAATTTGATTTTGATTAGGTATTTTTGAATCCTCTCTATTTGTCTCCATTTTATTTTTGCAGTGCCTCTAGCCCATAGTTCACACCCATAAAGCACCACCAAAATTACTAATAGCCTAAATAGAATCCAAATAGTTTTCTAATCTTCAAACTCAACCTTTCTACATATATTTTGCAATGTAAAAAGTGTTTTCCAACCTTCCAAAGTTCTCTTCCTTTTACAAGTTTCCCAACTAAACTTATTGTTGAAAGTTATCCCAAGACATTTCTACTACATTGCTTCTTCCAATATATCCCTTTCAAAATAAAATTTTAGCTAATTTTTTTCTTTTATTTGGACAAGATCATGATCATAGTCTTATTGGTGTTAACTTACATATGCAAATACCTGTGAAAGTGCTCTTACATCTCTTAAGTCAACCTTGCAATCAAAATGAGATAATCATCGTATATAAGAATTCTCACAACATAATATCATACAAGAACACAAATCCCTCCTTACAAATTTAAGTGTTCATCTAGTTTGTTGATATATAAGCCAAACAAGCTACTTGCACAAGAGTTCACTTCCTCGTCATTGACATGTATACTCTCAACATGTTAATCAATGCAACCGCACTCCTCATAAGATACAAAATATGGGAGAACATTGAGTATGTATTCAAGTTCAAGTTGGTTATCTCTTTTATTTCTCCCATTGCAACATGCATCTTCATTTTCTTCTCAAATGCTTTAACCACATATTTCATGTCTTTCTTTCTCTTGCTTAGGGAAGTCACAATGGTTTTTAATTTTTCTCTCTTTCCTTTTCAAGAAACATAATCAATTCACATATATGATCAAGCAAAGTAGGCTTCAACTCCTTTGATATGGTACTTAAACCTAGTTCATAAGCCTCACAAAATAAATCAATGCAAGTTGGACCATTAGGTGTGTGATGTGTAGGGATTTCAAATAGAGTATCCATAAACCTTGTACATAAATCAAATGGAGAATCTCTTTCATGTTTTTTAATATAAGATAGTGTTTTGACATTGGATATTGTAATGAAATAACTTGCACAAAAGAGGAATATAATATGAAATATTTTTAAAAATACTTGATAATAACTAAGAATAACAAGCCACTTTGAGGGGAAAACCTCCAAATATCTCCAATGAGAACACAATTCACAATCTAATGATCAAATGAGACTCATTACCTCCTATATATTCCCTACTTGTGCCTATATGATACCACCTAAATTGACCTAGATAACAACACATAAGCCCTAGGCCAACTTGAATAACTAATTAAAAGTATAATAATGATAATATAAATTAATTAAAAGTTAAGGTAGCCACAAGGTGATTACTCATAACCCTATACATACTCTAGTATTAAGGGTATATCATCCCTCCCTCTTCAAAGAAGCATTGTTCTAAATATTAAGTGTGGATTCTTATTAATGAACTCTTCATCCTCCCTTGTGGCATCTTCAACTAGTAAATTTTTTCATTGGATGAGACAATTAGTGAGTGTTCTAGTCCTTAGCTTATTTATGTGTGTCTAAAGAATGAACTCTAGCTCTGATAATAGTGTATGTGTAGCCTAGATATTATTCCCAATCACTTTCTTCAAACAAGAAACGTGAAAAATTGGATGTATCAGAGGTAACTTGAAAGCTTATAGATGACACTTATTATCTTTTGCATAATTTGGTATGGACCATAATATTTTGATGATAAATTGTTGTTCTTTGTTTGTTACTTCAGGATTATTTGCTTAGATGGTTGCGATCTCAAGAAAACTCAGTCCCCAACTTCAGAACTCCTTTCACTATCATGTTGACTAACTTGTTGCTTCATTCAATTTTTTGTCATGGATAAATTCCCCTTTAGTCCTAAAAGTACTTGTTCCTAAAAATACATGTGGTCCTTCATAGCTTGAACTCTTAGTGTCACCCTTAATGATGACCTAATGGATGGAGGAATAATTGAGACATATTTTATAAATTGTGGAAGGAAGTGTTATACCGCCATTCTACTAGTGGTAGTCAATCTACCCATTGAGATTACTTATTTGAAGTAAAACAATGTAGATATCCTTCCATTAACTTATTGACAACCCCAATTTTCCAATTGAATTGAGGATCATATGCAAAACTATGAGCCTTGTGTATCCAAATAAGAGAATGGATTTTTCTAAAATTTTATAGTAAATATAGGATCATGATCACTAACAATAACCTTGGGAGTACCATGTAACTTTTGAATATTCTACATAAATATTTTTTCCATTGTGCTTGTTATAAAAGGATGAGACTATTGAACAAAAGTTGTCATTGATGTCAAAGGAGTAATGTCCTTGATGACAGTTAGTGCTCACTAATGTCTAAGGAGTAATGTCAGTTGAACAGTGAGAACTATATGTAATTATACTTGAATTATCATTGCATTTTCAATACAATGAAGAATATTGATTGTAGTATGCTTGTAATATCATGCTTGTATCTATTCATGGTGACAAAGGTGATCCTAAAGGCTGATCCAGAATGTTTAAGGTCAGTTACTTAGGGAAAAGAGATTTCTCTACTAATATACATTCAAGATCTATATTTCTTCTTAAAGGCGTGTTTGGCTCTATGGTTTGAATGGAGAGGATGTCTACACATGTTTTATCATAGTCTAGAGTTTTTAAAAATTATGTTCAACATGCAAAAATATTGAAGTGACAAAAGGGTCAATGTGCCAATTAATCAACCAGGGGTTGTTCTAGAACTATGCGGCAATGGCTAGTAGCGTGTGACATCTAGAAATAGCATGGGAAGTTAAAATAGGTATAGGTTAAGGACCCTATGGAAGTGCATAACATCATGTTGGTTTGGTGGTAATAAATTTCATTTAGTCCACCTACCTATTACACGCTTCATATAAATTTACATTTATGTCCATCTTATGTCGACCTGGTTACTTGTGGATCCCTGGCCAACATGGAATGATGTTAATGTAATGTCTTGTATATAATGTTCATTTTCTCTCGTATTCACCTAATTCCTCTATTTGATTAAATAATGTTCAATTATTTAGTTAAATTCACTTTATTCTCCTATTAATCGAATAATTAAGGTTATTTGATTAATTTATCATAATTCATCATTTTCTCCCCTTTTTATTAAATTATTCCAAATTATTTTTGTGCTAATAACCCTCCTTGATTAAATAATTCATAATTATTTAATTAAAGGTCTTAATTCTTCCAACTTGCAAAATTAAATGGTTTTCATTAATTGTTTAATTAACTAATTGTTCCTCCAATCCTCCAATTGGCACAAAGAATATTCCCATTGGAATACTCCCTTTTTCAAATTCAAATTATTTCCTCCAACTTGAAATATCTCCAACTTAATTCCATGAATTAAGGGATATTGTTGAGTCTCTCATGGATTATGAACCATTGATCTAATCCTTGATCCACACTCACCTCCTTAATTTTCTCTCTTCCATTGATTATCGTTTTCAATCCTCGCCATTGATCAATATTCCTAAAATCTATATATGTATCAAGCCTTTTAACATCAAATCATTCACAAGCCTCCTAAGCATTCATACTCTCTAGAATTTCGTACTCATTTCTTGAGCATTCTAGATCATCTTTTATGAATCAACCCTATCAATCAATCTTTTGCAACAATGATAATACATAAAATGGGAAATCCATGTCCACATCACAATTATGCATCAATCAACAATGGGATTAAGAGGTTTTCACTTTCAGTTTGATTAAATTGCTTTGACTTAGTTCAATTCTTTAGATTAATCAATATTAAATGATTTACAAATGAATTTTATTGAGTATGGCTTCTAATTTGATCATTTATCTTGGTAATTGCTTGAATTCAGTTCTCATTTGATCAATTGAGCTAGCCATATGATATTTTGGCACACCTGGTGGGACCCACATCGTTGTACAATCATTTTTTTGTGAAGCGTGTTGGCTTTGCAGGTTCAAAAAATAGTGTGGCACTTTTAAAGAGATAGTTCAATGCTTTTGTTAGAGCTTGACACTTATGCTACATAAATATTGATGCTTTTGTTAAAGCTTGATGTTGATACAACACAAAGATCGACACCGCTATTTACTACAATGTTGTTATCCTAACTTCTTTTTCTTTGTTTGCAGGTACAACACGACACTTTTCCAAAAGGTCGACGCTTTTGTATAAGGTCGATGCTTCTGCATTTGACAGCCTGATGCTTCGCTATGACAGTCTAACGCTTTTGTATGGCAGTGTGACACTTTTGTCAAGTATAACAATGACCTAATTTCTAATGGTTTAATTTGATTTTCAATTCTGATTTAAACTAACCCTAACATTGTTTTATTTTTCTTGATTTTTTCTAACAAAACTAATCATTTACAACATGTGGCATTTGAGGAAAAATCTACTAACATTTATTTTGTAGGTTTTCAATTAATCTAGGATTCACATTTCAATTAGTGCATAAAATAAATTCACATTTACATTTGGTGCATCTAAAATGAATCCAACAACTAGTGTGCCTTCAATTGATGCTTAAAATTCATCTTCACACTTTAATTTGTTGTTTTAAAATGAACCCTACAATCTTCACATTTCATTTTGGTGCTTAAGAATTTACAACTTTCACATTTCAATTTAGTGCTTAAGAATTTACAACAACTTGCATATTTCAATGGTTCTTTAAAATTGAACCAAAAATTTCAATCCTTGGTGCATTTAAAATGAATTTTTTGTTGTGTTTGGTAGGTTAGTGCATGTGTATGCTCTTTTCTTGCACCTTAGTGTGATCTTGGAAATTAGAAATACCACTAACTTGCATATTTGTTGTACACCTCGAGGTCTATTGTTGTGTAGATCTCCTATCGTGACTCCCAAGAATGATCTTGAGGACCAATAGCAACACTAATTTCATTTATTTCTAAGTAGGATACTTTCTTGGGGGCCTCATCATCCCAAGTTTTGATCTCAACCATGTGTTCAAGCATGGTATATAAAAGGGGGGAGAATGAAAGTTGTACCCCAAGGAGTAGCTAGCATCCTTTAAGCCAAGCCTGGTGACCTTAGTCTTCCGAGAGATGTATAGGTGATGAGGAAGGAGGTGAATCCTCTTGACTCAAGCATACTGAATGAGCTCTATGTTCACTTATTCCCCCACTACGAACTTGTAAAATATAGAATCCTAAGAGTCATTTGTAGACCATCAATTTAAAGTGGTGCAACGTACAAGGATCAATGCATGAAGTTACTTAGTATGTACCAACCTTTGTTGAGATGACAAAACCCCTTGCAAGGAAATTTTCCTTCTAAGTTAAGAGGTGCCAAGGTGACACACAACCTTGGCATACTCTAGTTGTCTATTCATTGGAAGGTATTTTATTATGCAGACCCACTTTAAATCAATAATCTTGATCCGCCACTACAAATAGGATTGTGTTCTATGGCATGTTGTTTTGTGAGTACCCATGATACCAAGTAGTGTGATCATGTGGAATAAGAACACACGACAATATTCCAACACCAATTGAGTCATTTTACATGTTTATTTTTTTTCTATCACATCAAAAATTTTAAACACCTAGGTCAATTTACAAATCAAATATCCTCTGATAGATCGACGCCTTTGTCCAGACAATGTGACACCTTTGTGCAAACCAACACTTATGTTTTTGTCAAAACAACTCTTTTTTTGCATATCAGTTCCTTTGTACATCTCAATGTGTTTGTCACGGAAAACAAAAATCTACAAAGTGGCACCTTAGTTCTAACAATTTGACGCTTATGTTGAACATTGGTGCCTTTGCAAATATCATGACACTTTGTAGAAAACAACCTAACACCTTTGTAAAATAGAACAATTCCTTTGTCTATTACTGAAAACAAATAAATTTTAAAGCATTTTGAGAATCTGCATTTTCATAAGCAAGCACTAAATCATCTGGCAAATAGAAAAAACACCAACATTACCATCAACATATTTCATTCCAAACAAAAAACTTAACATTTTTGACATAGATCATTCGGATTTAGATCTTCATCCTAGTTTGACTTCATGCTTGAAAAATAATATATTTTCAAGTATTTGGTTGAGTTAATAAAATCATTATAAGAAAGCCTACTTTGGAGTCATGAGTCTACTTCCAAGGTTTATAAGTTCGTCATCTTCCTCAAAACATACAAAATACCTATTCTAAACTTTGTTAAAATTAAAGGCTTTTCATCCTCTAGCCACCCAAACAATCATTCAACATTGGTCCTAAATTGATTAAAGTGTCATTATTGGCACAATTTGAAGCAACCAAAATAATTCAACAAAGTCATTTGTATTTAACATCCCCTAGGGTTGATATAAGTTGTATGGTCACCGTTACCTATTTTTCACTACGAGCTCAAATAGGTAGAGCTTAATCGAATTTATCATTGATAGGTACAAAAAATTTCAAGTTTGTTGCTAAAGTATTCATTGTTCATCATAAAGATCAGATTACATCTGAATTACAGTTTTGTTGTGCAAGTGTTTAAAATAGAAAATTGAAAATTTGCATAATAATGCCTTTTATTCATTTTGTTAAAACACTGAATCTCGCACAAGCCACGAGAGTAACTGAATTTGATTATGACAATCAAATAATGAATACAAAATTCAATGATAAGCTACACTACTGAAAATAACGTAAGCGCAAAGTAGAGGAGCAATTCATCATTGCCAGTGATGATGAATCGCTTTCGCTTGATGTCTTCAGTTGTCGCATTTCCAAGGTACAGCCTCGTTTTCGCGCTCCATGAACCTGCAAAATTATAAAGGAATGGCGTTAGAGATGTACTCTAAGCAATGATGAATTACATTCTACTCTATGCCTATGCTACCAACAGGAATGTAATTTGCATTAAATCAGGCATTCACCAGATGATTGAGTTACAAAGGCTGACAATCAAGAAGAACATAGTTCAATGGAAGCTTTCAGCTTCGATTATTTTTACTAACTTGTTTGTTTCAATGTGCAGGAACAGGTTCATCATGTTCATGATTATTTTCATCAGATATGTGGAGCAAAACAGGCTCCCACAAGGGTTGAGCCTGGCATTTCAAAAGGACACCTCTCATTCACATCATATATGAGAGTTATTTAAGCATAAAAGAAATAGTCATCATCTAGGACTATCATCAAGAAGTCTAATTCAGCATGGTGAAAACATATTAAGCAATTATCTTTTTGCTCATCATCTAGTAGAACAATCAAAGAAGCATGTTAAGAGAGCATTAATTGTATTTGTCGTAGTTCAGTTTCAGCTCTGTCTTTCATTCATGTTTACATTTTAATGAGACATTGAGCCCCTTTATACTGAAGGGAAAAGAGCATTCAAAGCAATTCAATCATTTCTTACAACTCCAAAGTACATGCACAGTCTACAGAAGACTTAACATCATAATGAGGGCAACATTCTCATGTTTTGCATTCCATTGCAATCAATGGGTCATAGATATTATCAATACAATAAATAAGGAGCATTCATCACACTGCCAAAAAGTGGACTATTCCATTCATGATAATGAGGGCTTCATATAAAAGAACAACCATAGATAATACCGATGCTTCAGAACTGAAAAGGTGAATAAGACTGCTGCTACAACGTTCATGGTAATGAAAAAATGGTTACAGAAGTTTATGATAGTCATAAAGGACTAGAAAGGCATCTTTGACAGTAAGAAAAGCCAAATGGAAACTTGAAATGATGAATAAACTTGCACCAGCTAGAAAAGAGCAGTAAAGATTTGGGATAGCATTGCATAGTGTCAAATAGAAGCAGAGCGTTCAACAATCAAGTTGTTTCGTATACTTCCGAAGCACATATATAATTCATCAAGGAACTCAGGAGGACAGTCACATGCAAGGAGGCATCAAAACCATCAATGGAGCAGCAATTTAACATTTAGAAACATCAATACAACAATCATGATAGTCATGTAGAGGAAGTACATTGATGGTGGAAGGAATAGTCATCAAAAGATCTTGCATTTTCAATCAATAATACATTACATAATACAGGTCTAATAGAGATTAGAGTTATCTTGACAAAGAAAATGGAGTTTGTTATGCATCCAACATAAAGTACAAATTTGTAACAATACATTCATGGAGAATGAGCAGAAACTTCTAAAGACTACCTTAGATGATATGTGAAGAAGTAGTGATCTTAAAAGGACAGGATACACAAAAGCTTTCATCTTCTTCCAAGAGTCAGACATTGAAGCATAGTAACAAGTGAAGGCACAATGCTTATAGTCCTTGTTTCAACATTGCATTATGTAAACCAAAACCATCAGAAGTTCAAATCAGTCACTACAAATATATGAGGTTGCAGCCATGTCAATATTCGAAGTTATGAATGTATGACAGTGAGTAGTGCATGATAGCAATGTGCAAAGCTGTGCATCAAGAACAGTTATAGGTATTCACCTTTTATGGAGGCAGCAAAAGAGGTGGTCATTTTCCTCTTTTTCATCATTCTCAAGAGGACATCAATGATCAGTACAAGGGAAAATTTCATTCAACCTACAATATGCCAGTAATTGTAGATGTGTTTTTCATGGTTATCACAAATGTTCAATACATTTGCAAGGAGCTCAGAATATCAGAAAAATAAAAGAGCAGTGATTTATTGTCACCCATGTGAAGGTTTGTTCTATGAAGATACAAAGAGAAAATACTTCACAAAGACCTAGTTGAAGAAATGTGATAGTCGCGGCCTCAATGTACAGGGTTTTTAAGAAGCAAAAATCTGGAAAGATCTATTGGTTACGGCCATAAAATGAATGGGGTTTTCAGCCATTAGAACAAGAGGATATAAAGAGCAGATAAATCATGAATACCCAAATGGATAATACAAAGACAAAACTCCTAGAATGTTGTGAAGTCGTGGCTTGTTCAAATCATGCTTACAAATATATGAGGTTAAAGACAAATGGAGAAAGCATTTTACGTATACATAGAATGCAAATATGATGTTGTTTCCTTCAATCAAGGTCACAATAAAGGGTAATTTCAAATCAAATACAAAGACTCAAATCCACTATGGTGGCCTGAAAGAGGCTGGAAATATACACAAGGGAAAAAAACAAACTTACCAGTGCTGCCATAGAATAGTGCTTCCAAAAAATCTTTCATGGCATGTGTTTACCAGTGCAA
Organism: Sequoia sempervirens; assembly: GCA_007258455.2. Classification (NCBI taxonomy): domain Eukaryota; kingdom Viridiplantae; phylum Streptophyta; class Pinopsida; order Cupressales; family Cupressaceae; genus Sequoia; species Sequoia sempervirens. Next base: position 309,125,317 of record VDFB02086081.1, read on the forward strand.
GTCATGCTCTCTCAAGGCTTCAATGGTGGCCCAAAACAAAAGAATAGCACAAGATATATCAGAAAATGAGCATGGCCATGGTCTTTAGGCTGAGATTTATTTCAGAAATAAAGCAAAAGCCATGAAATAACTCAGTATCAAACTTACCCTGTCTATTAATGCAAAAATAATTCATGAGGTCGATAGCCATAGAGCTCAAGTTATTTCTTGCAAACATTTTCTCCTCTCATGGCGGAAAGAGCCAACAAAGTGTAGAAATCAACAGGGAAAAGAGAATGATAAAATATGTCAGAGAAAATGAGTCACAGCTGCGGCTTTGAGGCCCAAAAATGCATCAAAATGATTGAAATGACTTAGATTAATGATAGAATAATCTGAATCTTACCTTGTTTGTTTAGAATCTCTCAAAATATCATCAAAATCGGCAAAGAAAGGTTCAATTCGAGCTTCAAACCCCAACTCTAATGGCGGCCAACAACTTCTTTGTGAAGCTTCTCTCCAAGTCAAATGTACATAATGATTTTTAGGGTTGATCTTTTGTTTTGTCTATTCACCTTAAAAACATAATCAATTTGTTATTGATGACCTTGACTTCAAGTCAAAAGTTCTTAGGTATTACATGGTGGTCGACCCTTGCAATGATGTGTCCCCTTATTTTTGATATTTGATATTATATATGCCATATAAGGGTGATGAGGAATTAACAATAATGCCAAGTATAATGTGCATGGTCAACAATATTTATTTAGTGAAGAATGCAAAATATGAGCTAATGATGGTGGTCGCCAATGATTATTTAGTGGAGAATGCATATTTTCAAAATATATGCTAAGTATGGTATATGAGATGGAGTAATATGCTTTGCTAAATTAGTTTTATTCTTCAAACTGATTTGCATTAATCAATGTAGATTGATTAATTAAATGATGAATTTAAATCATTTAATTAAATCAATCATTTTAAAATGCAAATAGAGAACATTATGTAAGGCTAAGTTACAATTATAGACTCAACTGAAGATTTATCATGCAAAAATGGACTTTAAGTTATCATGGGCGAGTTGATTAAAGCAAGGTGGATTTTACATGTTTTGGCCCACATTCAGAGATTTCCAGTTCAGTTTGAGTTACAAATCAGTTGCATACATTATGACTAAAAGTTTGAGACTGAGTTCACTCATTTTTGCATGAGTTTGAACCTTATTTTCAGGGATTTTTGCTTCTTCTCGGATTTCACCTTGGAATTATCATTTTCTCATTGAAATTGACTTTCAGTTTCATGTTCATGCACTTTGAAGTGCATTCTCATTGTATATATTGGAAAAAAAATTATTTTTTTTCCTCTAGTTCTTGTTATTCAGCCTTTGCATTCTGCAAAGTGAATTGTCATGTAACTCAACTTTCAGATTAATACAACAGCATTTTACAGGTTCATTAGTTTATGATTTGCAAAGGATTCCTTTTAATTTTTCAGTATTTTCGAGTTTGCCTTCTAGATTTTAGGCATCGTTATTGTGAGGAATTTGATTGAAAAGTTACTGTGTTTTCAATTCTAAAACCTCTTATTTTTCTTTCTTTTTCACATATCTGTATGCAATTTTAGTTTAAGTTCATTGGTTATACACTATGTATGTACTTGATTAATCAATTTAGTCATGAAACCTTTGTTTTCCCTCAATATTGCATTAAATCAAAGCCTTTGTTTAGAGCATTCAGGTGATTGAGCTATCAAATCAGGTTGTGCAAATTAAAGTGTTGAGTGATTATTTGTGAGTTAGGTTGCAATTAGATTTCCAATCAGGTGCATCAATCGGTTTCATTACAATTTAAGCATTACTTTCAATACTTCTATCCCTTTTCCAACAATTTACCAGTTATTAATTTGAGAATCATATAGGAAGCCGGCCTAGAATCCGAAGGTTCAATCTCATTATAAGTCACCCACAACCTGAGTTTGATCCAATGTTTCAACAGATTGTTGAATTTAGTTATTTAAGCGTTTGAGTGCAATCTGATTGACAATAGTTTTTGGCACGCCCAGTGGGACTCTAAATCACTTTTCAGAGCAAGAATTTTATAGTTCAAGCTATTGTTTTGGTATATACAACAGTATTTCAGCCTTTCAGAGGATTATTTTTATATACCTAGCGACTCCGTTCTCAATTTCCAGCAGATCAAGTGCAAATAGCTTATGAGAAATATTCAGACAAGAAGTTCTTCTCCGTTTGAATATTTGCAGCTGTCTTTGCCAAAGAGAATAGGAAGGACAACCAAGCAAACACCTGGCAACCCTTCAAGAAAGCAATCAATTTCTCTTGTTCTAAGAGTAGAACCATTAGTTTACAAATCAAGAAGAAGAGCTAGATCGTTAGCAAGGCAACCAAGTTCATTTTTAGCTTTGCCAAGTTACAGAGTACCTGTTCCACCTGTACTGATTGTACAAGTTGTAAATCTCATAATACCAACAGTTCCAATGGGCAGAGCCCATGTTTTTGTTTCATTTAATGTGGACATCCAATTGGATTTGGCTCAGCATGATGATATACCAGTTGCAACACTCAAAATTCTGCCCTTTTTTACTAGTGAGGATTAGACTACGCCCATTGAGCATATTAGAGACGTAGCTTCATTATGTGGAGTTCACCATGTGATTTAGGAGAATGTAGCTTTGAGGTTGTTAGCAGTGCCATTCAAGGGGAAAGCATTTCAGTGGTTTCGTGGCTTACCGGTCAATAACATCCTGACATGGGATGATTTAGGAGACAAGCTGACCAAACAATTTTCAGATAAGTCTAATAATTTATCTCTAGTTGAACAAATGACGACTATAAAGAGAGCACCGCAAGAACATATGATGGACTTTAACTTCAGATTTCAAAGGACATGGGATTGAATTCCAGTAATGGTAAGGCCAGCTCCTAACCACACTTTTTTGTATTACCTTAGATCATTGCATAGTGATATTGCTTTAATGATATAGTCAATGGGTGGGTTAACATTACCAGCAGCATATGACATCACCATTAGGGCTGAAAATAGCCTTATACAAGTTGGTAAAATCACCCCAAGACCTCCTATGTCGATTTTCCCAGAGGTACAGCCTTTTATGCCCATTCAAGTACCTCCAATAGCCACTATACCTACTATTCTAGCCTTAGGATTCCAAATAACAGCACAAAATAATGTTGTTCCAACAAATTTTGAATTGCAAGGACTTAAAGATACTCAACAACAGCTAATAAATGACCAACAAAAAATGGCCAAGTTACTACAAACTGTGAGTAACAACTTGGTAAGCCTTAAAAACTAGCAAGGTCATAATTTCAGGCCTAATTAGTCATCATTTCAAGCAAACAAACCTGCTTATCAAGCTAATTACCAGGGACAGAAGAGAAATTTCAACTTTAGGCTTAATCAGCTGTTTAATCCAGTTGTTGCTAGCTCTTCGAAAGAGTTGATGCTAATACATAACAATTTAGCACAGGATTATGTATGGTGCTATCCCTACAATCAACCTCATAATCAGGCTACTTGCATGAACGTGGTGATTAATCAAGCCTTTATGGTGCAAAGTAGTTATGCTGCTTCAAAAAAGACAACTAAGGAGGACAATAATCAACAAAATGATCAAACGCAACAAAGTGACCTTGATGTTGCCATGATGAATTGGCAAGGAAGTGAATTTTGTGGAGTTAATCACATGCAAAGTCAAAATCAGTCAACCACTTCTATTTCAGCCAATACGAGGGCCAAGAAAAGAGCATTTGATCTAAGACAACAAGTTGTTCTTGATAAACAACAAGCAAAAAAAGACAAACGGCCTGCTGTTCAACAGAAAAATTTAGATGTTACAGCCCAACAGGGGTAGGTTCAACCTCCTCCAGTTCAGAATGTTCAAATTTTACCAAGACAACAAGCTGGACCATCAAAAGAGCAACCTAAAGTTCAATTCCAACCTCAAGCAACACAAACAAACGGTGTTGCTCAAAAAGTACAATCAAAGGTTGGTGTTTCTTCTTTCAATATTGTTGAACATATGAAAAAGGAAACTGTTGGCATTACCATGTTAGATCCATTACGCCTGTCTAGGCAAAAAGAAAGTTTGCAGAAGGCTTTGGCTAGGATATCAATTTCTAACGAAATAAATAAAGAATAGCCAAGAGTTCTTGGAAACAGTTCATATCAAAAGCAAGACCAACCATCTAAAGAGGTAAAACCACCACATTTTTATGTCAGCTTGATAATTGGTGATAACATAGTGCATAACTGCATGATCGATAGTGGAGCAAGCAGTTCAATTATGCCTAAACAACTAGTAGACAAGTTAGGACTTGAGTATGAACCATTGTCAAAAGGGGTAGTTCAGTTGGATGGTACAACTGTTAAGTCTGTAGGAGTTATTAGAAATTTGCCTCTTACATTGCATGCCTGTCCCAACTTTCAAATTTTACATGACATATTTATCATTGATCTCCCACCTTATTTTTCCATTTGCTTATCTAGAGATTTCACCGCAAAATTAGGTGGTTATCTGTCATTAGACGGGTCACACATATTTTTCAAAACCATATATGGTACTAGAGTCACGATTAAGTCAGAATCACAAGCTAAAGACCATATTGAACCTTATGTTCTGAATCCCATAAATGCAAACCTAGCTTTCCATGATCAGGAGGATCAATCCATGACCCTTGACCCCACTGTACCTGTAGAAGGCATACTTGACATAAATCTAGATGAGTGGGCAGCCGAGAATCACGAGATTGATCCATTCAATCTCATAAATGAAGTAAGTTTGGGCATTTATATGATTCAGGAGCCTGATGTAATTATTCCAAATCTGGTCAAGGAGGAAAAACAACAAGTACAACAAGTTGATCAACTTTGGAAGCTATATTTTGATGGTTCCAGGAGTAAAATTGGTGCTGGTGGAGGAGTTGTTTTGATTTCACCTGAAGGAGACAGGTATTATTCAGTTTTTAGATTTGCTTTCAACTATTCTAATAATGTTGTTGAGTATGAAGCATTAATACATAGCTTAGAATGGGCCAAAAAAAGAAAAATTAAGTGCTTATAGGTGTATGATGATTCATAATTGATAGCAAATCAAGTTAGAAATTTGAATTTAACAAAGAATGATTTGCTGAAATTGTATAAGCATCATGTTTGGGACTTAATTGAGGAGTTTGACACATTTAATCTGCAATCAGTACCAAGACTTCAGAATAAGCAAGCTGATAAACTTGTTGCTCTAGGGTCACAGTTTGACATTTTGACTGAAATTCACAATGTGGAGGTACAGTAGTATGTGAAAGTAGTTGTCAGACCTTCAGTACCTGATAATAATGTAAGTTGGCAGATTTTTGATAGTGATGAATAGATAGTTCATTTTTTGATGGAAGAAGCAGAGTTTTCTGTTGGAAATCAGCGGAAATTTGATCAACAATATGGTGATCAGATCATGCAACTTAAGTCTAACAAGCTTCCAAATGGTTTGGTGACCCTTGAATCCATCTTCAACACTGATGACCAGGTTAGAAGAGATAAATCATGCATCACAATGAAGCAAGAGCATTACGAATCAATAGAAATATTCAAGGATAAGCTGCTTAAGCTTAGTAAAGTCTGTACAAAGGAAGAACAACAAGCCTTTATCTTGCTTTGTCAAGAATTCAATGACATATTTTCCTGACAGTATGGAGATTTGAAGGGTTTTAACCCCGAGTTAGCTCAGCATACAATTGAGCTCAAACCCAATGCAAAACCGGTAAGACAGAAGTAGAGGCCCCTGAATTTGAAGTTAGAACATCTGATGAAAACAAAATTAAACAAGTTGATCGAAGGTAGTATAATATTTCCAATCAAGTACACTTCTTGGGTATCAAATTTAGTGCCTGTTAGAAAGAAAAGCGGAAAGATAAGGCTATGTGTTGATTTTCATGATCTAAACAGAGCTTCACTTAAGGATCACTACCTGCTGCCTTCAATGGAGCAAATATTGTAGGTTGTTTCAAGATCATAAAGGTTCTCATTGCTGGATGGATATTCAGGTTATAACCAAATTTTGGTTAAAGAGGAAGATCAGTACAAGACAACCTTTACCACCAAGTGGGGTACTATGGCTTACAAAAAGATGTCGTTTGGATTGTCAAACGCAGGAGCTACCTTTTAGAGAGCGATGGATATGGCTTTCCAAGGTTTGATAAACAATTTTTTTCTTGTTTACTTAGATGATATCATTGTTTTCTCATGAAATGTAAATGAACATTTCAGTCATCTTAGATAGATATTCGAGAGATGTAGAGAATATGGAATCTCTTTGAATCCAAAGAAGAGTATTTTTGTTGTTTAGGAAGGTAAGCTTCTGGGTTACATTGTTTCAAAAGATGGCATTTCTATTGACCCAGAACGTATTGCAGTTATTCTTGCTTTACCGCTGCCCGCTCACAAAAAGGGTTTGTAAAGCTTTCTAGGCAGAATAAAATTTGTTAGGAGGTTTATTCCCAATGTTGTAGCTTTATTACAGCCATTGACAGCCATGCTGAAGAAAAAAATTCAATTTAGCTGGTCAAATGAAGGAAATAACAGTTTTGAACAGATTAAAGAGGCACTTGCAGCAGCCCCGACTCTTATCAATCCATATTTTGATAAGGATTTTATACTGTACATATTTTGAGGAGTGGATACCATCTCTGCAATGCTCTATCAGCAAAATAATGAAGGTATGGAGCAGCCTATAGCTTTCTTTAGTCAGGTTTTACATGATTATGAAACCAGGTATTCATTTGTTGAAAAACATGTGCTTGTTGTAGTGCAAAGTCTCAAGAAGTTCAAACATATGCTGTCTAATAATAAGATACATCTGCTAGTAGCTCACCCAACAGTCAAGGAGTTCATGTTGAATAAGGACATTAATGATAAGAGAGCAAGCTGGATAACTAAATTCATGGAGTATGACATCATCATAAAGGTTACCAAGCTTGTTCAGGGTAAAGGACTGTGTGAATAGCTTGCAAAAAATGAAGAAAACAGCAGTGAAAAGGTTGCTACAGTTTTGAATAATGAAGAAGAACCTATTGTTTTAGCTGTTCCAACTGATTGGATCCATCAGATGATCCATTACTTGCATATTTGTGATTGTCCAGAAGGTTTAGACAAGTCTAAAAGAAGATATTACAGGTTACAAGCAATTCCTTATGCAAAAATTGATGGTGTTCTTTATAAGAAAGATTTCAATGGTGTTTTTCTCAGATGTATTTATCTAGATCAGACTGAAAGAATTCTTGAAGAATTCCATGATGGACCTGCTGGAGGTCATTTTGCACCACATACGATAGCTCTGAAAATTATGAAGGTAGGTTATTATTGGCTAGATCTTTTCAAGGATGCTTATACTTATGTCAAGAAATGTGCCAAATGTTCACTTTTTGCAGGAAAATAAAAGTTAGCAGCCCTGCCCCTGAATCCAATTCAGGTTGAGCAGCCATTTGGAAAGTGGGGACTCGATTTTATCGGTCCAATCAATCCACCTTCAAGTGCTGGGCACAAATGTATTTTAACTGCCACAGACTACTTTATGAAGTGGACTGAAGCAATCGCATTAAGAGATGCAAATGAAACATAAGTTCTAAACTTCTATCAGGATATAGTTTCCAGGTTTGGTACACCTAATTCAATTATTTCTGATAATGCTTTGGCCTTTGTTAGTTTAAGAGTTTCATATTGGTTAGTAAAGCATAATATTTATCTAAACACTTCATCCAATTACTACCCCCAGGGTAATGGACAAGCTGAATCAACAAATAAGAATCTAATTAAGATCATATAAAAGATTATTGAAGATAATCAGAGGTCATGGCATGACAAACTCAAGTTAGCCCAGTGGGTTGATAGAGTTACACCAAAACAATCAACATGATTTTCACCCTGTGTTTTGGTTTATGGCAAAGAGGTCAAACTGCCTATCTCAATTGAATTTCCAACTTTGAGTTATATAAAAGAGCTTGAGTTACTTGAAGAGCAGCCAATGCAAGTCAGACTTGCTCAATTAACAGAGTTGGAAGAAACCAAAAGGGAAGCCTACAAAAAGCTTCAGATTCATCATTCTCAAATGAAGAAGACATTTGATAAGAAAGCAACAAAATGGATCTTCAATGAAGGTGATTTAGTTTTCAAGTGGGATGAGCTCAAAAGTAGGTCTAGTAAACATACAAAGTTTGATGCCATGTGGGATGACTCGTACATTATTACAAAAAAGAAGAAACACAATGCATTTTAGCTTTCAAAGCTGGATGCTGAAGTACTGCCAATCCCTATTAACGAGATTCATTTGAAACAATGTTATTAAGCATTAGGCTTTTAGCTGTACATAGTAGGATAATTTTCAGTTTCAGTTATGCTTTCAATAAGTGCCTGCTGGCACGTTTCATTTCAATTTTGTCATGTTTTCAATAAGTGCAGTTGTTGCACCTAGTTTTTTAGATTCTATCTTCAATAGAATTGCAATAGTTTCTTTTAGTTGTGTGTTTTGAAGCTGAGTTACGGTTTTTTAGAGTTAGAACTGAGCAAAACATGGACTCCATGCCCAATGGATAAGTTATATACTGGTCTATTGTGTTTAGCAGGCAAACACTTTGCAAAAGTCGCCAATTTGTTACCTATTTTTCACTACGAGCTCAAACAGGTAGAGCTGAATCAAATTTATCATTGATAGGTACAAAAAATTTCAAGTTTGCTGCTAAAGTATTCATTGTTCATCATAAAGATCAGATTACATCTGAATTACAGTTTTGTTGTGCAAGTGTTTAAAACAGAAAATTGAAAATTTGCATAATAATGCCTTTTATTCATTTTGTAAAAACATTGAATCTTGTACAAGCTGCGAGAGTAATTGAATTTGATTATGACAATCAAATAATGAATACACAATTCAATGATACGCTACACTACTAAAAATAACGTAAGCGCAAAGTAGAGGAGCAATTCATCATTGCCTGTGATGATGAATCACTTTCGCTTGATGTCTTCAGTTGTCACCTCTCCAAGCTGTAGCCTCATTTTCAAGCTCCATGAACTTGCAAAATTATAAAGGAATGGCGTTAGAGATGTACTCTAAGCAATGATGAATTACATTCTACTCTATTCCTAAGTTACCAATAGGAATGCAATTTGCATTAAATCAGGCATTCACCAGATGATTGAGTTACAAAGGCTGACAATCAAGAAGAACATAGTTCAATGGAAGCTTTCAGCTTCGATTATTTTTACTAACTTGTTTGTTTCAATGTGTAGGAACAAGTTAATCATGTTCATGATTATTTTCATCAGATATGTGGAGCAAAACAAGCTCCCACAATGGTTGAGCCCAACATATCAAAAGGAAACCTCTCATTCACATCATATATGAGAGTTATTTAAGCATAAAAGAAACAGTCATCATCTAGGACTGTCATCAAGAGGTCTAATTCAACATGGTGAAAACAGATTAAGCAATTATCTTTTTGCTCATCATCTAGTAGAACAATCAAAGAAGCATGTTAAGAGAGCATTAATTGTATTTGTCGTAGTTCAGTTTCAGCTCTGTCTTTCATTCATGTTTACATTTTAATGAGACATTGAGCCCCTTTATACTGAAGGGAAAAGAGCATTCAAAGCAATTCAATCATTTCTTACAACTCCAAAGTACATGCACAGTCTACAGAAGACTTAACATCATAATGAGGGCAACATTCTCATGTTTTGCATTGCATTGCAATCAATGGGTCATAGATATTATCAATACAATAAATAAGGAGCATTCATCACACTGCCAAAAAGTGGACTATTCCATTCATGATAATGAGGGCTTCATATAAAAGAACAACCATAGATAATACCGATGCTTCAGAACTGAAAAGGTGAATAAGACTGCTGCTACAACGTTCATGGTAATGAAAAAATGGTTACAGAAGTTTATGATAGTCATAAAGGACTGGAAAGGCATCTTTGACAGTAAGAAAAGCCAAATGGAAACTTGAAATGATGAATAAACTTGCACCAGCCAGAAAAGAGCAGTAAAGATTTGGGATAGCATTGCATAGTGTCAAATAGAAGCAGAGCGTTCAACAATCAAGTTGTTTCGTATACTTTCGAAGCACATATATAATTCATCAAGGAACTCAGGAGGATAGTCACATGCAAGGAGGCATCAAAACCATCAATGGAGCAACAATTTAACATTTAGAAACATCAATACAACAATCATGATAGTCATGTAGAGGAAGTACATTGATGGTGGAAGGAAGTCATCAAAAGATCTTGCATTTTCAGTCAATAATACATTGCATAATACAGGTCTGATGATTAGAGTTATCTTGACAAAGAAAATGGAGTTTGTTATGCATCCAACATAAAGTACAGATTTGTAACAATACATTCATGGAGAATGAGTAGCAACTTCTAAAGACTGCCTTAGATGATATGTGAAGAAGTAGTGATCTTAAAAGAACAGGATACACAAAAGCTTTTATCTTCTTCCAAGAGTCATACATTGAAGCATAGTAACAAGTGAAGTCACAACACTTACAGTCCTTGTTTCAACATTGCATTATGTAAACCAAAACCATCAGAAGTTCAAATCAGTCACTACAAATATATGAGGTTGCAGCCATGTCAATATTCGAAGTTATGAATGTATGACAGTGAGTAGTGCATGATAGCAAGGTGCAAAGGTGAGCATCAAGAACAGTTACAGGTATTCACCTTTTATGGAGGTAGCAAAAGAGGTGGTCATTTTCCTCTTTTTCATCATTATCAAGAGGGCATCAACGATCAGTACAAGGAAAATTTTCATTCAACCTACAATATGCTAGTAATTACAGATGTGTTTTTCATGGTTATCAAAAATGTTCAATACATTTGCAAGGAGCTCATAATATTAGAAAAATAAAAGAGCAGTTATTTATTGTCACCCATGTGAAGGTTTGTTCTATGAAGATACAAAGAGCAAATACTTCACAAATACCCATTTGAAGAAACGTGATAGTCGTGGCCTCAATGTACAGGGTTTTTAAGAAGCAAAAATCTAGAAAGATCTACTGGCTGCGGCCATAAAGTGAAAGGGGTTTTCAGCCATTGGAACAAGAGGATAAAAAGAGTAGATAAATCATGAATACCCAGATGGATAATACAAAGAAAAAACTCCCATAATGTTGTGAAGTCGCGACTTATTCAAATCAGGCTTACAAATATATGAGGTTAAAGACAAATGGAGAAAACATTTTACGTATACATAGAATGCAAATATGATGTTGTTTCCTTCAGTCAAGGTCACAATAAAGGGTAATTTCAAATCAAAGATAGACTCAAATCCACTATGGCGGCCTGAAAGAGGCTGGAAATATACACAAGAAGGGAAAAAATCAAACTTACCAGTGCTGCCATAGAATAGTGCTTCCAAAAAATCTTTCGTGGCATGTGTTTACCAGTGCAAGTTATGCTCTCTCAAGGCTTCAATGGCGGCTCAAAACAAAAGAATAGCATAGGATATATCAGAAAATGAGCATGGATGTGGTCTTTAGGCGGAGATTTATTTCAGAAATATAGCAAAAACCATGAAATAACTTAGTATCAGACTTACCCTATCTATTAATGCAAAAATAATTCATAAGGAGCTCGATAGCCATAGAGCTCAAGTTATTTCTTGCAAACATTTTCTCCTCTCATGGCGGCCAGAGCTAGCAAAGTGCAAAAATCAACAGGGAAAAGAGAATGATAAAATATGTTAGAGAAAATGAGTCACAGCCACGACTTTGAGGCCCAAAAACGCATCAAAATGATTGAAATGACTCAGATTAGTGATAGAATTATCTAAATCTTACCTTGTTTGTTTAGAATGTCTAAAAATATCATCAAAATTGGCAGAGAAAGGTTCAATTCGGGCTTCAAACCTCAGCTCTAATGGCGGCCAACAACTTCTTCGTGAAGCTTCTCTCTAAGTCAAATGAACATAATGATTTTTAGGGTTGATATTTTGTTTTGTCTATTCACCCTAAAAGCATAATCAATTTTTTATTGATGACCTTGACTTCAAGTCAAAATTTCTTAGGTATTACATGGTGGTCGACCCTTGCAATGATGCGTCCCCTTATTTTTGATATTTGATATTATATATGCCTGTGTGAACCTCAATCCTAGTACCTGCAAAATAACAAGAATAAACAAGGATTCCCCATGAAATCCATTTGAAAACTTCAAATTAGGAAATAAAACAAGGAATAACACAATAAAACAAGAAAATATAGATTCAATCCTAATTAGAAAAGCAAACACATGATCCCATGGGGGAATTGGTGCCAATTTGATGTGAAAATTGGCCCTTTCCCAATTCCTAAGATGAAAGTTTGATATGTTGATGATAATTGATCCAATTTGATGATGAAGTATGAGAGCTCCATGCAAAAATCTTCAAAAAACCTAGCTAAGAACTCAAGATTGATGGATGGAAATGGCTAAATATTTTAGCATAATAACTTTACATAATTTGTGGATGATCAAATGAGGATATGAGCTCTTTATTTATAGAATGTCAGGATGGATGAATGTCCAATTTTGAGCAATATGGGACTAACATTCATCCAATGGTATGATGCCACTTGTCAATCTATGAATGGATGGAAGATGTGCAAGATTTGGGGATTGTGCCAATAAATGCATATTTTTGAATTTCAAATTTGTTGAAATGACTTGCAAGAGGGAAGGGAAATTGCAATAAATTCCACTTGGCTCAAGACAAAGAACATGTAAAATAAAGTTATTGCCTTGTTGGATGTACATGTTGACTTGGAATTTTTGAATTCAAATTTGGAGAATATTCTAAAAGATGCTTTGTGAGAAAAATAAAGATTTAATAAATGAATTAAATCTATTTTCATGTGCAAATAGCAAAATCTAGAGGATGGGACATGATTCGGAATTAAATTAATCAAGGGTTAATTAATTTAATAGGAGATTAGATGATGTGACCTATTTGACTCAAATTTATGGATTTATTTAAATCAAATAAGAGAGGAATATGATAAGAGATTAATTAAATAAGGATTTTGATTTATTTAATTAAAAGAGCAGTGTTAGATTAAATCAAACAAGGTTTTAATTTATTTAATTTAATGGATAGACTTTAGAGATTTAATCAAATAAAATTAATTATTTAATTAAATAGGGATAATTAGATCAGATGGATTGATTTAATTAACAAAAGAGATTGACTTAATTAGATAAAATGACTTATTCAATTAAGAGAGGAATATTGATGAATTTAATCAGAAGGAGATTTGATTAAATAGTTAGACTGAGGGATGATTCAGGATGAAATGATGTTAGTAGTCGGGATCAGATGCACCATGCCAATCAGTATATTTTACGTGTCTACATTTTTCCCTTATTTGAAGCAATGAACTTGTTGCGTTGGTTCAAAGAATAAACGATCTTGATCGAAGCCAAAAATTTTGATATTTAAAAACTTGCCCCACTGCTGCCTGGCAAAAGAGAACATGCCATTATAATGCCCCCTTGAGAGATTGCACGAAAATTTCTATTTTTGGGTGATCTTGCAAAAAAAGAGGACAAAGTACCCAATAGGTCCAAAAGGGCTCCAGGAGGCTAAAAACGTGTCTAAACGCAATAAAACGATGAAAAACAAGCCTCAATTGGACGAAAACAGGTTCAGGGGCCCAAAACCCTAGCAGGACAGCCAATCAGGGTGAAAAAACCCTAATTTTTTAGGCTTAAAAGGGGCCCGAGGGGTCACTTTCAAGTCATTTTCAAACACTTCCAATAGTAACCTCGAGATTTGAGCTTAGACCTCTTGACGATATGGTGCAATGACAACTTCCTCTGCACATTTTTGATCGAGTTCGGACATACCAACGACCACCTAGCATCGAGGCACTGGTAAGTGGTCCTTACCTGAGCTTTGTTTTTCATTTATTGCTTCATTTAATGCTTTAAAGAGTCGGTCTGTCTGCAGCGACACTATATAGCGCCGCTCAGAAGTCAAACTACGCTGCTCGATGTTAAATAGTGTCGCGCTAGTGTAGTTTGGAGTTTAAAAACTCTAACGCTGAGCTCGGGGCCGGTGAAGGGATTTGTAAAGTGCGACGCGGCGGTCCCAATTTTTCCCAAAGTGCATTGTTGGGTGATAAAGTGCACCACAGCGGTGCAATTTTGCTATTTTAGGGCCTAGCGTCGGAGTTTGATTAGAAATCAAACTGCGACGCCATCACGAGTTGCACCGCTGGAGAAGCTTTTTGAATGTCTGATGAAGAATTTTTCAAATTTTTTAACATGGTGACCTTCCTTGATGCAAGACGTGGTGAGGGAGCTCTACTCCCGAGAGCACAGATCGCGAGACTTAGCCGACTACTTGCGGGACTTGAGTGACAAGGACCAGATCAACTCTGAATTGCAGGGTTGTGGTGCATTGCTTACACGACGCCCATGCACACTCACCTAGGGATGTTGTCAGCGCTGGCCGAGAGATGGCACAATGAGACCTCTTTGTTCCATCTTCCCACTGGTGAGACCACCGTCACCCTAGAGGACATTTGGCGCATTTTGCGATTGTCGATTCACGGTCGTCGAACAATTTTTGACATTAACGAGGAGCATGAGGCCTACTTCAAAGTCCTTTCCATAGATGAGATTGTCTTTTGCGAGGGGTAGATAGAGCTTGAGTGGCATAGGATCCTAGCACCTCCCTATCGCTGGGTGATTGTAGCCATCATTTCATGTCTCGTTTCCCCTGACAGACGAGGGCAATATTTCAGTCCCAGCTGGGGATCTTGCTAGGAGCGGATGGTTCAAGACAGGTCGGTTTGCTTTGCCTGGGGGCATGTACTTCTAGCTTCACTATACAAAGACCTCCATGAGTATGTCTACATGGATGGCAGAGCACTCGGAGCAGGGGTGACTCTTCTTCACGTCTGGGCATGGAAGCACATTGTTGGGCTACGGCCGCATGTTATTTCAGTTTCAATATAGAGGTAGTGTGTCCTTCACACACACTGGTGAGTAGGGGATATCCTATTGGAGGAGAGTCTTGGACGAGATGCAGGTTTTCACCTGGCGACCGTACCTTGGTTGGCCCGGATGGGCTAACGATGCTAATCAGATGTTCTACTGCCACCAAGACTGGTATATGCAGGGGCGAGAGTACACTATGATTGAGAGATACTTGCCCGGGTGTGTGTAGCATTAGTTTGGAGAGCTACAAGATTGGCCATATGATGATTACGTGGCCGTCTTCGCCCACTCCATGACACAGGTTTCATGGGAGTGGTACATTCCTGCTTCAGAGGCGGTGGATAGCTTGAGGAAGCTGGTAGCTCGACCATGGGATTATGATCAGGGACTCGTAGATCCAGGCACTACTTAGGCCTATAGAGATTGGTTTTGGCCTCCACTTTGGTTGATGATTCTAGGTGCAGTTCCGGATTTATGGAGAGTCAGAGGCAGAGGGGGAGGACAAGGATGAAGAGCTGAGATTTGACAAGACCCTCCATTCTTGCCTCCAGTGCAACCAGATTAGGGAGATGTGCACATGCAGGACTAACAGCAGGTGCCACCAGTCCCACCACCATGAGGTGAGGGTCCTCGGGTGTAATCGTAGGTACAATCAGCAACATAGGTGGATGCATGGGATACCTTGATTGCACAGCTGCAGGCCCAGGTCTAGGTCGTGACAGTTGAGAGAGATTAGGCGAGGGCCAAGAGAGAGCAGCTCAGGGCCGACAGGGATCAGGTCATACATCAGAGATAGGCTACAAAGCTACAGGCAGCCACTGAGCTAGGTAGGGGATAATAGCTAGAGAGTATGACAACCTCCTCCTCCTAGGGCACAGTGTCAGTTTGATCTTATAGGGATGTCGTCCGAGAGGCAGAGTACTATCAGAGGTACTATCATGAGGCCGTACCCAGAGCAAAGCAGGTCCCAGAGTACTCAGGGCGGGCCAGCCACATACCAACAGAGGGTCATGGTGATAGAGCTGAGATAAACATCCATAGGGACAGAGCTTGATCGAGATGATTCGATACTTTTGTGCCTTACGGGTTCATTTTTTATAGCCCGATGGGCCTTTTCTACTGATTGACATATATATACAGTGATTTGATTTATTATTGTACTATGATAGTTGTGTTATTGATAATATATATATATATATGAGCCGATGATGATTTTGATGTGATGCGATGTGTACTTCTTTATTTATGCATGGATGATTTTACTTCTATATGATGTGCAATGGTGCTTTTATGGATGCATTTATTTCTGATGATGTATGCATTATGATTATGACTAACAAACCTATATTATGTTTAACCTATGATATGAAAAATGTGATGTGCAATGATGGTGTCTATATGATGATCTATTTTATGTTGATGCAAATGGGATAATCTAATATGTGATATGAATTGGAATATGCAAAATGATATGGTATATTTGTGAAATGTTATGTGAATTATGCTTATATGTGAATGGATTATGGATGGATGTATGTTTTGCATGTGATGGACTATTTATGCTTATGTGGAATGATTTGTGTAATGAATGATTTATGATGCTATTTATGGGATGACATAGATGGTGTAAATGCGATGGTCATGATATGTTGCGAATGAGATAGTTTAATGTAATGCAAATGAGATGGTTTTATGAGATGCTTAGAATAACAAATGTTATTATCCTAAACATATTGAATGATGATGTAATGTATGTGATGTATTTAATATGATGTAATGATATGTAATGATATGATAATGTTTTATGCAAGATGAACCAAATGTGTGAGATGACTTTATGATGTTATGCAAGTATGTATGCGATGGATTATCTATAATGCTTATATACCTATTGTGTATGATTATGCATTATGTGATAATGGTGAAATGATTATGAAATGTTTATGCCAATGAATGTTATGCGATGATTTATGTAATAAATGCAATGTTATGCAATGTAATGGATGAGATTCTAAAAAATGGATGTGCCTATCTATGAAGAATACCTATGATAACCTATTTATATGATGATTGAAATGCAATGCATGTGTTTCCTATATGATATGTTTATGCATTATGGTAATGGTTTGTGGATGTAGGATTGATTATGATGATGGTGAAGATGATCAACTGTCATAGTACCTTGTTAGTGCAATTAGCAAGAAAAGAAGAAGTCATTTCAACAAGACACAATATGATGCGAATGCAAATGATGATGATGATGATTACTTGCCGAGGAATTGGGATTTTCAAAGGGCCAAATTTTATTATTTTTGATAACGCATGTGGTATGATGCATCAAGGTATAAAAAACCAGGATGGCATTGTACCTAGTGTGATGGACTTTGACTTGACAATCAGATAGGAGTATCCTTGTTCACACCTGACATACGGAAACCTTTCTAGGATGCACTTTAGAAGTTGAAAACAGCTCAGACCAAAACACAAAAAGGTAAACCTATCCATGCAATAGTCAAAAAGTTGTGCAAAACCTCCTCCATACATACCTATCCAAGCAAGTATTTGCCAAGGTTATATTACAAGAACGTCCAACAAGCATAGCAGACAAAAGATAATAATTGTTGCCCCATTCCTATTTCTCTAAATCCTTCATTCATATATCATCGAGAGGTCCTTGGAATGCGCACAATAAGATAAATCAAAAGGATAAAGACAAAGTAAGCAAGAAAATTGATGCTCTTCAATACCGCTAACGAGAAGAGGATGTGTTTTTAAGGATAAGAACCGAAACTATTGCCAAAAGAAAATGCCCATTGTAGGAAGGATTCATCCTAGGACATGTTAGTGGATGGTGGCATGTCTTTTCGTTTATCCAAAGTGTTCTAAATGATGATTGATATGGGACCAATTTGGATGATAGGTTATCGATACGAAGAGATGACCAACTTGCTTATGCACTGACCTAGACTTGAGACGCGACGTTTTGAGCTTTCTCTTTCACCCTACTAGACTTGTTTCTGATTGTCTTACCAAAGATTGAGGATGATGATCGTTTATTATGAGTGATGTTATTGTGGGTGCAAGCAAGATGAGATGGATGGATTTTTTCAAATATTTGGATGTTTTTGGGGTTTTGCAATGTTCTGAGGCTGTTTTTTGGTATTTTTCGAGATTTTCAAATGTTTTGATTTTTGATTTTTCAATGTTTTGGGGTTTTCTGAGATTTTGACCAAGAGACTAATCTAAATACCTATCCTAGGGGTCTCGGGGGATGATCAACAGATGAGCCTTTCCTACGTTAAAGCTCAGAGATGACGTAGTTCGACAAGACGACTTTTTTTTTACCTTTTGAATGACTTTTTGACCTATTTTTGGGATATTTTGATATGTTTTGATGTTTTTGGATTTTTTGATGTCTTGATGTTTTTGGTTTTTCTGATTTGAGGACTTTAAGATCATACACGAATCTGATCCAATAAGAACATGCCCCCATCATGATGCAATAGACTACTCTGATAAAGGCAGGACAAACTGACCGTGAGGATGGGCCGAGTAGTACTAGGAGGGATCATGATACGAAAGTAGGACCAAGCTATGGTGCAGATGCAAGTGGATGAGTGATGGATGGAGATCTGGATGTGATGGATGATGGAAGCGAAATGAATGGATGATGTAGAACAAGCCATACAAATCCAGGTGGATGGAAAGTGCTTATTTACGTAAGGCACCTGTTTGCTAGGTTTTCACCAAGGTACTTGTCCAAAGTGCCACCGAAGTGGTTTTCACTAAAGAACGATTTTTTCTCTTTACTATTTTCAATCCTTTTTGTGATTTTTGTGATTTTTTGCTTTTTTTGATTTTTTTGTTGTCACCAAGATGCCTGTTTGCCAGGTTTTCGCCAAAGTAAACATTTTTTCAGGACATTTTCTATTTTTTTTTAAATTTTTTGGTTCTATAACTTGAAATATTTAGGCATAAAACTTTTTGAGATGAGAGCTATTCATGGGCTCTTGCAGAGGTTCCCCTTTGGGTGTTGATAACTGATATGCCCCTGACTTATAACTTGATGTGATGACGAATGGTCCAAACCAATTGGGTTCAAACTTGCCTTTGTTGCTTGGGTTTGGGACATTATTATGATTCTCTTTTAATACCAATTCTCTAACTTGGAAGGTCTTGCTTCTGATTTTCTTATTGTAACTCCTTTTGAGTCTATTTTGATAGAATTGCAAGTGATTTAAAGCATCTATCAGTCGCTCATCCAGTAGCTCTAGCTCATTCAATCTTAACACTCGGTAGTCTTCATCAGTGATGAGGTTTTGCAGTGATATCCTAAGGGATGGGAGCTCGATCTCTATGGGAAGTACCGCTTTTGATTCGTAGACCAGGGAGAAAGGAGTGGCACCAGTGGGTGTGTGGATGTTGGTTCGATAGGCCCAGAGGGCGGGATTAAGTTGTAAATGCCAGTCACGACCTACATCATTGACTATTTTCTTGAGGATTTTCAAAATGGTTTTGTTTGTAGCTTTTGCTTGACCATTGCCTTGGGGATAGTATGGGGTGGAGAAGCGATGTTAGATTTTGAATTTCTTGCATAAGTCATGGACCTCCTAATTTTTAAATGGTGTCCCATTATCTAAGATAATGGCTTGTGGGACACCGTAGCCACAAATGAGATAGTTCAGGATGAACTTAGAAATCTACTTCCCAATTATGTACATCATGGGTATGGCTTCCACCCACTTAGTAAAGTACTCTGTTGCGGTTAAGATGAATTTGTGGCCATTAGATGAGGTGGGCATGATTTTTCCAATGAGATCTAGTACCCACTGCGAGAAGGGCCATGGTGTGATGATAGGATGAAGCTCTTGAGCTGGAGCATGGATGAGGTCCCCATGCTGCTGACATTGTATACACCTTTTGGCATAGTCATGTGCCTCTCGTTCCATTGTGGGCCAATAATACCCCATCCTCAGTAGTTTCTTGGCTATGGTCATTCCACTCAAGTGTGACCCACAAATACCGTTATGTACTTCAGTTAGAGTAGTTAATGCCTCCTCAGCATTTAAGCAGCGTAGTAGGGTTCCTTCTATGCTCCTATGATATAGGGCATCTCCTAGGATGACGAATCTAGATGCCTTTTTTACAAAGGTTCATTTTAGGTTTGAAGGGAAGTCGGTGGGTATGACTCCTATTTGAAGGTATGTATAAATGTCGTGGTACCAAGGATCACTAGGACCAATGATTTCGCACATGAATTCTGATTCTCGTACCTCAAATGTAGGCATGAGAAGCTGCTCTATTAGGAATTCATATTTTGGAATATTGTTGGGGATGTCCAGTAGGGACCCAATTGTTGCCATGGCGTCTGCTGCTCTGTTGTTGGTTCTAGGAATATGCTCGAATGTTATTTTTATGAAAGATTCTTTGAAAGTCTCCACTAATTTCTTGTATGGAGTGAGCTTGTCATCCTTGGTCTAGTATTCATTGTTCACTTGATTTATGATCAATTGAGAGTCTCTGTACACTTTGAGAGCTATGATGTTCCATTGTATTGTTATCCTAAGACCTATAGTCAAAGCCTCATATTCTGCGATGTTATTGGTGCAGGGAAATGCTATTTGTAGGACCTTGGTATGCAATCCCCTTGTGGGGTGATGAAGAAAACACCGGCTCCTAATCCATGTTGCGTGTATGAGCCATCAAGTATAGTTTCCAGTGGTTAGCTATATTGAGATTAAAAATGGATTCATCTGGAAACTCTGAGACAAGAGGGTTCTCTGAATAAATTTGTGCTTCAACTAATTGATCTGTGACGACTTTGCCCTTAATTGCTTTCTGCTCCACATATTCGATGTCATATTCTGATCATCACCCATTTTTCCATTCTTCCTGTGAGCATTGCCTTTGATAGTAGATACTTGAGAGGATCAATTTTGGCGATGAGTTTTATTTTATGTGCCAACATGTAATGTCTGAATTTCTGTGATGCAAACACTACTGCGATGCATGCTTTCTTGATGAAAGAGTAGTTTAGCTCATGCCCAACCATTGTTCTGCTGATGTAATAGATAACCCTTTCTGTTCCATTTTCGTCATGCTGAGCTAGGAGAGCTCCAAGGGCTGCTATTATTGCTGATATGTAGAGAATCAATGGTTTTCTTGGGA
Organism: Sequoia sempervirens; assembly: GCA_007258455.2. NCBI lineage: Eukaryota > Viridiplantae > Streptophyta > Pinopsida > Cupressales > Cupressaceae > Sequoia > Sequoia sempervirens. The sequence continues at coordinate 309,146,484 of VDFB02086081.1, forward strand.
TTGGTGGCATTAAGACTGGTGGTGTCAGTAGATATTCTTTGATTTTATTGAATGCCTCTTCACACTTGGTATCCCATTTGTATGCTACTCCCTTGTGTAGTAGGTGAGAGTATGGGTTCTGTTTGTTCTCCAACTGTGCTATGAATCTACGAATGGATTGGAGCCTACCTTGGAGACCTCTTAATTGCTTCAATGTCTTTGGTGCCTCCATCTCAAGGATTGCTTTTACCTTTGCTGGATCTACCTCGATGCCCCTCATTGATACTATATATCCTAGGAGCTTTCCTGATTGTAAGTTGAAGATGCACTTCTTTGGGTTTAGTCTGACTTTGTCCTCCTCCAGTCTATCAAAGATGGCACTTAGGGTTGCTATGTGATCTTTTCTCTTTCTGGACTTAGCTAGAATGTCGTCAACATATTCTTTGACCGTCTTATGGATCATGTCATGGAAGATCAATGTCATGGCACTTTGATATGTTTCTCCTGCATTTTTTAAGCTGAATGGCATCATGTTCCAACAGTATGTCCCCCACGGACAACTGAAAGTTGTTTTTATGTTGGTCCTCTTTAGCTATCATGATCTGATTGTACCCTAAGAATCCATCCATTAGTGACAACATTTCATGTCCCGCTATCATGTCTACTATCATATCAATGTTGGGAAGTGGGAAGTCATCTTTTGGACATGCCTTATTCAAGTCCCTGAAGTCTATGCAGATTCTGATGTTCCCATCAGGTTTTGAAATAGGTACCAAATTTGACACCCATTCTGGATAATCTATTGGTCGGATGAATCCTGCATATAATAGCTTTTTTAGCTCCATTTTGACTAGTAGGGCGATTTGAGGGTGCATTTTTCAAAGCTTTTGTCTAACAGGCTTTGCTTCTAGATATATTGCTAAATGGTGAACCACGGTCTCTGGATCAAGTCCTGGTATGTCAACATAGCTCCATGGGAAATTTATTTGTCTTTCTCTTAGGAATGCCGCTAGGAGCTCTTGATCTTCTAATAGTAGTGATTCTGCATAGAATGTGATATGTGGGGTCTCCTTTGTTCCTAGGTTGACCGGATTGCATTTTTCTACCAAGACTGCTGACTTTTCCTAATGAATAGCTCTTAAAGGAAGATTGAATCCCCCATCCTTGGGCGCCTCAGAGAGGTTTTCACCATTGGATGCGTCCTTTCTTTTTACTTTTTTCTTGTCAGAGAGTGCCACAGTGTGGTTTTCACTCAAGGACTTGGATATTATTCTTAATTTCTCACTTTTGTGATTGAAGGATTCAATCATTTCCCCATAATAAGCATGTGTATCTAGCTCTATAATGAACCCTACCTTGTGATCCCCATCTGGAATGTTATCCTATAGTCCCATGCATTCTGAGAGCACCTCATCATTTTTGAATGTATCAAAAACTGGTGGTCCTCGTTGGTCATAGTCGATGAGTTGGGGATATACTAAGTGAATCTACTGGTTTGATGGTCTGTTTCAAAGGATAGGGTGCTAGTAATGCAAAGATTAGTATCCTAAAATAGCCTAGGTAAGTTGGTCATGGTATCCTCATCATCACTACTACTACAAACGTCGGTTGTATCAAATGTAAAGTTATCTATGACTCTACCTGAAGACACCGATAATTGTAGTTCTGCTGGGGTTGGCTGAGGAGAATTATTAACCATTCTAATCGGAGAACTTCGGCCACGTATGGTTATACTTGGAGGGGTACATCCAAGGCCAAGATTTGTTATTGGTCATGTCTCTGGCATGATAGGTATTATAAGCCCATTGTCATTTTGTCCAAGTCTTTGGTTTTTGTCGTAGCCCATTGCGAGCATCATTCGTAGACCCTTGCTTCCATCATCCATTGGTAAATCATCCATTGGTCTTTCATCTTGATATAGCATATGAGATGGATCTTCCTCAATAACTTCTTGTCCAAGATCTCCCCAACTTGTGAATTTGGGATAGTTTTTAGGTGACGTTTGGGATGTGGTAGCCTCATTTATTTGTGGGCATCCCCATGGTCTAGGAGATTGTGGTAACTCTCCTACCACAAAATAATTATTAGGGAGCTTGTAGTTTCCACAGTCGTTATCTTGGATGATAATATTGATGTCAGAGATGGTGGGGATGGCGGGAGTAGCGGGTGTCTCTGTCGCAGAAGTGGATCGAGAGTGGCAGGGTCGATGTATGGTGTGGATGGTCCCTCATCATTTTTTGGTACTTGGGGGATTTTGTAATACTTTGCCTCAAGATTTTTGCAATAAGAGAAGGGTTCAGGATTTCCATGGATGGTAACTTCTTATTCGTTATGTGTAAATTTCACACATTGGTGGAAAGTTGATGCTACTGCTTTCATCGCATGGATCCATGGACGTCCTAGGAGGATATTATATGGAAAGTCGAGGTCCAAGACCTGACAAGTGGTTTCCATGATGGTAGGCCCTACTTATATAGGGAGTTTGATTGTGCCCTGAGACACTCTTTCTTGGTCATCATATGCTCTTATCGTGATACCCTTTCTTTTGTTGATGGAATCTTCTAATATTTTCAACTACTTGATGAGGCTGAGAGAACATATATTCAAACCCGCACCTCCATCCACCATGACCCTTTTGATTTTGCTCTTATGTACTATGGCTTCCAAGTGAAGTGTATAGTTGTGAGACGGTTGAGTGGGGAAATCCTGGTCAGAGAATGTAAGAAGATTAGGCATAATAATATTTCTGACCATAGCTTGGAATTACTCCGCATCAAGATCTACGGGGACAGTGGATGAGGCCAATGCTTCTTCAAGGATTTTCCTATGGGCAGATGATATTTTTAGCAACTCCATGATGGAGATTTACGCTAGCGTTCTCTTGAGTTGATCTAGGACATTATAACCATTAGGAACAAATCTAGATGCAGGGACTCTATTTGGCTGGGATGATCCTGTGATAGTTACTTTGCCGCCTCTTGTGGTGACTCCATAATCTTCGGCATAGGCGCCTTTGATGGTGATGACCATGAAGTTTTCATCTAAGGAGGTGATGACTATTTCATACACATGATTTACATTTGAGTGGATGCCTTTCCCTTTATCATTTTTATTCCCTTTGTTGCCATGATTCGTATATATCTTAAGATCTTGATTTCCTGTAGGTTGTTCCATGTTTATGATTCTTTTATTGATGAGATATTGGATGATGTTTTTCAATCTCATGCAACTATTCGTGGTATGGCCTTTGATTTTATGGAATTTGCAGAATTGATTCTCGTTATACCAAGGAGGTTTCACATCTGGTTCTTGGTAATTCTCAAATGTAGGAGGCTTGATGAGTTTTTCGTCTATCAACTTTTTCATTATGTCTTCAAGTGGTTCCCCCAAAGTGGTGTATTTTCGCTTGGGATAACTCTTGCGTTGAGGTGGTCCCCTTTGGTCATTGAGATTATTGATTTTTGGATTGCTATTTGGTTGGTGTGTTATGTGATGAGTGTTTTGGTGTTGGATTTGAATTTGCAGTGTGGGTGTGTTTTGGCGAGGAGAACTAATGACTACCTTGGCATCGACGACACCATCATTAGTAATGTTTTTGTTCCTTTCCCATGTTCGAGGTTTATTGTTGTAATTGGATGGTGGGCATTTGCTTTGTTGTTCGGGGTATGATGTTGATTCTGCAGGTTGAGTTATAAGGGCTCTTTCGATGTTGAGCACCTTGGGGATCAATTGATCATATGTGGTGATGCCCTGAACCTTGAGATGAAATGCCAAGCGACCTTCAAGGTTGGCTATGATGGTGCAAAATTGTTGTTCTTCTAGCATGGTCCACTTGCTCTGATTGGCCTTGGATCGCCATCGTTGTAGGAATGAGGTGAATGATTCACCCTTTCCTTGTTTCAGAGCCGAGAGTTCTTCTAGACTAACATCCATTGCGATGTTGCATGCATAATTTTTAATGAATGCGTCCATAATTTCTTGGAATGTTCTAATGCCTGAAGGTAAGTGAGAGAACCATTCCATAGTGTGGCCTGTCAAGCTCCTAGGAAATAGTCGCATCAAATAAGTATCGTCGTATGTGACTTCCATGCAATGTACCTAGAATTCCCTAATGTGATCTTCAGGGTTTCCCGTCCCTCGATATTTGTAAAATTTGAGGATCTCAAATCCCTTGGGGAATGGTTTCATTACTAGGCTCCTATCAAGTGGATAGGGACACAAGTTGCTTGGTGTTTTGGTTGTTCGCCCTGATTGAAGATCGAGCACTTGTTGCGAGAGCAACTTGATTTTTGTTGTTACGTCATTTTGTGGATTAGGGGGTGGGATGAAAGTGTTTTGGGGTGTTTCAATCATGGGTTGGATGGGTGGGTTGTTTAATCGTTGTTTGATGGTATCTGTATGTTCTGCCGAGCTAGGTAGGCTTCCACCTGTCACTATATGAACAATTCCTGTTGTTGATCTTGTTGTTGCTATGCTAAGATTTGTGCTTGTTGTTACAAGTTGTTGTTCCAGCAACGCTTGTTGTTGGGCTACTAATTCGGCTGCTTCTTGATGCTCTTGATATTGCTTTATTGCTTGTTGATATGCTTGCAATTGTACTGCTTGTCTTTGTGCAAGAATTTGTGCTTGTGCTTGTGCTTGTGCCTGTTGTGCTTGATATTGAGCGTTTTCCTGAGCTTGAGCTTGTGCTTGCACTGCTTGTGCTTGGGCTTGAGCTTGTGCCACTTGTTGTTGTAATAGAGCTTGTGTTTGAGCAACCTTTTGTGCTTGCAATGCTTGTGCGGCTTGTTGTTGTTGTTACAATAACACTTGGGCTTGTTGCGCTTGTAATGTGTCTTGTGCTGCTTGAGCGGCTTGCTGAGTAGCTAGTTGTATGACTTTTTGTTTTTGTACTTGTTGGAATCCCCTTTGAAAAGCAGCTTGCAATGCCGCATTGTATTGGCTTGATGTGGTGGAAGTTGGTGGTGGTGGATTTGGAATGGCATTTGTGGTAGCGGTGAGTGGTGATGTCGTGTTGCTGATTTGATTTGTGGATGGTGTTGTTGATGTGGTGGTTTGAGTGATAAGTGGTGTTGTTGATGTGATTGGTTCTTGAGAGACCATGCTTTGTGATGTTAGGGGGTGTTCAATGATGTTGCGATTGCTTGTGTATTTGTCGTTTGTTGTTGTGATGTCGACGACAAGTTTTGCATGGCGTTTTGATTGATATTCGGGATGTTGGTTTGAGTGATACTTGGTAAAGGAGGAAGCCCTAAACCAAGGAGTGGTGTGGATGATAATGGTAATGGTGGAAGAGGTGGAAATGTGAGGGGTTCAAGCCCTTGCAAGAATGTTGTGGTGTCGAATATGTCCCCTGGTCCAAACATATCTCCCTCTTCTTGTGAATTTGTGAGGAGAGGATTTTGAGGTGTTGCATGAAAAAATGATGATGATGGATCATGATGGAAAGTGAGAGGAACATTCTTATGTAATGGGTTTTCAAATATGTTTTGTTCCAATGTGGTATTTGCATCCAAGTTTTGATTATTAACAAGGGGGTGTGCTTGAATAGCATTGAGAAATGCATTTCCCTTATTAACGTTAGGTTGGGTTGGAGCAAAAGATGTCATGATTTGTGGAATGTTTTGAGTGATGTTTTTGGATGGGGGTGTGGATGAGATGGGAATGGTGGATGAGATTGGAGGAAATGTTGTCTCCACTATGGTACTCACATCAAAATCCGAAGGTAACTTGGCCCCTTGTTTTGCTAGCTCAAGCATGTATAACGAAGGGTTAAGCCTCATCATGATGTTGATGATTCTATGGTTGTCTGGATTTTGGAGCATTTTAGTTATTTCTTAGTGAGACATCCCAAAGGTAAGATCTTCTCCTTGGGTTTCCTCTTGCAGATTTGGGATGATGAAATGGTCAAAGGATTGCTCGATTCAGTGGGATTCATTTCAATGTTTGTTTGGCTAAGATCACTTGAAGCAGGTGTTTCTTTGTTGGCTTCCATACTCTTCTTGTATTGAGATCTAGTTTGAACCATAAAACAAGGATCAATTTTCAAGAATAGGAGAGATGAATCTCTTGGTTCTTTGGATTGATCTTTACTTTATGTCCAAAGTAGAAAATTTTAGGATATCTTAAGGATCGAAAGGTGATATGATGATGTGAGGCATGGATGATGTGGATATTATGGTCTTTTGATAAATCTTGATGGGAGATGCTAGGATCTTGGAACTTTTGGATATGTTTCGGACATTGATTTTGATTTTGATTGCCTTTTGATTTTGAACAAAAAGACCCTAAGATGAATATGTGCGGGGAGAAGGATGAATCTACCCACACTTATTCAAACAAGATGATAGTTTCACTAAGCATATGAAGAAGGATTCATCCTCATATACTAAGCTAAACAAGATGATTTTGATAACTTTGACTAAGCATATGCAAAATGATGCATTTACACATACCTAGCCAAATATGGCTTTGATAAAGTTTTCAAGGATTTATTCTCAATGTTTTTGATGATTTTGATTTTGCCAAAAAAAGCCTAGCATTAAGGATGATTTCAAGATTTCTCCAAAAGGTGATGGTGAGATGATTTTTGTTTTGATGTATGAAGGATAGATGAAAAGATTTTGGTTTGCTTTGATCCTAAGATGAACCTATAAAAGACAATTTGTTTGCCTAGACCTAGGTATTTGAAGAGCATACAATGCTTCTATAGACCTTTGTAACCAAGAAATGATTCCATTTGAACATACATTTTTGGATTTTGAACCAATGATTTTTTGCTTTGGGATTTGGACTTTTTGAGAATCGTGAGTCTTCAACAAACATGAAAGTTCATTTTTCTTAGCTTTGCTTAATGGCTTTATTTTACTAAAAACACTTTCTTTGATTAAGTTTTCAAACTAAGATGACCAATTTCTTAATTTCTTCAAACCCCACAAGATATGTCATGTGGAAATTCAATGATCTTAAGGCAAGGGTTTTCCTATTGTTTACTTAAGTAGAAAAATCGAGATGTAATCCAATGTTTAGAAATCTCTAAGGATGTGAATCCCAAGGGCAAGCAATAACATATGGATCGAGTCAATTATATTTGTCTCCAAAAGGGTTTAAAATTTGGATGATGATGTTAAGTGTTTGTTTTCAAGATGTTTTCGATCAAGCAATGCATTTTTTAACCCAAGAATAAGTACAATCCTATGGATGTGTAAGACAATATTTGTTGGATTCTCACTTGGACAAGTCCAACTATGCTTATCTTTAGCAAATGATTAGATTCTTGACCCCACTGGCTCCCCTCCACGACACTCACTTATAAGGGGCAGCCAAGCATCAACACCCATGAAACTCCTATGATATGTTTTCCATTTCTACTAAAAGACTGTAAAAGTGTGGGGTGGCTTCAAAATGACCGTTCTTGCACCAACAAATAGATTAAAGGATTTTGGAAAATTCTAGCACATGGGTTTTAGTAAGGACTTTTCATTTGTGGAGATTGACCTATATGGAAAGAGTCCCCTTTCAGATCCATCTTGTCGGAATCAACCGCGTGATATTGGCGTTTACTCCAATAACCACATTTATATACCAGTTGGAAATACTCTTGGCTTTAGAGTGTTACTGGTTGAGTCGTTCCCTTGGGTGAGTACTTTTTCCCCAAGGAAGACCCTCTAGGATAAACAAAAGCGAATAAGGAACAATATTCGTAACTCGATCAATCCTTGTTGGCAACAAAGAGAGAGAATATACGCAATAATGCCCCCACTCACACTCGCACAAGATTTTGTTCAATTTTAAAACCCAAATCGAAGTGTGGAGGTGATTGCTTTGTCTCAACCTAAAATCATGAAAAAGGCCTTTTGATTCTCAAGATCGCTATAAATCGCGAGAGAAGTGCATACGTCCTTTTTCAATGAATTTAGTTTAAGTAAGCCTTCATGAAAAAAAAGTTGCACTTGTTCTTTTTAAATCCACAAAGCAAAATGTGAGTTCTATTTAAGCACCAAAAGACAAATGATAGAAATTTTGTTCAATTTTTGTCCAAAGAAACAAACTCTAGTATATTGTGACCCTAATGTTCATTTTAGCCTTTTGTAAGAAATGAAAAGATTCTTTTTAAACCCAAATGAAATTAGTGTCTTAAGGAAGAAGTGATAACAATTTCTTAAAAAGTGTTAAGCAAACACTAAAGTGTTAAAAAAAACTTTGATTTGATGAAATATCCTCTTCATGCCTCTCCTTTCTTTGTTTTCGATTTCCAATCTACAGGAGAGAAAACCAGTCAGATTCTGGAAAATACAGAGATGAAAAATTAGAAAATAGAAGAAAAATTGATCATTAATCAAAAAGCACGTATTAAAATTTTATTTCCACTTTTTACTCCGTACCAACAGTGTAACTCGTGACTACGTTAGAGTTTGATTTCTTAGCGGTGCCCTCATAGCACTGCTTACTAGTCAATGCTGCTTTGTGTCGGGATAGTGAGCTCAGCAGCGTCGCAGTTTTTGCCCAACGTCACAATTTTCGCCCAGTGTCGCAGTTTGGTTTTTTTTTTAAATTTCCTGTGAGTCAAATGGTCAAGCGACAGAGTTAGAAATTCAAATATTAGGGTGGGAAGAGTCCAATGTCGTGGTTTGAAGTTCAAGTGGTGCCATATAGCGACGTTGAAGAGACAACGGTGCCAAAACAACGACGTTGAGCTCCCAGCGTTGGAATTTTCTGTGTGTTAAGCAAAAATGTGGAAATTTTAAGAAAAAGATGATAAAGAATGAAATACAACCCCGCTTCTAGCGCCAAATGTGCGAACCCCAATCCTAGTACCTACAAAAAAACAAGAATAAACAAGTTAAACGATAGATTGCAAGCTAAAACAAGGATTCCCCATGAAATCCATTTGCAAACTTCAAATTAGGAAAGAAAACAAGGAAGAACATAATAAAACAAGAAAATATAGATTCAATCCTAATTAGAAAAGCAAACACATGATCCCATGGGGGAATTGGTGCCAATTTGATGTGAAAATTGGCCCTTTCCCAATTCCTAAGATGAAAGATTGATATGTTGATGATGATTGATCCACTTTGATGATGAAGTATGAGAGCTCCATGCAAAAATCTTCAAAAAACCTAGCTAAGAACTCAAGATTGATGGATGGAAATGGCTAAATATTTTAGCATAATAACTTTACATAATTTGTGGATGATCAAATGAGGATATGAGCTCTTTATTTATAGAATGCCAAGATGGATGAATGTCCAATTTTGAGCAATGTGGGACTAATATTCATCCAATGGTATGATGCCACTTGTCAATCTATGAATGGATGGAAGATGTGCAAGATTTGGGGATTGTGCCAATAAATGCATATTTTTGAATTTCAAATTTGTTGAAATGACTTGCAAGAGGGAAGGGAAATTGCAATAAATTCCACTTGGCTCAAGACAAAGGACATGTAAGATGAAGTTATTGCCTTGTTGGATGCATGTTGACTTGGAATTTTTGAATTCAAATTTGGAGAATATTCTAAAAGATGCCTTGTGAGGAAAATAAAGATTTAATAAATGAATTAAATCTATTTTCATGTGCAACTTGCAAAATCTAGAGGATGGGACATGATTCAGATTAAATTAATCAAGGGTTAATTAATTTAATAGGAGATTAGATGATGTGACCTATTTGACTCAAATTTATGGATTTATTTAAATCAAATAAGAGAGGAATATGATAAGAGATTAATTAAATAAGGATTTTGATTTATTTAATTAAAAGAGTTGGTGTTAGATTAAATCAAACAAGGTTTTAATTTATTTAATTTAATGGATAGACTTTAGAGATTTAATCAAATAAAATTAATTATTTAATTAAATAGGGATAATTAGATCAGATGGATTGATTTAATTAACAAAAGAGATTGACTTAATTAGATAAAATGACTTATTCAATTAAGAGAGGAATATTGATGAATTTAATCAGTTAAGGAGATTTGATTAAATAGTTAGGTCGAGGGATGATTTAGGATGAAACGATGTTAGTAGTCGGGATCAGATGCACCATGTCAATCGATATATTTTACGTGTCTATAATGCCATATAAGGGTGATGAGGAATTAACAATAATGCCAAGTATAATGTGCATGGTCGACAATATTTATTTAGTGAAGAATGCAAAATATGAGCTAATGATGGTGGTCGCCAATGATTATTTAGTGGAGAATGGATATTTTCAAAATATATGCTAAGTATGGTATATGAGATGGAGGAATATGCTTTGCTAAATTAACTTTATTCTTCAAACTGATTTGCATTAATCAATGTAGATTGATTAATTAAATGATGAATTTAAATCATTTAATTAAATTAATCATTTTAAAATGCAAATAGAGAACATTATGTAAGGCTGAGTTACAACTATAGACTCAATTGAAGATTTATCATGCAAAAATGGACTTTAAGTTATCATGGGCAAGTTGATTAAAGCAAGGTGGATTTTACATGTTTTGGCCCACATTCAGAGATTTCCAGTTCAGTTTGAGTTACAAATCAGTTGCATACATTATGACTAAATGTTTGAGACTGAGTTCACTCATTTTTGCATGAGTTTGAACCTTATTTTTCAGGGATTTTTGCTTTTTCTCAGATTTCACCTTGGAATTATCATTTTCTCACTGAAATTGACTTTCAGTTTCATGTTCATGCACTTTGAAGTGCATTCTCATTGTATATATTGGAAAAAGTTTATCTTTTTTCCTCTAGTTCTTGTTATTCAGCCTTTGCATTCTGCAAAGTGAATTGTCATGTAACTCAACTTTTAGATTAATACAACAACATTTTATAGGTTCATTAGTTTATGATTTGCAAAGGATTCCTTTTAATTTTTCAGTATTTTTGAGTTTGCCTTCTAGATTTCAGGCATCGTTATTGTGAGGAATTTGATCAAAAAATTATTGTGTTTTTAGTTCTGAAACCTCTAATTTTTTTGTGTTTTTCACATATTTGTATGCAATTTTAGTTTAAGTTCATTGGGTATACACTATGCATGTACTTGATTAATCAATTTAGTCTTGAAAACTTTGTTTTCCCTCAATATTGCATTGAATCAAAGCCTTTGTTTAGAGCATTCAGGTGATTGAGCTATCAAATCAGGTTGTGCGAATTAAAGTGTTGAGTGATTATTTATGAGTTAGGTTGCAATTAGATTTTCAATTAGGTGCATCAATAGGTTTCATTACAGTTTAAGCATTACTTTAAGTACTTCTATCCCTTTTCCAACAATTTACCAGTTATTAATTTGAGAATCATATAGGAAGTCGGCCTAGAATCTAGAGGTTCAATCTTGTTATAAGTCACCCACAACCTGAGTTTGATCCAATGTTTCAATAGATTGCTGAATTTAGTTATTCAAGTGTTCGGGTGCAATTTGATTGACAACAGTCACAACAAGGTCTCACCACAAAAAGAACATGGAAACAAACCCTAGTTACCCTAATGTACCTACCACTACAAGTGCAAATTCAAGTGGTTCAAATGCTCCTACCAATATATGGGTTAGTGATCAACCCTTTGGAATACCTCAAACTACTTCTCAAGGCTATGAACTTCCTTTACAAATGAAAATGCAACCTCAAAGGGAAACAGTCTATATAGAAGAAATTACCAACAAACCTCATGACTTCACTCTCGATGAAATATTAGAGATGCAACAAAACCAATATTTTATTAAAGTGATAGAGGCAATGATATGTTAAGATCCCACCCAATACATTTTGATACTCACACAACAATGTGCTAAACGTCCCATAGATTTTGATGTTAATCAACGTAGGTAACAACCAACAACATCAAATGCTAGAACAAAAACTTATCCACAAGGGAATGACCCCTTAGTGCATCACATGATTAGACAAGTACCTAAACCTCCTTCAAATGTACTAATTCAATCCATGGTCACCTATCAAGGAGCGGATTGAATAAACTTCACAAAAAAATATAGCAATCCATTTTATAACACTCAAAACCTAGGGACTTCAACCAACCTAGGTGTGTAAAATACAAACAATCCATCATAAAATAATCCAAACAGAAACATGTCAAACATGAACAATTCAAACACTTGAACATGTCACACATGAACATACCAAACATGAATGTGTCAAATTTAAACATGTCAAATCCAAACATGATGAGCTATGGGATGGATCTGTTCACAAAGAAACCTTCACAAAACATGCACACACAAATATACCTAGCATACAAAAACCCCAACAATAACATCAATCACATCAACAATAGTAATATCAAGCTCAACAACATCAACAACATCAAATTACATAACATCAACTTCAACATCAAACACATCAATATCAACAACATTAATATCCTCAACATCAACAATACACCACCTTACAACAACTGCAAGCACAACAACAATAACTCGCTCAACAAGAATTGATGTCACAACCAAATCCCGAACATTCATCACACAAAAATTATCAAAAAATAAGCCTGTCACAACAAAACATTTTCCCTCGAAGTCAATATGGATCTCACAATGCATCTCCTCAACATTAAGGCTATTATCCAACATGTCACATGCCTCAAAGCAATCCTCAATACCAAATGGGTCATATACCTTAAAGCAATCCTCGATATCAAATGGGTTCATATGGCATGAATGTTCCTCCTTATCAAGATTAAAATTTATACTTGACATGTATAATTTGTTACAAAATGTTCCACCTATGAACTTATCATCACGAATAAAAGCATTGACACAAAAAATCTAAGACATACAAATGGGGAAGACAAAGAAATCATACGTTGTTCAAGACTTATATCCCTACCCATTTGACATAAGCATCATGATGGTACCATTTTCCCCAAACTTTGAAATGTGAAAGTTTGATAAATATAAAGGATGTAGAAATCCTGAGGAACACATAAGAGAATTCTATGTGGCTTACATGGAAGTTTCATATAACAATTCATACCTGATGTATATTTTTCCATGCAATTTGGGTGGACAAGCAATCAAATGGTTCTCGCATGTACCTCCCTCATATGAATTCATGATTGGACATATTGAAGAATATCCAACAGAATATCCATAATGTTAATCCTTCACGAGGATCACCACCAAGACCTAATAATACTCCTCGACGACAATTCACTCCCTTAGGGGATCCCATTGAAACAATCCTAAAGAAGTTGATTCAATCAAAACACATTAAACTTCCTGAGCTTCGTAATTATCATGAACCCAAAATAAAACCCTCATGGTTTAATGACAAGGATTTTTGCCAATATCATAGAACAATAGGTCATAAAACATAAAACTGTCAAGCTAAAACATCTCATCCAAGAAATTATTGACCAAGGGATAGTAAATGTCAATCAACAATATGGAAATAAAGATCTAGGGATCTATAAACATCTAATGCCCGATCATGGGAAGGCCAAAGATCATGGAAAGACACCAATTTATAACAATGTGAACCATATCTATGATAATGTTGTAGGACATATTTATACTACTCAATATTCACAAGATGAGGAATTGAACATGTATCAAGATACTTTCCTAATGCATGATCAAGATCAAACAATAGTGTCTAGTAATGTTCTATATTGAAATAAGGGTATTAAATACGTCTTATATTGCAACATAACTCCCTCATATGACTTCATGATTGGACATATTGAAGAATTTCCAAATAAAAAATAAACCTCCATTACCTTATCTGAATACATTAAGATTATTTAAGAAGCTTCCATCCATATTCCATCATCAATTCAAGGTTCATGTCAAGAATACAATCCTAAGTATAGCAAAAGTTTCTCTGAAACAAGTCAATATCAAGATCCCCTATCTCCAAAGCATTATCATGATCTTAATAGTACTTTCCAATCTGTTAATGATAGTTGCTCTGACATAAGTCAAGATAAAGAGTGCACGTCTCCAAGATACTATCATGATCTAATGAGTATTTCCAATCCATCCAAGATTTCAAAAACGATGATCATGTTCCTACACCAAACACTCCTACAACTACCTATGAGATGCTTACTTTTGATGGACACACAAATGATCTTCCTATAAAAAAAGAGTCTCATACTCTTGACATCCTCACAAATTATCAAGAAATGATAAAATTTTAGATTGAAATTCTAGATACAACTCATGAAGAAAGTTCTTACATTGATTATGAACCATAATCAGGATCCAATATTTCTACTACTACTTTTGAATATTCTTAGTAGAGAATAGAAGAAGTAGCATCATATTTCAGAGACAAATCATATTTAGTGGAAATTTTTCAATGGATGCATTATCAAGGCAAAGTATTGGGCCTACATAAATATGCTATCTTAGAATTAGTACAAAAAATTGACAATCTTGACCAATAAGGTCTTGGTTATTCAAAGCTCACACAATGTGAACATGTCAACATAATGCCAGGGGAAATTCTACCTAATTTGGACATCAACATGGGAGCCATGAAGAGTACTTATGATAAAACCACTACCAACACTTCAACCATCCATGCCATGAATCATCATCCTTGCATATTTTCATTCACTAATTAGGACCAACAAAAAGAGAAAAGTCTATATCAAAGAAAAGAGAAAATCATCAAAGAAAAAGAATCAGCAAATCAAAATGGACACATAAAATCCAAATGGATGCCAAAGAAAAATAAAGAAAATCATCCCTATCAATCTCCATTAGTCAAAGAAACTATGGGGAAAAGTAAAAAAGGGAAATTTCATCCATTAAAGATGTCTACTGATACAAAATAAAGTTTCAAGAGCGACATATAAAGTATATGAAGAAGTTGGTTGTAATTCCACTTGAAACTTCATATCTACCTTGTTAGCTCTAAAAAATGCAGGCGGAATGCCTCAAGAGGTTGCCAATTTCTTGATACGCTTTAGGGTAACAGACAAGGTCAAGAGAACTCAACCTTCTACTCTTTAGGTTCTGTTGAACCTAGGCGGGTGTACCTTTCTAAATGAAGCAGACTTAACTTATGATTATTCTTCTTGCAATGATTTGTTCACAATGGAAGATGTGAGTGAACAAATGAATTCAAACTTGATACAAATAGCAATAGCAATCTTCTTAATCTAAATCCTAAAATGCTCAATTAACAGATGTAAAGAAACTGAATAAATCCAAATGATGAAATGCAGATACCAGTGCCTTATTGGGTATGTAGAGTCAAATGAAATAGAAGTGGGCAACTTATTCTGATAGAAACTTAAACTGTCGGCATATAATCTATTTAGAACTTGTATAAACATGCAGGATTATGAATACTAAGCTCTACTTTAATAATCTAGATGAATCTCCCTGATTATTGTGATCAACCAAAAGGATTTAATCTCTCCTTGAAAGGACCAGTTAATTAACCACACAGATACAACAAATGTGCACTGATAAACTAAAAATAAACTTGTTACATCAATTTAAACAACCAGAAAGAATCAACTTGGAGACAACTTAGCAATACTTATCAATAAACTCAACAGACAATTGATACCATAAACAAACTGCCACACCAGCTGATTTTCATTGAAATCACCATTTGAAAACATGCATCATAGTCTCTAATATGAGAACTTTATTCTACTGTATCCATTCCTAATCTACTGTATCTATTCTAAGATCTAATATTTGATATCTCAATTACAATCGAGAGTGCATATTTATACACAAGCATCAGGAAACATATCGCTTCAAATTCATGCGGCCAACCATAGTATTCGGGAAAATTTCACATGTCAGCCTTCAACAACATTTAGAAATTCTCATGTTGGCCCACAGTATTTGAACTCTATTAATCACTCGCTAAGACAAGTCAGCAAGTATGTCGAAGGAAACTATATCGTCAGTCGCTCCTTTGTCTTATTCACCTTTGCCGTGACTTTCCACTATCAGAGAAATGTTATATCGATCTCAATATGTTTCACCAAGAGCCCTTAATGTTTTCCCAATCGCCAAGACAAAAGAAGTTTCTCATTGAAATGCACTTTTTGTTTGTTTTACTGTCGCCGTAACATTCAGATATCAGAGAGACCTCACATAGTGCATATTATGTCTTATCAAAAACCCCGAGTTCACTTTGGATCGCCAAGAGAATGCAATTCTCACACCGACAGAGACCCCTTTGTTTTCCATCGGCGAGACCAAAGGTCACTCGCCGAGACCTCTTATCGAGAACCTTAACTCATATCAATATCCATCCTCCCGCCACCGGTCGGTGTGACAATGTATATTCGCCAAGACATAATGCCGATACCACTAACTCTCGTCGATGAACCTCTTCATGCACTAGTCGGGGAGACATATTGAATTCAATAAGACACTACCCCGATGACCAAACTCATGCCGATGTATATCCTTTTCCTTCGGTCAGTGAGACATAATGAGTTTGGTAAGAGCATCCATCGAGGACTAAACTCATGTTGATAAGAATCATCCTCTGTCACCGAGACCATGAATAAGTCCTGCTGAATGGTACCTGTAAGTGAAATCTAATCACCATGACAAATAATAAGTCTTTCCAATAGGCAACATAGACTTATGTTAGCAGAAAATGCAGCATGGGTCAAGGAAACCCTAAACATCTCACGCCGATATGAACCAAAATGTGAAAAATGCATGACTCGATGAAAATTATTGGGCAATATAGACAAAAAAAGGGTGAAATATGCACACGGTAGGACTAATCTGGAAATTTATGAGTGAATCAATATGTAAAATCATTAGATTTTTACAGTTCTAATAGTGGCTCCGTCTGGGGATGAATGATAGTAAGATCATTGCAAGGATCCAGATCTTTGGGTGAGCAGACCAGACACAAAATGATGAACCAGTGAGCAAAATGGAAATGGACACGAATGGAAAATGAATGCAAGATGGAGATGAACAAAACCCTAAACTATTGTGCATGGAAAAGAATTTTAAAGAGGACCATTAAGAGTTGTCCATGCATTGGCAACCCTAAATCCTCTGTGTTTCAACTTCACCTGTTCTAAGTTGTTACAATCTGAAACTCAAACCATACTTTCGCCTGTCAAATACCTGGTTTTGTTTTGAGCTCATCAGATTCCTCTTGAAGATATTCATGCAACCTACCCTGTCACTGTTATTGCAAATTCTTCG
This sequence comes from Sequoia sempervirens, assembly GCA_007258455.2. Taxonomy (NCBI): domain Eukaryota; kingdom Viridiplantae; phylum Streptophyta; class Pinopsida; order Cupressales; family Cupressaceae; genus Sequoia; species Sequoia sempervirens. Next base: position 309,163,623 of record VDFB02086081.1, read on the forward strand.
AGAATCATCCTGCTTAATTTGGCCCAAAATTCCTACACTATTCTGCATTTCAAATTCTTCATCATCATGGGACAAACCCCTGTCATTTTCAACATACAAAATGCAAATATATTTAATGCAAAATTCCTCATTATCTTTCTGACTGTTATGAATTATGAAACACCCTCCCATCTATATTGAAAATTGACCATCAAAGTGCTCCTCTTGAGAATCAAAAAATTCTGTCAGACCAACATTGATAATAACAGTGACAGGGCAGGTTGCATGAATATCTTCAAGAGGAATTTGATGAGCTCAAAACAAAACCAAGTATTTGACAGGGGAAAGTATGGTTTGAGTTTCAGATTGTAACAACTCAGAACAGGTGAAGTTGAAACATAGAGGATTTAGGGTTGCCAGTGCATGGACAACTCTTAATGGTCCTCTTTAAAATTCTTTTCCATGCACAGTAGTTTAGGGTTTTGTTCATCTCCATCTTGCATTCATTTTCCATTCGTGTCCATTTCCATTTTGCTCATTGGTTCATCATTTTGTGTCTGGTTTGCTCACCCAAAGATCTGGATCCTTCCAATGATCTTACTATCATTGATTCCCAGACAGAGCCACTATTAGAACTGTAAAATATGATGATTTTAGATATTGATTTCACTCATAAATTTCCAGATTAGTCCTACAGTGTGCATATTTCACCTTTTTTTTGCCTATATTGCCCAATAATTTCCATCGAGTCATGCATTTTTCACATTCTAGTTCATATCGGCGTGAGATGGTCAGGGTTTCCCTAACCCATGTTGCGTTTTTTGCTAACATAAGTCTGTGTTTCCTATCTGCAAGACTTATTATTTGTCATTGCGATTGGATTTCACTTATAGGTACCGTTCGACAGGACTTATTCATGGTCTCGACGATAGAGGATGATTCTTATCGGCGTGAGTTTAGTCCTCGGTGGATGCTCTTATCGAACTCATTATGTGTCATTGACTAAAGGAAAAAGATATACATCGGCAGGAGTTTGGTCATCGGGGTAGTGTCTTATCGAATTCAATATGTCTCCCTGACTAGTGCATGAAGAGGTCCGTCGGTGAGAGCTAGTGGTATCGGCATTATGTCTTGGCGAATATACATTGTCACACTGACCGGTGGCGGGAGGATGGATATCGATATGAGTTAAGGTTCTCGATAAGAGGTCTCGACGAGTGACCTTCGGTCCCGCTGATGGAAAATAAAAGGGTCTCTGTCGGTGTGAGAATTGCATTCTCTTGGCGATCCAAAGTGAACTCGGGGTTTTTGGTAAGACATAATATGCACTACGTGAGGTCTCTCCGATATCTTAATGTTACAGCGATAGCAAATTAAATGAAAAATGCATTTCGGTGAGAAACTTCTTTTGTCTTGGCGACTAGGAAAACATTAAGGGCTCTCGGTGAAACATATTGAGATCGATATAACATCTCTCTGACAATGGAAAGTCACAGCAAAGGTGAATAAGACAAAGGAGCGACTGAAGATATAGTTGCCTTTGGCATACTTGCTAACTTGTCTCAGCGAGTGATTAACAGAGTTCAAATACTGTGGGCTGACATATGAGAATTTCTAAATGTTGTTGAAGGTCGACATGTGAAATTTTCCCAAATACTACGGTTGGCCAACATGAATTTGAAGCGATATGTTTCCTGATGCCGGTGTATAAATATGCACTCTCGATTTTAATTGAGATATCAAATATCGGATCTTAGAATAGATACAATAGATTAGGAATGGATACAGTAGAATAAAGTTCTCATATCAGAGACTATGATGCATATTTTCAAATGGCGATTTCAATGAAAATCAACTGGTGTGGCAGTTTGTTTCTGGTATGAATTGTCTGTTGAGTTTATTTATAAGTATTGCTAAGTTGTCTCCAAGTTGATTCTTTCTAGTTGTTTAAATTGATGTAACAAGTTTATTTTTAGTTTATCAGTGCACATTTGTTGTATCTGTGTGGTTAATTAATTGGTTCTTCCAAGGAGAGATTAAATCCTTTTGGTTGATCATAGTAATCAGGGAGATTCATCTGGATTATTAAAGTAGAGCTTAGTAGTCATAATCCTACATGTTAATACAAGTTATAAACAGATTATATGCTGACAGTTTGAGTTTCTTCCAGAATAAGTTGCCCACTTCTATTTCATTTGATTTCGCATACCCAATAAGGCACTGGTCTCTGCATTTCATCATTTGGATTTATTTAGTTTCTTTACATCTGTTAATTGAGCATTTTAGGATTTAGATTAAGAAGATTGCTATTGCTATTTGTATCAAGTTTGAATTCATTTGTTCACTCCCATCTGCCATTGTGAACAAATCATTGCAAGAAGAATAATCATAAGTTAAGTCTGCTTCATTTAGAAAGGTACACCTGCCTAGGTTCAACAACACCTAAAGAGTAGAAGTTTGAGTTCTCTTGACCTTGTTTGTTACCCTAAAGCGTATCAAGAGATTGGCAGCCTCTTAAGGCATTTCGCTTGCATTTTTGAGAGCTAACAAATTGGCGACTCTGCTGGGGATTACATCAAAAAATTTGGTTGAAGACCATCATATAGAGTCAGTGAAGAGAATATTTGTAATTTGAGAAGTTTTAGGTGATCCCACTAGGGAAAAGATCAAAAATAATTATTTTACTACTTTTGGAAAAGTAGGTGGTGACTCTGAAAAGGTTTGATGAAGAATGGAATTTGTATATGGAATGAATGAATACACAAATGCAAGCAAGAATTGGACTCCTCAAATGCCTAATAGTACAATTGGAAATTTTCACAATGGAGGCAATGCATATCATGCACAACATAATATATACTCAACACAACCACCTCATGGTTAGCAATATGTGCCATATTATCATACACAATGCAATGGTCCACCGTACCAACATCAGTACCCACCTAGCGCCCCCTTTCATCATTACACAACAATGATTAGACAGTTTGATTTGGAAAGGATTCAATTATCCCCTTATCCCATGGATAGCAGTTGGAGAAGTATTGTTCCAAGGTTTACTGAGAATGATGCAGTCATTGCTGAGGAGAATTTAAGAAGTTTCAATGCTTTCATCCAAGATTTGGGTGTGCCTTATGAAGATTTACGCATGAGGCTATTCATGATATCACTTATTGAAGACGCCAAGGATTGTTTTAATACCAACAACTTCTATTAATTCTCTCCAAGGATTTCAGGATCAATTCCTCGAGCAATATGGCAATCTAGGTGCACCAAATGCTGCTCTTCATGAATTAATACGGATTTAGAAAGATCAAAATGATACAATTTATGACTTTAATTAGAGGTTCAATAAGTTGCAAAATAAAATACCTCCTGGATCAAAGTTGTCGGACTTTGTAGCACTGAGTGTTTATTTGAATGCATTTGATCCTAAAACAGGGTATGAATTAAGAAATAGATTCCCGAGAGATTTGGCTGAGGCTCAGAAGATGGCACAGACAATTGAAAATAATAGGAGGGCTGCAGGGATAATGGATAAAAGAGACAATCCTAAGGTTCGTCAGCAAAGAAACATATATTAGTACCGACAAGAGAATACTTACAAAAATGAGAGGCTGAGGTTGCATGACATGCCTTATAATACAGACTGGAAGGACGAAAAACCTATAACAACTAGGCCTGGAAACAAGGAAGCTCCTAATCCATTGAGCAAGAAGGGAACCTATATGGTAAGTAACAATTATTTCTGTGAAGTTTGTGATATGCCACATTCCCCAAATTATTGTGTTGTAGCCCAGAGAATGCAAGAAGGGGGAATGTTGATGGGAAATAATGGAGAAGATCACACAGTATATTTGACTTCAAATACCTTTCACCATGTTGTTGAGAGGTACTCATCTTCAGAGAATGATACAAGAGATTTCTCTTGCATAACAGATTGTGATAGGGAAAGCAGTGCATGTTGTGAGGAATCCAGTGAATATTCAGATTCTGATGATGAACCTGAGGATTTTGATCTGCAGTCAAGGGATTCTTCTACCTCTTATGAAGATCAGGATGAAGAGGCAATGGGAAATGTTGATTCATTTGATAGTGAGTATACAATACCTCCAGTTGTAGTTGAAAGCTATGAAGACACAGTTGATGAAGAGGAGGTATGTGTATTTGAAAATGATTTACGAACTTTTTCAAACCCATTGTACGATGAAGAATTAAAAGAAGATCAGATGATATTTTGCAAGGGTATGCTCATGAATGAACTTCATGTATTTTCAAATCCACTTTATGAAAGAAAGGAGATAATTTCAGACAAGCAAAATGATGGAATAAATGATTGTGTTGATAATGTTTCTGATTTCTCATTCTCTGATGGTCTTGGACTTCTTTTTAATGATGACAAAAGTGAAGAATGCAACTATAGTGATGAAAATGTTAAGACTTGTTTGCTCAATAGTGAACAAATTTCAGATTTATTAATTCCTGAATACCAGGGATGTGCACATGAAGGTGATCTTGAAGTTTTGTGTCCAATTTACATTTGTTTTGATAGTGAAAGATCTCTCTATAAAGATTCTTATGACTACCTGTGTATTTCTTGGAATGATGGTGAAACCTTTGGTGTTGATGAAAAGTCTGTTTCTATTCAGGATGAGGTATGTGATTTTGAAATTTCTAATTCATGTGAAAAAGATGTTTATTTGCATGCCAAGGATGATAGAAGTCCAGATTTTATTGGTTCACATATGCATGATATTAAGGATATGAGTCATGATCCAGTGTTGTATCTAAATAGAGTTACTGAAGAGGTGCAAGAGGTTTTAGATTTGTTTGTTTTAGACAATGTTGGTTTGACAAAAAAATTTGATTCTCAAGAGGAGCACTTTGATGGTAAATTTTCAATACAACTGGGAGGGTGTTTCATAATTCATAATAGTGAGAAAGATAATGTGGAATTTTGCATTAAATATATTTGTATTTTGTATGTTGAAAATGACATGGGTTTGTCCCATGATGATGAAGAATTTGAAATGCAGAATAGTGTAGGAATTTTGGGCCAAATTAAGCAGGATGATTCTCGAAGAATTTGCAATAACAGTGACAGGGCAGGTTGCATGAATATCTTCAAGAGGAATCTGATGAGCTCAAAACAAAACCAGGTATTTGACAGGGGAAAGTATGGTTTGAGTTTCAGATTGTAACAACTAAGAACAGGTGAAGTTGAAACACAGAGGATTTAGGGTTGCCAGTGCATGGACAACTCTTAATGGTCCTCTTTAAAATTCTTTTCCATGCATAATAGTTTAGGGTTTTGTTCATCTCCATCTTGCATTCATTTTCCATTCATGTCCATTTCCATTTTGCTCACCAGTTCATCATTTTATGTCTGGTCTGCTCACCCAAAGATCTGGATCCTTCCAATGATCTTACTATCATTGATTCCCAGATGGAGCCACTGTTAGAACTATAAAAATCTGATGATTTTACATATTGATTTCACTCATAAATTTCCAGATTAGTCCTACCATGTGCATATTTCACCTTTTTTTTGCCCATATTGCCCAATAATTTCCATCGAGTCATGCATTTTTCACATTCTAGTTCATATCGGCATGAGATGGTCAGGGTTTCCCTGACCCATGTTGCGTTTTTTGTTAACATAAGTCTGTGTTTCCTATCAACAAGACTTATTATTTGTCATTGCGATTGGATTTCACTTACAGGTACCATTCGACAGGACTTATTCATGGTCTCGGTGACAGAGGATGATTCTTATCGACGTCTGTTTAGTCCTCGATGGATGCTCTTACCGAACTCATTATGTCTCACCGACTGAAGGAAAAGGATATACATCGGTAGGAGTTTGGTCGTCAGGGTAGTGTCTTATCGAATTCAATATGTCTCCCCGACTAGTGCATGAAGAGGTTCCTCAGCGAGAGCTAGTGGTATCGACATTATGTCTTGGCGAATATACATTGTCACACCGACCGGTGGCGAGAGGATGGATATCGATATGAGTTAAGGTTCTCAATAAGAGGTCTCAACGAGTGACCTTCGGTCTCGCTGATGGAAAACAAAGGGGTCTCTGTTAGTGTGAGAATTGCATTCTCTTGGCGATCCAAAGTGAACTCGGGGTTTTCGGTAAGACATAATATGCACTACGTGAGGTCTCTCTGATATCTGAATGTTACAGCAATAGTAAATCAAATGAAAAGTGCATTTCGGTGAGAAACTTCTTTTGTCTTGGCGACTGGGGAAACATTAAGGGCTCTCGGTGAAACATATTGAGATTGATATAACATCTCTCTGACAGTGGAAAGTCACGGTGAAGGCGAATGAGACAAAGGAGTGACTGACGATATAGTTGCCTTCCACATACTTGCTGACTTGTCTCAGTGAGTGATTAACAGAGTTCAAATACTGTGGGCCGACATATGAGAATTTCTAAATGCTGTTGAAGGTTGACATGTGAAATTTTCTCGAATACTACGGTTGGCCAACATGAATTTGAAGCGATATGTTTCCTGATGCTTGTGTATAAATATGCACTCCCGATTGTAATTGAGATATCAAATATCAGATCTTAGAATAGATATAGTAGATTAGGAATGGATACATTAGAATAAAGTTCTCATATCAGAGACTATGATGCATATTTTCAAATGGCGATTTCAATAAAAATTAGCTAGTGTGGCAGTTTGTTTCTAGTATCAATTGTCTGTTGAGTTTATTGATAAGTATTGCTAAGCTGTCTCCAAGTTGATTCTTTTTGGTTGTTTAAATTGATGTAACAAGTTTATTTTTAGTTTATCAGTGCACATTTGCTGTATCTATGTGGTTAATTAACTGGTTCTTTCAAGGAGAGATTAAATCCTTTTGGTTGATCACAGTAATAAGGGAGATTCATCTAGATTATTAAAGTAGAGCTTAGTAGTCATAATCCTGCATGTTTATACAAGTTATAAACAAATTATATGCCGACAGTTTGAGTTTCTTCCAGAATAAGTTGCACACTTCTGTTTCATTTGACTCTGCATACCCAATAAGGCACTAGTATCTGCATTTCATCATTTGGATTTATTCAATTTCTTTACATCTGTTAATTGAGCATTTTAGGATTTAGATTAAGAAGATTGCTATTGCTATTTGTATCAAGTTTGAATTCATTTGTTCACTCCCATTTGCAATTGTGAACAAATCATTACAAGAAGAATAATCATAAGTTAAGTCTGCTTCATTTAGAAAGGTACACCCGCCTAGGTTCAGCAACACCTAAAGAGTAGAAGGTTGAGTTCTCTTGACCTTGTCTGTTACCCTAAAGTGTATCAAGAGATTGGCAGCCTCTTAAGGCATTCTGCCTGTGTTTTTGAGAGCTAACACACCTTTCATTACTCATCATCCCAAGTTTGGAGAATCAAAGATCCAAAACTATCGACCAACCCATCTACATCTCATATTCCTCATCACATTTTGTCATCCACCACAAAATAAATATCCATGTCTCACATTGATCATGACTTGGTAGTAACTCTTTATCATAAGGACTCTAAGGGCACTCTATCGTGATGTACTCATCTAGGTGAGGTTAACTCTGATGTCAACAAAGAAGACAAGAACATTTAGGGGTTACATTCAACGCTTGTATCTTAGCAAAACAACTCCTCCTGGCAAGGTGTCGTTGGCATGTTTTCACAGCACCATCTACATCAACACCACCAGGTGATTTAGCATAAACCTTCAAAAATCATAAAAAATAAGAAAAAATTAAAGAGAAAAATCATCCTCTAGTGAAAACCACTTCGGTGGCACTTTGGGCAAGTACAATGATGAAAACCTGGAAAATAGGTGTTGTGTAGAATTGAGTATCTGTACGTGCCATTTCAGGTGGAAGAATCTCATCCTCTCCATAATAAATCCAACATTCCATTCATCATCCATCCAATCCATCTTTCGTCCATCATCTCAAAATTATCCTAATTTTGACAAAGGTTTGAGGCACACTATAACCTTGCTTATGGAAAAATATTGACATGGACCTCACCATTGATCATGTTCTATCACATGCAGTCCCATAGCCTATATCTAGCACTATCTTGATGATCTTATCACAAGAATTTTTTTTACCATTCATGAAATTTCAAACATTGCTAGACACTAGGGATAGATACTTGAGTCTTGTTTCTTAATAAAGCTTGATCCATGTCCTATTTCTCACAACGTGATATTGATATTGTGATGTAGGTATCATTTATAAAATTAAAAAAAAAACATTTAAAACATCGAAATGCAAAATAATTTGTAAATATATCAAAATACAAAAACATCCAAATAAGTTCAAAAAACTCCAAAAACATCCATAAAACATCAAAATACAAATAGAATTATTCAAGTCCAATAATTTAACTATGATGCCTCTACGTAGTTATGTAGGCAAGGCCATCTCCAATAAGCCCTCAAGGCATAGGTTTGTCCCTTAGGTCTTGTTCTCTTAGTCAAAATATTTCAAAACTTCAAAAACATCCAAATAACTTGAAATCTCCAAAACATCAAAATAACACAAAAAATCTCAAAAATGACTTCAAATATCATCACAAATTCAAAAACATCCAAATATTTTTGAAACACCAAAACAAATTCACAAAACCTTAAAATGACCTCAAATATCCTTAAAAGGTTAAAAACATTGAAATATTCCAAAAAGAACAAAATCACTCGTTCCATCTCACTTTCACTCGCACTAAATTGTCAAACATAATAAAATGGATCGTCATCTCCACCTTTGGAAAAAAGAAAAGAAAAGTACAAACATTATTGAAACACAAACTTTAAATACAAGATCCTAAGTATTGATCATTATCAAACATGTTGGTTAACCATCATATCAACAACCTATCAAACATCTACAACCAATCACCATCCAATTGTTGAATGTCAAAGATATTGAGAGTGGGGGGAATCAATATCTTCTTAAAATTATTGAAAAAATACCAACCAATCACTCCAATGCATATAATAGTACATATAAGCAAAAGCATTAACAAAACATGAAATCACACAACACATGAACACCAGGATTTTTACGTGGAAAACCCAAAGTGGGAAAAACCACGGTGAGTGTTAGCTCACAATATAGTATAACCAGTTATAAAATATTACAAAAGGGTGGCTTATTGCCATGACTCATTGTCCAAAATGAGAGGCTCACTTCCTACAAAATTATAATGACAAAATGGCTTACTGCCAAAAAATGAACTAATAACGTACACCTAACAAGTGTTGATTCAGTTCCTTTGAAGCTCAGTAAACTGACTTAACACACTTCATCATTTTCACACTTCTTCAGATTCGTATCAATATCAACTTCTTCTTGATCAATCTCAAAAATTTCCAATATATATAGTTAATACATCCGCAAGCATCAATTAGGTCAACCTAATTAGATGCAACTCTTATTCACCAAAAGTGCCAACTGTCAGCTTCAAGCATACACAAAATATTTACAAAGAAAATTCAAATGCTCAGCATGCTACATCATGTCAGCATGGACCTAAGATAGGTCACACAAACATATGCATAATAAAATTAATTTACTATAACACCATCTATCTATTAGGTCGGTCAGGGATAGACCAAATAGAAAAAATGCAGCAACAGGGTATTTGAATACGTTAGATTTTAAATATATGTGCTTCCAACATCCATAAACCATTTCCAAAAACCACAAGCAACAATAATCAACAATAAAGGATTGTGGACCAAAATACCAGAGGATCATAACTGCATACTAGTTCAGATATTGATCCAGAATACCATCTATCTATTTTCTTTCTCTATTACTATAACACCATCTATCACTTTTCACTCCTAGAACTCATTGTCACATGTGCCAAAATTACAAGACCTCTTATGTACAACACTTCTCCACCTGTCACCAGTATTTTCTTTCTCTATCACTTTTCACTCCCAGAACTCACTGTCACTAGTATTTTCTTTCTATATTACTATAACACCATCTATCTATTAGGTCGGTCAGGGATAGACCAAATAGCAAAAATGCAACAATAGAGCAATTTCGATACACCATACAAGCATCTGAATATGTTAGATTCTGAATATATGTGCTTCCAACATCCATAAACCATTTCCAAAAACCACAAGCAACAATAATCAACAATAAAGGATTGTGGACCAAAATACTAGAGGATGATAACTGCATACTGGTTCAAATATTGATCCAGAATACCAGATCAAACTAAGACTTAATCTCACAGTTGCAACTCATATATCATGGTGACATTAATGACAACACAAAACAACAAAATGAGATGTTATTCTTCATTATTCCAACAATATCCCCCTTTGTCATTGATGGAAACATGTGCCAAAATTACAAGACCTCTTATGTACAACACTTCTCCCCCTGTCACCAATATTTTCTTTCTCTATCACTTTTCACTCCCAGAACTCACTGTCACTAGTATTTTCTTTCTCTATCACATGTACCAAAATTACAAGACCTCTTATGTACAACACTTCTCCCCCTGTCACCAGTATTTTATTTCTCTATCACTTTTCACTCCTAGAACTCACTATCTAGTATTTTCTTTCTCTATTACTATAACACCATCTATCTATTAGGTCGGTCAGGGATAGACCAAATAGAAAAAATGCAACAATAGAGCAATGCCAATACACATATGAGCATTTGAATACGTTAGATTCTGAATATATGTGCTTCCAACATCCATAAACCATTTCCAAAAACCACAAGCAACAATAATCAGCAATAAAGGATTGTGGACCAAAATACAAGAGGATGATAACTACATACTGGTTCAAATATTGATCCAGAATACCATCTATCTATTTTCTTTCTCTATTACTATAACACCATCTATCACTTTTCACTCCCCATGTCACCAATATTTTCTTTCTCTATCACCAATATTTTCTTTCTCTATCATTTTCTTATGTACAACACTTCTCCCCCTGTCACCAGTATTTTCTTTCTCTATCACTTTTCACTCCCCCTTTGACATCAAGGAAAAAGGGTGACCCAAAAAGAAATATGAAAACTAAAGAAATAAGACATTAACTGGAGGATGGAAAGCCTTGAAGCTCCTTAAGAATACCTTTCCACGCTGATTTACCATTCTCCCAACTCTTCTTTGCAGCAATCAACATCCTATTTAGGGATTCCAAATCCATCAAACTATGCTTTGCATCATCTAGAGTATCAGGAGTCAAGTTTGTCTTCTCAAGTTTTTGTGCACTTGCCAAAGCATTGACAACCGAGGTGTACTCCATTCTCACAAGGTCACCTAAGTGACCAATTTTTTTGGCAATTTCTTCCTTCTACTTCTGTAAAATAAAGAATTTATCTCTATGAGAAGAGATGGCATTCCTGGCTGATCTGCCTCTTTCCTTGGATGTGTTGTAGGTACTAGAGACAGTATTCAATTGAGACTTAATGGATTCCATAATATCTTTAATACTCTGAGTGGCATCCAACCATTTCAAGCAATAAGCAAAGGTAGCATTTGCTTTAGACTCAAATTTTCATAGCTTCCAGATTCTTCTCAACATTTGTGTGTGCTAGAGCACACTTGTCCTACAATGCCAACAACCTTTTCTTTGCCAGCTTCTCCTCAACCTCTTGTTTTGTCTTCTCACCAAGTTTGGAGGCATACTCCGTAAAGGAGTCCAATAAAAATCTCAAATTTTCTATCGGAGTGAGAGATGTATCAATTGAAGTACCAGGTGTTGTCTCCTACAATACCTCAAGAGCATCTTCAATCAATTTTGTCCCTTTTTGGTGTGTCTCCAAAATCTCTCTTCTTTCAAATGCATGCAATGCATCGCCCAATACCAACTTATGAATAAGAGAAATTTTTTCAAGTCCATACTACCTTGAATCATAGGGAGTTGTAAAAAGCTCATTGGAATCTGATCTGCTTGGATAGCAAGCCTTTCAACACATCATCACTAGAGGAGAATTCTCTGGGAGATCTATGAGATTCTACAACCTTCCTTAGATTTTCTTCATTCTTCCTAGCAATTGATTCCTCATTTTTCTCTTCTTCCTCCTTTTCTTCTTCTTCTTTCTCTTCTTCTTCATTCTCCTTTTCATCTTCATCTTTGTCTTTGTCCCTATTTTCTTCTTCATCATTTCCTTCATTTTCACCTTTATCTTTCTCTGCTTCAACATTATCCTTTTCACTTTCATCATTACCCTTTTCCTTTTCAACATTATCTTTTTCACCTTCAATATGCTCTGTAGGAGCATCATCATGTTTCTCTGGCTCAGCTTCACCCTCGTTCTACTTCTCCATCTCAGAAGGATCATTTTCAACACCTGTATCCAAAGGGATATCTACATCATTTATTTCCATAGAAATACATGTATCACCTGTACCAGGAGGAATATCTTCCTCAAATTCTTCTACAAAAATTTCTTCACCAGACTTAAGTGTAGAACCAAGCATGCCATATTTATCAACTGTATCTTTGATTACTTCTGTAGTTTCCTTTCTTATTTTCTTTATCTACTTTTTATCCCTTGTCATCAAAATGTTCACTCTTTTCTTCATCTGAAACATATCTACACATATCTTCTTCAAGGTTTCCAGATCATTTGGGGCCAAAGAAGACCCAATTTTCTCAAACACATCATCTTTGATTTTCTCTTCAAATTCAACATCCTCTGATCTCCTTTTCATCAGGGCTACCCACATTTTCTCAAGCACATTTTTCTTCACATCATCCCAATTAACATCCAATGTGATAACATATTGAATGGTAGCTAAAATTAATGTTTTTCTATCCTCTTTCCCTGATTGATCATAATATTTTGTTGTAGGCTTGAGCATGTCTTCAAAATGTAACAAAGAATTGAGTAGAACCTCTAATTTGAAATGGGGGCCAAGACTTACCAAAGTGTCTTCCTATTCTTCCTAGTCTAGAGAGGCTTCTTTAGACTCCTTAGCTTTCTTTGACTCAGGTTTGGTGTGCACATGAACACCAAGTTCCTATTCTTCATCTTCGTCAGAAGATGACACAATATGCAATCTTTTAGAACCAATACCAACTTCTTGAGAAGCACCTTCACTAGAGGATAAGCTTCCTCTTCCTTTCCTCATCAATTTTGCTTCAAGGTCCTCCTCCTCCTCTTCTTGATCATCAGTGACACTGAGGTTTTTCTCCCTTGTAGCTTTTTCTTTCTTTCCTCTCTTCCTAGGAACCATTGGAGGAGTTTCTTTCCTTTTCCCAGATCTTGTAGTAGGTCCAGAAGGGGCTGAGCCTTTTCCTTTATCAGTAGCACTGGGTTCAATTTTTATTGCAGGGGCTGCGAAGGGTTTAGAAGGAGTAGTCATGTCGGATCTCCTCAATCCTAAAGATTCTCTCTCCATCTATTCTCTCTTATCCCTTCCAAGCGCAATCTCCTCATCAATGTAACCAACTTCTCTAAGCTTCTTTTCCACATTCTTTCTTATTATTGGCTTCCTATGCTCCAATTGAACCTCCATAGATTTTTCAGCATAAGAGCCAATTCAAGGTTCATTGGCATTTTCAGACTTTTCGACAGCATCTGTTCATAGCCTTTAGCTTCATCTTCTGTAATTTCATAACCCAATGGTTGAATCCATGAGGTTCAGGGTTCAACAACTTCAATCATACATTCATCAGAAGAAACATGAAATATGATATCATTTCTATATTTCTCAATGACTTTCCTCAGAATCCTTTCTCTCTCATTCATGTTGTTGAATATAACAACGAAAGTTGTTAGAGCATTATCTCTATTCTTCAAATCACCCAGATTATGTAAGTGATCAAATATCTAATGTGCCACCGGTTTGGATGTATCCTAAAACACCATATCATCCCTTCCAGGAAGTCTCTTCAGAAAATAGAATAGTAGACACATAATCAAGGAATCAAATTTAAATGCATACTTCCTTTCGTTGGTCATCCTTAAATTCTCAAGAAACTGTTGTCGGAGAAGTTTACATAAGTCATAGTGTGCACCATTAAATGCCATATCGAAACCAATATAAATAGATATGGAAAAAACAAAGTTCTCTCTATTGGTGAAGTAAATTTTATGACCAATCATTATAGCGACATACTTCACAATAGGATTAGTGATAGAATTTGTTGTAAGAGCTCTCTTGTCATATTTGACACTAGTGAGTTCCATTACCACTTCATTCTTCACAGTTTTTAGTATGGTAATGGTCTAGTATCATAGAGTCCAGTAACAACCTTAATTGCTTCCTTAGTTATCAGATAGGGTTGGTCAGTCGACAAGAATTTATCATGTATTCTGTTGAGAACTGGTTTTATATATTTATCATCAGTCATGGAGCTAAAATTAGGAAAGTTGTTCCATCTGTCTAATTTATTTGCAATAATATTCGAGTATTCAGGTTTCACCAAGAAATTATCTCCAGTGAGCTCATTCTACCAAATATCTATCAACTTACTATGATTGAATTCATTAGTATTTACTCAAATGAACATTCTTGTGTCCTCAGTTGGCATAACCCCGCGAGGGATTGATGAGAAGGAACCCATAGGGTCATCTTTGAAAACCTTCATAGAATATTTCCTATATGATGGTCTAGGTCTTTTCAACACTTTAACAACTACAGGGGTTTCCATTCTTCACAATTTCAGGCTCAAACAATTCAAAAATATGATTCACACAAACCCACAACTTGCACAAAAAAGTAGGATACCTTTTTCTTCACAAAGAGCTAGAAATAGGGTTTGCATGACTCAAACTCCAAATCGCCTCAAGAACACTCCAAAATTCTCTTCAATTTCTTCAAATGCACAAGTGATTAAAATTACTTACACATTCACTTTATAAAACAACGATCTGCCCTAATTCGCATTAAATGTGGTAGATTTCAAAAAGCTACTAAAAACTCTTCTTCTCTGCATAGAAAAACCCTAATTTTCTCTGTAAATGATCATGCCTTCATTTTTTCTTCTGGTTCCACTCGCATAACCTCTAGCCATCCATTCTTTATAGCATATCCTCTTGCCAAAGACTAACATGCCAAATATCAAGGGGTTCAAACAATTTTCTATTAAAGCTCCCCCTAAGACCCTACTAGGTCTAATTCCTAGAGGAATTGTCTATACCGGATGAGGGAACAGATGCATTTGTCATTTTAGGATCTTCTTTCTTCCTCCAAATCTTATTCATCTCTTGCTTAACCTCATTCTTTGTCAACTTTCTTCACTGGTTCATTCTTTTCTACCGGATTAGATTGCTTTCCCTTTTTACTTATGCAAACTCTTGAGATATGTCCTGGTTTGTTGCAATTGTAGCAGACAACATTTTTCTGATTAGTTTGTCCTCCATTGACCCTTGACCTACAATGATTAGCTTTGTGTCCAAATTTGTTACATGTATAGCAGTAACCATTAAAGGATTGATTCATTTTTCCTCCATTAGACCAATTCATCATCTGAGTTTTGCATTCACTAGCTCTATGTCCAACTCTCTTGCATGAAAAACATTGACTAGAGAAGGAAGCAGGAAACTGATTCATCCTACTCCTACACTCTATTGCTCTGTGACCAAATTTATTACATGAAAAACATACACCAATGAATGATGGATACCTTTGATCATTTGGTTGTCTGACAGGCGGTCTTCTAGCAAAGTTCCTTGAATTTCCTTTCTTCTTTCCTTTATTCTAAGTCTTATGATCATCCTTAGAATTTTCACATCCTTCCATTCCCAAGCCATCTTTGTCTTTACTTGGTTTTTTCCCTAAAATCAACTCATCAAGCTTGTCTAAGTTGGATTTGAAATTATTTTCATAGAGTTTCGCTTTCTCCAGATCTACTTTCAGATACATCACTTCTTGTTCAAGCTTAGTGCATTCATCAGATTTTCTTTACACCATTTTATTTAGACATTCTTCAATTTTTTTCTTCTCCTCCACTTGTACCTTCAAACCAGTGATATCTTCATTAGCCTACTTCAACTACTCACTTACTTCCCTATGTCTTTCTTTGAACTTCTTCAATTGCTCCTTTAGATTTCAGACACATTCATTTGCTTCATCAATATTTTTCTTCAAATATTTGTTTTCATTTTCAAAATTTTCAAGATCCTCAAGTGTAGCCTAGAGCTCTTCTTTATCATTCATTTGTTCCATCTTCAGGATCTTCCTCAAGCTGTTAGGCTTCTTTGGAGGAACCAAGCTCTGATACCAATTGTTGAATGTCTAAGATACTGAGAGGGGGGGAATAAATATCTTCTTAAAATTATTGAACAAATACCAACCAATCACTCCAATGCATATAACAATACAAATAAGCAAAAGCATTAACAAATCATGAAATCACACAACACATGAACACTAGGATTTTTACATGGAAAACCCAAAATGGGAAAAACCACGGTGAGTGTTAGCTCACAATATAGTATAACCGGTTATAAAATATTACAAAAGGGTGGCTCATTGCTAGGACTCACTATCCAAAATGAGAGGCTCATAGCCTACAGAATTATAATGAAAAAATGGCTTATTGCGAGAAAATGAACTAATAATGTACACCTAACAAGTGTTGATTCAGTTCCTTTGAAGCTCAGTAAACTGAATTAACACACTTCATCATTTTCACACTTCTTCACATTCACATCAATATCAAATTCTTCTTGATCAATCTCAAAAATTGTCCAATATATATAGCTGATACATCCGCAAGCATCAATTAGGTCAGCCTAATTAGATGCAACTCTTATTCACCAAAAGTACCAATTGTCGGCTTCAAGCACACACAAAATCTTTCCAAAGATAATTCAAATGATCAGCATGTTACATCATGTCGACATGGACCTAAGATAGGTCATAGAAAAATCCGCAGAACAAAATTAATTTACTATAACACCATTTATCCATTAGGTCGGCCAAGGATAAACCAAATAGCAAAAATGCAACAACAAAGCAATGTTGATACACCATATGAGCATCTGAATATGTGAGATTCTGAATATACGTGCTTCCAACATCCATAAACCATTCCAAAAACCACAATAATCAACAACAAAGGATTGTGGACCAAAATACCGGAGGATGATAGCTCCATACCCATTCAGATACTAGTCCAAAATACCAAATCAAACTAAGACTTAATCTTGCAGTTGCAACTCATATATCATGGTGACATCAATGACAACACAAAACAACAAAATTATATGTTCTTCTTCATTCTTCCAACACCAATGCATGTCATATAGATAGATATTTCCTACAATAGACATCAATTCAGATATCAAACTAAAACAAAACCCTTCGACAAGAGATATTATGACATTGACATTTTTTATCACTTCAATATTTTCTTTGATTTATCTTATTATTCCATTTTTATGATCTCTTGAGGATATCTAAAAATGATTTAGAGAGAAAGGAATGGGTCATTGATCATTTCTCTCATTTATTGTGCTTTTTGGATGTTCTTGTAAGATTATCTTGTAAAATACTTTCCTTGTGTGTATAGGAATAGTCTTGAGTAACACAACAACTAGTGCATATCAGGTTCTTCATACCTTTTGTGTATTAGTCTCATTACTTTGATAGATTCATTCTTTCACATGATCAAACAAGGTTTTTGTATGTTAGGTATGAACAAGAACACTCCTGTCTATTTGAAGAGTCAAAGTCCATGCAATAGATACAAAGCCACCATGGTTCTTCATATCTTGGTGCATCATGTCTACTTGCTACATAAAATAAGGATTTCTATGATGTTCAACTAAGCATAGTATAAAAGAAAAAGAAAAAACATCTATCCTATCTCATCACATATCTAATAAAATCTTGGAATAATCATAGGTTTATTGGTATTTTGATCAACATCATCATTCTAATCATCTCATTCTGTCTCATTCTTCTTTTCTTACTAATATCCAAGTATCATGACATATGACAAAAATATAATGCATCCATCCTACATCCACAAACTGTCAACATGCATCTAATATCATACATTTGGCATAATCATCATCATATCATATAAAAATACAAAAAAGGAACTATCCATATCATACATCCTGCATTCACAGATTGTTAGTAACATGCATATCAAATCATAACATCTCATCTTATAATAACATAATGCATCCATACATACATCTGTATCTATAATCCATACATCATGCATAATCAAAAGATCAAATCATACATAAACACCATGTAATGGTCACATAAAAAATCATTCATCTCATATATATTAAAAATATATCTATCACGATACATCAAATATGTGATATAAATAGAAAATATACATGAGCCTATCAAAAAGTTGATGAATGTATATACATCATAAGGTCTACATCAAAATATGGATACATACATACACACATACATACATACATACATACAGACATACATACATACATACATACATACATACATACATACATACATACATACATACATACAAGCTACCCTAAGCTCTCTTGATCCTCTCAACTGGGAGAGGGATGGTGTGGTGGATATTTCCTCAGTGGCCTCATGTGTTGTCCACCGAAAGGAACCTGTCCGCCTGACTAGCCCATAGAAACACCATTTGATCTACTAGGTTCTATAGCACTCCTTTGTGAAAAGCTCAGTTGTTGCCCATGAGCTGGAATTGACATATAGTATAAGGTCCTATAATAGGAGGCCTCGCTAACAGCATGTGCATATTGACCAACTGAAATGACCTCCCCCTATGCCTTATTATTAGCCTCTAGTTGTTGCCTCCTCACAGTCTCCTGAGCTAACTGCAACTCAATCTATTTTATGTGAGCTATCTCAACATCCAACTATGTCTAGAGTTGGTCTTGCTCCTATCTAAAACTATCCCTCTCCTAATGAGCCCAATCCCACACAGTAGTCCTCTAGTCCTGCTCTTGATGGACCTAGTCTCTCTCTTGAGTAATGAGTTGTATCCTTTGATCTAGCACAATGGCCACCTATTGATGACCCCAATTTGGTGGTGGACATGGTGGTGGTACCTAAGTTGGAACTTGTCCATGGTCATCTACTCGAGGTGCCTCTACCTCTGTTCTTTTCCTCTATCGGTGCTTCTTGTCGAACTCACCTCGGTGTCTCCTCCCACCTATGACTCCTGCTGGATCAGTGAACTTGAAGGGCTTGTGGGCTACAAACCATGTTCCATAATCTGGAGTGGTCCCTGGATCATCAGGACCACCTACGTATACCCGAGGGAGTGGAACCAAATGATCAACATTAGTGGTAGTTTTCTATGGTGCCATTTGTGGATCCACTATGTAATCTCTCTAAAAGTCCGAGCAAATATAGCCATGTAGTCATCGGTCAGAGCATCTTGTTGCTCCCCAAACTGTCTAGCAAACCTATATGGTAAACATTACTATGATGTGTGAGGTGTGCCCCACTAACCACTGAGTCTGTTAGCAATATGGAAGGTGTCTATCATCATTGTCCTAGTCCTCTATCTATAGCCAAGGTCTCTAAGTGAGCTCAGTCATATCACCAATGACTCTTCTCCAGTAAGCCAACTCACTTGTATGGTGATGAGTAGTCATTCCATCGTATATGTAGACTAGAGGATCTTTGTCATTCCGATCTATGTCTGCAACGACTGGTCAGAGAACGAAAATATGCTCCCATGCCCATATGTGAAGGAGAGTAACACCTGCATATAGGCTAGCTCCTCCCCTATATATTACCTAGTGCATATCATGATATAAATGAGCCAATATGCAAGGTCCTAAATCATAGATGCATGCCTCATCCATGATCATCTCAAGAATGATCCCCCATCCAAGGATAAATAGTCAGGATTGTCTATCTAGCACTAGTAGTCCCATAATCAGTCTCACAATAACAAGGGTCGCATCATCAACCACACCAATGTAATGTCAAAGGTCAATTTGTCATCCCACAAGCTCCATCTTGTCTACCATCAAAACTTGAAATAGAGACTTTGTGCCTCCATCTACATCATAAACAACCCACTCTCCATCGATTGAGACCCTCAAGATCTGCCAAATGTCCTCGAGAGTCACAATCGCCTCTGATATGGGAAGGTGGAAATTTGAAGTCTCAGAGTGCCAATGCTCTACCAAAGTAGTCATGAGAGAGAGATGTGTTTGGATCTATGGCATGTGTGCTATGTAGGACAATCTAGTCACACTTAGAAAGGTAACCTCAATCTCTCTGAAGGTATTAATCTACTGCAAAACCTGTGGTCTCTGCTCTTAGGATAGGAGAGGACCTAGGGTAGCCTGCATGCATAACTTATAAAAACTTGGCGAAGCTTGCATTATTAGATAAGTAATTAGTTTATTAGCTATTTACTTTATTTTCTCTAGATTTGGATAAGATTTCTTAGATATGTTTTCCTTCTTGGATAAGATTTCTTGCTTTATTGCATAGGCTAACTCTAGTTGAACTCCATGCTTTATGTGAGATCTCAGGTTGCCTCATGCATTGCATTGCTATATATAAAGCAATGGACATTTTTTATATTTAACACACATGTACTCTCATTTTCTATATAGAATATAGTTTATTCTAGCATATTGGTTTTCTTTCATTCTTTCCTAATCTTTCATTGTATCTTAGGTTTATTATATATTCAATCTTACATGGTATTAGAGCCTTCAATATTGATAGGATTGAGTTTTAGAAATATTGAGTGCAAACCTATTATTTTTTTGTAGAAAAAATAGTATGCTCTTCTCTTGCATCCTCAAATGATCTAGAGAATTAGAAAATTATAAAAAAATACCAAATTTTGAGGGTTTAACATTTGCTATTTCAATTGCATGCATGTTGCATGTATGTTTTGCAGCTTCCTAGATTGAATTTGGACTCACCATTGTGTTCAAAGTAGCCAAGAAAGTCAAAGAATTCACCAAATAAACATCTTCTTTTTTAGTTGCATGTACTTACATGTTTCTTACATGTCATTGCATGTGAAGTAGAAGTTTCTTTTTATGCATTTTAAAGAAGTTTAGTTCATTGAAGACATGAAGAGAACCATATATTCCTCTTTTCTAATTTTTGAGCCATAACTTGTGCCCACAAGTTCTATTCTTTGACTTCCAATAGGTGTTGGAAAGGTATTTCAGTGCTTTATGTTGCAAAGACAATTGTCATTACACCAAAGGATTGACCTAGTAATGCCCGATACAACCACCAGAGTTAATGAATACATGAGAGGCAGTTAATCCATGTCATGAATTTGAGTTGCACCACACAACACAAGGATTCCAAGGGCGCACACCTTGCAACAATACCCCAATGCAAGTGAGGGGTTCAAACCCATGACCTAGGCTCTCATACCAATTGTTGCAAAGACGGTTGTCGTTGCACCAAAAGATCAACTTGTTAATGCTCGATACAACTACCAGAGTTAATGAATACATGGGAGGTGGTTAATCCATGTCACAAATCCGAGCATTGCACTACAAAACACAAGGGGGCCAAGGGCACACACCTTGCAACACTCTACACAATCATCCATGTAGATTTTCAAAATTTTGTACTAGAAGTAAAAAATTCAAAAACTTGTATTTGGTGATATTCTTTGTATGAGAGGGATACAATTGGTGTCTTGAAGTATACTCAAAAAGTAATCATTGCATTGTAAATACACTACTTATAAAGTGCCGATATTTTGAAGGAAATTTTTTGTGAAGACAACTAGGAGGAAGATGTGAACATTAATCCTTGCATGCAATATTTCCTTTTTGCATGTTTTCTGTTTGCATTTTCTCATTGATTTTTACATGCTATCTTTTTTTTTCCCATTTTAATGATTCTTTTAGAATTTGTTAGTGCAAATCAAGCATTGCATGATAAAGTTCTAAAATCAAGGTAAATTTTGGGATATTATAATCGATGAACTTCAATAAAGTTCCATTATTGGGGGAATAAGCATTAATTGTTTTTAAATTAAGATGCAATGTGATCCCATCTCCTTCTTGATGAAAACTCACATGAGTTGTATTTAGATTCTCTAGTTTCCTTTGGTCACATCTTGCTCATGAATTGACACATTTTGGTTCACATCTCAAATTGAGAGCCTATGGTTAATGATCTTGAATCTTGTATCTGATTCAAATCAGGTCACATCTCAGTTTGAGGACCATTCATTATGGTTAATATTCCTAAATCTTCATGGTACTTGTTCTTATGGATAAGTTTTAGTCACAGTTTGACATTGGTATCAAGATACACATGCAACTTCCAAATTATTTCATCATTTTTCTCAATCTTCAAGAGTTGTTGGGGGTGCAGTCCATCACTAATTTAGAGGGGGTCCCCTAACCTTCCTTCATCCTCTCATTGAGGGGAGTTTTTCCCACTGGGTTCTCTCCATCTCTTCATTTTTGAGGGGTTTTTTCTTTGAACGTAGGTACCTAATTAGGCCTTGTTGCTCAAACCCATCTTTATAGCTTTTGTAGGCTTTTCTCCTAATTTGTACTAAAGGGGGAGGTGTTAGCGTAAAAGATTCATTTTATGCCAACAACACCCTGCCATGAGGAAGGTTGTTAGTGTAAAAGATTCATTTTATGCCAACAACACCCTGCGAGGAGGAGTTGCTTTGCTAATAAATTGGCACTTGAATGCAGCCCTTGAATGTTCTTGTCTTCTTTGTTGACACTAGGGTTAATCTCACCTAGATGAGTACATCACGATAGATCTCGTTTCCTAATATTTAATATTCAGATTGATGAAATAGGAACGATATCTCATTTCCTAATATTTAATGTTAAAACCATTGACATAGAAATGAGATCCCGATTATAAAACGGGATCTCGTTTCTATTTTTACCATTTTAAAAAAATTTATTGGCAAAATTTTACTGTGAATTCTACAACTTCACATGTACGGCTGACTGCGACAAATTCAACTATATTCTATCAAGTTTTGTCTTTCCAGGTCTTCAGTTTGCAATTTGGATTGTATTTTCTAAAGGAGGCATCATGTAAATAGTTTTTAAGTGGAATTGTGTTAGTTTTCTACTTGTTTGGAGGAACAAAAGATGAAGACTTGCATTATTGACATCATTTGTGCTTGAGAATTTTATAATCATGGGTTCACAAGCTCGTAATAAGAGGAAAGATAGGAAGACATTGACTCCTAAAAAAAATGAAGCAAGAAAAGAGAAAGAAGCAAAAAGGAAAAGAGATAGAAGAATGAGGATTCAATCAATCAATAATGTTGAAGCATCCAACTCCACAACTATTGAAGATAAAAACATTGAGGAGACCATGGTTGTAGATGATGCTAATTTGCAAGAAGTCAATTTGGAAAATAATATGATTATACAAGCAAGTCCTAATATATCTTCAAACCCCCCTTTCAATGCTATGGAGAATGTTTCGATAGGCACAAATCCAGGTACATCTTCAAATCCATATTTTAGTGAAATGGAAAATTTGTTTGTAGAAGTTTTACAAGATGTTGGACTTAAGGATGTTGACATTGATAATATTTAGAGAGAAGAAAATTTTATATAATTTGTTGAAAATGAATTAGAAAAAGAAAATGAATTTTTTTTAAATGTTGTTAAAAATGAAAATGAAAATTCTTTTGTTGAAAATGAAAATGAAAATTCTTTTGTTGAAAATGAAAATGAGAATGATTCTTTTATTGAAAATGAAAATGAAAACTTTTTTGTTGATGAAAATGAAAATGAAAACCGTTTTGTTAATGAAAATGAAAATTGTTTTGAAGTTGAAAATGGAAATGAAAATGAAAATCTAGGATGTGATGTTGAAAATGAAAATATATTTTTAAAATTGAAAGTGATGTTTTGGATAATCTTCCTGGTAAGATTTCTTGAAGACAAATAAGAACACATGCCAATAGATTATACAAAAAATTCTTTTATCATAAAAAACTTTCATTTCAATGTCAACTAATGATGCAATTGATGAGAATGCAAAAATGAGAAAAGTGTTGGAAATAGGATGCCATTTAATTGCAATCCTAAACATTATTTATTTCATGTATCTCCTAAGTCATTGGAAAGTATTACCCAACACTAGGTTTAGAAAGAGAATAATATTTGATGAAATAATCATGTTAATTGACATTTGTAATTAATTCTAAATGTTAGGAGCATGTGATGGCGTCCAATATGAGTTCCTAAATAATAGGGGCACATGGGGTGCCCACATGGTAGGTGACACTCACCTTGAATTCGGTTAACTATTTGGAGTAAGAGATAACACTTCTGAATGCATGTAAAGATCCTAGGAGTTAGGGTTTGATGTTTACATGCATGAATTTTAGTTAAGTTCAGAATCAGTTTAGTTCAGTTTAGTTCAATTCAGTTCAGTTTATTTTAGTTTAGTTATGGTTCAGTTATCTTTAGTTAGTTTTAGTTGAATGCTAGTTGACTTCAGTTAACTTAGAATGCATGACTAATGACTTGAGTTGTATGACAGATAACAGGGACTACCTTCAGTTAATAGGGGATGACCATTCTTGCATGAATGGTGGAGAGAAATGTTTCAGTTAACAAGAAATGACTTGGAACCAACTTGGGCACCCAAGTTGGCTTCTTGGAATTAACTCCTTTTCATGCTAAGATATTTCAGAAGGCTAAGTTAAGTGGGACCACTCTTGGGTGCCTACTTTGAGGATGAAGCCTTGAAGATATTTACATAATAAAGTTTGAGTTTGTAGTTCAGTTTGGGATGCCCAATTGCATGAAGATGAGGATTTGACATTGTTCTTCACAACATAACTTTACTTGCAAGAAATAGGTGTACCTTTTAGGGATAGGGTTTGAGCATTGTAATTGTAACTCTTGTGGAGTTTACAAAGTTGATTAAAGCCTATTTATCTCAAGCAAGTTGAAGAGAGTTATAATTAGTTTTATTGTAGGTTGTGAAGAAGATTTGGTGAAGGAAAAAGAAGCATTCTCAAGCAAGAATTGGAGCTATTGTAATCTACTTTAGAGATTGAATAATAGATTAATTCTTGGTGGAGTTTTTTCCCGAAAGGGTTTCTCCATGGTATATGCTTGTGTAATCTTTCTAATATCACGTCTAATTCTTCTACAAATTTTGTCTTTATTCTACAAATGATAAAATGAATTAATTAGATAATCACCCACAAAGAATCTGTAACAAAGGAAATCATATTTAGATCAACAATTATAAAGTTTTACAAAGTATCAAGCTAAGAAAAAACCTCAATTTTCAACAAAAAGTAATGAAAAATTTAGTCTTTTTTGTTAAACCAAGAAGAAAAGATCAATCACTAAAACATGTTATGTCTACTATTGCTAGTGCTATTTAGTCTATTGGAAAAAATAGTCGATCTAAAGATAAGAATGCAACAAGAAGAGCTATAACAACTGCTATAGTTAGTAAAACTTTGAATAAAAGAAAGGTAAGAAATATTAGTGAAGTTCTACAAATACATCCTAAAACATTGCTAAGCGTGGAAAAAATAAGAGAAAGTATAGAAAATGATCCAATTAACCAATGTTGGAGTTTTAGTGGTCAAATCTTGAGGTCTGACATGAAATTAAATGTTGAAATCAAATATTTGATTGAAAAATATTGGCATGATAATACTAGGGTATCTCTAATGCTAGAGATGTTTTGAAACTAAGAGTGGGGTCCAAAGTTCACGATCCTCATCCAAAACATCTATTACATACAACACAAACTGAATTTTATAGAAAATTTTATGGTGATTTAGTGTTACTTGGTAATATTAAAATAAGTCAAAGGTCTTTTGAAAAATGTAAACCCTAGTATGTAAAAATTAATAAGCAACAAATATCTTGTTGTTGTAAAATGCATGTTCAATTTCATTATTTTTATGATGTTTTTCAATATATACGTCGTACTTTGCATAGTAACATGATTATATAGGAATGTAGTATTAATATGCCACCTGAAACAATAAGGGAGTTTATATCAAGTTTGTTTTGTGAAAGATCTAATGAGAAATTGTTTTATTTAAGTTCTTGTATTTCTAGACAATGCACTAGTTGTGGAAATCTTTCATTCTTAAGAGTTTGTATGCATGAAAGTGTTGATAATGATTTTGGACAACAATTAGTAGATATTAAAAGATTTGAGAATGTTGACTATTCTTTAAAAGATGGAAAAATTGGAAATCGTCATGATTTAGTTACATAAAAAGTTAGTGTACATGCATTCATATCAAAATTTAAGAATAAGATTGTACCAAAATATGTCATGCACTCTCAACATGCTCGATGGCTTGATGGCCAATTTCACTCATGTAGAAACACATTTCCAGTTGGTACTATACTATCAGTGGTTGATTTTGTGGAAAACTATACTCTAGCTCTGTAAGAGGAAATTCAATCACAATATTATAATTCAGTGCAAGTGGCTATGTTTGTCCATATTGTTTATATACATGTAGATAATAGCATAGAGGATGATATAAAAGTTTTGAGGGAGTATCATTTCTATTTGAGTGACAACTGGTTAGACTCGTCAGAGTTTGTTCAATACTGTTTCAATGTATTTTATATAAAGAGAAATCCAGATGACAAAACACCTCATATGGCCATATAATTGTATGGGACAATTCAAGAATGCTCGAATGTTCTATTATTTAAGTAGGGTTCACAAGGAACTTAATGTCCAACATATGTGGAGTTTTTTTGAAGTTGAGCATGGTAAAGGAGAACATGATGGAGCTGGTGCATGTGTTAAAAGAATTCTTGCTAGAGAATAATTAAAATTTGAGGATGCAGTAAAATTTAAAGATGCACATGGGATTATGGATTGGTGTAATACAATATTATCTACACCTTGTTTGAGCAAGTACTCTACAGTTTGTCGATTCTTTTGGTTGGTTGAAGAAGAGAAAATTCTACCTAGACTTGACTATGAGACAATCAGTGGATCTACTAAATGGAATTCATTTAAGAGTTTGAATGCAAGCACATGGATTATCTAGACAAGGGAGATTGCATGTTTTTGTTAGTTTTGTATCTCAGGAGATTGGGAAGCTTGCAAAAATACATAATGGGTTGAAGAGTGGAAGCAAATATCGTTGACACCTACACAAGCACACAATCAATATGAAACAAAAATTGAAGACAATGATCAAGTGTTTGCATCAGAAGACTATGATTGTGTTCTAGAGCTTGTACAAAAAGGTAATTTAATTTAATTTATTTCATTTTATATTTCACTTTATTACTATTTTGTAATACTAAATTATTTATTTATATACATATGAATGGGTGTATGTAGATTGGTCAAATTATATGGACACATGCAAGTTATTAAATCAAATTTTGTTTGCAAGACATGTGTATGTTGTTGTTGCACCTGAGGGGAATGGAGAGGAAACAAAATATTGGTTGGATCGTTGTGTGGAGACTAAATATAAGTTAATAGTACCTCGAGAAGATGATGATGGCTATCTTTATCCAATAGGTACGGTGATCCCCTTGAGACATCCCCTTAAGCAAATTTTGAGAACTTATTTTATGATGGCTATCATGTTATCCAATAGGATCAGTGGTGCTTGTTGGCACTTAGCTATGAAAATACTTGATAAGGAAGAATGGTCTACCTGCATTTAAAGATTATGAAACACATAAGAAGATTATACACCACTCACATTTGGTGGTGGCAACAAATATAAAACTAGATTGGTATCATGGAAGACTTACAAATAAAGAGCTATGGACAATTTCTATGGAAGAGCATGAGACAATCATATATGCATTGCAAAAAAGAGAGGATATAGATGGTACAATGGAATAAGTGAATACAAGTAAATATATTTTTAGTTTTATATTATCCTTTTAAATAGATTAAATACATGTTTTGATATTGCTTGTGTGTTATTAGTTGAAATTGATTTAAATTTTCCTTTTATATCCTTAAGCCATCATCACAAATTCATCACATAATTTGAGACAAAAAGGAGAGTCCATGCAAATTCAACCTAGACAACATGGAATACTTGGCAAAACAGGTAATTATTTTTTTGAATAAAAGGGGTAGAAACTTTATTGAAACTCAGAAAGGAACATTACAATGAAAGTAGGACTAAAATCCCAAGAACCAACAAAAGTAGAAGAACAAAGCACAACCAAAGTTAGCCAACTCCTAGACCAACCCTATCCTCAGCCAGAACTCCCTCCAAATCATGGCGAAGCTCCAGAGGAATAAGCTCCCACTCCTCGATTCTCCATCCACTGACATGCTCAGAGGCCCATTTTTCCAAGCAATCAGCAGCCCTATTCCACTCCCGCGAAATATGAACAAAAGTCACCATTTCCATCAACGAACTAACCTGCAAAATTTGTTGCACAATCATAGCCAACTGCCAACTGACCCCCACCACTTTTCGCTCAATGAGAAAATTGATCAAGACCTGGGAGTCAGATTCGCAAATAATCCTTTTCCACCCCAAAGCATGAGCCCTCTCAAAGGCACAGAGGATTGCCAAGCCTTCCACAATGTTGATAGTCATCGACCCCTCATGGATTGAGAAGAGGAAAACCACCGAACCTAAAGAATCCCTGCCAACCCCCCAATACCAGCAGGTCCCAGATTTCCCCTGGAGGAGCCATCAGTATTGATCTTCAAAATGCCATTAGAAGGGGGCTACCAACTACCAATCCTATGAATTTTCTACTTCACCTTCCGCCCTCTCCTAACACAAGCAGAAGACATAGACAACCCTTGAATCCCCATTCTCTCCACTACCTCCACATCCCTTTTCTCTAATGGAAATCTCACAACACACTTATCCTCCATCGTTTCCTGAATCATGCACAAAATTTGTTGCCAAATTTGCTGCACTAACTGCTTCTCACCTCAAAAAATACGCCTATTCCGTTCCAACCAAATCTGCCACAACAGAAAGATAGGCCCCACAAACCACACTTCCTGTAAGAAAGAAGTCATAGAGGGAGGCCTACCCACACTATTCCAAAAGTCAATCAAGGAGGAAGCATGAACACAGGGGCTCTGCCAAACACCCCACCAAAAATGCCAAATCTGGATAGCAAAAGGACAACGAAAGAACAAGTGAGAAGACTCCTCCTCGGCAGCCCCACACAAAACACAGATAGAAGGTCCATGGAAACCCCTCTTCTAGATATTGTCCCAAGTCAAACACTTATTCCAGGTCAACATCTAGATAAAGCAATTACACTTTGGCCAAGAGAGCTTGTTCCAGACCTTCTTCCACCACTGAAATTCCTCCCCATTCATCCTGTGGGACAGTAACACCTTATATCCAGAGGCCACAGTATAAACACCCAAAAGATTAGGAGACCAAGCAAGCACATCTTTCTCCCAGAGAGAACTACATCGACGACTAGAAAGAACACTTTGCAACACAACACACTCCTCATGAAGACCAACATCCGGCCAAACATCAGGAGACTTCCATCTAGCCACCTCAAGCAGCCTGCAAAAAGAGGAGGATTTAAAGTCACTCACCCTTGACCAACCAGCCACAATAAACCTAAGGCAAAGATTCAATAAATTAGGGTATTGAGAGATGAGAGGAGGAAAGCCATCCCATGAATTAGACTAGAATTGAACCTTAGTCCCCTGCTTACAAATCCAAAATAAACCATCCTTAATAAGAGCAGCCCCCTTTTTCAGAGTCCCCCAGATCACCGAACCCTTCCCAACAAGGGCATAATGAGGAATATCATTATGAGGAATTCCCAAAAAGTACTTTTGAGACAGAACTCTGGCCCAAATCTTATCCTACTCAGTGCACCACTGCCAATACAGCTTCGCAGCCAGTGCCACCCCAGTTAAAGCCGACTGTCGCAATCCAAGACCCCCATATTGCTTCGAGCTACAAACCACTTCCCATCTAACCAGACTCCATTTAGAAGATGTCAAACATCCAACCCATAAAAATTGTCTAGCCATAGAGTCAAACTCCTTAACAAAGCTCACAGGGGCAACCTGGAGCATGCATCTATAAATGGGAAAAGCCTGCACCACAGACTTGATCAACTGAACATGCCCAACAAAAGATAACCACCGATGAGTCCAGTGATTAACTTTAACCTAAAATTTATCCAAGATATTCTTCCAAGACTCCTTGGGAAATCGCCCCTTTGAGATGGGAATACCAAGATAGGTCAAAGGAAGATTCCCAATCTGAAATCTCAAGGTCTGAGCAATTCGCTGTTGAATGGGGCCTAGAGTATTAAAAAAGAAGATGGACAATTTATCTTCATTAATTAATTACCCCGAGGCAATTAGGTAAACATCCAATGCCCTACGAATATTAGCAGCTTCTCCCATTGTAGCCTTTACCATCAGAGCAGTATCATCCACAAACTGCAAGTGCGACTGTGGCAGCAAGTCACCACCCCACCGCCAACCCTGGATTAGACCACCCTCCACATTTCTTCTAATCAATCTCCCCAAACCTTCAACAAAGAGAAGAAAAAAATACGCAGAGAGGGGATCCCCTTGACAAAGCCCCCTAGACACCCCAAATAACTCAGAGTGCTCTCTATTAATAATCATAGAGAAAGAAACTGAAGTAATGCAGCTCATCACCCAATGAATCCAATCTTCCCCGAAACCAAAAACATTGAGAATCTTTTGAAGGAAAGACCATCTGACCTTGTCATAAGCCTTATCCATATCCAACTTAATGAACATCCCTTTTTCTTTGGAGCTGGCCATAGAATGAATGGTCTTAGTTGCAATAACAATCCCATCCAGAATTTTCCTTCCTGCCACAAAACCACTCTGCTCCTAATAAATCAGCTCCTCAAGCCCCTTTTTTAACCTGTCAATAATTAACTTAGAGATAACTTTATAAATGACATTGCAGAGAGAAATGGGACGGAATTGACTTAACCTATCAGCCCCATCACACTTGGGAATGAGGGCTAAAAAGGTAGAATTTAACGCTCTGAGCATCTGCTTGTTCTGCTAAGATTCTTGAACAACTACCAAAAGGTCCAACTTGATGATATCCTAGAATTCATGGAAAAACTCGACCAGGAATCCATCAGGACCAGGAGCTTTCCCTTTCTTCATCTGGAAAACAGTCCCCTCTAACTCCTCCAACGTGATATTACTCATAAGAAGCTCATTCATTTCTCTAGAAACCAGAGGGGGAATACAAGAAAGAACTGGGCTTCTTTCGGAGACCCCCCCTGTGAATCCTCCCAAAAAAGAGAGGAAAAATACTGCACTGCCTCACCCGAGATTTTAGGAAAGAAGGTTAGCTGCTCACCCCTGTCATTCACCAGAGCTGAAATAGAATTGCCTTGCCTCTTGGACTTCACTGAATTAAAGAAAAAAGCAGTGTTTTTATTCCCCTCCTGAAGCCATTCTATCTGAGCCTTTTGTTTCCAATACATTTCTTCCCACATCTCGCACTCCTCCAGAGATTTCAAAGCCTGAGCCTCTTCCTGAAGCAAATCCTTGGTCATCCCACCCTCCCATATCAGTCTCGTGATACCATCCAATTCAGCCTTAGCAGCCGCCTTAGCATGAAAGATGTTCCCAAAGCAATGAAGATTCCACCACTTAAGCTAATATTTGACATATTGAAGAAGTTTAGCAAAGGTGTACATTGCCGTACCGAAAGTAGGTCAACCACTTCTCCACCAGTCAGCCACATAATCATACAAAGATTGGTCCCGCAACCACATGAGCTGAAATCTGAAAGGAGAATGAGGCACACGGCATGACTCAATAGCCAACTTGATAGGCCAATGGTCGGAACCTCTCCAATCCAAAATTTCAAAACAAGAAGACTACTGACCACCAATCCAATAGCAAGAAACCAAGAAGCGATCCAATCTCTCAGCAATACAACTATCCCCAATCCTGCGATTGTTCCAAGTAAACTTACCATTACTGGGCTTCATATCCACTAAATTCAAAGCATCAATGTTATCACACAGGAGCAACGCCAACGGCTCTAGCTTCGCAGTACCCCCACGCTTTTCAGCCAATTCAGAGATAGCATTAAAATCTCCAGCAAGAATCCAAGGATGGAAAGGAGCCAAACTACGGATAAACCAAATATGGGACCACATAGACTGCTTGCCCCGAAGATCAATAGGAGCATAGATATTAGAAAGGAGTAGAATCTCCCCCGTCTTGAAGCTAGAAGCAAGCATAGACATAGTAGATTTAGAGGACACCCACCAAAGAGGGCAGAGCTTCCGCGGGTTCCATAAACAAGTTATTCCCCCAGAAGAACCATGAGCACCAATGCACTGAAACTCCCCGTTCCTCCACAACTTAGAAGCCAAACTAAACATACTATCCACATAAAGCTTGGTCTCTTGCAGAAAAAGAATATCAGGATCGTGTTTCCTAACCAAATCATGAACTGCTTTTTGTCGAGGGCTGTTGTTCAAGCCCCTTACATTCCATGATAGAACATCCATTTCGAGGGGTTCAAAAAATGAGAATCCAGAGTCTTTACCGACCCTGACTCCACCAAAGTCTCTCCTATCAACTTGATATTTTCTAGATCCTTCTTTCTACCAAGTTTGGCATATTTCTCTGCCCCACCCTTCTTAAGATCCCTTTGTAAAAGGCCCAACTGAGGAGAAGGCTTGTTGCCCTTAGCTGCAATCAGATTTACCTTTCATCCAAGAGAGGAAGAATCTCCACCACCTTTTGGTACCTTGGCTGAAAGAGCCAGCACCTCTGAGACCACCAACTGTAGATCTGTATCCATTTGCAAATTATCCCCACTTAAAGGAGCTAATGAAACACTAGAGATATTGTCCACCAGAGCTGAACCCCCAACCTCCTGAACCAAACTCAACAACCCCGGGTTCACTTCCTACTGGTTGAGATCATCCAATACCTCAAACCTGTTAAAAGTATCATCTTGTCTTTCCTTTAAGGTCCTCTTCTGACCCAAGTTCCTGTTACGAGCCTTAACTTGAACAAAACCATCTGCACCCACCACTTCACCAGAGGCAAGGCCCTTCCCCTTATCAGCTGCAGGGGGGTTGTGGGGAGGTTGTGCAGGCTGAGACTCCACAGGCTTATATCTTGGGAATCTACACTGCAAATGACCATATTCATGACATAGATGAAAACAGAAAGGAAGAGTCTCATAATCCAATTGCTACACCCAAGAGAAGGATCCCGCACACATATCCATAGCATCGGGCAAAGGCTTACTAAGATCAATTTCAACACAGATATGGGCAAAAGTCATTACCTTTTTACCCAAGGTTTGCAACGAAGACCCAACTGGTTTTCCAAGCAGTGAAGCCACCAAGTGCAAAGCATCCTCCCGATAGCACTCCACCGGAAATCGAGGCAAACGAACCCATACAGGGACACGATTTGGTAGCTCCTTTGAGGGGATAAAGCCAACATGCTATGGTTTAATAAATAGCCCCACCTGGTTATGGAAATAAGGACCACCTTCAAATACCCTAGTGCGATCAACCATGCAATTGAAGGTTACCATAAAGTAACTATTGGCCAACAATATGATCTCCATTTCTCCCTCTGGCGCCCAAGTCCTCTGGGCCCAAGATTCCAAAAACTGAAGAGAAACCCTCATCCCCAAGAATTTGCAAAATAATGAGTGATTCGTATAATATTCAACATCTTCAGCAATCATCTCAGGCAGGAACACCAATTTAGGCCTCTCCTGGCAATGCTCGAGACATCCATTAATCTTCTTGAGCCTTGCACCATTAGAGGATCCTGCACCAACAAAACCTGAATCCGGAGCAAATAAATTATTATTGAAAGTCTTCATTCCTTGAGTCAAAGCCTTCGAGCCAATTGCTGTGTGAAAGTCCAAGTCAGGAGACACCCCAGATGTCTTGCCCTTCGTAAAGACCATCAAACCCTAGACGGGTAAGCAAAAAATCCAAATGGTATTGGGTGGGGGAAACCCACACCACTCCCCCAGATTTTGCCCAGCACCAACACCAACCGCACGAGCCCACCCACACTTGCACCAGGCAAGGAGAGTGAACACCACGCTAAGAGAAAGTAGCAGCATGCTTTCTAAACCCCATGCACCCAAATCTTAGCCCACTTCAATTATATCCAGGCATGCACGGGCATGCACCACCACAATATACCGATGGATCCACAACACAGGGCAACAAAAAGACCCCCGAGCACACAAAGAGTTTCAGGCCCACGCAAACGCTGGCCGCGCACCCTTGGAAACAAATCAGGAATCTTAAAAAAGGATACAACCTCCCCCTAAAAGCACAAAAAGACCCCCCCCCCCCAAGACAACGCAGGAACAAAAATAACAGCCATGAGCTAGGGCTCAGATGCCCTAGCTCGGCCGGCGAGGTTGCAAACCCGGACGCCATCAGGAAAAGCTCAAAAAAAAAGAAGTGATCTAATGGGAGGAAATCAAAACAGGTAATTATTAGTTAAATTATATTTAAATACATGTTTTGATTATATATTGATATTTCTCGTACATTAATAGTTAAAATTGATTTATTATCCTTTTTTGTATCCTTAAGCCATCATCACATTGATCTCATACTTTGAAACAAAAAGGAGAGGATGTAGATTCAACCTACATATGCGTAGAATACTTTTAAATACATGTACTTTAGTTGTGTACATATAGATAGTTTTATATAAATTTAAATAATGTATTTTTTGATGATTTCATTGATATTTCTTGTACCATTTTAATATCAAGTGGCATGAAGATCTACTACATTCCGGGCACAATTTTCAGATTTTCTTGAGATGGCATAGCCAAATTTTGTAAACATTGTTTTGAGTTGACATATATGTACATACATACTTACACAATTACACATTTTGTACAAATTTGTATACATGCACATACAAAATTACATGCTCTATACTTTTATGTATCAAAATCAATATTCTATGTATTTTGTTTGTTAAATGTGCATGTTTTCCGACTTTGAAACTTTAAATTTGATTATATAATCACTAAATACCATGTATATTATTGTTAAATCAATTATATCAACTGCGATTAAATATGATACATGTAATTTGAAGTATTTCATCCCCTTAAGACGTCCTATTAGGACATATCCTAAATATTATACTTAATTATATCATTTGTTATGATGAGTCACCCTACTTTGAAACTTTAAATTTGATTGTATATTACTAATAAATTTGGTTGCCTTGGGAAACTTCACCAAATTTAGTTATAAATTTGGTTGTTTAGTGTCTCATGCTATAAAAGAAAAATAATTTAACATGTATGAGCTCATATATATATATATTCAATTTTAAATTTAATTTAAGTTATTCACAATATATAATTTGTAATTGACTTTACATATAATGAAAAATTTAAATTACCATGATATTTGGCTGCTTTGCATGTCCTCCTTGAGGTGTTATGACCCCATCAGGGCAAAAAGTGGTACTAACAAAGTCCTACAAGGTCAAATTTAAAGCACATATACTTGAATTAGGTTAAAATATATATATTCAAGTTTGCACACTTTGTGTAGAAACTTTTTTAAACAACCCAAAATGCAGATGCCTTACGAGTAGTTGCCACATCTAATGTTTGTTTGATCCCCATTCTCATTGTTGTGTCAACCTAGACATACATATAGAAATTTAACGCTTATAATTTTTACAAGTGTACATGCACATTTGATATATAGTGAGTTCAAATTTCATAATTGTAAGTATAGTAACAAGTTAAATAATTTACAATATAAATATACCTGCCCCTGATGTGAGCCACTCGACAATGGATGAGTGCTCGACAAGCCCTTAGGTGGAATTGACGTGGAAGTCGATTGAGTCCCCTGGACCAACTTAAATATTTAAAACATATGTTCATGATTGAATTACAAATTAAAAAGTCACTTAGTTAAAAAATTATTTCATATATAATTTAAAAAATTGAAATCAAAATACACCATAAAAGTTGCTGACTAGCACTAGTGTCGACATATGTACTTGAGGAGTTGATGATTCCCCTATGGTCAGTGTCATCTACACCAAACAGTTTCATTGTTAAAACATTGTATAAGAGTGAATTTGCACCCCATGTGCAAATCCCCTTTTTTCCTTTATCCACCTTAGAAAACCAAGTTCAGAGGCTTAATTCCACCTAAGCCCATTGCTTGCATCCCACTTGGCTCCTATTTTGAGCGTTGGTGGAGGCGTTTCTGCTGGGGATGCTTGTGCGGCACGTAGACGTCTGTGCAATGCGCTTACGTCCCTGACAGATTCCCGCGTCTGGAGCTTGCAGAGGCATTACACTTCCCATTGGGGGTCAAATTGTAATGCCCTCCTTGGCTGACCAACTCGAATATGGCCATTTCCTTCATCTCTGTCTTCAAATTCACCTCTTCCTGATCCATTTGGGGATTTTTTCTATCTCTCTCTTAGCCTTCTCTTAGCTCTTCACAATCTCTCCCACAATCTCCTCACAAGCTCTAAGAAGCTTCTTCACCATCTCTTCAATCTCCAAATACTTTACACTTCACAACAACAACATCAACACTCCACCACTTTAGTAGAGCAAGTGTGGAACAAAACACCATTGTAGCAAAGGCTTGAGTTCCTCTCATTTCTCCCCCATCAGCCTTGAGTGCTCTTTGTGGAGGTGGTAAGCTTTCACTCCTCTCCTCTATTACTTGGTTGAGTAGCATGACACTGTTTTGTAGTGCTTTAGTGCTCTTTACTTCATTTCTACTTTTCTCTCTATCTATCTGGCTTTCCGTGGAGGTGGGAACACCAAAACGGGGTCTAACTGAGGCAGGCCCCTATGCAACCCCAACAATTTCTCTCTCCCTCTTGTGTGCAAGTATTGAAGACATTCATGTATGGGAGGCTTCATCACTTGCACGGTTGTAAGTATTTCCTTTCCTTTCTTCTCCTTTATCTTTATCATTTCTATTTCACTCTACTTAAATTCTATTGCATTCTATTTCTTCATCGCATTTTGTAATTTCTCAATAATTGAAATAGAAATAGTTATTTAGGCATTTTTTGTGATAAACTAATTCTCTAGTTTGTACGAGACACCAACGTGCCTCTAGGATGCCAGCGTGTCACGTTGTCGTCGTTTGGTCGAGAGCTTGTCAGTTTGTCTAGAAAATCTCTGTGACTTGCTCTTTCGGATTCTGTAACTCTTGATATTGTTCCTAAGGTAGATTAGAGAATTTTTCCCCCTGAGGCTCTCTGAGTGAAGAGAACTTGTGAGTAGTGAATCCCCCTCTTCTACATTTTGGTGATCTTGAAGTGAAGAACAACATTCTTCGAAAAAACTAGGAATTTATTTACCCCTACTTGGTAGGGTTATAACTTTTGACTCGATGCTCATATTTCAGAACCATTTGCACCGTTGGAAAGGTCTCCTAGAGAAGTAGTTCAACCCCTAAAATAACAATGCCTTTGGTAATCAAATTTTAGGGACCGATGCAAGTTCTGACCTCAAATTCTGCTCTGGAGACCTCTAAAAATGCAAATTACTAAAACATACAAAATACCAAAAAAATGGTAATGAATTTAATATCTTCTTTCATCAGTTCAACATCTAACTTTGTTCAAAATATTAATGATATTCTATTTAATGCATGTGATGGTGACTTGGCTCTACCCATGTCACTTGGTATCTTTGATCCTTCTCGCGAAAGTCCTCTGGCTTCAAAGGATATTTTGCTACAAGAAGATAAAATAATCAATACCTTTCTTAATGTTACTCTACCTCCTATTGACTCAAATGCACTCTCTTCTAGAGATGATGCATTCATGAATGAGGAATCCCTTATACCTTCCAATGCACTCTCTCCTAGAGATTTTTCATTTTTTAATGATGAACTTCTTATCTATTCCAATGCACTCTCCTATAGAGATGATGCATTAGCGAATGATGAACCTCCTTCCACATCTAATTCTCCTTGGATTGATGTTGAGAATGTTTCTTCAAATAATTATTCCACATTTTATCCTATTTGGATTGATGTTGTGAATATGTATTCAAATAATTATTCCACTAGTTGTGATGAGTATGTAAATGTAGTCTGTCTTTGCTGCCCCTCAAAGGCCTAAGAGATCAATCATTTATGTGACTCCAACTAGTCCTTCTTCTAAAAAGATTTGTTCTATTGATAGTGTTCCACTTGATGGTGGTTCCCTTGATCCTTCTAAGGCTCCCTCTTATAGAACGATAGCCCATACTTTTGAGAATAGAATGAATAAACAATCTAGTCTTCCTTTAGCTCCTAAACCTAAGACTAAAGCACCTAGTGATTACGATCTTGTCGAGCAACCTCGGGTTACTTTGGCTAAGATCTCACTGTGGGACTTGCTTTAGTCTGATCCTACCTCTCCTCAAAGGAATGCATGTCTCGGTGATTAATTGGGTTCCTCAAAATTTATAGACTCCTTCATTTAGGAATATAAAGTAGACCTGATCCGCTTAGACCTTCCGATAACATCACCCGCACCCGCTATCAAAGATGCTTACTCTTCTGTATCACGGGGTAAGGTGAATGTAAATTGTAATGTTCTTGGTGTTGATCCTCCTTCTGGGGAAGATGATCACACTTATGTTAAGGAGGTTGATGTTGGTGGTCCTATTAAGAAGGATGATGGTGATCTCGTAAAGGAGTGTGATCCCCGTTGTTGGGACAATGCTCTTTATGAGGATCCTCCTTTTCAAGATCTGTAAACACGTTATGGCCCCAAATTTAAGCTTGTTTCCAAATATGGCTATGAGCATAAAGGTTGTGGGTGTAACAAACAAGGAATTCAAGTCCCTATAGAATTCTATCCCCGTAAGCATAATTTGGGACTTGGTTGCTCGAAGGAACAATCTAACTGGAAGCCATGGTTGAGTGACAAGAATTCTTCTCAACCTTGTTCTATTGAAAAGGTTCTTCCTCAATTGTCTTCTATCTTTGTGCCTTCTTCTTCTTCTTGTGAGAAGTCAAACCTTTCTCCACAAGAGAAAGGATTGCTTCCTGCTCCTCATCTTTTATCTGAGAAAGATCGTATTTTTTTGCGGCTTCTAAAAGCCCGCTTAATCACTCTTCCTTCTCCTACATGTAATAAACTTCATAAACACGATGAAGGAGAACATCCTTTCTGTGCATACCATCGAGTACTTGGTCATCCCACTAGTGAATGCAAGGCCTTGAAAGACAAAATACAAAAACTTTGTGATTCAGGTGCCATCAAACTCCCATTTTATTAATGCACCTGCCTTTACTTCACATGACAAGTGATATAGAGGTTTTCCTCTATCCTGCATGTTCCAAGTACCTTTCATGGCTCTCCTCCCTTGTAAGCTGGGGGTAGTGATAACTTATTCCAGAGATGTGTGTCCTCCTTAAGGACCCCTCTCTTCGCTATGTATTTCAACTGAAGCGTCCCTTGATTGAGCCCCTTTTCTCTTTTGAAGGGTTCCTGAGGGACCTCTTTGAAAGTTTTTCTCCTGAATGAATTCTATGGCGTCTAGCTTGGGGGCAACCTAACTAGACCTACTTCATGTTTCGGCATCTAGCTTGGGGGCAGCCTGACTAGACTTCACTTTTCAAACAACGTGTCCCTTGAGTGGACTCCTCTTTCTTTTGAAGGGTTCTTGAGGGACACCTTTGAAAGTATTCCAACTCAATGATGGTCTCCGTGACTGTCTGCTTACTTGCTCTGTAGGACCGAGAACCTGTAGAGCTCCTTTACATACTTACTTGGTGATACGGGTTCTCCTCCTCGAGTGGGGTTTTATTTTATCATGTCTTTTGTGATAGGGGTTTTCCTCCTCGAGCGGGGATTGCTTTTATCACTTTTACTTGGTGATATGGGTTCTCCTCCTCGAGCGGGGTTTATTTTTATCACCTCTTTTGTGATATGGGTTTTCCTCCTCGAGTGGGGATTGCTTTTATCACTTTTACTTTGTGATACAGGTTTTCCTCCTCGATCTGGGATTGCTTTTATCACCTATATTTTGTGATACAATTTTTACTCCTTGAGCAGGGTTTGCTTTTATCACTCCTACTTTGTGGTGTGGGTTCTACTCCTGAGCGAGTTTTTCTTTCACCACACGCTTTGTTCAATTCTATCTTTCTCTTCTCTTGTGTATATACTAGATCGAAGATCTGTATCTTCTTCATCCTGAGTATATGCTCTTTCTTCAGCTTCATAGTTCTGTGGAACTATGAAGTCCTCTTTTGACCCTGCACTCTTGAGTTCACCAGATTGTGGTTTGCTTCCTCAATGGTTCAGGAATATGTTTCTAACCCTACTCTTTCTTGATCTACTTTACCGGCACTCATCAGTATTCGTGCTCGCTAAAGTGGGGGAAAAATGTATAAGAGTTAATTTGCACCCCATGTGTAAATCCCCTTTTTTCCTTTATCCACCTTAAAAAACCAAGTTTGGAGGCTTAATTCCACCTAAGCTCATTGCTTGCATCCCACTTGGTGCTTGTTTTGAGTGTCAGTGGAGGCGTTTTTGTCAGGGATGCCTGAGCCACATGCAAAAATTTGCATGACGCGCTTACATCCTTGATAAATTCCCATGTCTGGATCCTATAGAGGCGTTACACTTCCCATTGGGGGTTGACTTGTAATGCCCTCCTTGGCTAACTGACCCGAATATGGCCGTTTCCTTCATCTTTGTCTTCAAATTCACCTCTTCGTGATCCATTTGGGGATTTTTTCTAGCTCTCTTAGCCTTCTCTTAACTCTTCACAATCTCTCCCACAATCTCCTCACAAGCTCTTAGTAGCTTCTTCACCATCTCTTCAATCTCCAAACACTTTACACTTCATAGCAGCAACATCAACACTCCACCACTTCAATAGAGAAAGTGTGGAACAAAACACCATTGCAACAGAGGCTTGAGTTCCTCTCATTTTCTCCCCCATCAACCTTGAGTGCTCTTGGTGGAGGTGGTAAGCTTTCACTCCTCTCCTCTATTACTTGGTTGAGTAGCATAGCACTGTTTTGTAGTGCTTTAGTGCTCTTTACTTCATTTCTACTTTTCTCTCTATCTATCTGGCTTTCCGTGGAGGTGGGAACACCAAAATAGGGTCTAACTGAGGTAGGCCCCTATACAACCCCAACAATTTCTCTCTCCCTCTTGTGTGAAAGTATTGAAGACATTCACGTATGGAAGGCTTCATCACTTGCACAGTTGTAAGTATTTCCTTTCCTTTCTTCTCCTTTATCTTTATCATTTCTATTTCACTCTACTTAAATTCTATTGCATTCTATTTCTTTATCACATTCTATAATTTCTCAATAATTAGAGTAGAAGTAATTATTTAGGCATTTTCTTCAATAAACTCATTCTTTGTTCTATACGAGACACCAATGCGCCTCTAGGATGCCAACGCATCACGTTGTCATCTGTATTCTGTGTTGTCATCCTTTGGCTAAGAGCTTGTCAGTTTGTCTAGA
The DNA here is from genome assembly GCA_007258455.2 of Sequoia sempervirens. NCBI lineage: Eukaryota > Viridiplantae > Streptophyta > Pinopsida > Cupressales > Cupressaceae > Sequoia > Sequoia sempervirens. The sequence goes on from VDFB02086081.1 coordinate 309,205,006, forward strand.
AAATATCCGTGACTTGCTCTTTTGGATCCTATAACTCTTGATGCTATTCCTGAGGTAGGTTAGGGAAGTTCAGCCCATGAGGTTCTCTAAGTGAAGAGAACTCGTGAGTAGCGAATCCCCCTCTTCTACAAACATGTTGTAATTGTTTTTGATATATATGTTCATTAAAATTCTTATTTAATTCAACATGTAGATGCATATTTATACATGTGTTGTAGTGTTTGTAGGGTGATGCTTTGCAGTAATAAATTCTACAAATGAACTGATGCAACCAGATGATCCACTGGAATCTCCATGTCCACCCGAACTGGGTGTGGCATGATCAATTCCATAGCATAACTGATGGATTCTAGTACATACATGGGGTGTCGACACTCATGGAGTGGTACTAGGACCAAATCCATAGAATGATCCTCCATCATCACGGTCTCTAGGCTCCCAAACCACCATCACAATAACATGCTCATCAAGGTTTTATGCGAGCGTACTTAGAGATCCTAGTGTGAATATCACTGCACATTGATGCACAAGTGCGGGAATGGCAGGACCAAGAGGAGAAACAAGGGGTTGTGCATGCATGGGGCATTGGAGATCAACCCTTTCCCCTAACCTCTATTGTGGCATGCTGCCACCAACACCCTAAAATGATTTAAAAACAAAATAATTGGGATTTTTCCCCCAAAAAAACTCTACATATAGTTTCCTCAAAAAATATAATGGGACCTCCAAATTAGCGTATCGTGGATTTTCAAATACCATCCATCATTGATCTCAAAAATGTGCACTCATCTATGGATGTATACACCACCTCATGGATATTCTAGATTTAGTTGCAGGAATGGGCTGGTGAGTATTAGGGTCGATAAAATAAGGTGCTAGCTGGGATTTTGTTATTTTTGGGTCTAAAATTTGTTTATATGAGAGACCATATGCATAAAATTGTCTCATCTCCTCCTTATCTCGTTGATGCCTATCTAAGTTAGAATCAATAGACCTAATGGCATTGACAATGTTTTGCATCGTAGATGCATATCATCTCACATGTGGTGGAATCAATGCTTGAGTTTGCATAGCATTGATTTTATTTTGAATGGATACAACATTTTCATTGATTCATGCTCACAAGCGAGCCTCGTTGGATCTAGCCAGTGGTGGAGGTGGGATATGAGGTGGGTGGGGTGGAGGTGGAGGTGGAGGTGGAGGGGGTGGAGGTGGAGGTTTTTGAGGAGGTGGATTAATGATATCATCAATATCAAATTGATCCATGATGATATATATAAGTGTTCACTTGCATTAAAATATACAAAATTAACATACAAACTTACAAAATTACAATAAAAAGTTAAATTTAAAACATACATGCAAATTTATTTAAATAGGATGTGCATACCTATACATACACATACATACATTGATTCAACTTGAGCATGTGCATAAAAATTTCAAAATTTAAGATGCATACATTTAAAATAAACAATAGGATGTATAATGCATGCATACATCATTCAACTTTACCATGTGTACATATAAATTTCAAAATTTAATATATAGAACTATGTAATTTTAATACATGTACATACTAAAAAATAAACTTAAAACATTCACAAAAATCTCATTTATATCTAAGGAATGTAAATTACATTTTTCCAACAGGAGAAATTATGATAGTAGTAATAAATTATACTATTATAAATTCATCAATATACTATTATATTCATCAATTCAACACTAAAAAATATCCATCCAACCAAATTCATAAATTCATCACTAAAAATATCAATCCAACCAAATTCATAAATTCATCACTAAAAATAGATCCATCCAACCAAATTCATAAATTCATCACTAAAAATAACCATAGGACAATTCATAAATTCATCACTAAAAATATCCATCCAACATAAATTCATAAATATAAGATCATTGTCTTAATTTATAAAGTGTTGTGGCTCTCTACTGCATCTCTTCATTTCTTTGTGTTTTCCTTTTTAGAATCATACTTTCTCCTCTCCTCTAGCCATTTTCGATGCCCATATAAGATCACATCCATGGACCTAAAAACATCAACAAAATTTTGCATCATAGATGCAAAACACCTCAAAGGTGGTGCGATACATTCTTCATTTTGAATAGTGTTGATTTGATCCTGAATGGATCTAACATTGACATTGATTCGTGCTTGCAAGTGAGCACCATTAGATTTAGGTGGTGGAGGTGGGGGGTTATGAGGTGGAGTGGGTGGAGGTAGAGGTGAAGGTGGTGGAGATGGAGGGTGTGGAGGTGGATTACGAATATCATCATTATTGAATTGATCCATGATCTCTGAGATATAAGTGAGCTTGCATTAGATTTGTAATTTCAAAATGTAAGATACATGTTTAGGAAATACCCTTAAACCATTCAATATAAATGGCCTAATTGAATACAAAAGATAAAATGTGTAAGCCTCATTTATGTCTAAGGCATGTTACTTGAATGAAAAAATAATTAACTATAATATAGGATGACTTAAGGGGATCTATGTATTAAGGTCCTAGGACAAAATGAATGCTTTAGGGTTTAGGGTAATAGGATGGCTTAAGGGGATCTATGTATTAAGGTCCTAAGACAAAATGATGGATTTATGGTTTAGGGTAATAGGATGGCTTTAGGGGATCTATGTAGTAAGGTCCTAGGACAAAATGGCATGGCTTAAGTGAACAAAATTCAGTGAAGTTTCCCAAGGCAACCAAATTTCATTAAGGTCCTAAGACATAATGAATGCTTTAGGGTTTAGGGTTTAGGGTAATAGAATCTCTTAAGGGGATCTATGAATTAAGGTCCTAGGATAAAATGATGGATTTAGGGTTTAGGGTAATAGGATGGCTTAGGGGGATCTATGAATTAAGGTCCTATGATAAAATTATGGATTTAGGGTTTAGGGTAATAGGATGGCTTAATGGGATCTATGTAGTAAGAACCTAGGAAAAAATTACATTGCTTAAGGGAATAAAATTTGGTGAAGTTGTCCAAGGCAACCAAATTTCATTAAGGTCCTAGGACAAAATGAATGCTTTAGGGTTTATGGTTTAGAGTTAGGGTTTAGGGTTTACGGTAATAAGATGGCTTAAGGGGATCTATGTAGTAAGGTCCTAGGACAAAATGACATGGATTAAGTGAAAAAAATTTGGTGAAGTTGCGCAAGGCAACCAAATTTGATTAAGGTCCTAGGACAAAATGAATGCTTTAGGGTTTAGGGTTTAGAGTTTAGGGTTTAGGGTTTAGGGTTTAGGGTTTAGGGTAATAGGATGGCTTAAGGGGATCTATGAAGTAAGGTCCTAGGAAAAAATGATGGATTTATGGTTTAGGGTTTAGGGTAATAGGATGGCTTAAGGCGATCTATGAATGTCCCAGGACAAAACATTTGATGGCTTAAGGGGATCTATGAAGTAAGGTAATACAAATAAACCGTAAATAATGAAGCACTATCTTTCTCAACTCTATGTGTTTACTAAAAGTTAATATTTTAAAGGGTCTTCAAAAGACTTTGCAATGTTCTATAAAATTTTTATTGGTTGAGCTACTCATGGTATAACTACAATGTTAGTTACATTTTGAAATATAAAAGGCTTCTAAAATGAGTTCCTTACAAATAATGGACTTGATAGAACCTGAAAATGTTGATGGCTCCAGGCTATAGTTTAATCACTAATTATTGAATGTATATTATTATTTTAAATTTGGTTGCCTTGGGAAACTTCACCAAATTTTGAGAACTTCTTTGATCCCCTTAAGAAATTTCATGGATTAAGTGAATAAAATTTGGTGAAGTTGCCCAAGGCAACCAAATTTGATTAAGGTCCTAGGACAAAATGAATGCTTTAGGGTTTAGGGTTTAGGGTTTAGGGTTTAGGGTAATAGGATGGCTTAAGGGGATCTATGAAGTAAGGTCCTAGGAAAAAATGATGGATTTATGGTTTAGGGTTTAGGGTAATAGGATGGCTTAAGGCGATCTATGAAGTAAGGTCCCAGGACAAAATATTTGATGGCTTAAGGGGATCTATGAAGTAAGGTACTACAAATAAACCGTAAATAATGAAGCACTATCTTTCTCAACTCTGTGTTTACTAAAAGTTAATATTTTAAAGGGTCTTCAAAAGACTTTGCAATGTTCTATAAAAATTTTATTGGTTGAGCTACTCATGATATAACTACAATGTTAGTTACATTTTGAAATATAAAAGGCTTCTAAAATGAGTTCCTTACAAATAATGGACTTGATAGAACCTGAAAATGTTGACGGCTCCAGGTTATAGTTTAATCACTAATTATTGAATGTATATTATTATTTTAAATTTGGTTGCCTTGGGAAACTTCACCAAATTTTGAGAACTTCTTTGATCCCCTTAAGAAATTTCATATTAGGACCCCTAAAGACATTGGTTTAGGGTTTAGGGTAATAAGATGGCAAGTAACCTGGGGCTAATATTTTTGATTCATCACATATGAAAGAACATTAATTTATGAATATTTTTGAATTTATGAATAGACTGACTATTTCCTTAGATTACTTCTATGATCGAGAAATTAAGCACGGATATAAATTAGCCCACTTTTGACAATTTAGGATAGTCTTTATGATCTACCCTTGAATTTATAGAAATGCATATATTTAGAGAAAATCAAAATGTGTCTTGAAAAGTTGTTGCAGCTAGATCTTAAACTTTGGTTATCGAATCCTTGATTAATATTAGTAATTTCTATTCCTTTCCTAATCATCTTTGAAGTCTATGAATAAAAGGAGTCGAAATATAACCTATGACCATATAGTTGGATTGATTTTCTATCTAGATTGAAAGGAAATCATCCATAGTAAATTTGAGGATTGTTAAGCATTCAAACATAGGGAAAAATGATTCATTGATTCTAAACTAGCTACATTATTCTTGGGAACAAGGTCAACAAAACCCTTAAGAGGTGACTCAATGTAGGGTTATTTTAAGAGTATTTTCCTATATAATTATTGAGTAATGATCTTTATATCATGGACCAAGTTTTATAATGCTCTAGTTAGATACCTTGAAAACATGGGTTTGAGCCTAGGCTTCACACATATGTTTACTCATTGAAGATCCATAAAAATAGAATTTATATCATTACCATATAAGTATATGAGTGATCATAAAATTTTGTTGAGGTCTCTACTCTTCTAGTGAGGAAATTTAACTATCTACTCAGTTTTTAACAATCATGGTTTAAATTGTAACATATTACAAGGCATAGTATCATGTTGTAAGATAGTATGAATCATAATAGATGCATAAGGCCCATATTATTAACTCAATTAAGGTACCACATATAATTATCATTTAATTGGCCATTACAAAATAATATAAAACGCCAAAGTACATGTTAAAATTTTTTCATTGTAAGGTAAAAATAATAATTTAGCATCTCAATAGAACATAATGAAGCATCATAAATTATGCATATATTTAGATCTATTAATTTATCATGTGCTAATAAATACATAAACAATTGAGCACAATCCATAATAGAAACACATAATTTATATCCATTTTAACGATCCACTAGTCCCACAAGTAAGGTTTAACATATTGTTTTCTAATCTAATTATATCTATGTTCATAATGTTTAATTGATTGTGTCTCAACATGTCTCTAACTTATTGAATGCACATTTAAATGTAAAATGCTTATCAAATCCTATTTGATTGTCAATATCAAGGACCCTAATTTACTATGTATCAACCTAAATCTATGGAATAATTTCATCCATAGGTATGCCTACATACTTGTCTCCATATAATTCAAATGAAATTTAAAACATAAACCAATGCAAATGATTTTTTCCATTTTCAAATATTCAAGCATGAAATCAAGGTTTTCAAATCTGCAATTTTTTTTGTTTTCAATTTCAATTTAGGGCTTTCAAATGTAATTTTTTTTGTTTGAATTCAATTTAGGGTTTCAAGAAGCAATTAGGGTTTTCAATGTAATTTTTTTTGTTTCCTTTTAATTTAGGGTTTTCAAATGCATTTTTTTTGTTTGATTGAACAATTCAAGGTTTCAAAAGCTAATTTTTTTTCTTAGGTTATGATTTAAGGTTGATTTTTTGTTTCTATTCAATATCTGAGGGTTTCATTTCATGTTTTTTATTCTTCTACAAAACCCCATTTCTTTTATTACATGTAAATAAAAAATGCATAAAAATCCAAAAAATTTGAAAAAATGCATACTAAAATCTATCTTTGTATTAAAAATTTCAAAAAAAACCAAAAAATGCAAAAAAATGGGGTGAGGTGCATACCTGGAGGTCATTGTTTGTCATCCTCAATCAAGATCTCGTGCACAGTGAAAATGAGTGTAGTTTGGTTGTTTTTTAAAAAATATACCATTACAAAACAAGATCTCATTTTGTAAAAAGCGGGATCCCATTTCCCAAAGGATAGTTTGGGACCCATTAGTAAATAGGATCTCATTTTTAAAAAAATGGGATATTGTTTAGATGTTTTGCTCAGGATACTAAACCTAAACGGGATCCCGTTTTCTTTATGTCGATTTCAGATTTTTTCCTAAGGAAAAAACTTCCACGTTTCATGGAATCATATTCTTTCTCTTACCTTGTATCTACTCGAGACATATATATATATATATTAGTTTTTGAGGTTAATGTGATAGATGATGATGAGAAAGAGAAAAATGATAAGAAAAATGAGGAGATTGCTCCTCCGGAGAATACTGGTGCACAACGTGCAAGAGATCAAGGTGAAGTAAGTATTTCTACTCTAAGGAACACTAATTCTAGTAAATAACATAATATTCTTCCTCTCGAGAATTCAAAAAATGATGAGCAAAAGAAAGAGGACGATCCTAAGAAATTTTAGGTTGCTGTAGTGAAAATAATTAAGAAGAAAGATGCTTCTATGGATATAGGCCAGGGTTCTTCATCATCAGATTCTCTTAAGGACCTATTGATTTTATAGATGCAGTTTCAACATGTGGTGACACCATAGCTATTGTAAATTCCTACTCATGAGGGACAAGTTGAATTTTCAAATATTTCTCCCCTCCATGACTTACAACTTGGTGATATCTTGCATGCTTCAACAAGGAAAGAGATTATGCAAGAACATTTCAAGAAGACTAAAATATTAGATGATATTGTAAAGGTAATTCAAAAAGGTTTATGAGGGGTAAACATAGATTCTTCCTTGCCCCAAGAAAAAAAATTGAAGCTTTTGATGGATTCTCATTCTTTGTATGTATTGAGTAGAAGGCAGAGCAAGAGGCCTTGAGGAAGATAAATGATAAGAGAATGGCTAAAGCATCGAATCAGTTTGCTAATGCACACAATAAATTATAGGAAAACATAAAGATGTTAAAGGATTGTGTTGATGAATTCACCACACTTTATCATTTTTTTGGAAATGGCCAAATTCTACCAAGAACATCAAAGACCATATTGACTCCATTGAGTCACATATTACTAAAATGGTTGGGATATATGATCAATCAAAAGATAAGGATGGGGAAACTAGAGATCAAATGGAAAATATTCACTTTTAGTTGTCATTTATTTAGGATCAAAGAGAACAAATCAAGAAACAATTTGGTCAGCTAAGTGAAGTAGTCAACTTGAGACTTGCTTCATTATCTAAGTTGCTAGCTGAAGCAAAAAAGTTTGATAAAAAAATGGCTCCAAGCAATGTGGATGAGGCTGAGGAACTACTCATGCAATTTGAATGTCAAAATCATATTCTCACCTCAACAAACACAAGTTGGGGTGAAAATATGGCACACCTCAAGGTAATTTACAAGAATATTCTACCTTCTAAGGAAGGTGCAAAGGTGTAGTAAGACAATTTTGTCTTTGTATAGTTTTGTGGAGGATTGCAGTACTTTTTTGGGTTTTTTTTTGAAAATATTTTGTACATAGCATCATTCTTTTGGGGCATCCCCATCTCAGGTGGAGTATATTTTTCTAATAAACCATATAGTTAGGGGGAGTTCATATGGGTTTTTGGGCTGCTATAAGTAGAATATATCATGCCCTTTTCCCTTGATGTCAAAGGGGGAGAGAAGTATTGTAGATATATGTGTGTTGTCATCAATGACAAAGGGGGAGATTGTTGGAAATAGGAATTTCCATTGATGTAAACTCAAGATGTGTTGTCATTGATGTCAAATGTATGTGTTGAAGATTATATATACTCTGGAGATAGTTGATATGCAATGATATCGGCTAGTGCAAGTCAACAATGCAGTATGAGGAAGAATGGTGATCAGTCTGGTGTTTATGTGTGATGTGGAGGTGGGTACACTTATTCCAATATGTTTTATGCTTTCTTACATTGATATCTTACCAGTTTTGTGTACCACACTTAGAGATAAGTTGTAGAAGTTTTGCTAAGGCAATCACAAAAGACAGTGTCATAGTGTTTTGGTCTGCATCCTTCTATAGAGAAAGCTTTTGTCTTGTGGTTCAAAAGATAAGATTGTCAAGATATGAAGGTGTTATATTCAAGAATTCAAGTCATTACACCTATAGTGAAATTTATAAGTGACAAATTTTTGGTCTGTGCTCTGACAAAATAAAGTGTTGATGAAGGCCTAATGCTCCATATTCCTCCAAAGTAGCATATGTGGTTGTGAAAACTTGGGATATGCTCAGAAAAGTGTATGGATTCATCCTTGCAAGTCCAAGATGTTTTAGTGTACAACAATGCAATATCCTAAGTTTTTAAGTGATAGAGTTTGTCTAGGATGCTCTATTTTCATCAATTCAATATGTTTATTTTCTTGCCCCAACACATAAATGATCAAATACTTTAGAAGATGGTTGAAGAGATAATTTACATAGACTACATTATTCACATATTGGTCTACAAGTTGCTTTTGGTTTCTCCCTGGTGGTGTAAAGATGAATGGTCGATAGTCTTGTTTCCTTCAATTGCGGTTGATCCTAATTAATTAATTTTTCTTTGGAGGATATGTTGTGATATATTTGGGCCCTGTTATGTTGTGTGTTTATCCACAACTCTTTTTATCTTCATAGTGTATATGATTGGATCCAACCTATCTAGTATCACATGTTTCATTTTATAGGTCATCTTGGAGCCAACCTAATTGATATTTTGAGTTATTGCAGAGGGTATTTATAGAAGAAAAAATCAGTTGTGAAAAGAATGATGTGATATTGTGTAGTATGTTGAGGATGAAGTGTGTGAATTTAGTATTATGGAGTAATTGTGTGAAAAGGGGACTACAACATCAACATATGTTAGATGCTACTTTTATAGCATTTCATGTTCATATTCTCATTGTAATTTTTATGTATCTTGCTATTAGACAGTGAGTCTCTTCAGTAGGTCCTTATATCTTACCCTAAGGTTGTGCACCTTAGCATGCAAGTATAAAGGTAGTTATCCTTAACACATTGTATTTTTGTAAGCAATGAGCTTCATATATTGTTATTTAACTCTCACTGTGGTTTTCCCCTCATTGGGTTTTCCACATAAAAATCTTGGTGTCTTTATGTGATTCATGTTTTCATTTTTTCTCTTCCTTTAGTTAATGTGATGTGATGTTTAAATTGTAAATAAAGTTGTTTAAGTTTTAATGTATGTTGACTCACCCCCCCTCTTAGCATTTTAGTGTGTTCAACAAGCAGTTCATGGAAGATGATGATTTCATCAAGACCCAGGAGTTCAAAGATTTTGTCATGAGAATACAAAGAGATAAATATCAAAGGAATGTTAATGACGAAAAAGATTACGTTGACCCCTCTAAATGGGATGAAATTTCTAATAAATTTTATATGAAGTAGATTTTAATGTTCAAAAAATGACTCTTGAGGAAGGAAGAAAATTAGTGCAAGATAGTGGCTTGTTGCTACTACATGACTCAAATATCACCACTGCACTTGCTTTAGAGACAATAAGGAGCTAGGGTCAAGAGGTATTTGCTACTAAAGAGAAAGTAGAGCAAGCCTTCGTGGGGAAAAGTAGTGCTTGAGAAATTTTCCATTGAATGGCACTGTAACATGTTCTCCCGTTAAGGTACTTAGTTGAAAAGCACTCTCACCAAGGATCTCAACAATCTGGTATGGTCCTAACCACAATCTATCAAATTTTTGGTGATGACCCTTCGTCTCTCTGGCTTTATCCCACAATACAACAATGTTTGATATCCTAAAGGCCTTGATCTTGGCTCTCTTGTCAAACCAACATCGCTTGACTACAACCTGGTGTTTGGAAAATTGATGCAAAACAACATCTCCATGTTCTTCTAAGTTAAGAAAATTAGTCAACTTGACCTCTATCTTATCGTCATGGGAATAAAATTCCTGCATAAACGCAAAATAGGTATTTGGAGATTAATAGAAAAGATGGGGTCTTGGAAATAGACTAATTTGTATGGTGAATTTCCTAGGGTAGCTTTAATTCTAGTACTATCCGCCCATAAGTCAAACTTTAACTATGTATGCTAGTCCCTAGGATTACTTTCTAATCACTTTTTGATTACTTCCAACAAATTTTTATTGGTAGACTCAACTACCCCATTTCCCTGTGGATAATAATTGGAAGAATATTTCAAAATAATCTTGTACTCAAATGCCCACTGAATAAATTGTGCAGAAGAAAAAGTTGGGCTATTATCACATACCAGAGTGAAGGGTACCCCAAACTTGGTGATGATATGTTCGTTCAAGAACTTGACAACCACATCGGTGGTGCAATTCTTGTAGGTTTGAGCCTCGGTCCACTGTGTGCAATAATCTATTGTAGTCAATATGAATCTATGACCTAGAGAAGAGTTCAGATTAATTACACCAACAAAATCCAATGCCCATTGGGAAAATGACCTTACCTCATATACAGGCTATAGGGCCATTGATGGGTTACACTCTTTGTATGCTGATGTTTGACATGTATGACATGTCCTTATGTGTTGATGAGCATCACAAAACACATGAGGAAAATAGTACCTTGACCTCAAGATTTGATATGCCATAACATCTACTAAATCGTGCATGGTACCATGCCATGAAATTCTGTGATGACTTGCTTCGCCTGCTGTTGGTCTAGACAATGTAAATACACACCCTCCAAATTTTTCTATACAAAGCTCCACCCTTGATCATGTAGTGAGAACTCTTGAACCTCAATGCTCTTCTTTGCATTATGTTCATCCCATCAAGACACTTTTTATTCAATAGTAGGAAAATTAGATCAGCATATCAAGGATCTCTCATGAATGACCTCATCATATATTACTAAAAGGCGATCTTGGAATCAAAGTTAGCCATTATTTTGGACAAGCCTTGTTCTTGGACCAACATCATGGGGAGAATCTCAAGATAAAACTCCTATAGAATCACCATCTACTTTCCCCTTCTTTCCCCCAACTCACTCTGCATGAGGAGGAACTTCACCACTGGATCGAGGACAATGGCTATAATTATGCTACATAAGAGATAGTGATGAAACTTCTGGATAGCCCTTACCAATGTAAAGGCTTGCTTCTCTAACATCAGATAGTATATCTCAGTGTTTTTAAATAGGGATCTCATGAAAGCTATTGTCTATTCATCCCCTTTGTCTTTTCATTGTGTCAAAACAACAACACATGAATGATCAGATGCAAAAGAATAGTTAAAGAAAGGCTGTAAATAATCAGGGCTAGTTAAAATAGGCACTTCTGAAATGGATTGCTTGATCTAGGAGAAAGAATCCTTTGCCTCATTTCTCCATTGAATCTTTGCATATTTCTTCATCATCTCGTTCAGGGGTTTGACAATTTCTACAAACCCAGTTATGAACTTCCTCACAAAGTTTATCTTTTTGAAGAAAGATCTCATCTCTTTCTTGCTGCTTGACATAGGTAATTTCAAAATAGACTCTCCTCTGTCAGGATCAATTGAAATGCCTCTTTTTGAAATTATATGGCCCAACGATTTTCTTTCTAAGACCTCGGATAAACATTTCTTCGAGTTTAAGGAAACACCAAATTTTATGTAATTTTCCAGAACCATTGCTAAATCAGTAGTGTGGTCTTCTTTGTTCTTGGGAAAGACTGTTAGATCATCCATATAAATAATGATGCATTTACATACCAGATATTTAAAATCCACATCCATCGCACTGTAAAAATTTTCTCTAGCATTGATGAGACCGAATGACATTCTCCAGTAAGAAAATGTTCCCCACTTCTTTGTGAAGGCAGTATTTATTTGATCTTCATAGTTCACCAACACTTGGTTATATCCTAAATAACCATCTAGGAATGACATCATTTGTGAACCATTGAAATCCTACAACACTTCTTCAAGGGAAGGAAGAGGATAATTATCCTTCTTTGAAGCCTTGTTCAGGTTTCTGAAATCGACACACAATTTGATTTCTCCATTCTTTTTGCACATAGGTACCAAATTTGTGACCCATGTAGAATGCCTAACAAGAAAAATAATTCTAGCTGACAACAATTTATGCACCTCTTTGAGGATTAGGGGTTCAATCAAGGCATTAACTAGTCATTACTTCTAATGAAATGGCTTTTCTTGAGGCTTCAAAGGGATGGTATGAGTTATCATTGAAGTGTCAAATGCTTTCAGATCCTCATATCCCAACACGATATTTGTGATGTCTTCCTTTAACACCTTGAGAATCTTGTCACGAATACCTTTTAGACAAGTCTTTCCAATAAAGATATTGCTTTCTAGGCCAAAATCTACTAGATTATAGGTTTCATATTCCCCTCATCAACATTTGTAGGTAGTTTCTTGCGGGCTTGAGGATCAAAGTCAAAGATCCTCTCCAGTGGTACCATTCCTTTGGGGATGTTGTTAGTTTTCAAATTAATTATGCCTTATGTATCAAAATCCTCTGGCTCCCAGTTCCCTTGATCTCTATCAGACTCATCAATGATATGCCCTTCAAAAATATTAGAACTTTCCAAAAATGCAAGAATGTGTCGATCATCATCAAAATCTTGAAAGTTTCGTACACTGTTAGGGATTGCTAGAACTAACACTAAATCAACATAAAATATCCTCAATTTAGAATCGTACATAGGCTCCAATGTGCTAGCTACTACTATGAGCGCATACACAATTTGATTATTTCCCCTAGGAATCAACTTAATGTCAAAAGCATCAAAATCCTCAATCAGGTTCCATACCCTATTTTGGCAAGCAGCCAATTTTTGTTGTGGCATGTATACTGGCTATGAACCTACTTCACAATCACTTTTGAATCTCCCATCACTCTAAGGCCTCGTACTTTCTTTTGATGTGCGAACATCAGTCCCCTGGCCAATGCCTCATACTCTACAACATTGTAGTGCACCCGAACTGCAACCTGTAAGAAGCAAAATAAGTTTTCCCTTTCCGGTTGGTCAATTCAACTCCAACTCCACTCCCTAATTTGAATTTAGAACCATCAAACTTGAGGGTCCATAATTGGTCTTGGGGTACAACCTCTTTCTTAGGATCAATCTTAGGTTGTTGTTTCAGAGGATTAAATGGTGAATCTAACTGGTTTGGGATGTTAACATCAAGGGATCTGTGTATCTAAGGACTGCTAGATGCTTCATTCAAATTAAGCAATGTGCAGAAACTGTTTCCTACAACTCATGGTTATCAGTTTTGTAGCTCACTTTCTCTTTGAGTAGTTCTTTTAGAATTAGAAGGTGAGTAGGGGAAGGGGTATCTAGCATCTCCTGGGGTTCACTAATCTCAGTTTGTAGATCTAGAGGTAGGCTCAAAGGTTGATTGGTGAATAATGGAACTCCTTCCTCTATGTTTTTGATTCCTATAAAAACAGTCATAGCATTAGTTTTGAATGAAAACTGATTTGGGACTGTCCTAGGATTTATGTTTTGAGTATCTCCTAACTAATAAACTTGATTCAAAATGTGAAGACAAGGCTGAAAAGTTAACTTAGAATGGTTTTGATAGTGAACCCTACACTAGTTTGGGAGTAACAAACTCCACAAATCTACCTCTTCTCCAAAGACCAGTTTATCTTGATGTAATTTCTAGATTAACACTTCCTAGTTAATGCTAGTCATAGAATTACTATTTTCTAAGGGTTGTGATTGATTGAGATTTGGCATTGAAAAGGTCATAACCTTGTCCATCTTATAAACACCTAATTCAGTTTCAAAATAAGCAACCTCATTAGGATGATTCTACTCTATAATCATGTGTTTTAGGTGAGGATCACTTTCTATCCTAATCTGACTTGACATACCCTTCCATGGTAGCCACATGTGTGAGAATTCCAATGAAAGATAGCCTCCAATAGTCTTCATCCAATCCCTACTCAACAACATACCATACATTTCAGGAATATCAACAATTTGAATATCCATGTAACTTTGAATCCCCATATATGATCCTATTTGTATGTGCATATTCTTCAAGTCTCTTACAACATTCACTTAATTTTTGTCCAATTGTATAACCTTTTTGTGAGTTTGAATTGGGGTTAGGCCTAATTTATTGCAAATGGAAAATGACATAACATTACTTAAGGCCCCAAAATCTAACAAGCATTTATGTAAGTTCTTCCCAAAGATTCTTAAACTCAACAAAAATGGAGGTGTTTCCTATCTTCCCCTTTATAGAGTTGCGTTCATTTCAGCAGTGGGAGTCATTTTTTCCTTTCCCTTCAAATGATTTGCCTCAGCCAAAGCTTTCAACATGAGCTCATGTTGAGTAGGACACTATTTTAGAATATCAAAGAATGATAGGGAAGTCATTTTCTTTTGTATTTTTGTAATCAGATCATACTCCTTGTTATTGTTGTATTGTTGTTTAGGAAAGAAAAAAAAATTACTTTTTTTTGGAATCATGGAGGTAGATTGTTATCCACTCTCGGATTTGGGGGTACCATGTTGTTAATTGGAGGAGTAGATGTAGTGAATGGTCCTTTATTTTGGTTTCTCATAAAATGACCCCCTTTAGCTTGAAAAGCTTGAGCGTCATACACATCAATTTTCAGCTTGTTTTCACCTTGGAAAGGAAATTGAAAATCAACATAAGTCTCAAAGGCCATGGAAATGTCTACGGACCCACCACTTTTGTTAGCATTTTCCTTGTGCTGGTTGGGAATTAGCTTGAGCAATTTTAACAATTGTTTCCATTTTTGGGAAGTTGACCTCAGAGTGAGCGGCAGTATTGTGTAACCTGCACCAGTTGGTCATGAAGTTTAGATTTGCAATGTTGGTAGTGTGTGTTTTGTCTTCATTAGCCTAGTAATTGTGCAAAGCTCCTCCATTTATTGGTCTTGTATCCTATTGCCTATTATTGGGCCTCTGGTTATACCCTCTATTTTGGTTTTGATAATTCTGATTTTGGAAATTCTAATTTTGAAAGTTCCTCTAGTTCTGGTTGTTATTATGGTTGGGGTAATTGTTTTGATTTTGATAACCTCTCCAATTTTGGTATTGATTTTGATTTTGGGAGGGTTTTAATCTAAATTGGGCCATCTCATTGGTAACT
This sequence comes from Sequoia sempervirens, assembly GCA_007258455.2. Lineage (NCBI taxonomy): Eukaryota > Viridiplantae > Streptophyta > Pinopsida > Cupressales > Cupressaceae > Sequoia > Sequoia sempervirens. The sequence continues at coordinate 309,220,513 of VDFB02086081.1, forward strand.
TGGGACATATTTTTCTTTAGAGTTTCCAACTCTATTGACAAACATGCAATATGTTCATTTTCTGCAATTGTTACAATTTGATTATTCTATTGTGTTGTTGGTAGGTTTATTTGAGGATTCTATCCTCCTGCATAATTTTGAAGAGGTTGTTACTGGGAAGAATCTAGAGTTTCTCCATTAATCCAAGGCAACAAAGGTAGGGTATGCATTTCAGCCAGGGTTCCATAAGTAGAATTGGACATTCCTGGGACTGTGTTGAATAATGGGGTTCCATTGGTAAGTGCATTGTTAATTTCATTCATTTGATTGGGAATTCCAAGATATCTTAGGGTAGGTAGTGTCCTCCTATACCACATGATTGTGAACTTATTTGTTGTTACAATTGGATGGATAGGTGGTATACTTTGGATAATAAACCAATGTCTGTGTCAGGGCAAGTTCTCTATAAGAATAAACCAGTCAATAGGTCTATGGCTTTAAGCTATTCTTGAATGGCATTATTCTCAGCAACTGTGTAAGGTGGTTGTAGTCTCTTGTATATTCTTTGGAACCATGTGTTGAATAGAGGCAAGGGTTCATGGGGTTCCTTCCTAATCATGGAAAACTGATGGTATAAAATGGTTGGGTCCACGTAGACCTAGAATTGATTAATGAATGCATCCTCCAAATTGTTCCAACTACCAATGGATCCGGTGGGCAAGTTAAGGTACCAATTATAGGCCATATCCCCTAGTGAATAGGGCAACAATTTGTAGGCCACATCGTGATGCACTATCTGAGCTCTAGTGCATGCATCTTTGAATGCTTGAATGTGCTCTTCTGCACTTTGGGATTCCCCATGGGTGTACCTAGGACAAAAATTTTCTGGGTTTTTAGGCATCTCATGGATACCATCGGGGATGGTCCCTAGTGGTGAGGGGTTCCCTACGAAGAACACCATTGGTGGCAGTGGGATAGGTGGATGCAACTGTGGTATCAATGGATATCCTAGTGGAGTAGTTGGTGGCGTTAATGGTGGTGGGATTGGAGTCCTATGTGTTTTGGGTCAAGTAGGAAATCAGAGTTCTAAAAATGGCTCTTAGTTGGGAGTAAATATTAGAACCCATTCAAACCTATTCGAAGAAAATGACCCAATTCACTCCAGTTTGTTCCTTTGAGCCCTCCTTCTAGAGCCAATTTTTTTGATGGTCGAAATAACACAACAAACATTAAGTAGAATATTTCTATCCTACTTCTCATGAAAATGATAGCTAATACCAAATCACCTATCTTCCAAAGTCTCGACAGTTGGTTCTCAACTATGTTGATTTACCTAGTGGTCAACATGAATATAATGTTCAAGGGGCCTTTGCTAGTAAAAAAAACAATAAATTGTCTATTTCAAAATATTCTAATGGGGGGGTTAAATAAACAGAAAAAGATAGATCACAGTTTTTGGAACAAAATAACGTGAACAAACATTCTTCTCAAATTTGGACATGCAACTTCTATAACAAGCATTTTTGTAAAGTCTAAAACAAATAAGTGGAATAACTTACGTACATTCATGCAATTATACCCATTCATAATGCAGATTTAATAAACATACTTGCAATTGTCATGCCTCGAACTTTGATGTTGTTTGCTTTTGGTTTGTGGATTTGTCATATGATTTGATGTGTGTGGTAGAGTAATAATGAATACTATGGTGTTTTGGTGTGATGAAATATGAAAGTGTTTACTTTAAATTATGAAAAGTTGAATAGTATTGAATGCATTTTGCTTTGAAAATGAAGTAAAATAGAATATAAATATTTGAATTAAAGTATTATATCGTTTAGATTTATATCTTTATGGGATACTAATTCAGTTTATTGTTGTGTGCCTGAGTGTACTTGAGCTGTAGGTGGTCGAAGACCAAGGGTGTGATTAAGGAGAGGAGGTTAGCCTCATGGCAGGGTAAAGCATGATGGTCTTCTCGATCACACATAAGCACCTAGACTCATGTAGATGCATTTAGGATTAAATTCAGTTGACCGTTTTATTATTTGCAAAGAATTTATATAGTTTAATTAAATTAGTTAAATAATAAAATAAAAGCATAATAAACTAGAAGAATTAATTTTAATTATATTTTAACTCTAGATTTTGTTCTAAGAAAGAAATTAAATAAGTATTTCATTTTTAATAATTGAATGTTACTTCTTACGTTTTTTATTTTTCAATTAAATATTTATTTAATTCTCTTAATATGCAAATGTTTCTTTCCTTTAGTTAAAAAGTGGCAATTATCTAGCTAATTACGGGAAGAAAACTACATTGGTTGCAATGAATTTTCTCTTATTAATTGCTAAGGAAATAACATGAAAGAAATATACTGTATTTCTTCAAATTTTAATATTCTTTCTTTTCAAGATTAGGTTGGAAATTAAGAAAGGAAAAGCTTTAAAAAGGAAAAAGAGGAATAATGAGAAACACAACTGTTTTTGAAACTCATCTTGAAAATTGCTTTGCAAAATAGCTTTGAGGGCTGCCAAATAGAGTTTTCTAAATAGATTTCAATAGCTTAGAATTTGAAGGAAAACAAAATAAAATACAGGAAGAAAAAGAGAGGAAGGAAGAAGAGAGGTTTCCAGAAAACAAGCTTCAGGGAAAATAAAAGAAGAAGTAGTTGGAGAACGTCTTCAACTAGAAGCGAAAAATCTAGGTTTTCATTTCTTTAAAGAAATCTTTTCTATTGTTTTCAATTCTAGAATGCGAGAAAACAATTGTTGGTTTGTGCAAAAAAATTATATTTTATTCAAATTCCACTGTGCAAAACCACTGTATTCTAAAATGTATGCTGTGCAAACCCATTAGTAAAAAAACATTTAAACAATCTTTTTATTAAAGCCTCTTTATTTCTTCTTGAAATTTACTTTAATATTGTATTATAAATTTGTCCCCAACTGGGGATTCTTTTGTGTGAATCCTAGAGTAAAATCTTGACCAATTTGTGTAAGCTCCATATATATATGTGTGTATTTATATACATACAAAATCCTGTATATGTATACAAATACATACACACACACATATACATATATACATATTTATATATATATGCATTCGTATCTATATTGATTGGATACATAAATTATGTTGCTCTACAAAATAACTTGAATCTCATACGGGTCTGTGTAATTTTGTTTTTTTTGTTAATGGGCATAGGGATTATATTAAGTTGGGAGTTGAGGGTTCACCCCAGCCCTACCCTCCCCATATTGGGAAAGGTTGTGCTATGGGGGACAACACCCTCCACAGGCAACATCTTCCCCATATGTGGAGGGGAGGTGCGTCTGCCAAGCATGAATTGCCTTTATCAAACATTAAACTTTGTCAATTTTTGTGCGTGTTCTTTCAAACGAATTTTGTGGAATATAAATGATATTGTATAATATTATGTATACATACATATATATATATGTGTGTGTGTGTGTGTGTGTGTGTGTGTGTACATATAAGACATAAACACATACAATTTTGGAAAAATGCTTGCATTTGTGCAGTATAAAATTTGAGAAATATGTAAAATTCTGAAACATTCATCTGAGATATATATATATATATATATATATATATATATATATATATATATATATATATATATAAACATGTATACATAAATATTTAAATATATGAGTATGAATATGTGAAAAATTAATTGAAATATTCAGTCATCTCAAAACATACCCCTATATATATATTGAAGTTACTATGGGGTAAGTCTACTGAAACTATTATTTGCCTTTCCTATAAAATTTCTGAATATGTATATATATATATTTATGCATACACACACACACACACACACACACACACACACACACACACACACACACACACACACACATATTTGGGAGAGAACATACACATATACCCTCTTCTTATATGAGAATGAGAAAAACATAAAATAGAATCGAATAGATACGAATCTACCTGAGATTAACCATTTTTATAGTGTTAGATGGAAACCTTTGCATTGATAAATTGTTTTTCTGATTTTCAAGATAAGGAAAACTGTAATTTTCTGAAAAAAAAATACACGATTGAGTGAAATGAACTTCTTTCAAAAATCTCATTAGATTAGTTAATTAGAACACATTATGTTCCAAAGAAGTAGTATGTTGAAAGTTTTTCTCTTATGCTGAGTGAACACCAAAACATAAACTTATCCTATTCCATTGGAGTGTAACAAAAATTTCAAGAAGAGAAATCATGTTGAACTGAAAACCAATTTTAAGTTGCATTTCTTTTGAATTACTATGAGAACACTTTGAGTCTTTTTGAAACAAAATGAGTTTTCAAGATGAAAAGCATAGTTGTAGAAATGTTTAAATTTGAATGAAAGTTTTATGTGGAAGATGCATTATTTTCTTTCTTTATATGAAACTTTCAGGATAGGATGCCGAAGGTGGATCCACAGAGACGGTAGTTTTACCTTTTCTAAAACTATCATTTATTTTTATTTATGCTTGGCCAAGCACATGTACCATTGAAATAGATGGAAATAAAAGCCTAGAAATAAATGTATGTAGGTCTCTGCCACCTCCTGTTGCAAGAGATATGTTATTCTCATTTTAGGAATGCATATAAGCATTAGGCTTGCATCGAGAGTTCCCTCCTGTGTTATTGTTCCAGGTTGCTAGGCTCCTCATGTAGGGCCAAGGATTTCTTTGAGTTAGGAAGGAACCCGGGGAAGTCATGTACTTCATGGTTGGGCGGAAAAGGTGCCTTAATCACACTCTTGGTCCCAGCTTACAAGAAGACCAGAGGCGTCAAGGCGGCTGAGGTTCAAAGTTTCTTTATGCTATGGATATATTCATGTATTATTTTTGAATGGCTTATATAGCCCACTTGTAAATGTAACTTTGCTTTGATGCACATTGATGTCCTTATAAATGTAACTTTGCTTTGATGCACAATGATGTACTTATAAATGTAACTCAACTTTGATTCTCATTTATGTAACATTGAAATAGATGTAATGGTAAAAGTTATTGAAGTAACATTGAAATAGATGTATCGATGGAAACTCATTGACATGATTTTTGGCATAGCTATGATGTTGTAAAAATCACTGTTGTAATGTTGATTTGGATGTATATATATTGCATTCCTTCTAATACATGAAATGAAATTCATCATAGTACTTGATTTTGAGTTCTTATGGACAACTCTCGTTCTTTGTATAAATACTTTTACTTTACTTGGAATGTGAACAGTTTTATTTTGGAAAACACTTGTTAGTTGAGGGTTTTTTTTTTTCGAGCGTTACAACAATTCACTTTTTCTAGAATCAATTTAATAACGAACATTATTAACTTTCCACAGAATTTTGCAGATCAACAAACAATAAGAAAATAACATTCATAGATAATACAACAAATGGTTTTAAATTTAGCCTCTTCTATTGATTTTCACTAATTGAGAAACATTTATGCATAGCAAGATCCACTAGCATACGAAAAACCATTGTCTATTGTCATCATCTTTAAACTAAGAAAACTCTGAATTTTAACTAATTGCATAATTTAATTGTTTGCATGAAAAATTCAAGAATATCTAACTTAGGCTGCAAAATTGACTTCAATTTTCCGAGCTTTACAATAAGGAGAGTTTCCTAACTTATAGAAAAAAAATACAACATTGTAATCTCCTTCAAAAATATCACAATCCACAAAATGGGTGCTTAGATCCACAATTATTGGGAACCTTCAATTCAACTGGAGTTATCATGATGTTTATAACTGCCTACATACTAGAGAAGTGCACCTAATTCTTGGCTTGTCAAAAACTGATTTGGAGTTAACTGTCTGTCAATGGGATGCCTAGGAATGGTTGATCTTGGTTGAATTTATTATGTTTTAAAAATACAATATTCCCTTCCTTTACTTATTCTCTTTCCTGGGAAAATCATGACAATTGTCAAAATTATCATAGAATAGCTTCATGACTTCTTCATTGGGTCCATCTACCCATTCCACCTTAAACTTTGATCTCTCAAATTTGTCAACAACTCCTTTAATGGCCTCATGCATCTGACTGATGTCCCTTGAAGCCCATTTGGTATCAGAATTGATGGTCATCAATTCATCCAACAAGGTCCCATCAGGATCATCTCCTTTATCAATTCCTCTAGTCTATTATTCCACTCTTCCTTTACCTTTTATAAAGAATCTAGCTCTGAGTTGGCATAGAGCTTGGGGACTTCTTGGTGGTATTACAACCAACTATCTATTCAAATATCAAATTATGATCTCATACTTCATGTTGAATTCTGAGAAAATTAACTCTTTATTCAATAAGGATCTCTATCCAAAAGATGATGATATTGCTTGCCTTGTCAACATATTCAGGATCTTCATTTCCTAGAATTCTAGATTCAATCAACATTTCCTTGGGCTTCCTCTTGAGGTATTTTAATGTTTTTATGTACTCTCTATAGTTCTCCTCTTCTTCCCACCATTTTTGAATACATTCCCCTAATTGCTTGCCTAGTGTTTATGCTTCTTCATAATATTTGTATCCATGGTCAATTAATTCCTCTATTTCCTTTTGGAGAGTGTTGACCCATCCATCGAAAATATTGGATTTCCTCTTCATTTCATTTAGCTCATCAAATTATTTTTGACTGATAAGCACGAGAACCTTCGATGTCGTTAGTTGTTCTGAGGTAGAATCAGTGAGCTCTTTTAAAAATATTTTCATTTGCACCAATTGTGCTTTCAGATCATCCTTCACTTTCTTATCTTTTTCCATTATGGATTTAGTTGAAGTAGCTACCAAATCCAGTAGTGACATTTGCTGATTTCGAGTTTGTTTTCCCAGATTGACTGTACTTATCTAGTAATCAACAGCTTGTAGCTCCTGATGAGTCTAGTTTATGACTCAAGTTTGATAGAAGTTTATTGTCTATTTTCCATAGTTATCATAGACTTTGATGCTTGGATGTTGATATTTTTATGATATTTCCTCAAACCATAGACATTGGGAATAAGCTTGTTTTTTATAATCTTTAATGACATTGGCATGCTATATGAACTATCTGTGTTGATTTTGCATGTGGATTAATGAATGCTACTTTAAGATAGTTAAAAATATGCAATTGTTGTGCATACTAATATTATTTTGCAGATATAATTAGCTGCCTACACAATTAAAGGAGATTCTTCTAGCTGGTCATTCGCCATAATGGTCAACAAGGTGGTCATTCAAAGGTCAACAAAGGGAAGACTCATGACAACAAGATATTCCTCATTCAAATCAAATTTGTAACCACCTTATAAATGGTCTTAATTGTCTATTGAGTGAATATAGGTGTTACTATTGTGCTAAATCTACATTGAGGCAAACATATCTGACTAGATTTTGCGCATGCATAATCACCTCTCCACTTTTCATGCTTTCCATAAAGTGGCGTCCTCCTAATCTGTTGGAGTTGACTGCTAGTTTGATAGGTGATAAGTTAGTAGCTTTTCTCCCTATAGATAAGACTCAAATGTTCCTTCAAAAGAGGTTGCTTAATCTAATGATGTACTCACATTCTTAGTTTTTCAGTAATACAGTCATGATGCTCTATTGTACTTGTGTTTTCCAATGAATAAAATGAGTTTATAAGTTCATGCATATGAGTTTACATTTTTCTTAAGGGATACACATCCAAGGGGGCCCACTTGGTGAGAATTCCATCCTTTAGCATAGTTATTACTTTCTATTAAGTAATTAGTTAAAAGTCTGGCACTAGCTATTCCTGTAGCTACTAGAATTCTCTTTTGTGACTATTCCTGCAGCCAAAGTAGACTGAGTAGTTTCTTGTTTGTTTGCTTAGATTTTCATTTCTATCATGCATTTCAGCTTAGTATAGTTGTTGGTTGATGCTCAACACTTATGTTATTTCTTTCCAAGCAATTTACCTTCAACATTATGTTTTTCTTAGTTGTAGAATGAATATGGCTACTTTGGATCCTTAGTGCACATACTGTGCTAACCCATTTCAAGTTCACGTCCCTGGGTTGACAAGTTAAATGGACCTTCATGATGATTGAAATAGCTATTTAGATTAGATGTCCAATCTCCAAATCACAACTGTAAGAGCTTAGTTGTTAGATCATTGTAGGAGGCCAACATTTTTGGCGCCATTGCTGGGGATGGTGTCAAACTAGGGAGTTCTTTGTAGCCATTGATAGTTTTCTTGCTGTAGTATTTCTAAAAGTCTATTCTTAGTATACCCCTCATTTAGGAGAGTAATGATCCACCATTCTTTTTCCAATTCTTTGTGTGAGCTGAATGATAGTGAGTTGATATCGTATGCATAGAGGAAGGAGGAGAGATGTTCATGGGATATTCCTTCTTAATAACCTGGATCCATTCCAGCTAGATGAGCATTTGAATCTGCCAAGAGAGGAAGAAGAAGAAGAGCCAAACCCCTTTGTTGATGCATTTCTTGATCTGACCAGTTCTGAAATTTCCTTTGAAGACCAAAATCAACTTGAAAACCCTTTTGATTTGGAACTACATCAAGCAAGCATGGGTGATGCAAATAGAAACAAACCTAACTAACCAACTTTTCCTTTACCCATTTCCCATCAAAATGAAGTTGACAACCTCAAAAATATCCCTACTTCAATCCTTCCTAAGTTTTATGAACTTGTCACAGAAGATCCTAATACTTTCTTGTTTGAGTTTGACATACTCTGCGGGAGTTATGACTACACCACCAATGCCCATAGGCTTAAGCTATTTCCTACCACCTTGAATGAGGTTGCATTAAGATGGTTCATGAGCCTAGGAAGAAATAATGTGGAGACTTGGGAGGACATGAAGACAAATTTCTTTGAGAAATACAAGGAATATTGCAGTGGCATGAGAGGAGATGACATTTTTAGGATGCAACAAAAGGAAGATGAGAGCCTAGAGGACTGCATTGCAAGGTTTTTGTTTTGTTTGCAAAAATATCCACACCATACACTTAATGAAGAATCACAAAAGTTTCTTTTCTTGAGAGAAATTAATGGTAGCTGCACTAATTCCTTAGACTTGATGGGAGGAGGAAATATCACCCAAGTTCCTTGGGAGGACATCAAGAAGATATGTCAGAACTATTCTAGGGAAGCTTCAAAGAAAGGGAGAGCTTACCAATCCTCCATGGGAAAGTCATCTACTAATGGAGTTTCAAGAATGGAGATTACTCACTTGCTAGCAGACTTCAAGCAAGACATTATAAAAAATCTAGCTACTCAGTTGGATACACTTTAGGCCAAAAAGAAATAAGAGGATGCAGAGGCAACATTGGCAGAGTATTTCCCCCATTGCAGACAAAAGAAGGACTGCAAATGCAGGATGATAGCTAATATTTTAAAAAAATAGATTCCACCTGAGTTCAAGCCAATCTAGGGTGAAGATGACCAAGTCTAATACATTGCAAAAAGGAGGCCATGGGCTCCAAGACAAGGTATGCCACCAGATCCACTCTCTTTTGTTGGGCCATATTTCAATTCCTTTTCATCTGGTAACCAATGGCAGCCCCCATATCCATCCAATTATGGAGGATATCCACCACAACCTTGGAATAACCCTCCAAATGCTTGGCCCAATCACCAAAATTCTCCACCCCAGTGGCAACAACCTCAGGGGAATTGGCAACAGTTTCAAGGATATTGGTAGCCACCCCCAGGAAATTGGCAGGAAACAAATCAATCGAGAGGAGGACAACAATGGCCAAACCAGCCAAATAATTACATGTAGCCACCTTCTCAACCCCAACAACCTACTATAATGCCTCCTCCTACTAGCTCAAGTTCAAATACACCTAAATCTACTCAGCTACTAGCTCAGCCCACACCCAATCCAAATAACAAACCACAACAACAGCTAGTATACTCTACTGATCCAAATCAATTCCCTGCATATGTTGTGAGTGTAAGTGACATCCACTTATTTTCAGGAACTACTTTTCCAGCTCCTTCCACACCCATTACCACTGAGCTTCCTGTGGAAGAAGAGGAGCCTCTAAATACCCCCATTCAACCCAGTGCACCTAAGAATCCTGAACCAGTTCTAGTCAAGTAGATTGCACAAACACCCCCATTTCCTTAAAGGTTGGAAACTGTGCAAGGAAGAAAATGAGGACAAAAATTTTGACATTTTAGATCAGTTGAAGCATATATGTGTCCAGATACCTCTATTTAAAGCCATAAAAGATGTTCCAATCTATGGTAAGGCAATTAAGGAAGCATGCCTTAAGAAGCCAGGCATGAAGAAGAAAGACCCCACTACGGTTCATGTGGTGGGAAAACTAGCTGACATCATGCTTGGGAGAGTGTATGTTCCCAAATACAATGATCCAGGGAGTCTTGTGGTAGGAGTTGTCATAAATGGGATCCAAATAAAGAATGCTCTAATTGACTTAGGAGCAGCGTAAATGTAATGACCAAGGATATCCTGCAACAACTAAATGTTGCAAGCATGAGACCTAATCCTATTGTCCTCCAGCTTGTTGATAGTTCAACTGTTAAACTTGATGGTGTAGTAGAGAACCTTGTGGTAACTCTGGACTCATGGGAGTACCCAACAGATTTCATGATTCTTTCTCCTAAGGCCACACTAGGCGGGCACCCTATCATTCTTGGAAGGCCATGGTTAGCAACAACAAATGCATATATTGGATGCAAGACAAGAGACGTGACCATTTCTGATAGAAAGAGCACCAAAAAGCTTATTCTCTACCCTCCTGCTCAACCATCTCATGATTTGGATAATTCTATATGGCCACATGTTGGTGAAGAGGCCAAGGAAGTTAATTTTGTGGGACAGCTTATGATGTTAGGAAGAAGCTCTTTCATGTAGCTTCAAGATGAAGATGGAGTATTGTCTAACATAATTCAGAATCATTGTGAAATGGAGGAAGCATCATCCTCTCATTTTGTTGCTCCAGTAAAGACACTTCTGCTTGTTGTTCCTGGAGCCACTAGAATTCTCTTATGTGATTGTTCCTACAACCAAAGCAAATAGAGTAGTTTCCTATTTTTTTCTCAGATTTTCATTTCTATCATGCATTTCAGCTTAGTATAGTTGTTGGTTGATGCTCAACACTTATGTTATTTCTTTGCAAGCAATTTACCTTTAGCATTATGTTTTTCTTAGTTGTAGAATGAATATGGATACTTTGGATCCTTAGTGCACATACTGTGCTGACCCATTTCAAGTTCATGTCCCTGGGTTGACAAATTAAATGCACCTTCATGATGATTGAAATAGCTATTCAGATTAGATCTCCAATCTCTGAATCATAGTTGTAAGAGCTTAGTTGTTAGATCATTGTAGGAGGCCAACAACTCCTTGTCATCCTTATCAACTGTAGGGGTGGAAATGTTAGCAATGAAATCCCCATCATCAGTCAGTCTTATGCAATGTATGGCTCTTGGTTTCTTCTTGGGTTTCACATTGTCCATTTCCTTTTCATTTCAGCGCAACTGACTAGTTGAGCTTGGACCTGCTATCTCTTTTCCAAATTTAGCTTTATCCATATGGGGGTAGTTGGGTACACTATCATTTGTTGAGTACTTGGAGGCATTGGATTTGGAGGTGGTGGAGGTGTAGAAATTGCTTCAATTTCTAACACAGATGAGGCCTTCTATTGCTCAAGCTTTTCTTTATCAGCTCTCTCTTTTTTTGCCTTCTCTTTCTCTATCCTCTCATTCTTAGATTTCTCTTTTTCCCTCCTTTCTAGCTCTGCTTTAGTGTCATCAATCTTTTTAAGCTACATTTCTTTATGTTGAACTTCTTCTTCATCCTTTTTTCCTTTGCTCTTCTTCATGATCCAATTCCTCGGTAGCTTGCTTCTGTGCACTTTCCAATATCTCTCGATGCTCTTCTTCAGTTAAGACATGGATCATCTCTTCTTTGTTCCAAAGGTTCCCTTCTCCCACATCTACATCCTCTTCTTCAAATTATTCTTCATACCCTCCCTCCTCTCTAACTAAATCCTCTTGTAGGGGAGTCCCTTCAGAATCAGATGAGAGGGGGGATTATGTGATATCTATTATTAGAGGTTCTTCCCCTTCTTTAGTTGTTGCTTCCGAAATAGTTGGTACAGTGGAAGGGGTTTCCTTAGTTTGTGGAGGAGCCATAGAAGGACCTTCTTGGGCAGTTTATTGTCTAGGGTATACAGTAGCAAGGGGTTTAACACCAAGACCTTTAAAAACTCCTATAGTAGCAACTTGGTACATAACTTTAGCTTTTTTTAAGGATTTTGTAACCTTCTTCATTGTAACTTCTTCTTGTGCAAAATTCCTTTTAGTTCTCTTGTAATTTTTTGTCTCAGCTTCTGAGGATGATCCAACTTGTGAATCCTTCATTTTCTTTGTGACTCTTCTTTGGGGTTGGTGGAGGCGTACACCGATCCATTTTATGCTTCGATCAATGACCACCACTGAAATATTATTTATGTCAAAATGTTCTTTCTCCATCCAATTGATGGGCTCCAATTCCTTGGTTGCAATTTGATCTGCCTCATACCAAGGATCAAGGAGAACACCATCATCTAGCAACCCTTCAGGTATATCCTCTTTGATGTTAAAGTCCCTCATTTGGGGAATAGTCAACCTTTCATATCCCTTTTCTTGACTTCAAATTAATCCTACAGGTTAGGCCATAAGTCTTCGATATGATGATCATGATAGGGAAACAAAGATGCATATATCTCATTCATCTTCCCCTTCGGGTCAAATTTCTTCCTTTCCTCATAAAATTCCAGGTTGCAGGCCTGGAACTCTATTGTTGCAGCCTTGGTTGCCACTATTGATTGACATGAGTAAAATCCTAATTCCATAGGAAAAGAATGACACCTTGCTTTGTGTTTCTCTAAGAACTTAGCATTTACCTTAGCTTCCTGTTAGGAGAATTCCATTAATATCATTTTATCACTACAACATCTCGGCAACTTGAATGGAGCTTTGTCAAAAATAAATAATCTGATGTAAGTGGTTTTGGGGTACTAAATGAACCAACTCCCTCATACTTCAATAAAATCCATGGCTTCTTTAGTCAGTCTAAATCCCACATCTCTCGTCAACTGGTTGATAACCACATATAAGAAGGCATCGTTTACTCTCTTCAAATGTTTTTTTTCCTTCTTAAGTTCCAATTGGTCATAGTATTTCTAGACCCTATTGTCTCTAGCTGCTTCTCTGAGAAACCCTTCTATGTTTAGCCATGGGAATTTTCCCATTCTTGTAGCACAATATATCACATAGGAACTCATGTAAAATTTCTTGGTTTCCTTCACCTTAATGAGTTGATCGTGAATGGCATTGGACACCATTTGTCCCCAGTCTAAATATTTTTTTCCATTAAGCACTATCTGAATAAAGGAGAACATGCAGTTCTCAAATGCATGCGAGTATTATTTCCCAAATGCCATGGACAATAGTGTAATAACCTCCCCTACTTTGGTAGAGAAGTCAAAACTTTTAGGCTTGGAGGGAAACTTCTTTATTGGCTTTTTTTTTCCATTTCTAACCACCTCTTATTTATGTATCTTAAGTTACCCTCCACATCTGCCTCATACTGCCACAATGCCTCTAATTTTGTCATTATTTTGAGGTTAGGATGGGGAGGTAAGTCAAATAAATATCTTATCATCTCGGGTGTCAAATTAATTATTTTTGTTCCCAAAGGATCAATACATTTCCTCTGTACCGAGTTGTATGCGTCAGCAACAACTAGTATGAACTCTAGACATTGCACTACTATAGGAAATGAAGCTACATGTGCTAACCCTGAGTTAGCAATTTTATTTGCTCTTAGACTAATATCCTCTGCAAAAGTATCAGTAACAAACTGCTCTAGGTCAATATGACCAATCAATGTATCAGTTATCCTCATTACTTCTGAATCAAACTTTGATGGCACACGATTTCCTTGAAACTTATATTTCATTGTCAGGGGAAACTATTCTGGCCTCAATCTCTTAGCTTTTTTCCCCTTTTTCACCCCTTGTACCTCTTCTATTCCAATATCCTCTTCTGATGAATATATTTAATAAACCTGCAAGCAATGACATCCATTAGACATAAAGGAGCAATGGAGAGGTTTAGGAATCATATATGTTTCATACTAAAACCTTATTATATGAAAGAAGTGCTTTCTTACATGATGTTTCTATAATTTTCGGAGGTCAGGATCAAGATAACACCTGGAACATGATCATTTAAAAACCCTATTACCATAATGTTAGACATCGAGATTGGGTTAGAACTAAGCACTTGATGTATACAAAAGGCCTATCGGAGATTGAGATTGGGATAGAATTCTGCATCAGAACCTTAGATAAAGTGTATTGGAAGTCAGGGTCGGGTCAACACCTAACACAGTAACTCTTCAAATGGAACTAGTTCAAGTTTCGCTCTAAAGTTTGATCCCACCCAGGGTTGGCAGTAGGGATCGAGATGTCACTTGAAACTAGATTAACAATTTTGAACAAGATAGGGTTTTGTTTCGATGTCCAATTTCAACCAAAGGTCGGAAGTCAGAGTCAGAACGGTGCCAAGAACTAGGACTAAACCTTGGTGCATAATTAAGGTTTTGTTCCAAAACCCGATCCCGCAACATGTGTGATTATTGGGATCGGAACATGATTAAGCATGACAGTGATGAAAAATGATTTTCTAACTTTTATCAATAAACCCTTTAGGATCGGGATTTTTTTCAAATTTTAGAACCCTAGTAATAAACTGACCCAATACTATAATAAAAGTGGTAACTTTGCGGATTAGACATGAGGCAACCTAGGATTCAAACTCAAACTTGTAAAGGTCGATGGTATGAAAACCCTAGACAACTAGGGTTTTAGAAGGAACAAAGAAACCCATGTATAGAAAAATGACACAAAAAACAAAAACAAAAACAACAAAAACCCAAAAGAGGAATAAAATAAAGGAAGCAAACGGTAAAAGAAAAACAAAGATACAAGCAAGGAAAAACTAGTGAAAAGAGATGGAACAAACACACAAACAAACAAGTAGGAAAAATGACATGAGAAAGAAAATGAGAAACAAAGAGAAGAAAAACAAAGAAAAAAAAACCCACCACCTCAAAAATTATGATGCTAAAATCCACGATGCCCTACGGAAAATCAACAAAATCAAACCCATGCCTCAATCCTCTGCTCTGCTCTAGATTGTTTTGTTGAAAACAAAAATCAATAATGAGCCAAAACTCAGAGAAAGAGGAATATAAACTAATTCACATGTGTGAACCAATGACATTAAATATAGGGTAGGTCAGGCCTCGGGATTGAGGCAACAATCATTAATGAGCCACTGCAAAGCATGAAAGGTAGGTTGAAAGTCGAGTTTGGGAAGGAACTTGGCACAAGAACCTTCGACGAGTGCAAGCTTCTGACATAGTTGTGAAACCTGAACGTGATAGGGAAAATACAAGACAAACATGGGATTCAGGATCGTGACTGAACCAGGAATAATACGGTTTTGGTATGAAACTGATTTTGAAACACTCAAGGAAAAACAATGAATCGAAGATTAGGACTAGGATGGAAACTGGAACTAGAATCTTGGAAAGGTTCTAATTGTCAGTTCCATTCTGAAACTTGATTTCAAAAAATAAAAGATGGTGAACAAACAAAGGTCGGAGTTAGGATCGGGATATGAATGAGAACTCACACTTTTTGAAGGTGTAACATGATAGTTCCAGTCAAAAACCTGAATCCGACAAAGCAAAACAACACAAGGAAGAAACACGGGGATCAAAATTAGGATGGAACCAAGAACAAGAACCTTGGAAAGGTTCTTGGTTATAGTTTGGTTCGAAACCTGACCTTGAAAAAACAAAGAAAAAAAGACCTGGAAGGAAAAAGACAACTCCCAAAGTCAGAACAAAAACACCAAAGGCAAAAACACGAGGGGGGCCCATTTTGAGCAAAAAGAAAAATAGGGTGGGCAAGGCATAATAGGTCCTCTTTAGGTTGACAACCAACAGCCTATGGCATAGTACCACATGGCACACCTGCAGGTAGTGGGTACGCTTCTATTGCAGATAGGGTACTCTACTTATGCAGGGTACTCTACAATTTTTTAATTTTAAAAATAAAATTTGTAGAAAAAAACTTTAGGAAAAATTTGACTCTTTTTTTAACCTATGAATTGATTTTTCTTCCTTGGACCCAATTTTTTTACTACAACATCGTAGTATTTTCCTAACGACGGGGCCATATGACTGTATGGTCGATCATACGACCGAACTAGGCTAATTCTTCTCCGAAGCTCTCGGGATAGAGTGCTTGGATTTTCAAGATTTGATAGTCAATCTTGGGGTTTTTGGGCCTTTTGGACATGATGGAAAGGTCAATTTTGACCCAAAATGCTCTAAAGTTGTAGCTACCTTCCAGATCTAGAAACCACACTTTAGCTTCAAACCCTCATAGATCTGGCCTCATATGTCCAATTTGGATAAAACAAAAGGAAAATTTGACTTTCTCAAGCCTCCTGAATTCAACGGTGAGCTCATATTTGCACCGAAAAGCTCCAATTTGAACCTATAATACAAAGCCACAAAGAGGAAACCCCCAAATTTGGTATTTCTTTCAAGCTTTTATGATTCTCCAAGTCATCATTCGATGCAAGAGAAGAGCATACTCAACTTTTCAAGATCCACCAAGATTTGCAACCTAGATATCTCAATAAAGGCTAATAAGAAGCAATCCCACGAGCTCTAATACCATATAAGTGTTGGTATAGAATAATCTACACCATGCAATATTTGGCTAAAGATTATAGCCACCCAAGATCTAGGAACTTCATGAAAGCACAAGAGAGATCAATATACAATGCTCAAGATTGCAATGGAATTAAATCCAATAGAATTGGTTTATAAATGAGAACCCCCTGGTTATATAGCCAAGGTGAGACATAGGATTCAATAGGATTATGATAAGTGTCTTAATCCTGTGTCATGTGACAACTTATCATAACTACCTAGGACACATGTGTTAAAATTTAAAAGATAAGATAAGATCAAATGGCAATTAACACATTCTAGAAAGATCCCCTCCTAGGACCTAAGTAAATTTAACATGTAAATAGGACCTACTAATTACTAGATAGGTGAAACACCTATTTACAACAATACAAATAGTTCATCCTATGCAACTTTATAGTTAACTCTATTATGATAAAAAAAATTGAGTAATTTGAGTTTCTCATGAAACTATGTTAACTCAAATCAAATTAATTTAAATAATAATTATTACATGTTGTAGAAACCTAAAATTGATCACTTTCGTTTGGTCATTTTTTCCCTTGATTTGGCCAATTTCATATCATCTATATTAATTAAATAATACCTTATTATTTAACTAATATTCAATTATCTCAACCTTCATCCTAACGTATTTCTTCTAATATCCCTAAATCTTAGCCTAAATTAAATAATTACCTTTAATTATTTACCCTTATCCCATTCATCCATTAAATTGAATATTATTTATTTTATTTAATCATCAAATACCTTTTCCTCCAAATAGGAATTAAATCTAATTATTTAATTCCTATTTTTCTCTCTCCAAATGTCTCATCCTCCAACTCTCCCACTTGTACTAATCCTAATCCTAATCCTAATATCCACCTAACCTACCCACTAAGTATTTGCACAAACTTAATCCATGATTAAGTGGGTCAATTCTCTCCATCACATCAATCACATGGTCTTCGTCCCCTCAAAGGTACAATCTTCCTCTCAAGGGTACAATCTTCCTCTCAAGCCCTCTTCTTGTGCCACTTGGCACAATCTTGTGGCTTGAGAAATCCCTATTCTTCTCAACCCTTGATCTCCATCAAGCAATCCTATCCCTTCATCCATTTTCATCCAGATCTTATATATCCATCACTTAACAATTTTATCAAAAAAATCTCTCATTTTCATTGGAGCACCATTATGCTGCTGAATTTTTTAGTGAGCACACATCCAATCAACTATTGTGAGTAAATCTACTCAACGAGAGGCTCATTAAGTTGGTTTGAGATTTCTTAGCCTTAATTGAAGTTTTGAAGTTTTCCATTTAGGCCTATCTTTCCTCTAACCCCTACCTTTTCCACTTTGGCTTTTTGAGTTTTTAGACTTTCTCATCCAAGTTTGCTTTTTGCTTGATCCCCTCACTCTTGATATTTCCCTTCATATATTTTTGAAGTCAAAGATGTGGGCATACCTCTAACTTGTTACTTTTGGGTATGGGGGTAGACTCATCATTTAATTTGATCTAAAAAAATTGAACGAGTCTCCTTTGGTCAAAGTTTACATAAATGTTTCTCATTGTCATTCCCCATGTTCCCTTTAGCTGGCAAAATTGTCAAAAACCCAAAAGTTGTGTTTGGGTTGTTCTCTAGTAATTTTTATCAATGCAATTTTTTTTTTGAAGTTTTTTAGTTTTCCACTTAGGCATATCTTTCCTCTAACTCCAGCTTTTTTCCCTTTGGCTTGTTGAGTTTTCAAAATTTCTCATCCAAGTTTTCTTTTCTCCTAATCCCCTTACTCCCCATATTTCCTTACATATATTTTTTCAAGTCAAAGATATGGACATACCTCTAACTTGTTACTTTTGGCATGAGGCATGGTGTACCTCTAGTATCTAATTTTTTACCCCTTTCACTATGTTATTTTTTAGAGTTGTAGTTTTGGTCATCCTTTTCATGAGTTATCATTTATCTCTGATTCTTGATTCTCAATATTTCCCTAATTATTATTTTTTGGAGTCAAATATGTAGTAGTACCTTTAATGATAATCATAAGGAGGTTAATATTATAAATCATTCATGTAATTGTATGTCTCCATAGCTCTATTTGTAAATATTTGGAGGAATTCTATATTGGGGTTTCTTCTTGTCACATGTGTTGGTATGAATACATAGTAGTGACCAAATGAATGAGAATAACATTCTAATGCATTACAAGCTTTGTAATATTCTTTTTCTTATTACATATAGATTTTTTTAGTTTTGGAAATGGATTATTAATTATGTTTAGTTGCTTAATATCATTATTTGTGGTATATGTATTTGCACAACTCATAATCCTTTTGATTTTTTTGTGTTGTCTTGCATGGTGTGTTATGACTCTAAAACCCAAAGAATAGGCACTAGTCCTAGTAGTAATTGTTAGGATATGGTGTTATACACCATTGCATAAAATTTTATATTATAATTTTGTAATTAAATAATTATTTAGTTGTGATGCACCTAGGAGGTGGGGATAATTACACTAGGTAATTATTTGGGGACCACTTTATGTTGTATTGTAACATTGTATTATTATTTGATATGTGAGATACATGGGATAATAATTTAATATTGGAGAATACTTAATAAAGTGAAAACTTAGTACCCAATATTAAATGAGGGGTTAGTGGTTTTGCATTCACATGGTTTTGTGGTACATGCTTTTATCTTACCACTTGGTTGTATTTGTGTGAGCTTGAGTCTATAAAAGCAAGCACATGTTTAGTTGTTAAGGTTGGTTGGGTGAGTGGGTTGTCATTATTGAGTATTTCTGAGGAGTGCATATGTGAAGCATGGCATGGGATGTGTAGATTCATGGTTGGAAACATGGAGGATGCATTGGAGAGGATTTATACTTCAGAGGTATTCATTGTAATTCTTGTAATGTTTTATTGCTGATTAATAGATGAAGTATGGATGCTTTTGGAGGCTGAGTTTTTCCCTCTTGAGGGTTTTCCTAGGGTAATTCTTATGTTATCTTGTGGCTTGTCTATTTTGATCTATGCATTATGGTTACTTGCATGCATTCTTTTCTCTCATGGGGTTATGTAGTAAATGGATTTAGATGATGGGTATGATGCATTATTTCCTAATAGTAATGATACGTCTATACTTAAACTAAAAATATCATTCACCAATAGTTTTATAGGAAGTACTTTGTATGTACCTTATGTTGCATAGACGATTGTCATTGCACCAAAAGATCGACTAGTTAATGCTCAATACAACTGCCAAAGTAGTTTGTATGTACCTCATGTTGCACAACACAAGGAGACCAAGGACACACACCTTGAAACAATCCCCCTAGTGCAAGCAAGGGGTTTGAACCCATGACTCAAGCTCTAATACCAATTATTGCATAGATGGTTGTTGTTGCACCAAAAGGTCAACCTGTTAATTCTTGATACAACCACCAAAGTTAATGAATCCACGGGAGGTGGTTAAGCCATGCCACAAACTTGAGCATTGTTCAATATTTTAACTAGAGAAAATATATTCAATGAGCCATAGTTATTCTTAAATTTGGAGAATTTTGTTGTACATAAATACATCTTGCAATTGCACAATGAAGTGTTGGTCAACTTCAAAAGGGGTATTGTGAGTAGTAGGTTAATTTTTGGTCTAGTTATAGCCTTTGGGGCCAAGCATATATTGAGTACCAATATAAATCTTGTAGTATATACATCTTTGGTTGTGATTAATCCTATTAAGGACACCTCTAGGGAAGCCCCTCTTAAATCTAATTGAGCCCAAAGTGGAGAGATTATACACTCTTAATGAATTGGTTCAATATTTCCCTAAATAGGCATAGTTTAGAGGTCACTTGCTCTAAGCTTAACACCCATGCCACTCAAAGAACAACATGTCTTTAGGAATTTTGAGAACTTAAAAATTTATGCACCAACATTAGTGATTCTCTACAACAAGGTTCTTCATATCTACAAGATCCAATTCTATGAGATGTCTACTTACTAGAAAATTCACATATATTTGTGGACTCTCATCTTTCAAACCATGATGATACTATTAAGGATGTTTGTCTTCTCTTTGACAATAGTTGTATTGAACACATCATCTCCCATTATAGATTACTCATTTTATATTTGACATATCATGTTACTCACTTAACAAATCTTGATTTACTTTGATCCATGTATCACACTTTAGTAGTCGCTATTTTCAAATTTTGTACGGCACAAACATAGTTCAATGTTGGCATCAATAAACATGAGTGGCTTCCATATTCATACATTCTAGTTCCTTTCTACATTCCACTTGAGTGGGAATTCAACAATTTGACAACTCAATGTTTCTATCTTTGATAGGAAGGTGCATCATTTGTTACAAAGGAACCTTACTATTTTCCATCTGACATTAGGCATCACTCTTCCCTCTCTTCATTGTGGAGGCACACATGCAACTTACCTCATGGGGATTTTAATATATGCATTTCTAGGGGTTATCTTATCCCCCTTCACATATGTCTAACTAATTTTGTTTTCCAAAAGGGGAACCCACATTTAATCAATTTTCCTACACTTAGTTACACATCTTCAAAAATTTGTGTCCTAGGTTTAGGACCTAGGACCTAGGACCTATTTTCCCAAGGGCGAATGGGTCCTCCTTAATTCTTAGGATCCATTTTTTAATACTTTTTTGGTGGCATTTTTATGACCTTAATTATAATTGCAAAGGTTGACTTGTGATGTTTAATTGTCAGGTAATTGAGGAAATACCTATAAATACAAGGTCTTTTTATCAATTCAAATCTAACAAGCAATCTAAGATTTCAAGAGATAAATCCTAAGAGAAAACATTATTGTCAAGAGCATTGGAGAGTAGATTTATTGATCATTTATTGTAGCATTCAAGATCCTATCATGATGTCAAGATTTATGTGTTCATGCATGTTTTTGAGCTAACATTGTGATGTAGGTTTCAAGTTTTCAAGCATCAAATCAAGTGTCAAATCAAGAATCAAATCAAGCCATTTCATGCAAGATATAATCCTTGGAGTGATGTGTTAGAATTCAATCCTCTAAGGTCAGCCATTAAAGGATTTGGTGAATTGCAACAAGTTAGTTTTTATTCATCATTCCTTCCATTTATGACTTCATTTCATTATCAAGGTTTAATTACCAAACTAGGGTTTGGCCAAGGCAAACCCTTATACACCAAAAGCAAACATTTTTATCCTCTTTGTGTCTTTGCATATTTGCAAGTGAAGAAGGATTGAAATTGGATCAAAAGTGCAATTTTATAAAGTTGTCAAAGTTGTCATCAAAGTTGTCAAGATAAAAAAATTCACCTACAGGTTTTATTTCCAACTTTTCGATAGTAAAACTTGGGGGAATCAAAAGCTTAGATCCAACATCAAAGGACTGTAAAAAGAATTTTTAAAGCCTTGTATAGAGACCCATTCACCCTTGGGTGAATGTCCTTCAACAAAGCTTGAAACCCACTTTTGGAGCCAGTTACATACCATGCTAGCCTTCTTAGATCTACTAGTTGATTTTTGTTTTTTATAGTGTTATCATAATACTTCATGTTTCAAGTGATAAATTCCATAGGTTTAATTGTTAAGGAACTTTTATTCTTCTCCAAAAACTATTGTTTAGTCATATTTTACTATTTTTTGTCATAAGAAATTCAAGGCAACATAGTGTCCAAACCTAGGGTTGACTAGCCTTGAAGGTTGCAATTCAATTCTAATCATTTATGTCACTATCCATCTTCCTAATGAACATGGAAAAGGTGGTGGACACCCCTTTTGATTTTTGGCATAGGTCCCTCATTTGTAGGTCTTCCTATTTCACCCCCTCTTTTCCCTATGTTTCATTTTGGTGAACCTAACTTTGTACATCTTAAATTATAATTTGGAGACATTCAAACCCTAGATATAGGTTTACATTAGTGTTCTTTGCATTAGCATGCTTTACATTTCATTTAGGGTTTAGTTTTACATGTTTTCATCACTTAAATTCATAAAAAAAAAAAAAGTATTCATCTTTGCATACAACGTGCATTGTAGTTGCATTAAGAGTGTCCTTTAGTCATTTAGATTCAATTTTAGTTCAAAATTTCATTCCAAAATTTGTCACTTTACTCACTATTTGTCACTAATTTCACTTGCATTAAGACACCTAAAACTAGAAAAATCTGTCACAAAATTCATAGTCTGCACCTGAAACAGAAAGTTCAAACATCAAACCACAAACACAAAATTTAATTTTTCCAACCCTTGTACAAAGACTCATTCGCCCTTGGGTGAACCTATCCTTGTACAAGCACTTTTTCATATTTCTAGGCATCATTTTGTCTTTGTTTGCTTCATTTCATTTTACTGTCATATTTGTGTTTCAGTTTCAAAAAACATAAAATTTTGTACTTTCTTGCATTAAGTTCAATTGGTTAAATTAAATTCATTGTTTGAAATCAAAATCGGCATTGAAAATACATTATTTTTAGGTTCTTTGCACCTGAATTAGTCATTTATCATATTTGAAATCTTGCATTCACATTTGCATTTTAACAACTTCATCATGGATATGTGTTTTGGTAAAATATGGGTGTCCTTGAGATCTTTGGTAGATGTTTCAAGTTGTGTGTTTAGTGATGAACCGAATGAAATTGAGCCTATTCATGAATTTTCACCTCCTAATGAATGTCCCCGTGAGGTGGATATCTTAGGCCAAGATGAAGATAGAATGCAAAAATTCATACGACATTCCTTACGCAACCTTGAGAACAATGAATCCTTCTATCCATCCATGAAATAACCAACACCAACTATAATCCCATCACTTGATATGTTCAACCTTTTACATCTTGAAATTGAAGCACAAAGCAAGCGTCAACCATCAATCATGAATGAGCTTGTTAACAAGGAAAATAGTGATACTCTTCTATCTTATGCTCATCGAGTTACTAATACACCCATTAACTTAGAAGAGAGTTATGGTCAAGGATTTAAGATCTTAAACAAACAAGGATGTGACATAACAAATGAGAATGAAATTCACAAACAATTAGAACAAATACCATTTGAGGATACCAAGGGGTTAGGATACCAAGATCCTCCCCCCTTGCACATATCCTAAGGGAAAATGTGTTCTCTTTAATAAGATCATTTCAAAAGACCAATTAATACCTCACAAGGACAATAAGGTCACCTTAGATCCTCCACCTCTACCTCAACAAGTTTCCCAATCATGCAAAAGACAAAGGCCTTACAAACTCAAGAAGTTCCAATTTCCTTTTCCTATGTCCAATAATGAATAAGCTTTAAACACACTTCTTAATCAATGACTTAAATTTTATTGCCTCCTATCAAAGAAAATCAAAAAGGAAAAAGTACAAACATGTCTCATTGCCAATATCATAGAACTCTTGGGAATATTACTAATGCGTGTCATGCTTTAAAGAGAATCATTGGAGAATTTGAACCATTTTCATGTCAATATGACCATATAATCAATTAGCAATTGATCACTTTTCTCCTTGGCATGTGATAGTTGTAGGATCATTGCATGATCATTATTACATGTTATACATTTAATACAAATCATTTTATATATTGCAAGGAGAACATTATCATCATCTACCCTAGCTCATCCTTATCCTGCACTTAGTGAGGGCAAGGGGTTAGATAGCCTTGTCCTAGTACAACTCTTGTTGTTGTCCCTTTGGCTAATTATCCACCTTTCGCTTATGATAAACAAGATTGGGATGTCAATAACCTACTATAGGTTGACTCACATGTGCCACACTAGTCTTTTTTTTCTTTTCTTTTCATGTCTTGTGTGATTGCATGTGTGTAATGTGACCCCTCGTACTGTGTTGATTGGTGTGTCTTTATATGTTTGTGAGCCTACTTTGGATGACCCTTGTCACTCCGTTGGTGCAAGGATACAAAGGAATTGAATTTGTCATGACATTATTCTATATGTCATAGACCTTTATTTTTCATTTGACTTGTGTTTTCCTTTTGGGGATGATGCAAGGCGTCGATACATTTAGGTATCTTCCATGTTGATCCAAAAGCCTTCTTTTTTTTCACTCTTTATATGTCATTCTTCCTTTGTGCTCGTTGCTCCATGAGTTATTTGGGGAATGATGATGATTCTAAGCTTGATTATATCACTATAGCAAAGACATACAATGACCCCAAATCCGTTGATCCCTTATGTGTTATCTTAGTATTGCATATGGTGGGCAACCTCCTTTCATGACGTAGCTTTACTTGGAAACATATGTTTTACATAGGGCTTTCCAAATAAATCTCTCATGTATTGGAATTTATTATGTTCTACTTTAAAGTAATTGCTCATAGCATGGTGTTAAGCAATTTCTTTAAAGTGGGGGCATACGCGTCCTTGCTCATTGTTTTCATATTTCTTTCAAAGTGTGGCCTTTTTTTACTTCATGTGATATGTCTTCTTGGTGGTACATTAGGTTTGATGTCCTTCAATATCGTGACCTTTCTTGGCATATGAAATTCCTCTTATTGGTAATGCTATGGCTTGCATTCCCTAAGATGTGAATATTTTATCCTCGACTAGTCCTCTCTTGGTGACATTAAAAGCACAATATTCCCTAAGGTGTGACCTTTCATGAACTAAGCAAAACCCCTTTGACTATCCTATCCTATTGCATTTAAAACCTTTTCATGGCCACCAAGCATAACACAACTTGCTTTCCAGTGGTGCCTTTTGTTTTTCATGAGTATCTAGCATAATGCATCTTGCTAGCCTTGTGGAATATTTGAACATTTTTTTGGCGCCTTATCAAAGTTATCAGGAGCTATAACTTTTGATATTGTTGACGTATGGGAGCCTGTAGAACTAGCATAACTTTCCCATTAGCCACCTTTTTGTGGGTACATACCGACCTGGTGTGTGTTTCTCACTTTCTTGGGGCTCACCTAGTGGACATTGAATTTCACTAGCCCTTGTCAGTGTATTTTCTTTGCATAGTGGACAATGGGTTTTCACTTGTGAAAGTTTTTTTATGGACAACAACAGAACCACGGGTAGCCCATATTTTCTTTTCTTTCTCTCTGGATTAATTTTGACATTGCATGATTGTGCATCTTGTGTTTCTTTTGCAAGCATGTGTGCCTTTGTGCTTATTTTGGTTTTCCATGGGATCTTGATCCTAGGGGCTTGGCCACCTCCTTGATCTTTTTCATCCTATCCCATTGACATTTGTGCACTTGGACCTCTCTTGACTTATTTGTCTAATTTAGTGTGATTCTGAGTGCAAGTTCATACTCTCACTAAAGTGGGGGCTAAATGTAGTGTAGAAAAATGTATACCTTTACATTTTCACACTATGTTTGCATCCCCTTAATTAATTGGACTTAATTAATCCTTTGATTGGCCCAATTATGCATTTACAAACCTAATTAATTTCATTTTTTGAAAGGGTAACCCACATTTAATCAATTCCTACACTTAATACACATCTTGGAAAATGTGTGTCCTAGGTTTAGGGCTTAGGACCCATTCGCCCAAGGGTGAATGGGTCCTCCTTAAGTCTCAGGATCCATTTTTTAATATGTTTTTGGCAGAATTTTTATGACCTTAATTCAAATTGCAAAGGTTGGCTTGTGATGTTTAATTGTCGAGTAATTAAGGAATACTTATAAATACAAGGTCTTTTTATCAATTCAAATCTAACAAGAAATCTAAGATTTCAAGAGATCAATCCTAAGAAAAAAAATTATTGTCAAGAGCACTGGAGAGCAGATTTATTAATCATTTATTGCAGCATTCAAGATCCTATCATGATGTCAAGATTTATGTGTGTTCATGAATGTTTTTGAGCTAACATTGTGATGCAGGTTTCAAGTTTTCAAGCATCCAATCAAGCCATTTCATGCAAGATCTAATCCTTGGAGTGATGTGTTAGACTTTAGTCCTCTAAGGTCAGCCATTAAAGGGTTTGGTGAGTTGCAACAAACTAGTGTTCATTCATCATTCCTTCCATTTATGATTTCATTTCATTATCAAGGTTTAATTACCAAACTATGGTTTGACCAAGGAAAACCCTTATACACCAAAAAAAAACATTTTTCTCCTCTTTGTGTGTTTGTAGATTTGAAGATGAAGAAGGATTGAAATTGGATCAAAAGTGTAATTTTACAAAGTTGTCATCAAAGTTGTCAAGATACGAAAACTCACCTACAAGTGTTATTTTTGACTTTCTGATAGTCAAACTTAGGGGAATTGAAAGCTTAGATCCAACATCAGAGGACAAAAAAAATAATTTTTAGAGCCCTATACAGAGACCCATTAGCCCTTGGGAAAATATGTCCTTCAATAAATCCTGAAACCCACTTTTGGAGCTGGGTACATACCATCCTAACCTTCTTAGATCTACCAGTTGATTGTTGTTTTTGATAGTGTTATCATAATAATTCATGTTTCAAGTGATAGATATCATAGGTTTAATTGATAAGGAACTTTTATTCATCTCCCAAAACCATTGTTCAGTCATATTTTACTATTTTTTGTCATAAGAAAGTCAAGGTAGCATAGTGTCCAAACCTAGGGTTGACTCACCTTGAAGGTTGCAAGTCAATTCTAATCATTTATGACACTATCACTCTTCCTAATGAACATTGGAAAAGTTGATTTGTGATTAGGTGGACACCCTTTTTGCTTTTTCGCATAGGTCTCTCATTTGTAGGTCTTCCTATTTCACCCCCTCTTTTCTCTACGTTTCAATGCCAAATATGATGGAGTTTTTTCTTACGTGTTTTCTCCTATTCTACTTTTGGGAGGTATACTCTTTTTGTACTTTGGGGTTATTTTATATCGTACATGGATACCTAACATGGACTTGTTGTAAAGACTCATTTCTTCTTACCTTTATTGCCCTTGGCGAGGCGTTAGTGTAATATTTTATACACCTTCAATATATTTTATCTTAAGTGTGATATTGCACTATTTATTAAGTTTACTAAGGTAAAAAAAATATTTAAGTATGATAAGATAACGAGTTGCACATTTTCTCCTTCTTTCTTGAGATTCTATTTATTTTCTTATCATCACATCTTTGAAAACTTGCTTAAATCAATCCTTTATTTTTTATTTTTTTGTCTCCTCATCATCATGAATTTGGAATATTTGAGATTGTATATTGTAACTCTTTTATTCTATTTATTGATATCAAAGATGCTATTTTTATTTTTTGCACTTCTTTCTCAAAAAATTAATTCTTTTGATTTTGAACTTCAACTTTGGAAGACCATAACTTGGTCATATGGACTTGAAATCAAGTATATATATATATATATTTTAATTTGGGGTAGAATATCATATTTTTCACAATGGTGTAAATGATTTCTTGATTTGATGCTTTTAGTTTTAATTTTTTTTGTTTTTCAAATATTTTGCTACTTAGCCATACTTTTTGCAACTTCAAATATGTACTCATTTTTAGGTTTTTTTAAGTTGATATTTTCACGTTCTACGCAATGGTATAATTTTTGAGTTCCTATTTTGTGAGCGCTTCAACATTTGGCCTCTTTTGAGCCTTGTAAAACTTGATTAAATATGAAAGTTTACATTGTAATCACATTGTTCATAAAGTGTTAAACATTGTCTTGCTAGGGGGTCATATTACAAACTATGTTAAAACAATTTGGGGGATTGTTAATGCTCATATACTCAACTTATAAAGTGTCAATTTCATCTGCTAGACTTGGGGAGCATATATACAAGAATATTTTAATTACGAACTAAGATAAAGTTCTATTTAGGAGGTTTTCATCTAGATTTTAGTATTAAATTTGATCATTATGTTATTAAGCTAAATTCAAAGAGTTATTTGTCCTAAAAACAAGGAATATAAAACCACTACATTTTGCAGGATATATTAGTTTGTCTCCTTGGACTTGTTTTTGAGTCGAGTGATTATGAACAAAGGTATGGATGGTTTAACAATACTCACATAGTTTATGGACTAATAGGTCTCACTATTTCTATAAGGATATTTTGTATCAACTTGACTACATTGAGTGCCTTTTCGTTGCTTGCACATTCATCTAGTTGTTGCATAGAGACTTTGATTCTTCATCTAAGAGTGATGCTTCCTTAAAGAAGCTTTCACATATGAATGATATTGTTACTAATCCTTCTCCTCTTCCTAATACCCCATTTGTAGTTGAGGAAATCCCTCCTTTACCTCTTGCTACTTTATAGTTTAGAGTTTTTTCTTTGAGTGTTTTGAGTAATTCTCTGAAGCAAGGTTCATGTCTACAAGATCCAATTCATTGGGAGGTCTACTTTCCAAAGATTTCACATCTATTTGTGAACACTCACCTTTCAAATCTTAATTTCAACATTGAAGATCATTTTACTTCTCTTTGGTGACAAATTCTATTAATTTGTATCATCTTCTATTTTGGATTCACTTGTTCTATCTTTGCAACATTAAGCTATTCACTTGACACAACCTAATTCACATTGGTCTAAGTCTCACACTTCATTGGTTTTTGTTCTTGAATCTTGTATGGCACAATTGTAGTTCAACATTGGCACCAAGACACATAAGCAATTTTTAGATCCATATATTTTGATTTGTTTCTATTTTCCACTTGAGTGGGAATTCAATAATTTGATAGCTTGTTTTTTTTTCTTTCAAAAGAAGTATGCATCATCTATTTCAGAGGAACCTACTACACCATTCACCATATGACCTTTTGCATTACTCTTTTCTCTCTTCTTTGTGGAGGCACACATGACTCACTTTTGTGGGGGCTATCTTGTCCACTTTCACATACCTCGATTAGGACGAGGTTTTGTCCTACAAGTTTTCTCCTATTCTACTTCTATGGGTAGACTCTCTTTGTGCTTTAGGGTTATTTTAAATTTTACATGGATTCCTAATATGGCTTGTCATATTGATACCATTTTTTCTTACTTTAGTTGCACTTTAAGAAGGGTGTTAGTGTAATATTTTACTCACCTTAGATATGTTTTATGGTAAGTGTGATATTGCATTGGTTTATTAAGTTTAGTTAGGTAAAAAAATACTTAGGTATGATAGGATAATTAGTTGCATACGCTAACCTTCTTTCATGGGATTCTGCTTTTTCCTTATCCTCGCAATTTTGAAAACTTGGATAAGAAACTCTTTATTTCTTGGTTTTCTACCTCTTCCCATCCTCATTGAATTTGAAATATTGAGGCTATATATTGTTTCTCTTTCATTCCATTTAATATAAAAGACACTACTGTGAGATTTACATTTTCTCTCTTATGAAACTTACTCTATTATGCTATTTTGATTTCATTATTATCTATATTTTACAACTTCATAAATTCTATTGTTTTACATTAATATTTGTTTTAGATATTCTAACAATACTTCTAAGTATTCAATTTGTTATCGTGGTGACATTTCAAAGGAATAACACTTATTGGGTAGATGATGTTGATAATAGAAGATCTACTAGTGGATATGTTTTTAACTTATTCGGTAGTGCAATTAGTTGGATGAGCAAGTGACAATAAGACAAAGTATATAGCAACTACTTATGCTTATGAGGCCATTTATTTGGTTTCAAAGACTATGTTCAAATGTGAAGCTAAATCAATGGGTTATTACAATTTAGAGTGATAATTAGAGTGTCATTTATGACTTTCATGTGAGGACAAAGAATATTAATGTCCAATACCATTTTTTTTCATAACATAGTAGAGGATTTTAGAGTAATGTTGGAGAAAGTTGATACTTTGCGTAATGTTTTAGATGCATTAACAAAGTGAGTATAGAATTTAGATGGTGTTATGGATCTATTGAACTCTTGGCCCCTAATGAATAATTAGCAGCATTCATGTTCCCATTTTACTCTTGCAAGGTACGTAACAAGTGAGAATGTTAGGATAGGTGTCATATAACTTGCAATTTTAATGTTTATTATTTGAGTCCTTATGAAAGGGGTTTCCCACTTGTTTGACTTGGTCATTATGCCATGTGTAAGTGTAAAATAATATTTTGTCATGAAATGTGTAAGAGTATCTACAACAAAAACAATTGTGTAAGAATTTATCACACACAATAACATATAAGAGATAGTTACTATTATATTTGTGAATAACACAAAAGACATGATCAAACAATGAACAAACACCTTCTAGTCAAAAGCTGTGCAAAACAATGATTTGTTATTCCTCAAAAAGAAAATACTTACAAAATGAATAATACAAAAGAGAATGAATGCTTTATAAGAGCAACCCTAATGATAAAGGGATTAGATCATGACAAGTGTCAACATCTTGTGTGATGAGACATATTGATTTAATATTAGCTTTGTATTTAACATAAATAAAGCATTGAGTTAACTACTAAAACAAACCTAAGTTTAGCTTAAGTGTATGAGAATTAGAATAATAATAAAATTAAGATTAAATAATTATTCTCTAATACATGATAACTCTAAGAGTTACATTTAGTGATAAAATATTTTATGGCACATTATAAGACGTTTTTGAATGGAAATCGCACAGTCAAAACTGTAAGAACTTATGAAAAGCAACAATAGGATCAAGAGACTAAAGATAGCACAAAAGATAGATAATATGATGATTGTATTCTAAATATGCATGAAGATGTTCAATTACAAGTATGTACAAGGCTTGCTTATAAAGGAAAGCTAGGACACAGGGAAGGGGCATGAATGAGACAAGTGTCACATTCATGTGCAAGGGTAGGTAAAAAGAAATAATAGATAATTCCATGAAAGGTGGATCACCCACCTAAAGTGGAATTATCATGCCACGTTAAGTGGAGATAAAAAGGTGATAACTAGATCACACCACAAAGAGTGAGATTTCTCCTACACATACTTACCTAAGTGTCCCAATCACATCTCTTAATGTATGCACAAACCTAGATGCTAGATGCAAATAACTAAGTGTCACAAGTGCAAACTACAATGATATGCATTCCCTAAGTAAGCTTAAGTAAAGTGTAATAAGTAAAATACTTATTTACACCAACACCCCCCTTTAAGTGCAACTGGGGGAATGAAGACTCAAGCTAACCATGCAAGATAGGTCCTGACAACTGGGCCATGTTAGGTGCCCATGTACAAATGCAATGCAATCTCTCACAAGTGGGGAAAGGGAGAAAACTTTATGGGAAAAACTCCCCCTCAAAAGAGAGAAGAAAACAAATAAATGTACAAATGGAGAAGGAAAAAACCCCAAGATGAGGAAAAAGTCCCCCCATGAAAGAGAATGGAGAAGTCAGGTGACTCCCCCTGACACATCCCTCACCCCCAAGAGAGTTTGTAATTGATGGTACTTACTCTTAGTAAAGGGTTTGGTGAATATGTCGACAACCTGCTCTATTGTCAAACAATAGCACAAGTCAATGACTTGATCCTGAATCAGCTCCCTAATGAAGTGCATATGAATCTCAATGTGTTGGGTCCTTTGATGCTGGACCAAATTCCTGGAGATCGCAATAGCACTTTGATTGTCGCAACGAATGACTGTCGGACATGGAATAGAAAAATCAAACTCAAAAAGAATGTGTTGAAGCCAAATGGCCTCAGTGGCGGCAGTAACAACCCCCTATACTTAGCCTTTGTTGATGAAAGAGCAATGGCATGTTGCTTCTTGCTCTGCCATGAAACAGGTCCTGACCCAAGATGGAAGCTATAGCCGTAGGTGGACTTGCGATCATTAGAATCACCAGCCCAATCTAAGTTGGTATATCCTACCAAGTCAAGTTGTGCACCTACTGCATAATGAATCCCATGTTGATGAGTACCCTGGATGTAGTGCAAGATGCGTTTGGCAGCTTTCCAATGAAGCTCATGTGGTTCCTACATAAAGCAGGAGACCATGCCAATTGCATAAGAGATGTCAGGGCGTGTATGAGTCAAATAGATGAGACTTCCAACAAGCTGACAATACAAAGTGGCATCAACAAGTGGAGTGGAGTACTTAGCCTCAAGCTTGACTCCTGAAAGAAAGGGAGTCGGAGTGGGCTTACAATTAGTCATGCACAACTATGAAAGAAGATCAAGAGCATACTTGGGTTGTGACAATGTAATCCCAGATGAAGATTATTGAATCTCAATGCCAAGAAAGTAGTGAAGAAGGCCCAAGTCGGTCATGGAAAATTTGTCCTACAAAGCAGTTGACACTACCAATGATGGATAAGGTGCTCCCTATAATGATCAAGTCATCAAAATAGATCACAAGTATCAAATGTGCACCATCCTGCCTCAAGATGTAGACATTCTGATCCAAATGACACCCGGTGAATCCTGTGGAGAGAAGGAAGGAATCCATCTTGGCATACCAAGCCCAAGGGGCTTGGTTGAGGCCATAAAGGGACTTCCTCAACCTACAAACCAATGAAGTATCTTGGATGAAACCCTATGGCTGCTCCATATAGATCTCCTCATCAAGATCCCCATGTAGAAAAGCACTCTTAGCATCCATCTAATGTACTGCCCAACCATGTGAAGTGGCAATGGCAAGTGTCAGACGAATGAAAGTCATCTTTGCAATAGGTGAAAAGGTCTCAATGTAGTAAACTCCTGCAACCTGTGAGAAACCCTTTGCAACAAGTCGTGCCTTATACTTATCAACACTCCCATCTGTTGCATATTTGGTCCCAAGTGTTGTTCCTCATCAAGGAACTATACTCTTCCTCCATAGTTGCATCCCATTCAAGAACCCCAAAGGCTTCCTTAAAGGATTGTGGATTTGAATCTGACGCAATGAGAGCATGTGGAAGAGGCTCATGCTCATGTTGTGACCTAGTCCTTCGAGTAGGGTGATCCCATAATAGTGGTTTACAATTTTTGGCCAAACTGGACACTGAAATTATTATTTTTAACTAAATCTTCACATTTGGGCACCTATAGCGGTTAAACTGTGAGGAATTTGAAGATGGTGCAAACTAGAGTCTCATCAAATTTTGTTTGTAGATTCTAAAAATATTTTTTTCAAAATTTTTGGAATCAAATTGCACTTCTTTTCCATCTCCCACGAAAATAGATTTTTTTCAGAAAACAACATTTTTAAAAGTGACGACACCGTATAACGGATAAATTTTTTCCATGAAGGATAAAATTCTAATTCTTTCAAATTTAGATTTGTAACTCTGATATCTAGTGCTTGCACTTGGTTAGATAGTATTTTATTGAATATTTTTCCCTTAATCAAGTCTCAAAGTCAAACAAATTACATTCATTAACAACGCGACTGATAATCGGATAACTTTTTTTGTATATGCCAAAATTTTATTTTATTTTTTGTTGGATCAAGGACTTCAATATCTGGTGCACTTATATTTTTCAATTTTTTTTTGATAATCTTCTATTTTTCCACATGTGAAGAACAAAGAAATTCATTTTCATGAAAAACCTATGTTTAATAAAACTTAAAAAATAAATACATAAAAAACCAAAACATATTAAAATTATATTCATTGGATAGTTTGTTCTAAGGAATACCATAATCATTTGAAATAAATTTTAAATGAATTCATTTGATCCCCCAAAATCTAAATCAAAAGTGATTTTTTATCAGCATTTTGATAGGTGTAAAGGAGATGCATTTATAGGTATGGTTTAAAACTAGAGAAGTTCTATCCAAGGGGGTTTGATCTAAGGTGGTTTGATCAAACCATCTTCAATTGGAATCCTTAAAATGGAACTTTTTAAGGCTTAAATCATTATATTTTCTAAAAATATGTGATTTCAGCTAAAATTCGTTCCTCTCAGGAATTGTAAACCACTATTATGACAGCACCGAGTATCCAAAGGATCCCCAACAAGCGAACCTACTGCCTCAAGAGTTTGTCGAGCCCAATGAGGTCTAGTAGGGGTAGAAGGGCAAGGCTCCTCAACTAGAAGTGAACCCTGCAAAGGTGTAACCTTGCGAGTTGGTGAGGAAGGAGAGTCATCATCATCTGAATCGCTATCATCTCTATCAATTGTGGAGGAAGGAGGAGTTGAAGAGTCAAAGCGAGGTGAGCTTTCCTCAACATGTACACTCCTCTCAAAGAAAATATCATGAGTCTCAGGATCCATCAATCTATATGCCTTTACACCATCTACATATCCTACAAAGATACGAGGCCTGCTTTGTGGCTCCAATGCCCTGTGTTTCTGCGAAGGAATACAAGCCCATGTTGGACTCCCAAACACTTTGAAGTGTTTCACAAAAGGTTTCCTAGCAAACCAAGCTTCAAAAGGAGTGATACCCTTCAAAGCTTTATGAGGAACCCGATTCTGGATGTAGGTGGCACAACTGATTGCTTATGCCCAAAAAGTTGGACCAAGAGACCTGCATGTATCATGCAACTTGCCATTTCCTTGAGGGTTATGTTTTTCCTTTCTGCCACACCATTTTTTTGGGGTGTGTAGGCAACGAAATGTTGTAAGTCAATTCCCTCAAGTGTGCAAAATTCCTCAAGTCTATTGTTCACATACTCTCTGCCATTGTCTATACGAAGGATCTTAACTTGCTTCCCAGATTGCTTCTCAACATGTGCTTTGAAGTTGAGAAACTTGTCAAATACTTCACTTTTGTGACAAAGGAAGTAGACCCAAGTGTACCGTGAAAAATCATCAATGAGAGTGAGGACATAACGAGCTTTTCCAAAGGATGGCACTAGAAATGGGCCCACTACATCACTGTGAACAAGCTAAAGAAGATCCAAGGCTCTCCAAGAGTTCCCTCTATCAAACTTCTCTTCGGGATGCTTTCCCATGGAACATCTTGAACATACACCCTCAGAAATACTGAATTGAGGAAGCCCTTTGACCATGTCCTTGATGTGAAGCTGTTGTAGATAGTGGTAGTTGAGATGACCAAACCGCTCATGCCATATCTTACTCTGTGAGTTTGAATGAGTAATCAATGTTGTAGAAGGAGAACGAGGTACCCAATGGGAGAATGAGTAAAGCCTTGCATTGTGATTAGCTCGACCCATTGCAACCAAAGCATCATTTGCAAGTTCCTTTACCATAATTGTGTCAGGAGTGAATTCAACTTCCTTACCATCTCCATAATGTGTGATTTGGTAGATGGAGAGAAGATTGGTGCTCAAGTTTGGAACATAAAGCACATCCTCAAATGTTCCATCACCCATCTCAACTACACCTTGTTGGTATGTGGCGACTGATCATGCTATACTGTATAGCCCATGGTATACTGTACACCCTGGAAAAAGAAAAATCTGATTTTGTAGAACCCTAAAATCTGGAAGCTTCTAAGCTTGGTAAAAAGGGGGTTCGGATGGGTATTTCAGTATGATGAAAAACACGATTATTCGCAAGATTGTAATAGGTTTTTTACTGGATAATAAAAGTATTAGATGGCTGCGGTTTGGTGGATGTAGCCCGGATTGGGTGAACCACGTTAAATTCTCTGTGTTATGATTTATTCTGTGTATGTTTTAGTTTCTCTGTTTATTATATAAAATCTTCATTTAATTGTTAGATCTACCATCTCTAACCCTAACAAGTGGTATCAGAGCGAGTTGTGTTTCGATTATCATCTGTAGGAAAGTCTCATGGTTGAGTGGGAGTCTCATGGTTGAGTGGGAGCAATGGCGGACGAGGGTAAGAAGGTTGAGAAGTTTAATGGGCAAAACTATCAGTTATGGAAGATGCAGATGGAGGACTATCTCTATCAAAAGGATTTATGGCGGCCATTGGAAGGGAAAGCCAAGAAACCTACAGTAATGTCAGATGAGGACTGGGAGATCTTGGATAGAAAGGCTCTTGGCAGTATTCGTCTATGCCTGGCACAATCGGTGACGCTTAATATTATTAACAGAAAGACAACTCAAGAGTTGATGAAACCGGTATATGAAAAGCCTTCCGCTTTGAATAAGGTATTTCTTATGAAGTGTTTATTTAATATGAAAATGGTAGAAGGTGGGCCAGTTACGATCATTTAAATGAGTTTAATACGGTTACTAGTCAATTAACTTTTGTAAAAGTAAACTTTGATGAAGAAGTTAGGCTCTTTGATTCGTGTTCTTTGCCTGAAAGCCGGAATAGCTTGCAATGGCTGTTAGCAATTTGTTTCTGGTTCAATACATTGAAGTGATGATGTTGTTGGTGTTATTTTGAGCCAGGAAATCTGTGAGGGAAAAGCTCAGGTGGAACATCCACATCAGGCAAGTGTTTTGAATGTAGAAAGCAGGGGCAAAACAAAGGAGAGAGGAAACAATTCGGAAATCATGGGAAGCACGAGGAAAATCAAAGGAAAAAAGGTCCCAATCTAGAGACAAGAGGGATTACTGAAGTCAAAAAAGATTGCCGGTCTCAAAAAATAAAGATGGGAGACAAAAAGGAAGGAAGCAAAGAGGCTAATGTGGTAAGTAATAAATCTAATGAGGATGCTTTGATTCTTTCCTTGATAATGTTGATGATTCTGGGTGTTAGATTCAGGGGCTTCATTTCATGCTACCCCCATAGAAGTTATTTTCTTGATTATGTCCAAGGGGATTTTGGGCTGGTTTATTTAGGAGATAACGAACCCTGTCAGATTGTTGGAAAGGGAAGAATCAAGATTAAGTTGTAGAATGAGAATCATTGGCTACTACGTGAGGTAAGACATGTTCCAAAATTAAGCATAAATTTAATTTCAGCAGGGCAACTAGATGATGAAGGTTGTGTTACATTTAGTGATAAAAATTGGAAGGTCACAAAGGGCGCCTTAGTAGTAGCAAAAGGTGTGAAAGTAGGCACCTTATATCTTTGTACAAGTCATCTTGTTCTTTCTACTTTAATTGTTACAGAAAAAATGTCAATGTTTAGGAACAGTTGTTACAGTTAAGTAAGTAGAAGATCATACAGTTGCTGTGGACTCTGAATCAGCACTGTGGCATAATAGACTTGGGCATATGAGTGCAAAAGGTATGAAAGTACTTCATTCAAATAATGTTTTACCAGGTCTAAAATGTGTTAATATGGATTTCTGTGGAAGTTGTGTGTATGGAAAACAAAAGAGAGTTAGTTTTCTCAAGGATGGGAAGCAAAAGAAAGATGAGAAATTGGAGCTTGTGCATACGATGTATGGGGACCACTCGTATCTTCTCTGGTGGCTCAGTAGATATGTTACATTCATGATGATGCAACTAGAAAGGTATGGATTTATTTCCTTTGAAATCTGATGTATTTGAAACTTTCAAAAAATGGAGAAGCTTGGTTGAGAATGAGACGGGTAAAAAGATAAAATGTCTCAGATCCGATAATGGTGGTGAGTATTGCAGAAAGAGTTTGAAGATTATTGTTCCTCTAATGGTATTCATAGGAAAACGGTTCCAAGGACTCCACAAAAATGGAGTGGCCGAGCGCATGAATAGGACAATAATGGAGTGTGCATGGACTATGAGATTGCATGTTGGGCCCTTTAAAATGTGGGCAGACAACTTGATGTTAAAACACACTCCATGGTGATTTGGAAGAGGAAATATATATGGAACAACCACAAGGATTTGAGGTCAAAGGTAAGGAGAAACTAGTGTGCAAATTGAATAAAAGTTTATATGGCTTGAAGCAAGCACCTCGGCAATGGTATTTGAAATTTGACAGTTTTTATGGTTGAGCAAGTATAGTAGGTGTAATTTTG
This sequence comes from Sequoia sempervirens, assembly GCA_007258455.2. Classification (NCBI taxonomy): domain Eukaryota; kingdom Viridiplantae; phylum Streptophyta; class Pinopsida; order Cupressales; family Cupressaceae; genus Sequoia; species Sequoia sempervirens. The sequence continues at coordinate 309,258,944 of VDFB02086081.1, forward strand.
ACCATTGTGTTTATTTTAAGAGGTTGGATAATAATGGCTACATTATTTTGTGTTTATATGTTGATGATATGCTTGTAGCTGGGTCTAACATGGACCACATAAGAGAGTTGAAACAAGTTAGCAAAGTCTTTTGCTATGAAGGATTTGGGGGAATCAAAACAAATCCTTGGTATGAAAATTTGTAGAGATAGGAAAAAGAAAATTGTTTTTATCTTAGGCTAATTATGTTGAAAAGGTGTTGCAGAGATTTCATATGAAGAATGCAAAAGTGTTAGCACACCTTTGCCTAGTCATGTCAAATTGACTAAGGATATGTGTCCAAAGACACAAGAGGAAGAAGAAAAAATATCCAAGGTACCATATGCTTCAGTTGTAGGTAGTTTGATGTATGCCATGGTATGCACAAGACCAGATATTGCACATGCTGTAGGAGTTGTTAGCAGGTATTTGAGTCATCCCGGAGTTGAGCATTGGAATGCGGTAAAATAGATTCTCAGGTATTTGAGAGGTACATCCAATAATTGTTTATGTTTTGGGGACTCTAATACTGATTTAAAAGGCTATGTTGACTCAGATTTAGCAGGGGATATAGATACCAGGTGGAGTACCACAGGTTATGTATTTACAGTTGGTGGGATAGCAGTGAGTTGGATTTCTCGATTGCAGAAGGTGGTTGCTTTATCCACCACAGAGGCAAAGTATGCTGCTGCAACAGAGGCGGCAAAGGAGATGATATGGCTGCAAATTTTCATGGATGAGTTAGGCAAACAACAGGCTGGAAATTACTTGTTTACAGACAGCCAAAGTGCTATACATCTTGCAAAGAATTCTGCTCTGCATTCTAAAACAAAACACATTCAGTTGAGATATCATTTCATTTGGTCAGTGTTGGAGGATGGACATGTTAAGTTGGAAAAGATACATACAGATGTCAATCCAGCGGATATGTTTACGAAGGCAGTGATAAGGGAGAAGCTGAGCTCCTCTTCAGCTTCGGTTGGTCTTCAAGGTTGAATTTAAGTATAATAGAGCAACAAGGGCCAAGGTACTTATTTCCAGTGGGAGCTGTAATTGTAGTAGTGTCGTCCAGGATCAGTCTCCAAGTGGGAGATTGTGGTGGTGTGGAGCCTGATCAGTCTCCAAGTGGGAGATTGTTGGTATGTGGCGACTGATCATGCTATATTGTATAGCCCATGGTATACTGTACACCCCAACCCCATGTGATCACCGAAAAAGGGAAAAATCAATGGAAAAAGAAAAATCCGATTTTGTAGAACCCTAAAATCTGGAAGCTTCTAAGCTTGGTAAAAAGGGGGTTCGGATGGGTATTTCAGTATGATGAAAAACGCGATTATTCGCAAGATTGTAATAAGTTTTTTACTGGATAATAAAAGTATTAGATGACTTCGGTGTGGTGGATGTAGCCCAGATTGAGTGAACCACGTTAAATTCTCTGTGTTATGATTTATTCTGTGTATGTTTTAGTTTCTCTGTTTATTATATAAAATCTACATTTAATTGTTAGATCTGCCATCTCTAACCCTAACACACCTTTCCCCTCAATTTCCACTTGTGTATTATCACCAATGAAGATGTGAGGCACTGAAGAGGACTCCAAGGAGGAAAATTGCCCCTTTGAAGAACAAATAAGTTGAGTAGCCCCTGAATCAAGAATCCGCTACTGTGATGAACCTGTTGTTACCATGAAAACTTTCCCTTTTCCCTTAGACTGAGATGGAGTAGAAGTGGAAGGAGATGAGTCCCTCTTACAGGCATTAGGAAAAATGATGTTCTTTTTGATGATGTTGGTCAACTCATCAATTTGCTTGGCATGACAACGATGCTCCTCATGTCCAATCTTTTTACAATATGCACAAGTTGGTTTTTCCTTCTTGCTTGAGTTCTTCTTTGAAGAAGATGATGATGAGCCTTGTTGTGGAGGAGTGGATTGTTTGTTCTCTCCTTGTGGCTTTGGTGAAGATTGCTTTTGGCCTTTCCCTTTGCCTTGCTTGTTGTTTCCATGATTGACCACCAATGCTTTTGAAGTTGAAGACTTAAGAATGCCCATTTTCATTAACTTATTTTGCTCAAGAATCAAAAGATCAGTGAGAGCCTCAAAAGATGGTGATGTGAAGTTGCTAATTGTCAATCATTGAGTCTGAAAACTTGAAACAAAGGCTGCATACTCGACTAGAAGCTTGTCCAACAAGTTGAAGACCAATTGATCATCCTCTTTCTCAATACCACAATCCTTTAGTTGTGCTCTTAGCTCATTTTCCTTAGTGACATAATCCTGAATGGTGTCAAAATTCTTGGGATCAAAGCTTAGGAGATCATTTTCAAGCTTGTATCCCTTAACCTTATCAGCCTTGCCATACAAAGCAGCAAGCTTATCCCAAGCTTCCTTGGTTGTAGTACATTCATCAACATGGAAAATGAGATCACATGAAATGAAATTTCTAAGTCTACCCAACGCCATAGAAGTTTTAGTGAGCCAATCCATATATGCAGTTGGATCTGCCTTAGGATCCGTAGGTGTAGTTATAGTTCCATCAATATAGTAAATTAAACTTTTTTCCATTAGTTTACTCCATGCACGTACTTTCCATGTAGCATAATTATATGCAGTTAAGAGTGGAACTTTTGATGAACCCATGATGGAATGCAAGAGCACAAGATAGAAAATAGGCACAATCACACAAGAGACACCCCCCCAAATTCACTCAATCAAAGTACGCCCCCTTCCCCCACCTTCCCCCCCACGCGCCGCAAAAAAAAGAGATGATTTTGACACTTTATAATTTAGTGTGTACAATAGGCCACTTGCAACTTGTCTAAGTGGAATTATGATTTTTGATTCACAACTTGTCACAAATAGGCTGAAAATAGACTAGAACAATGAAGCAAAGACCTAATTTGAGATCTATACAATACAAGTGCCAAATAGTCCAAAAAAAACCATATGCTGAAAGTACAAAATCCACTTAAGATCACTTCAAACTGATTACAAATTCAAGAAGTAGACGAAAATTCATGCACTTTCAAACAAATCAACACTTGAAAAGGAGTTTGTATGTGCCTATACAGAGCCCCAGAAGTTGCAGAAATGAGGATTGAACAGGTACAGTGTTGAAAAACTGAAAATTATGGAAAATATGTCCACCAAAATCAGAAACCAACCACATGACTATGAAGTATACAAAAAATTAGCTCAAATAAAAAAAATGCTCAGAAAAAGGTGTTAAAACGAGCAAGTTATGGGCATTTGAAAATTGACTATAAATTCATAACGCTCAACCATGAGGGGGTGGAAAATTTCTTTAAGCCTGTTGATGTCACACTGACGCGAAGCTGACGTCAGCATATCATGCGATTAAAATTGACGTTCTCCCGCTTGTTGCAGGAAAATGCGCTCCTAGACCTAAATTTGACGTTGAAATGGTCGTCATTGGCTTAGGCGGGTACAAAGAAATATGTTGGGAATCTTCCAAAATTATGCGAAATCTTCCTTTTCGCTGGTTTTGCTGCCTAGATTTCTTTTCATTCGCCGGTTTTCCTAATTGTGGCCATCGATTTATATTTTGGTTGCCGGTTTTTCAAAGACAACGGTCGGTTTCAGACTTTGACCCCTTGTATTTTGTGGAGGAATAGTGGAGCCCAGGCCACAAGCCACGTGGCGCCATGTAGGCACTCCCGTAGGTACAGGTGTACCCTACTGCGCAAGTACAGGGGTACCCTGCTGCACAAGTACAAGGGTACCCTGCTGCACAAGTCTGCCTGCTCAGTACCTACGTAGTAGGTACGCAGAAAAAATATTCTTTTCTTTTTTTTTAATTTTTAAAAACTTTACAAACCAAAAAATTGCGAAATATATTTAATTTTTAATTTTTTGATTTATAAATTTAAAAAAAAAACCAATACAAATTTTGAAATAATTTCCCAATGGGGATTTTTTTTAACAAAGCCCACATATATATATATTGAAAAATATTTCGTAGAAAATAAATAATTTTTTTTTTCAAAAAATATTAAGAAAAACTGGAAATTCCAAAACTATAGAAATTTTCAAAAAAATGAAAAAAATACCCAAATAGGCAAATTTTTCCAATCTAGAGCTCCCAGTGTCGGATTTCGACGAAACGAAAGGCTATCCTAACTGGAAAAGGCCTTTTAAATCTAAATTTGAGGTCAGATCTAGTCTAGGATGCACCAAAATGTCATTGCTCAAATTTGCCTCTTGACCACCTTCACACGAACTAAGATCTCCCAACAATGGCTATGCAAAGGACCTCCAACTGCTCTAATACCATGTGAACTTATGAAAATCAACAATAGGATCAAGAGACCAAAGATAGCACAAAAGAAAAAGAGAGAATATGATAATTGTATTCTCAATATGCATGAAGATGTTCAATTACAAGTATGTACAAGACTTGCTTATAAAGGCAAGCTAGGACACAAGGAAGGGCCATGAATGAGACAAGTCACATTCATGTGCAAGGGTAGGTAGAAAGAAATAATAAGTAATTCCATGAAAGGTGGATCACCCACCTAAAGCGGAATTATCATGCCACGATAAGTGGAGATAAAAATGTGATAACTAGATCACACCACAAAGAGTGAAATTTCTCCTATACACACTTCCCTAAGTGTCCCAGTTACATCTCTCAATGTATGCACAAACCTAGATGCTAGATGCAAATAACTAAGTGTCACAAGTGCAAACTACAATGATATGCATTCCCTAAGTAAGCTTAAGTAAAGTGTAACAAGTAAAATACTTATTTAGACCAACAAAAACAAAGCACCCCATTTGGGGAGTTAGATATGACAACATATAAGTATTATAGAATATCCTATTTGTGATTTATCACTTGTGGTTCAATGTATTGGATCTTTCGTATATCAGATGCTTGATGGAAATTATACACTAAATTTGTACATACCATGATAATATAAGAAATTCTCTAGATCTCATGTTGATGATATTCTTGTTAGGGCATCTCTAGATATTGTATTATAATTTGTGTTGTTGATAATACAATTGATTTGTACTTTAAAGTAACGTTTTACCCTCAAGATTTTTTCCCCTATAATCACCACATTATGAGCAAATTGTTTGTGTTTCTTTACTTGTAAATGGTCAATTGAATTGTTTTTTCGCATCTCTTATAAATTATTATAAGAAAACACTCACACCTATGCTTCATTTCACCTTGGTCTACCCATATTTAAAAGTAAACTATTAGACCATTATTTTCTACCTTTATTGAATTCTCTCAACACTATAGTTCATACTTTTAAACATTCACACATGGCTAAATGTGTGGTGGTAATACAACAACTTAAGTAGTCTCCAAGCCTCCCACAAAAGTATGAGTGTTCTTATTCTACCATACTCGTTTTACACGTAGTTGGACCACTATTACAACTAAGAATGGTGGCACAATTGTTTTTTCCAAACAACCATTTTTTAAGGTAAAACAATCAATTAGAGGTAGAATTCACCGCTTGACCATGGGAAAATTCACCATCAAGTAAAATTCACCACCAACAATTCATCGCGGTATTAATATTTTTTAATATATATTTCAAAAACTTTGATTTTATTAAAAATATTATTTTGCCACGGTGAATTGTTGGAGGTGAATTTTACTTGGCAGTGAATTTGTGATGCACGAGCATCCAGTGGTGTGAGGGCAATCTTGCATCACCCAAAAGATGATTTCCATTTTTGTTCCTGTTGTTTTCTTTTTGTAGATGTTTTTGTATTTCTGGATACCCTTTTCGTCAAATAAGAGTTTCCAACTTCCGGAGCGGTTTTCTGCTTTTCTGCTCAAGCTGCTATTTTAGCGGGTTTGCATTGAAGTCGTGGGAGAGCGGTATGGAAGGGTTCGAGGGATGGAAAAATACGGTCGGTGAGAATGATTCAAGATCATTCCACGAC